>CM037884.1:27280853-28480853 GCA_021292165.1 Shinisaurus crocodilurus | reverse complement strand
GACCCCTGTATATATTTATTTTATTGATCGAAGGCTTCTTGTCATGATAGCTATGTATTACCCCCAGTATTGGAGACAATATGCCTCTGAATACCAGTTGCTCAGGAACCCGAGCAAGAGGATGCAATTGCGCTCATGCCCTGCTTGTGGGCTTCCCAGAGCTATCTGCCTGGCCACTGTGGGGACAGTGGCCTCATCCAGCAGGGATATTCTTATGTCCTTATTAAAATATTCATAAACCACCTTTCTGCCTTATCTGGCAGAAGATGTACAAGATGGTGTACATAACAGACATTAAAAGAGCTTACAATAAACAGGCTAGATTTTAAAAAACAGCTATCTTTAAAGCATCTCAGAGACTGGAATCATTAAATCATTAAAAGCCCAATGGAAGAGAAACATTTTCATTGCCCACCTAAAACTGAGTAAGGACAAGGCCAATCTAACCAACTTAGTGAGGGGATTTCCCAATGGGGGTGCTGCCACAGAGAAGGCCCTATGCTGCGTTCACATCAGCCTAACTTTCCTTTGTGGTGGGATATACAACTGGGCCTCTGAAGAAGATTGTAAACTGCAGGCAGGTTCACTGGTGTATCCAGTCCGCTATTGTCCAGTCTGACTGGCAGTGACTGACTTGAAGGTCTCAATCAGAGCTCTTTTCCTATTTGAGATGCTGGCGATTGAATTTGTTTTTTCTTCTGTATGCAATGCACCTGACTTTCCCTCTGCAATGTAGGTTTTGCTGCTCTCCTCTCCGGGCATAGAAGAATTCTATCGCAATTGTTTGCTATACATTGAAGATCCCAGTGACCAGAGAGAGAGTCCTGAGCACCCAACAAAGCAAATTAAGGTACGAATCCTCAGGTTCAGGAATAGCGATGTAGATGGGTGCTAGAATTGACCTTATTCAACAAAAGTAAGAATTAGGGAGATCCAGTCTTCCCAAATAACTGGGAGCTATTCCAAGGCTATATAGGTATATATATATATATATATGAAGGGTATCTTGTGACTTCTGTTCTGAAGTCTGTGTTGTGGGTGAGAACCTCTGTGCCATTAAGGTATGGAATGGCTTTTCTCTCCCATGTTAGTGCTTTCCATTTTTCCCCTTTCCACTCTGGTACCATATCCACAGTGCACATCTGGAGACAAGGCATAGGCTTTACACATTAACAATGTGCCTTTGGGAAGATAGATTAGGGGTCAGCAACAAGTTTAACTCCAGGTCAGATGGATTAGGAACTCTTGTGGGAGGTGGTTTGTCTTCTCTAATAATCCGTGGTTGGGCTTGCTTGCCTAAGGTTTCTTAGCTATGTAATGTGCAAAGTGCCTTTATATATTTTTTTATCGCACATCCAAGTTAAGTGAGCTTCTGCTTTTCCCTTTTCATAGCTGGGGAACTGAGGCCCCTACAGTGGCAGGGGTAGGCAAGCTGGTGCTCTCCAGATGTTTTGGACTACAACTCCCATAAGCCCCAGCCAGCATGGCCAGCAGTCAGGGATTATGGGACTGGTCATCCAAAACATCTGGAGGGTATCAGGGTGCCTACCCCTGGATTAAAGCCTCTCGTGAGTTCATAGCTAAGCAGGGATGCTAATTCAGGCCTTCATCCAACACTCTATCCAGCAGACTGCAGTGTCACTTCTTCTGGAATTGTTTGCTTTGCCAGCCCTTTTCTGGGGTGCTCCTCCTCTTCTCTACTCTACTTGTGCTTCACTGCAGTTTGTGCATTGTGCAGGTTCATCTGTGAGGGGCTGGTGGGTGTCTTGTCTAGCCTTCTGACATTAGGGTAGACTCAGTGCCTTTTGGTCCTTTCCAGTTTTGAATTTGTGGCTTTAAGGCAGCAGGAGGAAGGCTGGAGGACTCTGCAGGCAGCCATGCGGCTTCCTTGCAGCCCCAAGTCATTGGTTGGGGAAGGAGCAGTATTGTTCAGTCAGGTGTGATATGGGCCCCTGGGAAGCACAGAGATCAGTCCATCAAGATTTCACCCTGAGCGCTCCCCTCCGCCATGATCTGGCTGTGGTGCTGGGTAGTATTGTCTCCTGAATAGTTTCTCTTTCCTTAGTTCTTGCTGGGAAAGAAAGCAGATGAAGCGGTGCTGATTGGAGGAGAGTGGTCCCCATCACTGGATGGTCCTGACCCAGCTGCAAGCCCCATGGCTCTGATTCGCACGGCCATTCGTTGCACCAAAGTGCAGACCGGTTTGGACTTGAGCGCTTGCACTAAGTGGTGAGTCTTCCTTTTCTGCCGCTGAGATGCGCCTTCTAAGGGCCGCCCTCTTTTTCTTTGTAGAGATCAGAGCTAGTGGATTTGTTTAGGGAGATGCTCATGTAAACCGTTTGCCAGCCTTGAGTCTGTCTATGTCTGTGTCAGCTTTATTTATATGTGGCCTTTCCATGGAAACTGAAACTACAATCAGAAATAAGCACAGTGCCTTCAAGAATATGGTCAAATATGGTCAAGAGGCCTGATTTGTGACTTTTATTTTGTCTGTGGGCCTGGCTACGTTTTAGACGTACTGTTTTGGTAGGACCCAGTGGTAACAAGAGCCTCTGCGGTATGAACGCTTGAACTGATGCTGTGTGTGTGTGTGGGCGGGTGGGGGGCGGGCTAGGAGCAAATGAACTTGGGCCAGAGCATAAGTTCTTCTCTGGGGCTTAGCCCCATTTTTTTTTACCATCTGCCATCACACTTTCTCCTATGCTGAGAAATAGAAGTGGTGGATTGGAGGGCTAAGCTTCTGTTTGTAAGACTTCAGCAATACAAATGCCCACAATCCTCAGGAATTTCAGAGGAGGAGCCATATTAGTCAGTTAAAACGAACTTTTTCTTTTTTAAAAAAGTTCTGTGACACCTTCCACATTAACTCGTTTATTGTGGCAGAAATTTTCGTGGACTACAGGGGTGGGAACCCAGTGGCCCTCCAGATGTTATTGGACTTCAACACCCATCGTTCCTAACCACTGGCTATGCTGTTTGGGGCAGATGGGAGTTGAGGTCTAACATCATCTGGCGAGCCATCGGTTCCCCATCCCTGGACTGGAGCCCTAACGATGCATCCCGTGAAGTGGGCTCTAGTTCACGGAGACTGGTGCTGCAATAAATCTGTTTGCCTTTACGATGTCACAGGATTCTCTTTGCGTCTCTAGTTTCAGAAATACAGTGGCTTGCCATTCTCACTTGGCTAGATTGGCCACTAGGTGGCTGCCATTTGTAAAGAGCTTATTGAGTCTTGCTTTTCACGCATGCCGCTCAAGAAAAAGTGTGTCGGTTCTGTTCAAGGAATACATTGTTAGAATGTGAGGGGGTTTGGGAGAGATCCTGAGATTTTAGTGTATTCTTCACAGATGTGCTACAGCACTGAGCTGGATTGGTGTAACAGGACAGGACCCCCAAAAAGGAGAACTTCAGTGTTCTTGCTTTGCAGGACTGAAATGGGCAGTACTTTAGGGGACACCTAGAATTCTAGGGTTAGAAAAGCAAAAGTGTAGGATGGGCTAAATAAGTAAAGTCATCATTATTTTTTGTTATTAGAAACTAGATCAAGGAACTTGCTAATCCTTGAGAGAAGATCAGTAGGTGGCACTAGGGCAGTGATGGCGAACCTTTTTGAGCCCGAGTGCCCAAACTGCAACACAAAACCAACTTATTTATTTCAAAGTGCCTTAAATTTGGCAGGAAGGAGGAAGGGGCACTAGCTAATCGCACCCCGCTCTGTCTCGGGGCATGGCTCTTCACCGGGCGCGCAAAGATTCGGGTGTGCTTCTGAGCTGTGCTTCTGAGCTGTCTGTTCAGTTAGAAGGAGGGCTGGGTGCCTGCGAAGTCCGCTTCTGGGGGTGGAGATGTTGGAGTGTGCCTGCCTGTGGAGGCCAGCGAGGAATGAGTGGATAGGAGTTACTATGGAAACCCGACGCTGAATGCAGAAGGGGACGGTCTTTTCACGATCTGGCGACCAATGGCTCAGGTGCCCACAGAGAGGTCCCTGCATGCCAGCGGTGGCACGCGTGCCATAGGTTTGCCATCACTGCTCTAGGGGGTGGGGAGCTGGCGGCGGATTGAGCACCTGGAAGCCTAGGGGAGTTCGATTGAGTGTGCCATCCCCACCTCAGACTTGTCGAAAACCCTTTAGCAGAAAATGATCCATTTCCCAAGTCTTGCCCCATATTTTTAAATGCCATTTGATGAGAGCTAGCGTGTATTTTAACTTCCCCCATGAACCAAGGGCACAGGGAGAGTTCTAGCACTGAAGGCCATCTTCTGTAATGAAATTGTTTCTGCCTACCTATGAGCTGAGAACCACCTCAAGCCACCCGGTGAGCTGAGAAGCCGACCAAGAATGCAGTTTGCTTCCTTGGTCTGCTTCTTCTCGCCTCCAGCAGTGGAGTGCAGGCAGCCTCCTCTTGAGCCACCCTTAGAGAGAGCAAGAGGCTCCCCTGTGGATGGGAAGCAACTGTGCAAAGAACAGGTGAGAGTGTGGAGGGTATGGATCTGGGCGCCATTGCCCAAACCACTAGGCTTTCCATATATGCCAAGGCGCAAGGGCTTTTGCTGGTTCCCTGTGCCCGATTGGTCAAGATGAGTGTCTTGTCTGCGACTGAGCTGCTTCTGGGAAAAGCATTTTTGTGCCACCGCTCTGAGCAAGACTCCTGTGCTTCTGCTTCCTTGGAACTCCTGTGGATGCTTTTGCACGTGAGCTCTTTGGAGCCAGCAAAGACTTCAGAAGATCAGACCCCCCAGCCAATCAACATGGAGGGGACAAGCCGGAACTTGGAGCGCATTGGTTTGGTTGGTAGCAGCGTGTCTATATATAGATTCCTTGCACTGCGTAACCATGGCAACTGATCTTATTTTGCTTAAACCTGGCTGCACATGTGACTTGTTTGGGAAGCAACAGATGAGGGAAGATGGGAGCTTCTGGGCCGCTGAAGCTTTGCCACTTGTTGGATTCAGTCTGGGGCTGGGATGCTCGTTCCTCCGAAACCCACCCCTTCCATTCCGTAGCGCTAAATAAAGCCAAACCTTTTTGGGGGCAAAATCCAGTGGTAGGGGGGAAAGTGGGTTGGCAGAAGGAATGGCTGAAGTTCAAGATGAGAGAAAACTGTTATAGGCCAGGAACTGCGGAGAGGCAGCCTTGTGTTCTTGGTTGGTCATTAGATTCTGTGCAGGGAGTTGGCGGTGGCCCAACTCAGGACCGGTACTCCTTGGCCAGCTGCCGCCATCTTGACTGAGGAGTAGAGCTTCTCTAAGATTGTTAGGTTGAGTTCGGTTCCCCAGAAGGCCACCCCCTTTCCCCCAACCACTGACTGTTTGGGGGGTTTCCTGGCTTTTGTACAGCTTTCCCCCATTTTAAAAGGTTGAGATGCCTCTCCTAAGGCTGAGTGACTGGCAGTGAGAGCTGTAAGCTAAAGAATGCTGGTATTTTTGGCCCCACCCCTTTTGCCTTCGGCCACGCCCACTGCTGGAATGCAGCCCCCGAGAGCTTCTCTGAATGGAATTTGGCCCTCCGGCTGAAAGAGGTTCTGCGCCACTGCGCTACGTTAAGGAACATTTCACAGGATTCATTTTCTGGTGTATGCCAAAGATATCTTACATGTGCACCTAAATCACGTGTAGTGTGACCGCTAAAAACACGTGTGTGTATACAGGTATACCTGTCTGGGAGCCGGGTTTAGCTGCTTGTTATGAATGTACATTTGGCGCCAAACCCAGTTCTGCTGTCGTGTGATGTGTGAAACGCCCGAAGACACTAGTTGTTCAGATTTCCTGAATATATCAGAGAGACTCAGAAGATCTGGAAATCGTTTTATCTACTATAATTCAGCTTAAATTCCAGTTATGACTTTGGGGGAGAGGTTTGCTTTTTAAAAATATTTCCCCTTATGCAAAATAAGAACATCTGTGCGAACACACTGAACCATTGTATTTTTATAATAGAGTTGGTGTGGTTGTATAGTTAAGGGAGTCTAGGCATGTGTGTGGCCTCTGCAGTCTTGCCAGGTGACTTGAGCAAGCGAGCCCAGCTACGTGCTGCAGGGAGAGGTAGAAAGGCCCCTGCATTACTAGCTGTTGCCTGTTTTGAATCAATCTCCCAGGAGTCCCATATTTGTCTTCCCCTCCATTGTTTTAATGCCTTAGAAATCTGTATTGTGTGGGTTCTTTTTTTGAAAGGGGGGATATGTGAATAGTGTGAAATATTCAGCTCAGTTAAGTGTATGCTAATTATCTAATTTGTATTGTTTAATTCCATTGCAGAAATGGGGCTTAATTGAACCTTTAGGCGCCCTCTTGTATGGTTTTTGGCAGAAATCCTTAACCATACTTTCTGACTAATTGGTGTGACATCTCTCTGTTTTGATTCATGTTTTCAATGGGGCCCAGACATGCCTCTGTGGGCATCCCTTGCCCTTTGTCTGAGTAGCTGAATAAGAGCTCTGTTTTGGTGGCTCTGCTTTCCTTGAAACAAGAGTGAGGTCTGTTGAGGAAGCTAATCCTGATGCTCTTTTGGCTCTTGTTTAATTTCATTGATTTCATTTCTATACCGCCCAATAGCTGAAGCTCTCTGGGCAGTTAGGGGCTTGGCACTATGGACAAGACTGAGGGTGTCGGGATTCTGCTAAGACCGTATGAAGGGGAACAGTTAAGGTTGCCTTTTCCAAGCAAGCACTACCCCAGTTCCTATAACCGGATTGGGATATCATCAGCTCTTTCCTTTTAGGGCTACTAGTTACGGTTGTTCCAGACCTAAAAGGGACTTGCCTGATCGTGGCCAGGAAAAGAAAGCAGCTCTGCCCACAGTTCGCACCCCAACTCGAGCAAAACTCTGCTTGGCGGGATCACACTGCAAACTGCACACCCGTTGGGAAGGGTCACTTTTGCTTCTGGCTGCCTAACTCTCGCCCTCCAATTCCTGTGCACCAGGTTCCGGTTTGCTGAGTTCAGATACCTGCGTGAAGGAAGCCCAGCTCGTCAGGAGCAGACTGTGGTCTTCCTGCCGGACATTTGGAGCTACATGCCTTCTCTTGAAGAATGGGAGGCTTTGTGCAAACAGAAAGCAGAAAAGGCGCCGCCACCACCGCCAGAAGAGAAAGCGGAGATGGTAAGAATGGGTTGGAATTGGATAGAAAGTCTAACTTGAGCTGAGAGAGGATCTGAGGTACCTAGTAACCTACGGCATGATGGCTAGGAGATCTTTGCTCCTGATCCACAACTTCCCATTGCTGCAAGAACTAATTCTTACTACCCACCTGATCCAGAAGGACTCGAGGCACGGGACAGGCTCATAGGTCTGTCACCCTGTGGGTTGTTCCACCAGTTTAATTGGATAGCCCGCTATCCAGTCTTTGGCTTTGCCTTCAGACTGAAAGTAGGCTTTAGTCTTACTCATGAGTATGTACTTCAGTCCAGACAGATTGCTCCCTCTGACGCTTACTCAAATGATTGTGTTCCTAAACAGGAAGAGGAAATGGAACAGGCCTCCGAGGCTGGTCCTGAGCAGGAGATGGAGGCCAGCGAACAGGAAGCCGACGCAAATGAACCTGCCCCTGAGCCGACCCTTGAGACCTCCATGCCTGAACTGGAGGCCCCCACTCCTCCCCTGGAACCTGCCCTCATCGCTCACCCACAGCCAGCGTTGCAGGGCGGGCAGCCCACCTGCACCAACATCTCACTTTTCACCCTGCTGGAGTACAGGCGGCAGCGGGAAAAGCTCTCCTTTGAGGTAGGATTGGGAGACTGTGTGCTGAGCCACTCTTCTGGCTTCTCCTGGCAGTTGCTGTGCAGGCGTCCTCTGCACAGCTGGGTGTTGAGGCTTGCCTGTTACATCCCGACTTGGGGGTGCATGACTTGGGTGAGCTCCCTGGCGCTCCTGATTAAGTAGGTATCGACTCCAGAGCCTCTTGTAGCTCTGTGTTAAGAATTGCCCTGCTTTCCTCATTCCAGCCACATGTTTGCATCAGGAGCTTGGGGGGGAAGGGCTATCAGGAAAGGAGCTGTTAAGTGTGAGATACTGGGTTATTTATTTATTATATTTTTAGCCTGCCTTTTTTCCTGCAAGGAAGCCAAGGCAGCTTACACAATCCTCCTCTCCATTTTATCCTCACAACAACCCTGCGAGATAGGTTAGGCTGAGAGTCAGGCACTGGCCCCAATCACCCAGTGAGCTTCATGGCCGAGCGGGGGACTAGAACCCGGATCTCCCGAGTCCCACTACACCACACTGGGTGGGTTGGATTGTGGAAGGCTGAGCTCGGATCTAGTCTTGATAGCAAGGCCTCCAGGCCTACCGCAGTCCAACCAGCCAGGACTCTCACACTTACTAGCTTGTTTGCTGACGGCTGTTACTGCAGTTACAGTAATACAGCAACAGCGTGGATCAGTGCCATCCTCGCCGCCACTGTGACGTTTGTGTGTCCTGCTGATAACTCCTGGACCCAGTAACGTCCTTCCTTAGGTAGACACGTTCTGCACTGATCTCCACAGAGCCAGCAGAGGCTTGACATGGAACACACACAACAGGGCTATGAGCAAGTGTGTTCCTAGAGTGCGGGGACGGAGGGGGTGGCCTTTGCAGCTGGAGCGGGCAGAGGCAAAAGTGGAGGAGGCTTTGTGGGGATAGGCCCAGCACTGCGTGGCTTGCAGGCCTTGGACCAGTGAAGGTTTTCAGATGTGGCGTATTAAGCTTTAAGAATTTTGCACAGGCACACGGATGTGCTCATTTCCCCCAACTGTGGAATACGCTTCCCACCGAGGCCCGCCTGGCGCCAACCTTACTATCTTTTTGGCCCCAGGTTAAGACTTCCCTCTGTGCCAAGGCATTCAATATTTAACTGTTCAAAATGGCACATTTGGGGTGGGTGGGTGTGATTGTCACCTGTAGGCTTAGTTTTATTGGTTTTATTAACAGTATTGTCATTTTAAACTGCACTTTTAAACTTTTAAACTACATTGTATGTTCTTATTGTTGGTTTTTCATGTAGATTTTATTGTATGAATTGTTGTGAACCGCCCAGAGAGCTTCAGCTGTGGGGTGGTATAGAATAATAATAATAATAATAATAATAATAATAATAATAATAATAATAATAATAATAATAATAATAATATTATTATTATTATTATTATTATTATTATTATTATTATTATTATTATTTTATTATTATTATTTCTGTAGTTCTGGGTGGTGTGGTGTGTGCCTCTTGCTCACTGCTCTCTCTCTCGCTCTCTCTCCACCCCTGAGGTGGCAGTGGTGGCAGAGCTCTTCCAGGAGATGCTTCAGCGGGATTTTGGCTACAAGCTGTACAAAGCGTTACTGGCCCTGCCGGAGAAGGAGGAGCCGCTGGAGGCAAAGATCCCCGAGCTGGAGAAAGCAGCTGAATCGGAGAAGGAGGGAGAGAGCGAGCTGAAAGAAGAGCCTCTGGAGAAGCCTGGAGCGGAGGAAACAGCAGACAGTGACCTAAAGGAAGCTCAGGTGAGGCTCCTGGCCATTAGCTTGGCCAAGTGGCCCCCGTTGCACAGGCAGTGCAGAGAAGACACACCTTCTCCAGGCTGGGGCTAACAGCATCTAGTGGCTTCTGGAAGCCTGCAGTGTCTGGTGCCCCACACAGCTTCCTTGCTTTTCCCCAAGACTAGCAAAGCCAGAACAGATTATGCAGAAACAAGATGTTACGCCGATGTATTATTTTTTCCTATTTTATGCGGGTTGCGGAATTTCGGTTGGCTTGGCTTGTTTTTTGTTTTGTTTTTTTGCGTGGTATACACATAGTCCTTTTTGTGTGCATTTCACTTCTGTAGAAGGAGGAGGCTGGGGATGCCGAGAAGAAACCAGAAGGTCAAGACGGGGCCAGTTCAGCCAAGGAGGAGAAGGTCAGTGGAAATGTCAAAGCAGAACCAAAGGATTCCACAGATGACCTCTGTGAGCTGAGCCTGGAGGATGACCTTCTGCTGCTAAGAGAGGACGAGGAGGAGGATTTTGGTAGGTACTCTGGGAAATGCAGCAGTCCTGCAGGGCAAAGCTTAGGCTAGGATTGCCCTCCCTGAAGGTGTGTAGCGAAGCAGGGAGCCATGCTGCTCCCTGCCTAGAGAGCCCTACCTACCAGTGTGCCGAACTGCAGGGAAGAATGTCCCTACCCTTAGTAGGGAAGGCCAGGATGTCCGGGCTCCTTTCCCTGGCTCTACTGTCTGTTCTCAGACAAGCCCAAGCCATCTCCGCAGTGAGGCTGTTGCTGTGACAGTTGAGCTGCTTTGGGGGACACTATACCGCAAACTCCAGTCTCTCCCTTGGTGAGCATATAGCAGAGGTCAGCATCTGAAGCAGGTCGTGCTACCTTGCCCACAGGTGTCAAGTTGGAAGATGCGGAAGTGAGATCAGTTGCATCCAACCAATCAGAGATGGAGTTCTCCTCTCTTCATGATGTGGTCAGTGACAAACTCCTCTTCCTTAAAGCTTGCTTTAGATTATTTAGTCCAGAGCCTCTGCGAATCATGTAGGGTCTGAATAAATATGCTTTTGTGGGACTGATGCTGCTTTAGTGGCACAGCCCAACTTTGATGTTCATTTGGGAGAGGCAGCATTCTGGTTACTCAAGAATTTAGAATTCTGCTATGAACAGGACACTGACCCATATTATATCAGGCAGATTTGTGTGAATTTACTTAGAATACTTAGCTGTGGTTGCACACTTCTATTTTTGGCAAAACCTGGAATTTTCCCATCCCGGTTTTGGCCATGGACTGGGCAAGGAAATTGAGGGAGAGGAAGAAGAACTCTGATTGGAGCTTGGGTTGTGTGAAGATATCCTGATCATTGAATATCAGAATTTCCAGCTTTGGTGTTTTGGGGGTTTTAAGCACTGAAGCTGTCCCTGTGGTCTCCAGGTCTTTGTTTATACCCATGTGGACTAGAAACGTGGCTTGAAAAGGAAAGGTTGGGTTCCCAGGCTTCCACAGGAGCGGCTATATATTTGCATTAGGGCCCACGTTCCTTGATTTGTGACAAGACTGTATCCATGTGGCTTTCTGTTCCTCAAAAGTCTGGAACTTACTGTCTCAGATTTTTTCCCCCCATAGCAAGAAAAGGGGAGAGATTCCAGCTGGTGGTGGTAGTTGTTAGCAGCCCGAGGAGTGCTGTCTTCCTCATTTTGAATCCTAGATAAGCCCATGCTGTCCCTGAGGCTATTTGATACCCAGAACTTGTTTGGATCTCATTCCAGTCCAACTTTCTCTAGGCTAGTGTCTGATATACAGTGTGCCTCTTAAGTGCAGCATAGGATAACAGCAGTAAGGGAGCTGCACTCTGGGACTTAATCCTTTTTTAGTTGCTGATGCTAAATCAGTAGTTTGCATTACATCTCACCAGTGTGCATTGAATCTGCTGCAGATATGCAGCAGGGGGCTGTCTTTGGTGCTGCCGGTGGCGGGTGGGGGACCTCCATTCCCAGCAGTTGGTGATTGAGGTCTGGGCTACCGTGGAAGGGAACGGGATGGTCTGTGGAGTGGAAGGGAAGTGGCATCTCGCCAGTTTGAGCAGCCCTCTTCTCCTCCTCCTTCTTTTTACACCCCCCTCCCAGCCCAGAGAGCTGGACCCAAGTGCCGTGTTACCACTGGACGCCCTCCTTGCCTTCATTTACTTTGACTTGAATTTCTGCGGCTACCTGCATAGGAAGGATATAGAAAAGATCTTTCTCAGCTTGGGACTGCACCTCTGCAAAGAGCAGGTGAGCAACCAGCCCACGGTGTCCCCTGCGTTTTGTTGGAGGTTTGAATGACCAGGGACCTTCTTGGTTGGCGCTGAGCACCCGAGGATCTGTTTGCCTGCCTTTTCCAGTGCCATTCATGGAGGGGGGGTATCTCATCTGGTGGCAGGTGAAGCGCCTGGTGAACAGGGTGGTGACGCAGTTCGTGTGCCGCTACCGCAGCCTCCGCTACAGCCGGCAGGAAGGGACTGAGCCGGGCCTTGAGGAAGAGCCACTAGGTAGGTACCACATGGGGGTGGGAAGGGATGTTCATTTGTATGGAGTCTTGGTAGGACCTACATCTTTCCCCCTGAGCTAGAATTCATCCAGCTGTCGGTCTCAGACCGAGCTTAACTCCTGCCCCTGGATCAGTAATTGCTGGTTTTCTTCCCTGATCGTCCAGCTACAGGCAGTGCTGCCAGGGGGCAGTCCCAATGCTCTTCTCTTCCCCACCCTCCATTCCGCTGGCTTCCCCTTGGCAGTGTATGCGCTGCCCATCCCACCACTAGCACAAGGAGTTTGATTCTGCAGCGAGACCAAGAGCTCAGCTGTGTGGGAAGGGTTTCCTGCCATAGAATCTCTTCCAACCTCCGTTGAGGAGGCACAGCTTTTGGGACAGTAGAACTGTATGTGTGGCAGGAGGGAGGAGAGACTAGAGCTCCCCATCCTACAGTGGGAGCAACTGATCCACCAAAAGTTGCCCTTTGCTGCCCTTGTTTCCCCATTCTCAGTCCATTTTAGATGCTCCATCCCAAAGCCAAGCAGAATAAACCTTGCCTCCTTCTTGCAGGCAACCTCGCTCTCCTGCGCTCATCCTCCCCTGTGCCTGAGGCCCCTCCCAAATCTACCCCAGAAACTCAGTCTGGTAACCTGGTTTCATACAACGGGGCTATCCTCAACGTGGGCAAACTGCTGGAAAAGGCAGAGCAGACAGAAAACAGCCGACTCTATCTGGAGAACAAAATCCACACGCTGGAGCTCAAATTGGGTGAGCAACGTGCTTCTGGTTGTCTTCTGTTGCACTGAGGAATGGCCCTATCCAGAATCCCCAAGAAGCTGCTACACCACAGCAGGTTTCAAGTGTGAAAAGACTTGCCTTGCTTCCCCATCTCAAAAGCCCTGAGATTGATGGCTGCCCCTGAGGCAGCACATACAGGGCATCTGTACCTGATGAACAGCAGGGCACCCAAAACCTTTGGCCAGAATGTATTGGACAAATGAAACCCGACAGAGGAATTGGGTGCAGGCAGTTGAGTTGGCATCAAACACTACAAAGCACTGGGTAGCAGAACTAAGAGGAGCATGGGACGGCAGTGATTTACAGGCAAACACTCCCTGCTTGCTCTTGGCTACTTTCGCCTGCCTGAATGTCCAGGAATTTGAGCTGCAGGCAGCCTGTGAGCCCCACCTGGATTTTCCTGGTGGCAGGTAGGGGTTGGGTCCATGCACTTTCAAAGTTCTCCAGCTGTAGAGATTCCGCACACATCTGACTTCAGTATTGCCAAACTCAAAGCCTGAGCTCTTCCGTGCTGTTGCCACAATGGTCCCCCGTAAATAATTTCTTTTCCAACTCAGATTTTTTTGAGATACTTTGAATCCCTCACCTCACCCCTAACTTGTCACATGCTCTATGGGTTCAGGACAGTGGCTGCTCTTCCTTGTTTTGGCTGGGAGGTTGCACTGCTCTGATCTCAGCCCTTTGCTTTACTACCCGGAAGCTGATTTTGTTCTGTCGTGTTTGCAGAAGAGACCCAGATTCGCTTCTCCACAACAGAAACGTCCAACAAAGCCCTGACATTAGAGGTACAAGAGCTGCAGAAGCGACTCACTGAGATGGAGGAGCAGTCCAAAGTGACCGAGAGGCAAAAATCCCATTTCCAGAGGCTGCTGCAAGAGAATAAGAAACGCCTAGTTCCGCTGCAGCTGGAAATCCAGAAGATCATTGAGAAGGTAGCCAGCCAAATAAATGGGATGGGGGGATATTTTAGCTGGGTCAGATTCAGTCTGTTGTCGGGGGGTGGGGGTGGTTTTCAACCAATCTTCTGCAGTTCTGCAAGCAGTGGATTCCAGCAGTGATGGCTTGGTAAACCTAGAAATGTTAGTGTGTGTGAGATGCTAAACAGGCAACTCTGGACTGCAACGATGTGGCCATGTTGTGCAAGTCTTCTACATTGCTATTATCGGAGATGGTGGGGAGCACCTTCATGGCCAAAGTTGGGAGAACTTGCTGTGTAACCACTCAGCACTAAATAATAATTTGAGGCGTTTCATTTGCAAATGCTTGTCCCAGGCCTGCTTATAAATTAAAGTTCTAATACCCATCAGTATGCTAACCACTTGTCACGGAAGAGATGCTTCCTTGCATCTGCCCTTTTTTTCTCTCCCCTCTGTCTAGCATCTTTTCTGGGGCTGATCTACATTATGTAGAGCTGATACCCACTTCATAGTAGGAACATAGTAAGCTGCCTTCTACAAAGTCAGAGCCTTGGTCCATCTAGCCCAGTATTGTTGACACTGAATGGCAGTGGCTCTCCAGGGTTTCAGGCAGGAATTTCCCCAGCCCTACCTGGAGATGCCGGGGCTCAAACCTGGGATCTTCTGCATGCAAAGCAGGGGCTCTGCCACTGAGCCACAGCCCCTTCCTGGGACTCTACCGCTTCAGACTGCAGGTGGGAGATCAAATACGTGATTATTCCATGTTTAAAAACAAAGAACACCAACTTGTCTGATCACAGAAGAATAACATGTTGAGAAGACTGGATGGTATGGAACCCCTTTCTCTTAATATGATTGCTTTTCATGGGCTGGGAATTTTTGAAACATTCAAACTTAGATTTCCCTAACCAGTTCCCCCCCCCCTTTCTTTGTCATGAGACATTTCAGGGATGCAACACCATGCAACTTTCCTGAATGTATGCATCAGTTGTAAAGGGATTATAAGAAAGTCTCTGAGACAGGGGGGGGGGGGGTGTGAAGCCTGATCCCACAATGTAATTTGGTACACTGTGGCAGAATTGTCCTGCAGAATTGTCCAAGTCTCTGAGCCAGAGTATTTTCTAGAAGCATGCAATACTTGTTCAGGGCTGCCTCTAACAGCCAGGGCTAAACAGGTGTGTCTTATCTTCGAACGTGGTGTTCCATTTTGCTGTTTTTATTGGCTCTTTTAAAGGGACGACAGGCTGAGCCTTACAGCTGGGGAGTATAAGAGAATGAAATAAATGTAATGTTCACTCCTGTTACTGCTGTGCTTCCTCACCTTTGTCTCTTCCAGACCAATAATTGCTTAGAAAAGAAGGAACCAACACCTACAGCAGTTTCCAGCAACTGACATTCCCCGGAGAAGCAGCTCGGCAGGGAAGATCTGCACCCTTGTTTGATATTTTTGGGCTGTGGGCTAGCGGTTGGGGTAAGCCTTTGAAACCGTCAACCCTTTCACTGCTATGTGATAAGGCCGGAGCTGGTTTCCATCCTAAACCACCCCCACCCCAGGCTTGGGGAAAGGGCCACCTAGCCTACACATGGCTGGGATTCACAGTTCATAAGCTGGAGCCACCATTATTGTTTAAAGGATACCCATTAGGTAGGAGTTTTGATGGTCTATTGTGTGAGTGGAGAAGCTACAATGTAGGCATTCTCAGGCTGTCTGCCAGCAGCAAGCAACAGAAGGGAAATTTTAGCCCAGTACTGAGCCGGATGCAGTTGTAAATGGACAGGAGGTGCCAACTGCTCCAAAGGTGTGGCTTGCCTCTTTGTGCTGCATGGAGACTTTTCCTTCGAGCTGTCCCCCCCATTTCTCCTCCCTGCCTTTTGCTCAAGGCAGTGGTGTTCTGCCTGCCTTTTGACTAAAAGGTGCTTTGGGAAGGCGGCAAAGGATCAATCAGAACTGGCAGGACCTATACACACCAGAACCAATGCACTGGCTCCTGCCTATGCCCTCCATGGACTGTGCATTCAGTGCTGCAGGCTAGTTTGTGGCTAGTGCAGGTACTGTGGTTTGAGTTCAGCTCCTCACACATTCAGTACAGCATTTTAGCCATTGTAAGGAAAACAGTGCCATTCAGTTCCCTCTCGGTCAGTCTCAAGTCACACTCATTTGCCAGCTGTAGCTGTAAAGGCTCAGCAACCAGCTGTGTTTGCGTTAGCCTTCAAATGCAAGTGAAATCCTTGGCCATCACATCTGGGCTTTTAGGGTCTTGGACCTTGGCAGTAGGGTGGCTGCAAGGCATTTAACTTCCATTTTGGGGAAGTGGCAGGAGGGCCGTGGTAGGTAGGTAGCCCCTTGGGTTCCTGTGGTAGTCTTTTGCAGAGTAGCTGGTGGACCTATGCCTCCTGCAAGTAGGTAGGGTTTTGCATCTGCTCTGGCCACCTGCTCCCCCACCCTCAGGTGGCCTGTCACTTCTGGATGTGTGTTGCTTTTAGTCTGTAAATGTGGTAACAACTTGTATTTAACTGGCCAGGTTCCCTTTTATAAAAGTCTCTTCCTCACTTGGAAGTCTGTCTCTCCTTATTTCCTTTTGCATTGAGATGAGTGTCAGGTTTGCTTGAATGATTTTTTTTTTTAAACTCCAAACACACCCTTGCAGCTGCCACACCACTGTCAAAGTGGTCATTCAGAGGCAGCCACAGTGATTTGACGTAACTTACAAGTTCAAAAGGCCCTGAAATGGCAACTCTGTTTCCTACCCTACAGACTGAATTGGTTATCCATGTGGTCTTTGCACCTGGCACTATGTGTTATAGCAGCTCAACTTCCCCAACATGGAGCAAGACAAAAAGGGTGGGTGATACTGTCGTGCTGTAAATTGAGCTGCCCTCAGTTCCATTTACATACTTTTTGTTGGCTCAGTTGGAGAAAACTACAATGTGATGATGAGGCTTGCCTTACAAAATCATTGAGAGGGAGGCAAAATGGTTGCTGCTTTGGGGAACAGAATTTCTGGCTGACAGAGTCATTGCCAACAATTAAGTTCCTCAGACTAAATTTCATGATGGTAGTTGTAGGGCTTGTTAGTTGGTTTGTTTGTTAAAATCAAGTAGGCTATGACATAACCAGCACTCTACCAAAGTGGTGGATTGGGGGAGGAAGAGAGCACACAGCAAGGGACCACTTCACAGCATACTTACAGTAGCTAGTAAAATATAGGCCTTACTCATTAAATGGCCTGTCAAAAACACAGCTCATCTTCCCCCCCAAGCTAGTTTTAGCTGCTGTCCAAAGGGGAGCTTACAGCTAACATGCTAACATTACACAGGAGCAAAATTAATCCTGTTCTCTTGCAACAGGTGTGTACTGCTTAACGTGGCCTCCTCAGGCAGTAGAGGGCAGCACTGTGTGTCTTGGGTTATACAAATCATAAATCAAGAAGACAGGGTTGTGTTTCCTTTTTTGTAAAAATAAAATTAGAATCACAAGTTACAGAAACACTTAAAATTGTAAGCGTCATCTCCCTCCTTGCTTTACATTTTGATTAACCATAAATAAGTGGGCGGAGGACTACAACAGGGAAAGCACCTGTGCTGGGCAGAGGAGGAGGAAAATAAAGGGAAACCTGCCTTCCAGAGAAGCCCCCCCCCCTGTACTTTCTTCCTTATTATTAGCTTAATCCTCTGTCCCCAGTACAAAATATGCAGACAGTCTCACAGGAAAGCAGGTTACACACTGCCACTGATGCTCAAGTGGTTATTTCTGGAACTCCACATCGGCCTGCCGAGGGGCATCAAGACCCCAAATATATATGTTGCCTTTCCTGCTCCTCGGCAGCCTTGCTCTGGGCTCCTAATAATTAAACTACACGTAGCAAAATTAAACAATTGTACCCAGTATTTAAAAATGCCACTATTTTTAGACAGCTTTCTATTCCATGAAGATACACACAGCTCTTCCTGTAGAAAAAGGCTTTGGTAGGATGACAAGATCTCTCTTAAAGGCACAGTACATCAGTCCTATGTTGAATCTGGACAGCTATTATGACAGCAGCTTCTCTATAAGCTGCAGATTTTTTTTTTCTTTTTGGGGGTAACTACAGTGACTGAGCACCCCCCCCCCCCCACAATACAGAGAGACTCACATTGTTCAATACACCATGAAAGAAAGCAGCATCAATTAGATGCTTGTATGTAAAGGATGGTGTCAGGGTAAGAGCTGCTGTTGCCCACGTGCAAGAGTCCAGGAACTAGAGCCACAAACATCCCTATCAAGCTGCAGTGATGAGGATCCTGCCGCACTGTCTTTGACAGAGGGATTCAGCCCTCGGAGGACTGCTGCAGAGACACCCAGATCAAAACAGCATATTTGCACAGGGTTAAAAGTCAGAACCAGGTCTTTAGAGAAGAGGGAGCAAGAGGAGATTTCCACTTTTGGCCCATGGCATTGGCACAGCAGCAGCTGCTTTGGAGATTTTACGCTGGGAGGTCAGTCATCAGCTACGATAGAAAGGGCCCTCAGTTCGCTCAGCTTGGCTTCGTTTTCCTTCTCCCTCTGCTCGTCTGTCAGGCCAGGCTCATCAATCTGTTCTGTTAAGTCACCAAAGATTTTGTACATTTCAGTGTAGTACACAACCTAGTGGAAAAGAACAGGAGTCCTGTTAAGCACATATTCCCCGAAAAGCTAAAAGTCTAAACTGCAGGCTCCTCCTGTGATCTACAACCACCACCCGTCCTCTGCAACTTCAAAAGAATACAGACACGGCATTTTAATGCTTTGTGATAGAAAACACCTCTGAATATGACAGGCAGGGTGCTTTTTAGAGTCAGCCAGCAACTTTGTGTGTCGTTCTGTTGGTTGCTACTAGGGCTGTCGCCCAGTTAAAGAAATCTTAGTTGATTAAAGTTTTAACAATCCTATGTGCCCTTACCTTTCACTCAATACCAGCCAGTGCAACATGTGTGAACGATTTATGTTTAAAACATGGTTCAATTTCAGCTTGGCCACAAATTGCACTCATCTGTTTTTGCAGAATGTTCACATTCCTCAACATACCATCCCTTACTCTCAAGGCAGGTAACAGTCCCCAACATTTATGTCATGCTTAAAACATGCATTAGAACTGCCCTCCACCTTATGCTTAAGAAGCCATCAACTCTTGACATCCTTTCAAATATTAACACTGCAACTTCTAGCTTAAGGATGAGGAGCCACTTTTGACCGGAGTCCTATCGCTGTTTTAGGGCATAATCCTATGCATGTTTAGACAGAAAAAAAGTCCTATAACTCCCAGCATTCCCCAGCTGGCATAGCTGCAGTGATGAGGATCCTGCCACATTGTCTTTGATAACTGGCATCAACAGCCCTGTGGGAAAGAGGAAGGAGCGAAGGAGGTGGGAGCAGGCAGAGGGAACATCAGGGTGTGCTCCAGCTGGACTGCCCCCCCCCCGACCCTGAGAGATGGGAGGGGATGCAGGGCCACGGAGAAGCCAGTGTTTTTGTGAATGGTTGTGAACCACCCAGAGAGCTTCGGCTCTTGGGCAGTATAGAAATGAACTGAAAATAAATAAATAAATAAAGGGATTCAGTCTTCGGAGGACTGCTGCAGAGACACCTATCATCTACAAGCAAAGAAAGTACTGCCTTGCTGTTACTGTCCCTTTTCCTTAGAATTATTCCTTTTCCTCATATGCAATTTTTATTTATTTAAAGCATTTTTACCCTGTTCTTTAGCCAAAAAGGCTCCCAGAGGAGCAAACAAATAAAAAAGGCAGTCCCTGCCCTCAACTTGTGATCTTAAAAGACAAGGAACGGACGGGATGAAAAGAAAAAGCCAACTCAAGATACCAGCTCTTAAAGTTACAAAGTTCTTATGAGGACCAACTTGACTTCCTCTGCTGCAGCCTGATGGCACTTGAGGGAGCGGAAGAGGATGATGATGATGATGATGATGATGATGATGATGATGATGATGCAGCTAGTCTCTCAGGAGAGTTGCCTCCAATCTCTCCCTCTGCTACATAAATTTCTGCAGATTTACTCAATGAATTGATTAATTAAGACCTTAAAAAAAATAAAAATCAGGTGCTAGTCTTTTAAATATAGAAGAATGTGTGCATGAGTGAGAGAGAAAGTGCAGTGGTGTTCCCCTTCCCTCCCTTTCCAGATCTAGGTGCAATTCAGCATGTAACACTGGAACAACAATATACTCAGACATGTTTTTCAAGTTTCTGAAAACAGAAAAGTTTGGGAGACAACGCGTATATGTTTGGGGTTTAAGGAAAACTGGATTCCAACACAGAAACACAAGAGAGGCAGTCACAGAAAGTGTGTGTTTCTGTCACTCCGCCCCCACCCCCAAATAAACTGGAGGAGGAAGGTCCCTGCTGGATCCCAGCTGCTGCGATTACATCTCCACATCTGAAGGGGATCAGTTTGCTTGGTCGTGATTAGGCAGTGACAAAACCCCTCTTCCTACACAGCCGTCTGGAGCCGTGCAGAGGAGGCAGCAGGAGTGAGTCATGAACTCCGACCTTTCTAGCACACAGTTGGGGGAAGAGTGGCGTTTCCTGCTCTCCTTCCTAAGTGTGCAACAAAGTACCTTTAAAACCATGGGGAGGGAGGGAGGGACACACACACACACACACACACACACACACACACACACAGGCCTAGCTTAACACTTTCCTCCTTTGAAACATTTCATGGGCAGCCAAGCATGGATAGGATTTTCACAAATGCTGGTTAATCCTCCCAACGCCCCCACAAGGTGGCTATTCTTATCCCCACATTCTAGACGGGTGCCCAAAGGGGCAAGTGCTTTCCCCTCAAGGTCAGCACAAACACGTTAAGAAGAGCAGGGATTTAAAGCTGGAGGGTGCTTAGCACCTTCTTTGCCTTGCGCTTAGCCCACTAGACAGTACTGCCTTGCTGTTACTGTCCCTTTTATACATCATCACCATAGCAACAGAAGCTGATGGAGTAAGCTCTATAAGGAAGCTCAGAATCCCAGCTTTTCCATCAACTGCTCCCTGTGCCCTGCAATTGTTGTGCACTGAGACAGACTGCACAGTGGACAGTTGTTCCCATCTGTAAGCTTCCATGGAGGAGCTTTAAGAGAGAAAAAATGTGGTTAATCTACTCAACATTTGACAAATAACATGGCCTGAGCATAAGCATTCACTTAAACATTAAGAGAGACAACAAGGTGTTCTTCCAGATGAGTGCTACAGCATAACCCACACATAGCTCCCTTCCCTGGTTTAATACGCAGCTCCAGAAGCAGGACCTAGTTTATTCTGCTGTTGCTAAACCTACTGAAGAGGTAATGGTCTTCAAATAACTGAGTAACCCACTCTGTAGCAACTGTTGGGCTAGACTGCCCCTGAGGGCCCAGTCCACCTCTTGGCAAGAACAACTGGCCCATGTTTTCACTGTTACCTGGGTCCCAGGTCATGGGCTGAGGGTGGGTGCATGATGTGTCTGCCTTACTAAAGCTAAGTAAGGTCTGGGTCTGGTCAGTGCCTGGATGGGAGAGCTGCTGGGAGTCCAAGTCCATCATTGAAGAAAGGAGGCAACTCTCCTGAGAGACTAGCTGCATTATCATCATCATCATTGTAACATCAGCGTAATAACTATGCTGTAGACACCAGAGAGGAAAGGGAAATGGTAAATAATCCTCCCTTGTCTTTCCAGTTCCAAGCTGATGGGATTCTAATGAATGCTGGTAATCAAGAAGACAGAACCAGCAGGCTCGTGGTTATTCCTCACTCTGATTAATTCAGGATTAAATTTCACGATCTTGTATGGAAGAGTACCTTGTGCTTTCCTTGAGCAGAGGAGGTGGAGGATCACAGTTCTCTGGCAGATGTAATTCTAAACTCTGGGCAGGAGAATCTGGCTTTCCTATGTGCACATATATTTGTCTTGCTGCTAAATCTTTCAGCATCCCCAAAACCTTCATCTGGGTATTGATGACTGGATCTAAGAACTTCATCAGGCTCTTGCAAGGGAAGCCCTGCTGTCCCCCTATTCCTCTACAGCAGGGGTGCAGAACCCCAGGCCCGGTGGTCAAATCTGGCCCACCCAGTGTTTCCCAGATGGCCATGCTCCCTTTCCCCGGACACATCCCTTTTCACACAACCACTGATGGATGGGTGGCTTCCCAGCGTTTGTGCAGTTTTTTCTCCATTCTGAAAGGAAAGGTTGAAATGCCTCTCTTAAGGCTCAGTTACAGCAGGAGCTTTAAGCTTCAACTCGCTGATACTTTGTGCATTCTTGGCTCCAACCACTTTGCCTTTGGACCCACCCATCACTGGAATGCACTCATCACTCTCCCATCCAGTTTAATGGCACAGTGTGAGCCTTGCCCACTTGCCCTCCGAAAGCTCCTCTGAAACTGAATCCAGCCCTCGGCTGGAAGAGGTTCCCTACCCGGGCTCTACAACCTAGAGCTTACATGCTGGAAGGCAGCAGAAGTAGCACGCTAACCCAAGAAGCCCACCCTCAGCTAAAAGATGCAACAATAATGATGCAAAGACGTCTTGCTGGCCCACCCACAGGTCTCCAGTTAGACGGTTCCCTCTACTAAGCTGCTGCAGCCTCCATCCAAATGGATCTCGTCACTTTAAGAGCAAGTGGTTTGGGTACAGCTATATACACCATCTCCATGGAGACAGCCTCTCCCCCTCACCATCACAGTGCATCGGCTTTTTATTTTGAGCGGCTTTTTATTCTTTTTATTTTGAGCGGAAGGAGGCTGCCTCTCCTGGGAACGCCTAAACCTCGACAGATGCCCAGAAGCCCCGCCCCTGTTCCTTGGTTTAACCTATTGCCAGCTAGAATGGGGAGTGGTGGGCACCGTCAGGGAGACAAAAGTACTGAGATCCATAGCATTGCTTTCCCTTCTAAACAGCAGGTAAGAGAGCTGCACTTTCTGGTGATTCAGCAGGACTGCTGCTTTACACAGTGACTAATGAAATCAAACCGGCAACAGCAGAACAACCAAAATAGGACAAGCCAAACCACTAGGGGCTGACGCTGAGTGGGCAAGGCTCACACTGTGCCATTAAACTGCTCAGCTCTGAGGAACATGGGGAGGGGGCTCTCACATTACATACCATGTTAGTTAACACCAGGGCTGCTTGCAATATATTCCACACCTCTCCCAAGGTCCAGCTGATAATTTCCTCCTTTTAATTCTGAAAGTGGCACAAGCAGCCTGTTACCTGAGCCATGCGCCGGCTAGAGTTGGTGATGATACAATTCATTGGATCTGGTCCACACTTCTGCCCTGACAGGTACTCTCTACATCAGTGTTCTCCAACCTTGGGTCCCCAGATGTTTTTGGCCTACAACTCCCAGCATGCCCCAGCCAGCTACGCTGAACCCCATGACTCACACTGTACTTTCCCTGCCCACAGAACGTTTTGTGTGACTAGCAGCAAGAATCCTTCGTAAACTACAAACTGTGGGCACCACCTTTCCCCATGTGAAAGCACATTGCTGGCATCCCCATAGGGCATAATAAAGTCCTTTCACTTCACTTCCCCACCCTGGCGCATGGACAGGCATATATGGAAGCAGCACATCAGAACATGATGCACAGGAGGGATGTGCAAACCTTCCTCATGCCCATTCAGCCCTTCCTCTGCACACTGAAAAGTTACTTGAGAACTGAATCTTGAGTGTCTTGAACATCATGGAGGGAGAGGGCTGGGTGCAAAGTGTGCCATTAGTCATACTGGAGGTGTGCAAAGCTCTCCCACTCTCCGTGACGTTGTGGCACAGTGCTTCCACCCTCACTGCATAGAGAGTGGGAGAAGGGAGGGAAGAAACAAGGCTCTGTTGGGTGCTGCGGGGATCCCACACACACCAGCAATGTGCCCTTGCATAGGGAAGGATCTGCCCTAAGCAAGCAAACTATTAATGATGACTGAAATGCTATGTTAACCTGTCACACCCTTGCAGGACAAGTGGAGCCTTTTGTGCCGCTCTTCTACAGGGAAACCGCTTCACTGTCAGCGGGTCAGAGCAGGGCTGGGCTGTGGAATGCAGCCTTTCATGGCACAGAATTTTAATTAAAAAACCAAAAACATTTTAGCGCAGTGTACACGCAGTCCCAGCCTAAAGGCCTTCAGTACTGTTAGAGCTTTCGGGAATAAGAATCACTTCTCTTCTACCACCTCTGCTATGAACTCCTGTAAGGGAGAGAGAATGCCCACCACCAGAGTTTTGGCTCACTGGTGGCATACCTTGGCAATCCTGCTACTGAAGGTCTTGTGGCAATCTCCTCTTGAGGTGGATCCACAACCAAAGAAGAAGAAAAATATATATCATCCGTCTTATTTACTAAACTTGCGTGGTTGGCTATCTTGGGTTAAGATGCTGCTCGGGAAACTGGAACATGATCTTCCTGTGCAGAATTAGCAACAGGGCTGAAGGTGGGCACTGGCTAAGGTGCTGCCATTGTTTGGATATACAAAATTTGTAGCAGCTACAACTTGGAGAAAACAATTCTAGAGATTAGAGCTCAGGAGGGGAACCAATTCGAATGGAACATCATTCCATGGACTCAGAGACACCAGATGCTTTTCCAGTCCAGTGGACGGCCTGTGCCAGTCAGGCTCCATATAGAGATGCCCCCACATTTCAGAAGCACGGCTGTGGAGGCAGCATGCCCCCCTCCTCCCCTGACTAAGAATAATCACAGGAAAGCAAACAGGTGCTCCATCCCCCTCGGAGGAAGGGCCAGAGCAGGCATTCTTAAACTTTGAGGTCGTGAGCACCTTCTGGGAAGATGCGTGGTCCCAAGCCTGTCTCCTGCTCCCATCAAGGGATGGGCAACAACTGAGCTGGCAAGGAGAGAAAATGAGCCATTTCTGCAATGGAGCATTGTTCGGGGGAGGCCTAACTTCCCATTTTGCAAACCACGGGCCTAGAACACAGGGGTAGCCCTTCCATAATGCAATGAGGGGCGGCCAACTCAGTCAGTGGATTTTGGGTGCCATTAAGGGCAGCAAAGTGGGAGACAGGCAGGCAGAAGTGAGGGATAAAACACCATCTACTACCCTGCTTTTGGGTGTCTCCCATTATTTTCAATGAGGTTTACACAGGGAAGATTCCCAGTAGATTGTGCCCCATTTTAATTAGCGGGTGTGTGGATGGGCACCCCCTTGTCATCTGAGAAGGGCAAGAAAGGAGAGGGCCTTTTCTGTTGTGGCACCCCATCTCAAGAACTCTCCTGCTGGGAGGCTAACCTGGTGCTGGCCTTAATGTCTTTCTGACACCAGGCAAAGACTTTTTTAATGTGCCTGTATTTTTACCAGCTGAAGGAGTGGCAAGCACACTTAGGAGTAAATCCCACTAAAGTCAATGGGGCTTACTTCCAGCTAAATATGAACAGAATCAGGCAGCATAGATTTTTTATGATCTCACGACAAAAGCCACTGAAACAAATGAGAATGGATTGGATCCAGACTTAGTCATGCTTAAAGTAGAGCCATTGAAATCAATGGGACAAGTAGCTCATTATCTTGTCCTATTGATTTTAATGGGCTCAGTTTAAGTATGGCTCAGTTTGGATCCAACCCTATCGGCACAAGGATTCTTTGCCCCAGTGGTACACCTCTCAAGTAGTTTGGAAAGCATTTCAACCCACTTCTGGAAGGAACCAAGATTCCTGATCACTGGTCCAATCTGTTCTAAGGACCACTCCAATACCAACACAGTCGAAAGGAAAGGGAGCAGCAGCCCTCTCTATCTTTGAGAAGCAAACCCAGGATACATTAAGGCAGCAACAGAAACTTCATAAGCATTAATTATCCCCCAGATCAGTAAGGTCACATCCTCAAGGGGTGGGGGAGGGGAACTGTCAAGATCGGCGGTATTAACCAAATAAATCCACTTGAGGGCACCACACTCCAAAAAGTGCACATCCTCTCCCGGTGAGTTTAAGAAGGGACATTAATGTGGAAAACTTTTAACATCCACTAAGATTTAAACAAAAGAAACAGAACGGCCAAACACATCCACACCCAAATCCACTGCTAGAGTTCCACGTTCCTGAATAATGCTGATTTGCAACCAGAGGTCTCATTCATCTGCTGTCACCTGACAGTAATTGGGGAGGTCTTTTGCTCTCTAAGAAAATTCTTAATTCTATGCATCAAAGATTTTTGTGCCAACCCTCCTAAACGTCTATGCCCATAAAACACTGAATTAATATCAAAGCATGCAAATGTCAATGGTTTTTGCTAATTGTGTATATTTTGAACAGTATTTAAAGCTTTAAAATAGCAAGAGTTAAGAATGTAAAATGACATGCAAGACATTTCGGTCACACTTTCATGTGACCAGACCTCTGCCCAGGCATTACAATGCACCCTTCAGTAGCACACAGAAAGAAATCCAGCAATAAACCTTCCACTCACAAAGAACAGTAGAGCCTCACAAGCAGGGGTGGGCAACTTGTAGCCCTCCAGATGTTTGGGCCTATAACTCCCAAGATTCCAGACCAGTGACTATACTAGCTAGGGATGATGGGACTTGTAGGCCAGAACATGGGGGGGGGGGCACAAGTTGCCCACCCGTTCAAAGGCATGGAAACCTTGCATGAGCCTCTATGTAGCCACCTCTTCAAACCAGAATTCCACCCAACAGCAACAAGGTGGGGATTTGACCATATATTTCACTTGAAATTTGGGTCTGAAACTATATGTGCCGTGTGCTACCCAGTATTTCTCTAAAACACTGCTTCACATAGCAGCCCTGCACAACCCGGAGCCCTCAGACTGCTTGACTTCAACTGCCACCTCAGGCAGCATGGCCAACTAGCAGGAATGCGGGGAGTTGTTGTTCAAAACTTTTGGTTGGTACCAGGTTGAGGAAGGCTAATTTGGAGGAATCTAAGGGCACAGGAGAGGCTACACATATCCAAATAAAAAGTCAAGCTAATTAAACCATGAGCTGAAAGCTCCCACTTTACAAGCTACACAGAATTCTTTAAGATACAGTCATGCCTTGGATTGAGAGCATAATTCGTTCCGGAAACATGCTTGTAATCCAAAACACTCTTATATCAAAACGAAATCCCCCCCAAAAAATGTGTACAGAGATTTTTAATTTAAGCCGTACTACAGTACTTGTATTGCAAGACGTCGCTTGTATATCAAGTCAAAAAAATTTAAATAAATATTTTAAAATTTGCTTGTCTTGCAAAATGCTCTCAAACCAAGTTACTTGCATTCCAAGGTATTACTGTATGTGTTCTTAACTAATGGTTCTATGTAACTGGAAAGCTTCCATATCCTCAGCCCAACCAAAGTCCCTGTTTAAGGACTTCAACATTTATTCAACAGGCCTCACCCCTCTAGTATCAATTACATTCTTAGGATGGAGTAGTCCAACTGCTAGGCAGCACAGAGATACAGAACGTAGCATTGCGGGGATAATAGCATGGCACAGTTGCTTAGAATCAGGGTATAGACAGCTTCTTTGGCTTACATTACTGGTAGCCACTTATAAATGAAACCTGTTCCCAAGTGCTTCAGAAACAGACGTTATGCACCTGCTGGGTACACACAACACACACACACACACACACACACACACAGAGACTCCAGACATCTTAAACATTCAGAAGACAGGAATGGGTTTTTCTAAAACCAGAGAATGATAAGAACAAGGAAAGAATGATCTGTTCTTCACAGGCTCCCATCAACAAGGGAGCACAAACTCTCCCCCTTTCATCTTAGTGTGGGAACTTCAAAGTCTACGGCGAGGGAAATGTTTAACTCCAAAAATTCAGATGAAGCTTGTGGGTGGGCAGAAGTATTTAGAACATTACACTCAATATTCACCGGAGGGGGAGTGTGGGGAGAAATGATGTTGCATCAGCCCTTGGCATCAGTGACCCACCCAAGTACAAATGGGTTTCCCCACAATCCTTTGCAAAGCCACGACAATTATACCAGGAGTCCCCAACTTTTGCAGGTCGGTGGGCATATTTGGAATTTTGGCAGTGTTGTGAGCAGAAAATGGCTGCCCTGGTGGGGGGAGTTTGCCCATACAGAGACTGGCTGCTACAGTAGGCATGGCCAGTCAGAAAATATCCATTTCCTAGAAGGGAAATTGGGGAAACTAAGTTGCCAAAGAACCCAAGTAGAAGGCAAAGATGGGGACTGATCTCCAAAATATAAAAACACTCTTTTGAACCCACAGTTTTCTCCTCCAGCACCCACTTCACAGAAGCAAAACTGATGAGGCTCAAAGATAAGTAACTTGGTGGAGGAACTGCATACAAGGCAGAGGTGGGCTGTAATTCCCAAGTGATAAACCACATTTCTGCCCCCACAAAGCACAACACAATACCCATTTCACAGAATGGTGAATGCTCAGAGAATCACACACCCACCCACTACAAATCCAAAGAAACCCCCTGAAAAAACACCCACACACACAAAACCTAGGCAAAACACCTTTCTGCACACAAAATCCAGGCAACTCTCTCTCTTGTGTGAACTTATACACACAAAAAGGCAAAAAAGCCCCCACACTGCTCCTCATCTGCCCCCTCTAGCCTCCCAGTCCCAGGACACTCCCTACCACTCGTCTTACCTTTTTCTGGGCAGCAGGGCAGGCTTCAAAATGAAGTGCTGGGCTGCAGCCAACCACCATTTTTATTTTCAAACAATGTCTTGGGGGCCCAGAGGCACTCTTGCAAATATGATGGCACTGAAGACTGGTGCTTCACTTTGCACCATGCCAACCACCCAGTTAAACCACACAAAAAAATAAAAATTAGAAATTATTTAAAAATAGAATAAAATTCAGGAGGGCAAGGAGCCAAGAGATGTGCCTGTGGGCAACTTGGTGTCCAAAGGCACCATATTGGAGACCCCAGAATTATACCCTAGAGCAGGTGTGGGAAACCTGTGGCCCTCCAGATGTTATTGGATTCCATTCTCTGCTGCAGCCTTCATCCGCCTTCACAGCCGTTGTAATTTAGGTTTAATTATCTTCCGCCTGTTCTGCCGTTTAATACGGTGTTCTCCAACCTTGGGTCCCCAGATGCTTTTGGCCTACAACTCCCAGTATGCCCCAGCCAGACCCAAGGTTGGAGAACACTGCTTTAATAGATTATCTCAGCAATCCCTACAAGAGCACTCTAAGATAGGAGGGTTAAGATCGAGAGAAAGTGGCCAGAAACCTCCTGGCTCAGGTGCTCTTTCAAACGGGGTCTTCCCAGCTGACTGTGTATTCTTTTAGCCACTTCACCATTGCTAACCTCAGAAGCAGGGATGCCCAAGGACCCCTATTCAGCAATAGTTAAATATAACAAAACCTTAACTTGACGTGTAGGATACAGTCACAGAGTTGGAAGGGACTGCAATGGTAATCTAGGCCAACCCCCTGCCAATGCAGGAAGTCCACTACTCCAACATGCTGATATGTGGCCATCCAGCCTCTACTTAACACCTCTAGTTTTACCACTGTTTTGTTTTTATTTAAAAAAAACAAAACACTAGTTCTTGTCCTATGCTTTTAGCAGCAACAGCAGCAGCCCACTACGCAAGAACTAAATATAAGAAGCCTTTTCTAGCATGGAGGTAAGTAGCGATAGAAAAACATCACTGTTTCTGAATGTCAGGCTGCTGCTAAAGGCACAGAAGCAGAGCCAGTAGGAATAAAAGTAAAGGTGGCAACCCTACAAAGGCACTTCCGATTCCTATTGCCACTCAGACAGCAACAGGAGGAAGTACTGCACTCACAGGGTTTTAAAAATCTGTACACTTGAACTGCTCGTTATCAGAATAATGTCTTCGCTTTTCTCTCTCTCTTGCCAGCATACCTCCAGTCCACAATGAGAACAAACAGTTTTCTTCTAGAAAGAGAAAAGAATATCTGCAGGGAAATTCACTGATCATTGCCCTCCCTATCGGGGAGAAAATGGGAATGTAGAGACCTGATCCTGAATAACCCCGTAAGCATGTTACTTGTCATTCACATGCCTCCTGATGGACCGTCTTTGGCCAAGGACCCTGCCCCAGAAAGTAGCTCACAGTGGTTCCCGGGTTTGGTGCACCTTTCGTATTTATTAAGTGGCGCTCCCCCAGAAGCCTCCAAGACTGGCACATTGCCAGGGGCTCCAATCCAAGAGGCAGGGAACCCCACCGGGCCAAGCCACTGATCACGGATGGGATTAAAAGCAGCTCCGGATGCCGCTGCCTCTAGTTTCATTCAGAAAACCAAGACATCAGCCCATCTGTCAGCCACGCCGCTTGCCCCTCCAAGAAGGGCTGCAGCCCAGCGAGCAATTCCAACTCTTAAAAACGACGACAGGCGAGGAGAACAAATATAGATATTCTGAGTAACACGACACCATGCAAAACCAAATAAACTTAATGAGGCGTGGATGGAAGAGAGAGAGAGAGAGAGAGAGACCCCGAAAAAGAATACCGGCTGGGGGCGGCGCCCAGTCCGTTTACAACTCGCATGCTTCTGGGCCTGAGCTCATTCCCACTCTGATCTCAAAGGATGAGGGATGATCCGACAGGGGCGGGTTCCGGCTGCAGGTTAAGAAGGCGAGATTAGGCACACTTCTTTATTTAAGCAGACCCAAGAAAGTGTTGTGATCTGCTGCTTGCAATACTGAGTTAGAACTCCTCGGGGGTTTAACTCCTGTCTCAGCTAGTTTTTTGGGGGATCAGCTGCTTCTCCTGTCAGCTTGCACCTCATTCACAGAGGGTCCAGAGATCTGCACGGGCACCACACAACAGAGTCTGGCGACACGCTCAGAAGCATTTTTAGGCTGCAATCCTACACACACACACACACACACACACACACACTTATCTTGGAGAAAGTCCCACTGAACTCAGTCGGACTTACTTTGAAGCAGACATGCATAGGATTTTCTATGATTCTATGATTGCAGTGTCAGTCAAGTGGCAGGTCCTGAACTGCAAGAAATCTCAGCCTTCCATTTAAATTTAAAAAAAACAAAAGCAAAACCATTTTACAGTGCTCAAGTGATTTCTGTTTCAGGTTCAAAAAGAAGGTAGAGTCTCAAACAGAGAATGCAACCATCTCTTCCAGACTCAACCACACAGCCATGTGCTAGCATCCTTTCTCTCCCTCAAATGTTCAATATTCTTGTTTTCATTGTGAGGTTTTATTGATTTAAATTGTTGATGCTACAAAAACAAATATAATTCAAATTTCTCTTTCTCCTCTCTATCCATAGGCCAACCCATTGACATTCTGCTCTCTGTCCCAAGCCCAATTAGCCCCTATGTGTGTCCATCTTGCTCCTATCACCCTCCTAGCTCCTTATAAAGCTAACCACATCCTCTCCTTCTTTCTACCCAAACACTAGCCCATTACCCTGCCCAGCACCCCAACAAAGAATTTCATGTTCTGCACTGGAAAAACCCACCACATTTTCCAATCATAGAATAATACAAAAAACAAAAAGTTGTGTTCAAATATTGACCATCTGCATAAGTCACAAACTGGTCTTTCTTGCTTGCAGAGCCTCATGTTTATCAACATTTCCTGAAAGACGCACTTGTCTTTCTAGCCTTGAGGATCTAGCCTTGAGGTTGAAGCCCTGGGCAGAGAGAAATTCCCAAAGAATCAAGGTCCAGGCCTGCAAGGACTCATGCCACGCTAGTCTTTAAAGGGGCCACAGGACTCTCTGCAATTACTGAATTTCACCACCTTTCCAAAAATCCACATTAGTTACCAGTGGGTTTCTGGGCACACGCTTACATGCATTAGCATCCATCAAGATTAGGGAGCTATATCGAAAATATGCACCAAGGTGGTGAACCTGTTTTGGGGATGGAGTACAGCACCATGGATAGCTCCTATAAAGTTCAGAATAAAAGCTGCAATGGATAAGGAGCCCCAATGACACAGGAGACACCAGCCTCCACTGGAAAGGGGGCATGGTAATCTGGAGAGGGCCAGATCAGGACCCAAAGGGCTGGATTTGACCCATGGCCCTGAGGTTCAACACCCTTGCCATACATGGGCACTCCTGCTTCTCTGTTCACAATGGAGCCAGGCAGCCGAATGCACCACGGTTTCCCCTCCCCTCGTCCTATCCATCCCCACAAGGCAACACTGCAAACCTCTTGAGATGGGGGAGGGGGGAAGTATTCCAGCAGAGATTGATTTTCTACAGCATTGGCTTCTTACCTACTAAAGTGCCATCGAACAGCTTAGGTGGTTTAGGCTGCGTTTCCGTAAATAAAGCCACTCCTAATAGGGCAGAAGGAACAGGCCGCCCTGAGTCATACCTGAGCCCGGATCAGAGATTCGAAGCTTGGCTTGAAGTAATCGATGCGGCTGCTGTAGAATTTGGGCATCTCTTCAAGAAGTTGCTTGTTCTTCGCCTCAAAGTCATCTTTCACTGGCCTCAGTTCTTCCCGTGCCTGGAGGAACAGAAAGGAAGGAGGTCACAAAATGTTACTCTTCACCTCCTCTCTGATAGTCGCTATGCTTATCCTTCCTTCCAGGCTCAGTACCTACTACAGCTGGGCCAGAATGAGTACTCGCAATCCCTAACATGTGAAGGGTGCTCAGAGTCATTTAGCAGGATTTATAGAGAAGATAGATATACTAGAAGACATTATGGCTCTGCCAAATACTTGCCTCTTTCCACCCATTTCAGGGTGAATGTAATGCTTTCGGGGACTCCCATAATATTTTCTCCCAATCCCTTACTGCTAAGTATGTTTTACATTTTTTCATGTTCACCTGATCCACTGCTAGTTTTGCACCATTTCCCCCATTGGTTGGATATCACCCCCGCCCCCTTCAGAGAGGTTCACAGTGATCCTAGTCAATCAGGAATCACATAGCAAATATGACTACATCACAATGCTACATAGCCATTCAAATGTAGATATATGCTGACATCAATGAGGGCAAACAAAGCTGATTTAGAATGGGGGTACTGCTTCCTGCACAGGTCATATGGGTGGCCCAAGCCAATTAGGACTATGAGAGCAAAAGAAGCCAGTTTAGGGCAATGCTCTCTTAACAGGAAAACATCCTTTTCACAGTGCTTCCCGCCACCATAAATTTCGAAGGATGCATGTGTATCTTTTGACACTGCTGAAAATGGTTAAAACTGTTCCCGCCCCCCTGCTGTTTTCAGCAAAGTCCTACTAGAATTTTTCAGGGGGGAAAACCCTTCCTGCTTAGTCATCATGGACAAAGCAGCTCACTTTTTCATATATTTAGGTTTCTGCATGCGTAAGATTCATTCTAAGCTTCTTTACTATTAAGCTTCAATGTGCTTTTCTTAATGTTGATATGGTAATTCTTTAACACAATGCCCAATTTATAGAGTTATAAAATTTTTGCATTCTTCAGTTCTGTTGAGCTCAATCTCTTAGAGGCTCTGTGCAATAAAAGTGTTATCAGCATTAGATTCAGAGCTGCTCCACCATTTATGTGGCAATCTGTTTGCCATTGATACACTAGAGTTTCTCAAGTAAAATGTGAAGAGCATGTGACCCTAAGTGCTTCGGGACTGGCCAGAACTCCCCAGAGCTAAGTCCATTGAGTGTTTTAGGGGTGCATACTTGTCCTTGACATATTTACTGCAAGGTACACCAATGTGAAGTAGCCCTTAGCGACTCGGGAGACTAAGACTGCAATCCAAAATACAATTATCATCAGTTCCCTTAAAACAGGGATAGGGATTGTGTGGCCCTCTCAATGTTGTTGGACTGCAACTCCCATGAACCCTCGCCACTGACTGTGCTGGCTAGGGCTGATGGGAGTTGCAGTCCAAGCACATCTGGAGGGCCACATGTTAAACACACACCCCTTAAAAGCATCTTGATGGGAAGACTCTTCAGCTTTAGAACTGCAGCCATAGACCCATTTTCAAAACTAGGGCATTATGGCATCTTTTCAATATTACCAACCTTCCCACTAGACATGCCAGGATCTCAGCAGACCTTGCTGGATTGTTTCACACATAAAAGTACTCTGGAAGTTTGGAAACTATTCTCTGGCTGCATGCCTATGGCTCTGAACTAGGTACATGGACCTGCAGGAAATTTATAAATGCAGGACTGAATCTTGAGAGCTCGTGTGTTTTAAAACCATGATGTAGATAGAGGGAAAGGTTTGGTACTGGAGGATGGGGCTCAGTGGGGAGGGGGAATGGAAAGCAAGGGCAGAAATGTGGAATGGAAAAGTCATCCTTTTTTTTTTACATCAGAAAAAGAAACTGAAACAGGAACAAAGATACACATGGGAGTTGAGCACTTAATGGATCATCATCATCATCAGGCGATCACTCGTGACCGAGTAAGATTGTCTTCCGGGATAAAAGGAGGAAATTCTAAAGAAGATTGTGTAGACTCTAGCGATGGGTCCGTAAGTGACTGTGGAGGCCAATTCTAGATCCACACAGCTTCCCACAGTGAGGACACAGGTTACCAGATAGAAGATGGTCCTGTAAAGGATTCATTTGACGTGCTTTTCGCTTAGCACGTTTCTCCCTTTCACCTTGCACTCGGGCTTCTTCAAAGTCCATGGAACCTTTGTGAAAGGCCAACCTCCATTTAGATCGTTCATGGGCCAGAGCTTCCCAGTTTTCGATGTTTATATTGCATTTTTTTAGATTAGCCTTATGAACATCTTTAAACCTCTTATATTGACCACCGATATTCCGCTTTCCATCCTTGAGTTGGGAGTAAAGTAACTGCTTTGGGAGGCGGCAGTCAGGCATTCGAACAACATGACCGGTCCACTGAAGTTGGCGTTGAAGGATCATTTTTTCAATGCTAGTAGTCTTTGCTTCTTCCAGTACACTGACATTTGTTCGCCTATCTTCCCAAGTAATTTGCAGGATTTTCCGGAGGCAACGTTGATGAAACCTTTCAAGGAGGTGGAAGTGACGTTTATAGATAGTCCATGTTTCGCAGGCATACAATAAAGTTGGTAATACAATGGCTTCATAAACCAGTGTTTTGGTCTTCTTACAAATATCCCGATCCTCGAACACTCTATGTTTCATTCGAGAAAATGCGGCACTTGCGGAGCTCAGACGATGCTGGATTTCACTGTCGATGTTAGCTGTAACAGAGAGATAGCTGCCAAGATAGAGAAAATGATCGACATTTTCCAGTATTGTCCCGCCAAGCTGGATAGATGGCATCACCAAAGGGTTGGCTTGCACTTGCTGATGAAGCACTTTGGTTTTTTTGATGTTAAGTGAGAGACCAAGTTTTTCGTATGCTTGTGCAAAAGCATTTAGGATAGTTTGGAGATCGTCCTCTGAATGTGCGGAGACCACATTATCATCAGCATACTGAAGTTCCACAACGGAGGTTGTAATTACCTTACTTTTTGCTTTCAGCCTGCTGAGATTAAAAAGCTTTCCATCTGTTCGATATATAATTCCCACACCGGTGGGAAGTTTCCCCTTGACAAGATGTAAAACCATGGCGATGAAAATGGCAAATAATGTTGGGGCGATAACACATCCCTGTTTAACACCTGATCCCACTTTAAATGGAGCACCATGAGAGCCGTTGTTGTCCAAAACCGTTGCCATCATGTTGTCATGGAGAAGTCGCAAGATATTCACAAATTTATTGGGGCATCCAATTTTCATAAGGATAGTCCAGAGAGCTGTACGGTCTACAGTATCAAAGGCCTTAGCCAGATCGATAAATGCCATATAAAGGGGTTGATTTTGCTCCCGGCATTTTTCTTGGAGCTGACGTGCAGTAAAAATCATGTCTACTGTCCCTCTAGAGGGGCGGAAACCATATTGAGTTTCAGGGAGGATCTCTTCTGAAATAGATAGAAGACGGTTTGCGAGAATCCTAGCAAATATTTTACCTGCGGTTGCTAAGAGAGAAATGCCCCGATAGTTTCCACAGTCTGTTCTATCACCCTTCTTAAAGAGGGTGATAATTATGGCATCCCTGAAGTCTTCTGGGATCTCTTCTCTTATCCAGATTTTTTCGATGAGTTTATGAAGATGTTGTACAAGTTCGGGGCCCCCTTCTTTAAAGATTTCAGCAGGAATCCCATCTGGTCCACTAGCTTTGTTGTTCTTCATTTGATTAATGGCTTTTTTTACTTCATCCAAAGTGGGGAGTATTGCAAGTTCCTCTTTAATTTGTTTTTGCGGGATTTGCGAAAAAATCTCATTATCCACCTTAGATTTACGATTTAAAAGGTCATAATAATGCTCTTTCCAACGCAGTGCAATAGACTCTTTGTCTTTTAAGAGTTTGGTGCCATCTTTTGATTGTAAAGGGTTTGTACCATAGGTTTTTGGTCCATAAATGGCCCTTGTGGCCTTAAAAAAGCCCCGTGCATCATGAGATTCTGCAAGTTGTTGAATTTCTTCAGCTTTCTTTTTCCACCAAGCGTTCTTAAGTTCTCATGTTCTTCTTTGGACCTCAGCCTTTGCGCTAGCGTAGGTTTTTTTCTTGGCAGCGCAGTTAATATCATTTTGCCATATTTGGAAGGCTTTCCTTTTTTGGTCAATTATATATTTAATCTCATTGTCATTTTCATCAAACCAATCCTGATGTTTCTTAGTTTCATATCCAATAGTTTGTTCACAAGCTGCAGTAATGGAGGTTTTCAGCTTAGACCAATGGTCCTCAATGTTGTCAGGAGGTTCCCTAGGTAGATGTTCCTTAAGAAGTGATTGAAGACGAGTTTGCTTAATGTGGAATGGAAAAGTCATCCTTTTTTTTTTACATCAGAAAAAGAAACTGAAACAGGAACAAAGATACACATGGGAGTTGAGCACTTAATGGATACCTGTAGTTCTAAAGGTGGTGCTACAAAGCTGATTTTCTCTTATGTCAAGTTACAGAGTGCAAGCTAGATTCTCTACATGTAAGCTAGTCAGACTAAAATACAGTGACAGAACATGAGCATGTTGGCTGAATTCACCCCCCAATTATCACCTCAGAACTGGAGCTTGAAGACACTGAAAGAACCAACACCTCAAGGAAGTATCTAGACCACCACTGGTGGGATGGTGCCAACTCTCCTGGGCATTCCACTTGGACAAGCTCTTGCACCTGTGTGAAAAAAGTCCCACGGCCACCACAAAAATGTTACCCTGCACCTAGGAAACATCCAAATCTTCTGTGACCATTAGGTTATGAGCACCCTCCCTCTCTGGCTCAGTACCTGGTGTAACTTGGCCAGGAGGGGCCCTGTCTTCTCCTTCTCTTCATACTTCTCCACCTTGGATTGCAGCCGCTTATAATCCTGCAGGGCTTGTTCACGCCGCTTCACTGCAATATTCAGGCTGGGGAAAACACCGCTGAATCTGCAGGGAAATTTTTTAAAAATCATGTTTATGGTGTCTTCACTACACTTAGCCCAAGCTTAAATATGTGAAGATCAGAAGCTGGATGCTTTGTAAACCGGAGGAAGGAGCGTTTTCCCAGTGACTGACTTACATTTTTATCCTGTCCTTCCTACAAAGAGCTCAGGGCAATGCACACAGTCTCCCTGCCTCCATTTTTATCCCCATAACAACCTTGTAAGGTAGGTTAAGCTGGGAGACAGTGACTGGCCCAAGGTCACTTAGTAACCTTTGAGACTGAGCAGGGAATTTAACCTGGAGCTCCCCAATCTGAATCCACACTACACCGAGTTTAACATGGGTTTTACGCTGGCTCTCAAGAAGATCAAGTGGGCAAAACCCACAGTGAGCGTTACTACAGTCATGACATAGAAAATCATGTATACCTTGATCATAACAGTCTAGAGTTGCCCCTTCGGTAACTGAGCCCATGCATCGTTATGCTTTCACCAACGCCAACTGGATTCAGAGTAGTATCTAAATTACACCCATTTAACAAGTCTGCTCAGGATGTGATGTTAAATTCTATTCCCAAATGCAATTGAAGAGCAATTCAGGAATGCTATTCACTGGTGTTAAACATGGCCTAGGAAACCCAACAATTACCATGGAAAGCTCGCGCTTTTCTCTTGGGGCCAACCTACACCAGAATTTTATCTCGGGACCGTAATGTCCGGCTCACTCGTGCAGCACACGACGCGCTCCCCAGCCCACTGCTCTGACGCTATTTGTCCCTCAATATTCTGTTCCCCCCCCACAACTACAATTATGGTTATTTTTTCCTATGATGGTGGTTTCTGCGAGCGTGTTCCAGTCTAGCAGCATTATAACTCTTATCAGTGGGAGTGGCTTTAAATCTGTAGAACTGGCTTTGCAAGTTTTCCTCCCACCTCCTTCCCCTCCTCCTATTCCCTGTTCTTGCCTTGTATGGATTTTGATAGGATTTACAGCCATAGTGCCACACACACACACACACACCTCCCAATATGGGTATAACGGTGGACCTTTATTTGCATAAATAGAGTGACCTTTTCAGTGTTTACAAACTTGCGGGGGGGGGGGATTTTGTGCGTGCGTGCGTGCATGGAAGAAGGCATCCACTAGCTGGATATGCTGCTGTTCAGTCACAGCAACACAAAAAAAATCTGGATTTCTCAATTGTTTTCTATGGGCAGTAATCACTGTCCCCAAAGGTAAACAAAAATACGTTCAAAATGAATCAAGAAATCCCTTTTGCAGACAAATGGCCACTCTGCGCTTATCTCTATGGCTAGCAGTGCTCCCGAAATGTCAATCAGAGCTATGACTTCTCATTGGCTAAGCATACTAAAAGGTAGTAGTAGCAGGCTCGAAAACAACTGGACAGAATAGTGCCTGAGCATTTTGACTTGTATCTTGGGTTCTACAAAGGCTAGACACTTGCTCTTTTCTTATTTGAAAGCTGGGAATGTGAGCTAGCTGGTGGGCCCCCTGAGATGGTGGGCTGGGAGCTGGTCCTATATTAGCTCATGGGTTAATCAGGCCATGCCATTAATCACAAAAGGGGTTAGATTAACAACACAGGGCACAGGCACAATTCCAAATAGCTCAGCTGGATGCAGGGTCGGTAGAAAAGTAAGAATGCTTTGCTACCACCATCACCATGGAATTGGCCTTAAACCATGTTTCATCATTCATCAAGAGTCTACCTTGACTTGTGCTTGAAATATCACCCCATCTGCTTCATTGCCCATAGTGGTGAGTGTGTGTGTGAGAAACACATCTCTAAGTAAACCAGGGAGAAGGTCAACTAAGGCCAAGTACCCAAGTTACCGTAATTCCCTATTTCAGGATATCACTAGAGTTTAAATAGAAGAGCTCCATTTCTGATGTAACTGGCCTAGTTAGCCAATCAGAAAATTATTTAAGAGGTTGTTTCCACCTCCTTCACAACCCTGAATTATAAAGGAACCAGCCCATTTAGATCAGCTGAGGCACTGTTAAAAAAGGAAAAAAGAAAAAGGATGGACCTTAGAATGTCTATTGGGAACAAATGATAGGATATCTGTCTGTCTGTGATGGACTTTGAGAAAAGCATTTGGATTGCAGACTCTCTAGGGGACACTGTTCAGAATATAGGATTAATCAAACCCCTAAGGCTGGTAGAAAACCACCCGGATTCATCAGCTATTCAGAGCAGGCCAATTTAACTGGTCCACCAACCTTGCAAAAGTTGAGAACACTTGAGAAACCACAGTTCGTCTCCTCCAGCCCCATACAAAAACTTAAATTGAGAATGTGACTTGGCACATGTGTTGGGCCAAAAACACCTGGAACAGCTACATGGTAGTCAGGGCAGTCATTAAAGCCCTGAACTGCACCTGTTAAAAGGGGGCCTCAGCATGGAGACTGAAGTCACCAAACCTAGGACACCGCCAATGGTAGTTGTGGTCAGCACACAAACAGAACCTACAGCCTGTTCCAAGGCATACTCACTCAACATGAAATGCATCTTGGTCAGTGAGCCCGATGGAGGTGGCCGGGTGACCGGCCAGATGGGCGATTCATAAATGTAATAAAAAATAAAGACAATCCTTCTAGATCACAGCAATAGCACTTTCCTGCCCACTTTGCCTGAGGGCCAAAAGAGACATTATTTTAAATCCGTATCCAGCAGTGACTCTCTCCGCTTCATTTTTACTCTAGAATAGGCACAGGGCACCCGATCCAGATCAGGTCCATAGTGCGGGAAGGGTTAAAGCCCCCCTACTGCCCATGCTATGGTTCCAGTCCAGACAGGGCCCCTGCGCCTGCTGTGGAGTTTTTTTTTTTTTTTAAAAAGACATGCCTGTTAGTTACGGATTTGAAGTAATGTCTGTTTTGGTTGCTCCTCCACACGGTATCCAAGCACAGGAACCATCTGGACCAATGCTGCAGTCACAGTTCCTCTCACACATGCACATGTGTATGTTTTCCAAATCAGGTCTTCCATTATACAAACTAGGTCAGCTCCTTCTTCCATAATCTTATCATGAACAATGTTTTTTGGCACCTAGGATCACAAAGTTGGGAGGAGGCCTGGAATGAGGCAAAGCCTATAAGCATCTAAGCCCTCTTCCATAGGTTCAATTTGTCCTCCTCCCAGCACTGTATCTCCCTATGGAACAGTCACCAGTATGATTATCTTCTGATCAACCCTGCTCTCCTTAAGAAAAAACAAAAGGTGAGCAATACTTTTATAGTGATTTCTCACATGCAAGATGCATTAAAAGTCTTATTTACCATCACGTCTACCTTGTGAGGTAGGCTGAGAGAGATGTGCCTTGCTCAAAGGCCACTTGGGGCTACTTTATGCATCACTTCCCCCCACGCTGCCTGATCCACGATGGGGTCCTGTTCCACTGATCGCTTAGCCTGAGCTTTCTTCCAACCTGGGTGTGATTCCCAAGAGCACACACATGTCTTTCAAAAGTAATGGGAGAACTAATCCTACATCTAAATTAATTTTTAGCCATCCCTATCCTGAAGGCTCAGAAAGGGTAATGACAGATTAAAACATACCTATAAAATATCCTGCTTAAGTTCAAGTTCTGCAAGGTGCCTCAATTACTAGCCAAGGAAAGGTGCTGGCAAAAAAAATAAAAATAAAAATACAGACACCAAAATTACACTTCTTCATTAGCTTTGGCAGTGTCTTTTTAGAGGTGTCCAATAACTTTAAAATTGCTAGTTTCACACAAAACTACCGGTAGTTAAAAGCAGTTGCAAGAACTTCCACCCAAGGGCCCCAACATATATTTCAATTAAATCAAATTTCTCAAGCCTTGAAACACATTTTTATTTCACAGTATGACTCAATTCAAACATCGTGCCAACTGTGGCTTGAGATAATTATATGGTCGTTTCAGATGCACTGTTCCCAATCCTGATCAGGAATGAGTTGCAAGCCTGCACACTCTCTCCCACATGCACCATGTCCCTACCATGATTTTCTGGGTTGATCAAACCATAGTTTGCCATTTACATCTGAACCAGCAAACTATGGTTTGTGCTTCCCCTCCAAACAAGAATGGTAAACAATGACTTGATTGTGTTTGATGATTTGAATGTAATACAAGCAATGGTTTGACCAAGCCAGAAAGTAAAAGGGGATATTGGACTGTCTGAGTCCACACAGCATATTTCCAACCTTACAAACCCTAGTTTGGAGGATTGGTAATGTTACATCTGAACCCAACCTATAGTTTCGAACCCAAGCTCTGGTTTGAGCTTTCAAATGCACTGGCAAAATATTTTATTTATTTATTTAGGCTTGTTTATTAAATGTATATCACCTTTCCACCAAATGGTGCTCAGTGAAAGGTCAGAGAACTAATTACCTAGAAGGGTGGTGGACTTGCCCTCATTGGAGATCTTCAGTAAGAGGCTAGACGGCCATTTGCTGTGGATGCTCTAGCTATGGATTTCCTGCATCAAGCAGGGGGTTGGTCTAGATGGCGTATAGCACCACCTTCAACTCTATGGCTGTATGAGAAGGGGCTAGGATCAGGGGTCCCCAACCTTTTTTGGATTCCTGCGTTGTGCAAGGGGTTGGACTCGATGGCCTTATACTCCCCTTCCAACCCTACTTTTCTATGATTCTATGATCCATGGACACATTTGGGAATTTGAGAAACTGCTGCAGGCACCATCACAAAATGCTTAATCAGTGGATTGCTGCTTTGGCATCAACCTGTCTCGTCTATGGATCTTAGGCTGCATCTTATTCAGCAAAAACCTATGTCTCATGTCTATTGGACCCCATAATGTCTCTTTAATAAGGGGTCTAATCTGGCTAATTGCTGGCGGTGCTATATAGCTAATGCTTCTTTTAAACATATGTTTTGGCAATGTCCAGTAGTTGCTTCTTTTTGGGAGGAGGTTATTATATCGATAAATTTTGTACTGGAACAGTCTTTAATATTCACTGATGTACACACTCTTTTAAATTATTTACCTGCTTCATGGAAATTAACAAATGGAAGGGGAAATGGGTTCTCTGTATCCTTTTGACAGCTAAGACTGATATTACAAAACCGGAAGGATAAATACTCACCTCCTATAATGCAATGAATTGAGGACCTTACAACTTATTTTGATATATGAACAGATGGCATATGAAAGCCACCTTCAAATGAAAACTTATCCAGATATTTGGTTCACTTTTGCTGAAGTCTATGTATAATTGCTAAAAAGTTGTATGCATTTCATACAAACCCATGTATGCAATTTTTAAAAAGCAGAAAAAATAAAAATAAAAAATTCGGATGCCCACAGGCATCATGCTGGGGACCCCTTTGCAGGTGCCATTGGAGGTGCCCACCTGCGCTGTGCTGGGGACCCCTGGGCTAGATGGCCTACTTTCACAAAAAGATTTGGAGTATGGGTGCGGCCAGTGAGAAGGCCTTCTTTCCAGTTCTCACCAAAATACACCTCAGATATTGGCAGAACAGAAAGAAGGGCTTCCCTGAAGATCTTAAAACCCAGGCAGGATCATATGGGAGAATACGGACTTTCGGTTAATTTGGTCCTAGATCTTATAGAGCTTTGTAGGTCATAACCAATACTGTGAAGTGTGCCTGGAAATGGACCAGTAGCTAGTGAAGCTGTTCTAATATGGGGAGTCATACGGTCCCTGTAACCAGCCCCAGTTATTAATAGTTTGGCTGTAACATTCTGAGCCAGCTGAAGTATCCAAACACTCTTCAAAGGCAGCTCCACCTAGAGCACATTACAGTAGTCCAAATGAGATGCAATTAAGCCATCTGTTACTATGGCCAGATCAGGAATGGGTAGAGATGGCACACTAGCATTAGTGTGTAACAGACCTCCTGAAATCTGAACAACCAAGTTCGGTGCTGAATCCAGGAGTACACACAAACTACAAACCTGCATCTTTAAGGGGAGTACAATCCCATCCAAGACAAACCCCTAATTTCTTGACCTGCCTTTCTACTGATCAGGAGGGACCTCAGTCTTGTTTGGACTAAGCACAGACACCAATTCAGAACATGAACAGCTTCCTTAGTTTTAGATGGAGCGACAGAGTTGGGTATCATCAGCATATTGGTGACACCGAACACCTAAAACCCAGACGACCTTACCCAATGATTTCTTGTAGATGTTAAATAGCATGAGGGACAAGACTGAAACTTGAGGGACACCACAAGCCAAGGCGTTGAACAGGAGTACCCCGGTACTGACGGGAACTGCCCCCCCTCCCAAGAACTGGAGCATCCAAGTCCCAAACTAGCCAAGCAGAAGGATACCACAGTTCATGGAATCAAAAGCTGTAGGGTTCAGCAGAACTAACAGGGACGTCCCCAGCCCAGTTCCCAGTGCAGATTTGTCTACCAATGCAACAAAAGCTGTCTCCATCCCATAATCAGGCCTTAAGCTGGATTGAAATGGATCTATATCAGGCTTCCCCAGCCAGTATGGCCAATGATCAGGGATGATGGCAACAGTTGTCCAAAACCACCAGGTTGGGGGAGGCTGATTTATAAAATCCACCTCGTCCAGGAATCCTTGGATGATCCAGTCCAGAGCTGCTGGTCTACTTCCATTTCACCATGGTTTAGAGCTGCTTTAACTTTCTATCTGCTCAGCACTTCTGCTTCTATGGTGCAGGGCCCTCCAAAAACAGAGGAATGACTGTAACGGTGGCTTGTCAATTCCGATATCATGCCAACCCATTGTTAGCACAAAGCAATGTTACAAAACTACTTCAAACCATGGCTTCCAATTCTGGTTTCCAAGCTGATTGCAAACCATGGTTCATACTACAATTAACGCATCCTTAACTATAGTCTTGCATGAAGTCTGAACTGCGCCTATGGTTTTAATGAAATAATAATCATAATAATGCAATGAATGGAGAAAATTGCCTAACAATAAGGGACTGTACTCTAAAGGAATGAAAATCATAGATCCTGCTCAATTTTTTAAGTGCCTTGATGGGGATAACATCAATTTCTAAAATATTCAAACTCTGATGGAATGAAGTTGTGCTCTCTTATCTATAAAATTGTTCTACATCAATGTGGACTAATAGCACCACAATGTTATGCAAATACAAAAGGATTTTAAAACTTGAAGTGACCTGATACAAAACTTGTATAGTTTTCAGCCAAGTACGGTAAGCTGCAAAATATGATGGAACAGCCATGGAAGAGAAGAAATAGTTACAATTTCTCAGGGTTAATTATCTATTGTTGTGCTAATATTCAGGGAGAAATCTGCATGCTCAGAATTTGTTCCTTAATGGTACATCTTAGTCACCTATGCCTCCCTCTAACTGCAAAATTATTCTTGGGTGAAATTTAAAACTGTGCATTTCCATTTCACAGTTATTATGAGAGTTTTAGCAAACCTTTCTCCTACCATGCTGCAGATATCATACATTTTCAATGTTCCATTTCTAGTTATATCACAGTTTTAAACTGAGGTGGGTGTGATTAGATATGTGGAGGATCATTCCTCAACACAAGGGGCTGGAGTAGATGATCTTTAGTTGTCCTATCTAGCAATACGATTCTGTGGTTAGAAACCAGCAAGGCAAGCAGCTATTATGAAACACGGAATGTGACAGCAGAAATGGCAAACATATGGTGGCTGAGCAGTCTGAGAAAGATTTTAGTACCATCAAGCCATGTTACGTGCACTCCCAGTTCTACACGTTCACACGCAAGCACACACGCACAATGTATGCCAAACCTCAGGAACACACAGCACTGCTAAAATAGGAGAGAACCTGTTCATATGAAAACTGTCCCCCGAATCCATAATCTCCTGAAAAAATGTACAGTTATTCTGTAGTTAGACCTTTAAATCAAAACCCTAATTATTGAGGCTCTTAGTGCTTCTCTATAAGGTGGAGATCTAAGTATATGGAACAGTGGCAACAGTAGATCCCCCCCCACTCCCCAGCAGCCTTTATGCCAGTACACCATGTTGTGCTCTTAGATATTTCAGATGCCGCTGCGCCATAAAAACTAATCTATAAAACGTACTCACCTGTAATAGCCTGTACGAAAGACATAACAGCAGGAAAGGTATTGCGGTATTATTTAAAACATAAGAGCTATTGACATTTGCTTCTATACTTAGATTTCTACATTGTCGAGAAAGACTTAGATTTAAAGGACTAACTACACAAGCCGTGCCGTGCCGCAGCTGCAGTAGATTTATACGGTGCTGTAGATTTATTCAGATGAAAGAAGGGTGTCCTGCTGGATATACATACAGATTACCAAGGCCTTTCCTTTGTGTTTAATGACAGGCAAGGAGAAAATTTCACAATTAACATAGAGTCCGTCTGAGATGGTAAACCTGTGTCTGGGGCGTACCACCTCAGATTACTCCTCCATACAAGTATATATATTATGTACCGTATATATAATTCATGCACACAGGACACTACCATGTCGGTAAGAAGAGTTCTTGCCTACCCTTCTCTGACATGCTAGTTTTCTATATACAGTTTATTTGTATGGAGGAGTGAGCCCTCACCTGCTGTCTGAAGTGGTACAGCCCTGACACAGGTTTGCCATAAATACTGAAACAGCATTAATCAGAACAGAAGTTCACAAAAACCATCCATCACCTTGGTCAGCAACCATTTTAGCCAGAAGGCCATTCTGAGGAGGGAATGTAGGGATGGCAAACCAAGGTTACAATGCCCACAGTGACCTACAGGCAAGTACGCCCCTCTTTTCATCACCAATTTGTGTGGTGGTGCTAGTGCCAGTGCTACCCTAATCAGGGAACACAGGAAGAGCCCTGTTGCACCAGATTATAGGCCTAACTAGTCCAGCATCTTATCTCCCACAGTAGCCAGCCATGTGCTTCTGGAAAGCTTACAAGGAATCATAGAAAAGTAGAGCTGGAAGGGGCCTACAAGGCTATCGAGTCCACCCCCCCACCCCCCCCACCCCACCCCCCCGGGAGCCCATGAGAGCAACAGCAATCACTATTGTTCCCCAGTAATTGGCAATCAGAAGCATGCAGCCTCTGAACCTGGAAAGACGATCCTGTTCGCAGATTCTAAGGAAGGCGTTCCTTTGTTTCTGCTATCACTTTGTTTCATTGGGAAAATGTGGGCTGGCTCTACGGTTGCATTAAAAGCAAGCAACTCTATATATGGCAAGCAGAAATCATCAGTGAGCAGGCTCTTTCCTAGGATCTTTTTCTTCCATTCAACTGGCCACATCTGTATCAAATGGTGCTGCAACTATGAGATTTGTTTTTCATGGGAGGTGGCCCAGCAGGGCTTGTTATTGTATTTAAACATGGAAAAAGCTAAGAGGGAGTCCCCTGCCACTGCTGGCTATAGAGAACTCCTAGACCTAAAGCAGCCTCACTGTCTTAGGGACTTGCGGGGGGGAGTATCCGGCACTTAAATGGTTATGTACAAGAACACCTTTGATAAACAGGGACAATCAGAGAAAAGCCATGGGCAAGACCAATGGAATGCTTCTTATAGCAAAAGGAGCAGGGACATGGGGGACAATCCTATTTATTTCCTTTGCAGTATAATGCTTGTGCAGCAGGAACAGCTGCAATGGATGAGCAGCACCCTACATAGCCACGAATGTAATATCCGTAAGTCACCATGAGATTCATTCAACATGCAGTAGAATTAAGGGAACAACACTAAAATAAACTGAAGTACACTATGTGGTTATAGCTTTATCTTTCAGCAGATGGCACTGGTGGGGCCGCCAAAATGTCAGAGGAAAACTGGGGGGAGGGGGGAGTCCTGGGTCATTGCCCAAGGACACTGGGCAGCATTTGCTATGTTCTAATTATTTTACAAACTTGATTAAATTTACAAGGATTCAGGTTTTGCAATGAAGCAGAGTCTCAAAAGATGTCAGTAAGCTCAGTTGTTGTTGTTGTTGTTGTTGTTGTTGTTATTATTATTATTATTATGTAGACAATCGATTTTATTTTCCATTTATTATTGAATATTGTAATTTCAAGAGACAAATTGATTCCAGATTTAGTCATACTTACAGCAGACCCATTGAAATCAATGGAATTTTATTTATTTATTTATTTATTATATTTATGCCCTGCCTTTTTCCTGCAAGGAACCCAAGGCTGCTTACATAATTCGCCTCCCCTGCCCATTTTATCCTCACAACAAGCTTGTGAGGTAGGTTAGGCTGAGAGCCAGTGACTGGCCCAAAGTCACCCAGTGAGCTTCATGGCCGAGCGGGGACTAGAACCCGGATCTCCCAAGTCCCAGACCAACTTTGCCATTTAATGGTTCCGTAACTGGACATCACAGCTGAGGAGTCAACAGTGAATGGTGGTGACAAATGAAGATGAATATAAAACGAAACAACCGCAACAAAAACAACCCAAGGAAATATCACCATATGAAAATGCTCCACCACATGGCAACACACAGATACACCACTGAAAGATGCATCATTTTTCTATAAAAGCCATTTAAGGACTCTATGCTCAACACATGGAGTGACATTCGTAACTAACCACAAAAAATTACAGGAATTTATCACCTCTTGGTGAGTTTACTCAATTAAACATGTACCATAAAAAACCCCAAGGGTCAGACTAGGTGTTACACCAAGCACTTAGCAATTGTGCGAATGGCTTTTTAAAAGTACACTGCAGGCGTGTGGGCCTTCAATCTGGATTGGGACCATGGCATGAGAGTAGGAGGACTTCAACCTTTTAACACCACCTCCACCACCAGCCCACTGCAGTTCTGATCTGGATTGCATCCTCCGTGCCTGCCAGCTACACTTCAGGCTTGCAGGATCTACTACTAGAACTCTGAGATCCACCAACTGAAGCCTGGTGCAAAAGACATACACTTAGGGTGCAATCCTATGCACATTTAGACAGAAAAAGTCCTACAACTTTTTCAGTCAAAACATGCATCGGATTGTGTGCCCTTAGAATTAAAGAATTCTGAGCCCAGGAATTTTGTTTGAGTACCAGGACTGAATGGAGCTCACAGTCCTTCCACACAAAAATCCACTCCTGGTTACCCCACAAGCTTTCTTCATTTCAGCAGTATTATTTAGGATGGGGGTGGGGTCATTTTGTTGCTGCTATTGTTAAACAATTGGGAATAAGAAATCCTTGCTGATCTATTGTAAGTCACCCAGAGATCTACCACTAGATCCAGCTCGATCTTCTGCCCACCCCTGCTAATAATGACTTTGGTCTTGCCCTATCAGAACAACAGTGGGCAGGTTTGCTAAGGTGGTAGCAAGACAAAACTGAGCTTCCCCAACTGTCAGCAGTAAATGATATGAGGCATGCCCCAAATCATTTTTGCACAAAATTCCACCTTGAGAGGGTTTCACCCTTAAAGGCAGGCTAGAAATAATTTTAGATTGGATTAGAATACATGTTTTCATTTAAAAATACAGTCATGCCTTGGATTGAGAGCATAATTCATTCCGGAAACGTGCTTGTAATCCAAAACACTCTTATATCAAAACGAAATTCCCCCAAAAAATTTTGTACAGAGATTTTTAATTTAAGCCGTACTACAGTACTTGTATTGCAAGACATCGCTTGTATATCAAGTAAAAAAATTTAAATAAATATTTAAAAATTTGCTTGTCTTGCAAAATGCTCTCAAACCAAGTTACTTGCAATCCAAGGTATTACTGTAAAACAGAACAGGTATGTTTCTAGCCATCACAGCTACAGACAGAGACACACACACACACACACACACACACTAATGAAAATGCAATGAAAATAACATTAACAGCAAAGAGGCAATTAAACCAAAGAGTAACTTTTCTCAGTTTTCAGCTCACGGGAATCTCAGAGTTGTGAGTAAAGATGTTCGCATGTGTGAAGAATTTCCAGAGGGGTAGCCGTGTTGGTTCATTTGTTAAACTTAACAAATTTATATTTATTATAGCATAAATGTGCATGGAGTACACATGTATCTGATAAAGGGACTCTAGTCCATGAAAGCTTATGCCAGAATAAATTTGTTAAGTCTTTGAGGTGCCGCAAGACTCTTTGTTGATTTTAGAAGAAAAATACTGGGAAGAATTAAGTGCAACATGCCCAACTAACCTGCTATATATTGAAAATTACATGTGCAACTGACATTAATTAGGTACAACTTGCAGAAACCAATTAGTGTTCCTCCAGCTCATTACATATTTCTAATAAATTCCTGCGTGCTGAACAAGATGCCTACATGGACTGAGTATTTCCCCCTCCACTGTAACAGTTCACTGCCTCCCGCTGATCCCGCAACCCTAAAACAAAGCAAGCACAGCTGTTTGCCTCAAGGTGTTAGTGCTACTTACACTCATGTAGTTTATGTACAATTTGTATGGAAGATGTTTGCTGCTTTTCTCCGCGAGATGAGGAGTCACAATTTGCCAGCGCCAGAGGCGCTGTTAAAACACTGCTCAGAAATTAATTGCATGAATGAACATTTGCTGCATTTCTGCAGATGGGTTGAACTGAGGACTTTGAACCCGTGCACTCCCCCCTCCCTTCTCATCTATGAGGGGGTGGGGATGGGGGACAGATCTCATTTTCCACTACTAGAAAATCTGGATTCTTTCTGATACTGCAATAAATAAGTAATAGTAACACTTAGCATTTATAAAGCACTTTAGGGCATTCAAAGTGCTTCATGCACATCATCTTTATAACAGCAGCCCCACAAGTTAGAGCAGAATTTTACTCCCCCTATGTCACAGTGGAGGCTAAGAGAATGCAGCTTCCTAAAGGCCACCCACTCAAGTTCGTAGCAGAGGAGAGAACTGAACTGGGGACTTCCTGGTTCACAGTTCAGTATCTTACGCACTACACTACAGTAACACGCTTTATGCAAATTAGGTAATTAATAGCATTTTGCCTACATTCTCTTATACATTCAGTGTCCTAATTGCATAATTTTGCTTGGGCAACTCTGAGTGGAAGAATTTCCTGCCCAAGACTGGGAAAGAAAAGTTGAGATTTACTGATCACAGGGAGACGACAGGTGTTTGAGTGTGTGTGTATGTGTGTGTGTTCACACACATTTGTATGTTTGTGCATGCATGTGTTTTCTCTGTACAAGTGGGAAAATCAAAGCATTCCTATGAGAATACACATATGAAAAATGGATGAATTAATGACCCGTTCATGCTTTATATTTACTTATTTCACTTGATGGCTTCCAGGAGGCCCTGGAGCCCAGATTAGTAAGCAGCAATACTGAAGTATCAAATATTACCATAGTCACAGAGTTAGAAGGGGCCTTGAGGTCATCTAGTCCATGCCCATGGAAATCCAGAGCTAGAGCATCCCCAACAGATGGCTTTTCCAGCATCTGCTTGAAGACCACCAGAAAGGGAGAGCTCACGACTCCCCTAGGTAACAGGTTCCATTGTCAAACTGCTTGTACAATTAAGTAGTTCCTCCTAATGTTTGATCAAAATCTACCCTCCTCACTTAAACTCATTAGATTTAGTCCTGCCCTCTGGGACAGCGGAGAACACATCTTTGTCCTCTTCTATGGGACAATTTTCCAGGTATTGACGGTCATCTCCCCTCTTCTCTTCGCCAGGCTAAACATACCCCGTTCTTTCAATCTGGAGGGGGCTGGTAACATTCTTTTTAAAAGCTTGAAAATGTACATGTGTTATCCCTTACGGTCCACCACTCTTTACAGTCATATAGTACTTTACACCTTTGAGAAATGGGGCATCAATCTGTAGCTACCCATATATACAGCACAGGTGGTGAACTACTTCTTGTCTGAGGGCCAACTTGGCCCTAGGCTGGGAAGCGGGGGGATGATGGGATGCATACAAGTAGTGGGCCACCAAAGCCACTGTTGGTATGTCCCACATACACACATATTTTTGCGCATGCGTGCACGCACACACAAACACACACCCTTTCCAGGAATTGTTAGCCCTTTAGGGCACAATCCTATTTATGTTTAGACAGAAAAAGTGAGAGGTGAGGGCAACAGGGTATGACTGGGAGCAAATGTTGATTATTTTAGATTTTTATTGTTTTAATATGGTGATTAGATTATAAGCAGCCTTCAGCATTTCCTTTAATGAAAAGGTGTGATAAAAAATACTTGAACTTTGTTTTGGCTCAAGTTGAAGACTCCGCAATCATCCAGGAGTAGGCAACCTGATACCCACCAGATGCTTTGGACTGTAACTCCCTTAAGCCCCAGACAACATGGCTAATGGTCAGATGGGAATAGTAGTCCAAAACATCCGGAGGGCACCAGGTTGTCTGCCCCTGGAATAATCTAAATGACTCACAGATAAAAAAAATATTTCTTTCTTTGGAATGTGTGTATCAGCCTCATATATGAGCAAGGAATTCCTGGCCAGGAAAGTTCCCTTTGTGATCCTGCCCCTGAGTTTTGATCGTGGTGTGCTGCAGATGAAGATGGGGATCTCTCCACAACTCAAGCTGACTTGCAGGGAGGGCCCAGTCTTTATCCCCATTGTGGCATGCTGGTCAGGTAGATTTAAACCTCCCTGCCCAGTGCATCACTAAGGACGCAATTCAATGCATGTTTAGACAGAAAAAAGTCCTACAACTCCCAGCATGCCTCAGCCATAACCTGTTGCCTTCACCTCTCGCTTCTCTCCAGTGAAATTTAGACTGTAAGCTCCTTGGGGATGGATATCTGTTTTTTTTCTTATGTTACTCTGTTAAAGTACCATGTTTATTAATGCTGTTATATAAAACATTAGCAGAGGGGTAGCACTATTAGTATGTTGCAGTAAAAGCAACAAAGAGTTTAGTCGCACCTTAAAGACTAATCAATTTATTATGACATAAGCTTTCATGAACTACTAGAGTCTACTTCAGATGAACGACAATAAATCATTAATTTATCTGAAATGAGAAATTATAAAAGCTTATGTAAGGGCCACCAAAGTATGGCCATTAGCTTAAAACACAGATTCTGCTACTTTTGAGTTAAACCTGTTCCTAAAAGCGAATTAACTTGTCCACTTGTTTTTCCTTACAGCATTTTAGTAGCCTTGATTTAACAAAGTGATGTTTTCCAGTCGCTAATCATAGAATCATAGAAAAGTAGAGTTGGAAGGGGCCTACAAGGCCATCGAGTCCAACCCGCTGTTCAATGCAGGAATCCAGGTCAAAGCATCCCTGACAGATGACTGTCCAGCCGCACCTTGAATGCCTCCAGAGTGGGAGAGCTCACCACCTCCCTAGGTAGTAGGTTCCATTGTCTTATTGCTCTGACCGTCAGGAAATTTTTCCTGATATTTAGGTGGAATCTGGGTTCCTGTAATTTGAGCCCATTATTCCGTGTCCTGCAAACTGGGATGATCAAGAAGAGATTCTGGCCCTCCTCTGTGTGACAACCCTTCAAGTACTGGAAGAGTGCTATCATATCTCCCCTCAGTCTCCTCTTCTGAAGGCTAAACATACCCAGTTCTTTCAGTCTCTCCTCATAGGGCCTTGTTTCCAGTCCCTTTATCATCCTTGTTGCCCTCCTCTGAACCCTCTCCAGTTTGTCTACGTCCTTCTGAAAGTGTGGTGCCCAGAACTGGACGCAATACTCAAGATGAGGCCTAACCAGTGCCGAGTAAAGGGGAATTATCACTTCACGTGATTTGGAAGCAATACTTCTATTAATGCAGCCCAAAATAGCATTTGCCTTCTTTGCAGCCACATCGCATTGCTGGCTCATATTCAGTTTGTGATCTACAACAATTCCAAGATCCTTCTCACTTGTAGTATTGTAATGGAGAGACACAGCAGAACAGGTTGCTTTAAAAATAGCAACAGTACAGGGACTGAGGTGGTAGCAACTGCTGTCTCATAAAGACTTCCCATGATGCATGGATCATACATGGAGGAAAGAACATACAAACTCTACAAGCTGCCATTACTCAATGTGCCATACAGGTTCCAGACTCTACGGATAACCCCAAGGATTCAACTTGTGACGCCAAAGAACAGGCTCTCTACAACCAAGGGATGGATTGTCTAGTATGTAGGCGCTGATTCCACAACAGTAAGGATGTTAAAAAATGAAGGCTGGATGATTTACAAGTTGCTGGTGTTCAGCATCTGGAGGGGGGGTTGTCAGTGTGAGGGGACCACAGGGCTGTGCAGGTTAGCCCTGTCTCCAGGCCACGCCCCCCACCAGCCACACATTTGGCAACCAGAAGAAGGGGCCCTGCACATATGCTGATGTACTTGGGTAGACCTTCTCCACATACGAGATTCTAATTGGCCCATGGTCACCTCCTTGTGTGGAGGAGGACCCTGCCCTTCTTTATTTTTCCTTCCCTTAAACACACCCTAAAGCGGATGATGATTAATCATAATCATAATAGCAACAATGGTGGTAGTCTTGTGGCCCATCCACTTGAACACCCAATCGTGTTAGGCATGATGTGGGACCAGAGAAGAAGAAAGGCTAGGAGATACAAGGGGCACAAATGTTCTAACCCCATCAACAGGCCACAAATAATAAGATGTACTCGCTTTTCCAGCAAGAAAAATCGAACAAGGCCACACAGGGATGGCTGCTGAGGCTATTCAAAGAGAAGGCACCCCTCATGATCCCTAGCCCAAAGAATGAATGCAAGGGATGGGGAATACACAGCTCCCTACAGAGCACCAAGTAAGAAGAGGAGAGGGGAACACTGGCTGCTCTTAAGCCAATCAAGACACACACCAGAGGGATGTATGCTTCTCCTGAGCTGTGTTTTTGCCTTCCTCGGGGAGTCTTCTTCTTTGGAGAACCTTTAACAGAAGAGCTCAACAGGTGCTCTTAGCCAATTGTCCACAATGATGGGAAGAACATAGGGAGTAGGTTCTAAGGAAAATGGAAGCCAAGGGACAACATGTGAAGGTGGGGATGTGAGAGGGATTTTTAAATATTAAAGACAAACTGAATGCTGTTCAAAAACACAGTAACACTCACAGCACAGCTAGAGACCACGATATGGCCCAGGCTGAGAAGTCAGAAGTCAAAACCACCTAGCAGATTTGACTGGAAGCTACAGAGAAGCAAAAGCAGCATGGCCAGAGTTTGGAAACTAGGTGGTCAGAATTGGAACTCCAGAATTGGAATACAAATGGACTGCTATTGAGTGGAGAACGGGAAGACTATAAGGATCATTAACAAAGGCAAGACTATAAGGATCATTAACAAAAACTGGAGCTCAGCAAGAGACAGCCAGCGAGGCTATAAAAGGAAACTCCTGTAGCAGTAGGTATGGTTTCTTGCACAGGCAAAAAGGCCATGATCTCAAGTTACTGGTTAGGAAGGCTAGTGATTCAACAGAGCCCAATCTGGATTGCAACTGCCAGACATTTCCCTAGGAGGGCTCACTGCTTTCAGGGCCATGCAGTTTGGGCAGCACTTTAAAATTGGTGAATGCAATGCTGAACCCTAGAGAAGGCTGCCCAAAGTCAAAATCATTTCCTGTCACCTCTTATGAGACTCTCCTTGGAGAAAAGGGAGAACAGAGCAAAACTACAAGCTCAAAGGCAACCGGCATGGGTAGCTAACTACATGGGAATAACGAAAAGAAAGTACAGGATTACAGTCGTCCCTGCACCCCCTAGCTGAAAGTGGGGAGGAATATACCACCAAACCCCACATAGGGTGACATTTTAACCTTGGGGGGGGGGAATGCCAGACTTTAGAAGGTACTCTGAATTATAAATAATATTGCTTCTCTTCGTGTCTGCAACCTCCCTTCAGCTTCCCTTAATTAAAGGATGAGGACTGAGAGACAGGGCCCCGAGAAGATAAAAGCGGCATCAGGATTCCCACCGCTGCCGTGTTCGTTAACTAGTCAACCTGCCTGACAAGTCTGTTACTTGAAAATGAAAACTCTCTCTCTCTTTCTCCAGCTGTGACACAGTGACTGTAACAGACCCATTACCACTAGGGTTCTGCAGCCAGGAAAGGGAGGTAACTATGCTGCCTGTGTGTAGACGGGTGCTGATCACAGCTGTACCATGCCCCAACGGTGGGTAGGAGAGAAATAAGAAGGGCTGATCCCTTGGAATTAGGTCCACCCCCTGACTAAAGACACTTAGGGCACAATTCTATGCATATTTAGACAGAAAAAAGTCCTACAACTCCCAGCATTCCCCAGCCAGCCATTTTTCTCTTTGAACAGTCACAGGATTGTGCCCTTAGTTGTTTAAGTGTGCATACAAGTAAAGCAATATTTCCAAAGCAAAAAAAACACACACACACCCCTCTGTTTTTACTTGATGTGTTCTAGTAGGCATCATGTTAAAAATCAGGGATATTTTTAGGTTGATCAAAATGTTTTTGAATCAAATGTTGCAGCCCTACCAGGAATTAAAATACGTCTAATTTCAAGTACCGGTACTTCAAGAAAAGGTGGATTTGCATGTTCACTTACTGGACGGTGACACCCGCTGCCACTACTAAATATAGAAGTGCTCTTCTGTACCAAAGAAAGTTCAGCTCTACGCACTAATAACTATGTCTGCCAACCTATTCATTCATTAATTCATTGTTTCCTCTTTTACTGATTTACTGTTTGCTTAAATTCAAGTATCTTTGCATTTTGACAAAATCTGAATATTTTTGAGATAATGAAGGAAGAATGAGAAAACTTACAATTTACTAAATAAAACCTACTGTGCATTGTGGGAAAGAAATGTCATCTTTAATATAGATTTTTCATTGCTTATTACACTAAACCACCAGAACCAAATAGACTCTACCCCTGCCCAAAAGCTTTCCCTTAGCTCTCAACCTTTCCAATTAAAAGTTGGCACCACCAATTAAAATTAGTTCCCACTGTATAATCAACTGATTGAAGACTGCAGTACCCTGGACATATAAGAACACACCACCAAGTACCTGTTGTTCACTGGCACAGGATTCAAAAAGTTGCATGAGGATATGCTCATTAAGTGAACAGGCAGCACCTCTGCCCAACTTTGTCCACCTGGGTATGTAGTGCAGTACCAACATAGGCTAGAGGGCCAAGGAATGGGTACTGCTGACATCTAGAAGTAATCTGTCTCCCTTACCAGGAGACCAATTTGTTCACATGCTGTATCTGGTGATGGGCCAGAGAGACAGGTCAGCGATTGGGATTCTGCCAGTGCACCCACCACCCTGCTGTCCAACAGTTTCCCTTCCTGAGCTGGCTGTGGCGGTCTCTGGCATGATGTTAGAAAAACCCAGGATGCTTGCCCTGGGAGATTTCAATATCCACATCGGGGCCACTTCATGGCTTCCATAGCAACCATGGGGCTGTCTCAGTGACCCAGTTCACACGTAACGGCTAACTATGGGTTAAGCATGCTGCCTCCTGCCCGCTCGCCACTTCCGCTTTATATCAACTCTCATAAACAACACAGCAATGCCACGTTCCTGGGTTGTTGGCTGTGATGTCCAAAGTTGGAACTCTTGAGTCGCTGAGGGACAAACAACCCAAAGTTTTAACCAATAGTTTGTTGTTGGGTTAAAAACCTGGGTGGTTTGTCCCTTAACAAATTTGGGAAGGGAATCAAGGGCCACATCCAGCAGCAGGCTGGACTAAGGGCGGAGCCAAGGACTGAGCAAACAACGTGGGCAGGACCAGATGTAATACTTACCAATTTGGACCTTTTCCCCACTGAGCATACAAAACACAGCTCATTCCTAAGCAAGTCTAATTAGCAGTAAACCCCAGTGGAAAAGCACAGCTCAATTTTATGCAAGGTATTTAAAGTTTAATTGCCTTTGAATGCCCTCTCATCTCCAATAACTGATAGGAGATAACAGCAGAAGCAGCTTGCAGGCCAGAAGTTCTCCATCCATCATAGAGGAACTTGAGGCTTTGGAGGTGCTGAACTGTCTAGACTAATAAGTCAAAGCTGAATCTTGACAAGATGGAGGAACTGTGGGTTGGTGTTTCCTGGGTCTGGGCTGTTGGTGTATTACCTGTTCCGGATGGGGTTGCGCTTGCCCTGGAGGAGGTGGTGCGCATCTTGAGGGTGTGCCTTCATCCAAAGTCACTACTGGAGGCCCAAGTGGCCCCAATGGCTCAGAACACCTTTTACCAGCTACAGTTGGTTCATCAACTGCAACCTTTCCTGGATAGGAATAGCCTGGCCATGGCGATCTATGCTTAGGTAAGCTCCCGGTTTGATTACTGTAATGCATGATAAGTGGGGCTGCCCTTGAAATTGGTTTGGAAGCTTCGTACAGAATTCAGCTGCTAAAATTCCAGCTGGGTGGAGCCATGGAACTACATTGGTTGCCTATTCACTTTGGAGCCCAATTCAAGGTGCTACTGCTTACCATTAAAGCCCTAAATTGCTTGGGGCCCAAATATCTGAAGGAGTGTCTCCTTCTATACCATGCCTGTGCATTAAGATGGTCAGGGCTTCCATCTATAGAAGAAGTGCATCATGTGTGTACTAAAGAGAGGGCCTTCTCTAATGCCCTCCCAAAGGAGGTACACTTGGCACTGACCTTGTATTCCTTTACACGCCTGGTAAAAACCCCTTTTATTTGCCCAGAAATTTTAGATGATTGTATTTTCAACTGGTTATAATTTTATTCCTCTCAATTTTATTGTATTGTTTATTACTTTATGTTTTAATATTGTATTGTTTTTAAATTCTTATGTATACCACCCTGAAATCCATTTTTAGGATGAAGGCACCGTTTATAAATCCTTAACATAATAATTGTAATTCTAACAACAACAGCAGCAGCAATAATGACAACAACGCATCCAAATCTACCCTATGAAGCAATTAACACAACATACATGCAAGCCGGAAACAAAAATCTAAGGAGATATTCATCCACTTCTATCCACTGCATCTAAGCTTTCCTCTTCCAACTGTCACCTTCGAGGGCTAATTCAAACCACCCATTGTAGCACTCATATTTCAATACAGGTCAGCCCTTTTTTGTTAAGACTGAATTTGCATGCCTTGATTCTCCATCATGCCCAAATTTGCTCTGTCACCACAAGCAATCTTTTAAAATACTATTTTATTTTAAGAAAAAGTGAAGTCCTTTACATTTATAGAAACGAAACCATTTTTAAAATCTCCCCCCCCCCCCCGCAAGTGAACACAAACCATCTTTTCGAAGCAGCTGCTGAGGATCTGAGAGCATGGTGTAGTATGCCGACAAACACCTCACCATGCAAGCTTACAGAAAGGATGCAGAAATTTAATGTGGGTACCACAATAAGACAGCAAGACTTCATTTCCTGGAACATGATGAGAAGTTTTTCTTTTCTATGCCAATTGAAAGGTGCATTCCCCTAGCACAAACAAGTTAAGCCCAACAACCACTGTTGTGCCAGTGATGCATGCATTCAAAAGGCATAAAGACCCCCTCCCCTCCCGCCACCAGAACCCAAATAGGACTGAGTGGTGCAGGAATAGGCAGTCCGGTACCTTCCAGATATTTTGGACTACAACTCTCACAATCCCTGACCATTGGCCATGCTGCCTGGGGCTGATGGGAGTGATAGTCCAAAACCTCTGGAGGGCACCAGGTTGCCTTTCTCTAAAGCAGTGTTCTCCAACCTTGGGTCCCCAGATGTTTTTGGCCTACTACAACTCCCAGCATGCCCCAGCCAGCATAGCTGGGTGGGGCATGCTGGGAGTTGTAGGCCAAAAACATCTGGGGACCCAAGGTTGGAGAACACTGCCCTAGAGTAAAACAGAGCCTTTACTCTGTGCAGGTAACAAGGCTGGAAAAGAACGGAGACCTTGGAAGGATGTTACCAGTCAGGGCAGACAATACTAGACTCTCGATGGACCAATGGTCTGACTCCATATACAGAAGCTTCATATGCGTTGCTGAGTATGCACATGTATTTATGTGCATGTGTGAAGGTGAGGAAACACGACCTGGGATGTGCTGGGAATGGGATCTGCTCCAGGCACTAGATCTAAGCAGATTACAAATTTATAAGTTTTGAACCGCTGTTGTACTAGGGATGGCGGCTAGCTAAATAGGCCTTGCCTGACAATGCATTCTTCTTCTTTAAAAATGGGGATAAGAGCAGTTAAAGTACAGGTGGGGCAATCTGAACAGCCAAACCATCTCTTGACACTTTCAAAACACAAGGGGCTGAGTTAATGTTAAGTACCACCATTATCTTAGCGTGCTCCGAGAAGCCTCCTCGCTTTACTCAGAACCCTCCCTGACAATGCTCTCCCTGCCCAATAAATCTTTTGGCGACAATTCTTCCAAGCTCTCTATGGCAGGTTTGAGACTATGCCGTCAAGCTGCATATTGTGTATATGAAATGCAGTCTGTGTCCTCATGCAGTTGTGAATGGCTGGGGACAACAAGCCAGATGCTGTTTCCCATTATGACAGTGTATATCCAGAACCACTCCACTGAAGTTCATGAAGCTATTCAGCAGTGACACTTGATCAAAGCTAAGACTGGAATCTGGCTGGGTTGGTTTTTCAGTAAGTGTGTAGATAAACAGATTTAAAAAATGTATTTGTATGAGCATTGCACTGTATTTTTGTTGTGGATCCATCTCTGAACACACAAAAAATATAAAATGGTTGGAATACATTATTGCGATAATCACCTTTTCAAAGCAGAAATAAGTATCAATCATCAGACCCACCATCAACTATATGCAGAACATGTCTGTGCTTACACGTTTTTTTGTGATTTTTTGGGTTGACTTAACAAAGGTATTACACTAATGTGGATGCAGAACCAGAAAACACTTGTGGATTTTAGCAAAAAAGCAATTCATTGTTCCAACCGGCCAAAAAGAAGTAAATATTCTGTCATTGTTACCCCTCCCAATATGGACCAAGGAATTTTTTTCAGGCTGATAATGAAAAGGGACGTGTGTGTGTGTGTGTGTGTGTGTGTGTGTGTGGTGTAATAAGCTTGAGTAGCATCCCATGTGCTGAGGAGAGTATGAAAACAGAGCAAGGAAGTGTGCACCTCAAAGGACAACTAAATGGAATCAACAAAGGAGAAAAATAGGATTAGGGAAAAGAGGAGGAAAGGGTGGAAATCAAGAGAAGAGAAAAATAGAAACTATGGCTGAAAAGGCAGCCAGGGTGAGGTGGGGGTGGGAAACACAGGAGGAAAGGAAGGGTGCGACTGAGACAGACTGGTGCAGAGCTAGGCCAAAGCACTTGGGCTCCGTTCAGGAATGCCTGCCATTCCACAATCCGTGCCCACACGTCCGTCGCAGGCCTGTCCACCCACCAGGAAGGGGAAATTAAAACCATCCTTTCTGACTACAGCAAAAAGCAACAGAAAATAAGATGACAGTTCAAACCAGTGGGAACCAGGGATTAAGACTAAGTGCCCAGATGAGGGAGGTTGAGGAAAATGGGAGTTGGGGGGGGGGGAGGCAACACCATGTGGCAAGCTTTGTGCATGAAATCCTCATTAGAGGCCTATAAGGACATGAAAGCGGCTTTTGCCGTTTCCGGTCCCCAATTCCCCCCCAGGGAGCCATAAGACTGGGTTATCTGCTTTCACTGTCAGAGAAAGATTTCACAGACTGAGACTGTGCGATTAACTGATGAGATTTATAGGGTTGGGGGGGGGGAGAAGAAGTTCATAGATACACATTGCATATGTGCAAACACAAACTGCAAGCCTTAGTAAAGGCTAGGAACTGCTACTACTAATGCAGGCTATTGCAACTGGCTGACCTGGAAAGTCTGATGAAGTTGCTCGCACAAGTGGTAGAGGCCTCTGGACTAGGGAAGTGGGGATTTTTAACACCCACCAGTGGTTTCCAGCTGTTGTGGAAACCTGCCAAGACACTCACTCATGAGCCGATACAGTTTAGCTTACGCAACAAGCTGGTGCAAAAGGCTTCTGCGTTCTAATTATGTGAGAAGCTTGGCTTTTACAAAACCCTACAGAAAAGGCACTGGGCAGAAGTATGGAGAGAGGCAACATTGCCAGCTCTGTCAAGCCAGCCTCAGACTCTTCCTACAACCCCGCACAGCCATTTATTCTCAGTTCTGAGGACTCCTGATTTGGGTCTGTCACAGCATCTTCACCTGGATTTGACACCTCTCCTCCATACTGCAGCTGGTCTTTCACAAAGGGCAATTCCAAGGGTAGAGTTGTTTATTTTAAGCTTTTCATTTTTGTCTCCCGTGGTTACCTCAGAACCGGGACTGTCAATCCAGCCTCAGGCCTAGTATAAATTCTGCCCACGCAAGTCAGCACAGCCCCGAGACTCCAAAGAAAAATTGCCAACTGTGTCAAGCAGTTAGCTATTTTGGCCCCTTCCCCTTTGCATTTGTGCCAGGAGAGTCAACATATCACACCATTCCCTGCTATAGAAGCGAGTTTTCTAGGATCCTCTCATTCTACCCAGTGCCTCGGGGACTCTTAAAACCTGGAAGCAGCTCCCTTCAGCATATTTGGGGACCACCACTCCCTCCCAGCGCTGGGGAAACACACTGGACAGCAATGTAAGTTGCCTTGAGCATGTCTTGGTTTGAGAGATAATAGTCAAGCCCTGAATTGGCTTAAGATAGAACAGTATACACAGCCTGCCATAATCCATTCACGGGCACAGGATCTAGATTGTGTGTAGACAAGCAGCTGCCATGTTCCTATCCAGAAAATACAAGATACAAAACCAGGTATCTTTCATTGCATTGTATCTTTCTGCCAACTGTTTGACCTGGATAACTGGACGCTTGGCAGAATAGGAAGCAAGAGTCTTGAAGAACCCAAACGGTGAAGGGGGAAAGCGCCCATTTAGTTAGTACCAGTGACATTCAGGTGGCTTAATAAGAGCTGAGGTGAGCAGCAAGACATCTAGATAGAAAACGCATTGTGTGAATGAGCTGCCAGGCGTAAACATCCTAGCTTCTCTTATATAACGTGCCACCATCAGGATCAAAGCATAGAGTATGTCGTCCATGATGTACGTAGCTAATGCCGTGTACGCTTTACCAATCCCATCCTGGGACAAAGGTTGCAGTGTGAACTAGCATGCAGTTGACTTTTCATTGAACTGGATCTGGGGTGAACTTTCCAACCTCACTCAGCCATCTTCTGCCCAACCCATATATTGAAGAACACAGCATTCTCACTTAAAACTTAAATGAACTGAAATTAACCCTGAGCAATTCCCCACTAGGGGACTGTTTTTATTGAGAAAAGAAAAGGAACTACTTCTGATCTTACTAACTGAGAAGATGTAGTTCCCGGTGCCCACTCCCTTGAGTCAGCTGCTGCTTTTGAAGAGAAGCGATCACACTCGCTAGAGTGGCCAAGTGCCTCCTGGAGCTTTGTACCGCTGCACTAGAGAACAGGGAGTTTTATCCTGCATGCAACTCTGATTACAATATACTGCTACTAATGATAATTGCCTGGATTGAATTTATTTGTGTCTTTAGCTAATAAATTGTAAGGACCACCACTGAAGGGGGAGTAATGAAGTGCAGCTGTTAGAATCAAAGCCCATTTCTAGGTCAAGGCGAGTCTGGGAGAGGCTAGGGAGGATGATCTCCTTTGGGAAAGCAATACCTAACAGGAAACAAGTGAAAGAATCCCAAGGCAGTTTTCATTAATCTCCTAGACACGTTACCAGAGCACTCCTAAAGCAGGATGAGGGGAGGGCATAAGCCTGAATGCCAATGGTGACTCTCATTAATACACAAATGGATCCCACTGCTCCTTAAAAAATGAACTGAAATCCATATGCATATACAGTATTCTGCCTTCCCCTTGGCTGCCAGCTTCACATACATGGATGGAGCAGGGGAAGAGGAATCATCCATGTTCACCCTAAAGTGCAGCCAACTGAAGTGTGAAACAGACTTTCTTCTTTAAAAAAAAGGGGGGGGGTTACAACTGTACTCAACATACAAAAATGCAAAGAAAGAGGGGCGGGGATGGGGAAGAAATGAGGAGATTGAAATGGGAAAACTCAAGGACAAAAGGATGGGGAAAGGGAAGAAAGCAGCACCCAAGCAGGAGGACTGAACCAAGAAACTGGCCTGACCTCCAGGGACCAGCAACTGAAACCTGTGCTTCAGATTTGGGAGTTTCTGAGTTCCACTGGCTAAGGAGCTGTTCCCAACTTGAACACAAGAAGAGCCATGCCGGATCAGACAAAGGGTCCACCTAGGCCAGCATTCTGTTCACACAAATCATCAACCAGCTGCCTGCAGGAAACCCACAAGTACAGATGTAAAATTTCCAGTAATCTTGAAGCTGCAGGGAAAAAAACATCCCCCCCCCCAAGTTTCTTCAGAAAATAATGGAACCTTCAGTGGAAATTGAAAAATATGCAATAGCTATTTTTTTTAGTGCTCTTTACAGATCTAAACTCACTGGCCCATTTCACATGTAATGAGAAGCCACCATGGCTGAATTTCCCTGTAGGGTTTTTCTTTGCAGCCGCCGCCAAAATTTTCAATATTCGGGACACGCCGTAGCTTCTTGTTACACACAAACCGAGCAAGGGTGGGTTATTGGGGTAGTTGACAAGCCACCCAGAATCCATGGGCTGTTTTAGGGTTGTGGGTGGCTTGTCAACTTCCCAACAACCCTCCCTCACCCGGTTTGCACATAACGAAAAGCTATGGTGAGCCCCTGCCACACCCCAAATATTCAAAATTCACCCATGGTAGCTTCTTGTTACATGCAAACCAGGTCATCTGGTTCCTTTAGGTCAGCCTTGCCCAACTTGGTGCCCTCCAGATGTTTTCAATTTCATTTGCTCAGGAAAATGCAAATTGCACCCCATCCCTTTTTTCTGGGGAAAAGGAGTTTTGACAGCTAGCATATGGATGCATATGTCCCTGACAAAAAAAAAACACCCATTGCCCTGTAAAAAAAAACCAAAACCCTTTTAAGGGGAACCCAAAACTCCTTTTCTCCAGAAAAAGGGGGTGGGATGTACTTTTGCACTTTCCCGGGCAGCTAGAGTCTTGGAAAATGTGCATCACCCTGAGGACTATGAGGGCAAAAAAGAAAAACATGAGGATCTCGCCACGCAGGGGATGTAAAACCCACCACCCCCTTTTTGCGAGCAAAGATCACTCAAGCCTTTGCTTTCCCTTCACTGTTTGCCTTTTGACAGCTGTCAGGGGGGAAAACCCCTATTTGGACCCTCTCTGGGTTACTGTCCAGGGTTGGTACCTGCTGTACTTTGACAGCAGGTGTGTCCCCCCCCCAGGACATTGCCCAGGTGAGGCTTCCCTTTTTCAGACCCACACAAGTATGCACCTTCGTGCTTGTGCAAGCCTGACTATTGGGGGGGGGGGGGACGTACAAAAAAAAATTACACACATTTGGGGCACAAAAGAATTAAGAGGTGGCCAAGCAGTGACAGCCCCTTCAAAGTGCCACTTGGGCACTTTGAAGGGGCTGTCACTGGCAGCAGTATGGGCGAGATTGCCAAGAGCATTAAGGGGTGTTTTTTTTGGTGCTGCTTTTGACTTGTGCCTCGCTCGCTGCTTGACTTTACACACAGTGGGATTGGTAGTCCAGGTTTGAACAACACGACAACCCACTGTGGGTAAAACAAACCCTAGAACAGCCCACGGGTTCTCCGGATGGCTTGTCTGAAAACAATAAGTCACTGTGGGTAAAACGTGCTGGTTTTGGATGACACAACAACCAACCATGGCTACTTACCCATGATGGGTTGTCAAGTCATCTGAACCAGGTCACTGTCTTAAATATTTTATTCTTCATTCTAAAAGAAAATATACTAAGACAAGAGCTGTGTGTTACCTTAAAGCACAGGTGGGCAACAGACGGGCCATGGCAGTAACAAAAAAGCAGCCAGTTAACTTTGAAACATGGCACGTGCGGGGCATGTGCCTTATTTTGAAGGGGGGAAATTGCTGCTATCCCCCCACTGTTGTTCTGACTAATTTCAGCGGCAAATTTGGTGGCGCAGTGGGGAGGGGGTGGTGTTTAGGGGTACAGCCCCTGGTGAGGTCCTGCAGGGACAATGCAGCCCCTGAAACCTGGGACATTGCCCACCCGTGCCTTAAAGCAAACATGTGTCCCCAAATCTGTGTTTGTCAGGTAATGTCAAGTGGGGATTTGCAGGGGAGATTTTGCAGGCATGGTGTGTATACACTTCACCCCTTCCCACCCACTGTTTTAACCCCGAAACCCATCCCCAAGTTCTTTTTTTTTCCTTTCTTTTTTTTTGTCCCATCTGAACTTATTTGCACTCTTGGGGACTGGAAAGGGGAAAAAACAGCAAGGGGACAAGAGGTCTAGCAGGAAGGTTAATCACACCCCTTCCTGCCTGTGGAGTTTACCCTGCAAATGCCCCATCCCATTGCCACATTCGTGTTGTTACGTAAACACAGTCGCCATCCTGCAGGCACCCTGATTCTAAAGCTTTGTGCCGACATGTCCCTGCAGTGATAGTGCCATGTTCCATTTTCAGCATGCCTTTCATGTTTTAGGGCTAGGCTATTGGCTTGCACAGTTATAGGTTTACCTATCACTGGGGACATGATACAGATTTGTGTGTGTGCACATGAAGTGTGTACGGGGAGGGGACATCTGTGTGATGAATTTGTTTTAAATAGAAGAGAGTTGGAAAAACACATGTAATATATTTTCTTGATGTGCAGTCTGTTGCAATCAGTAATACAACTTGCACAATGAGCACTTAGATTTTTTTCTTCTTCGTCAAGAACTAGCTCTAGGGATTGCACAGACTGGAAAGGCAAGTTGCCCAATCAATGCAGAAGATCCCAGGAAGCTGCAGAATGTTCCCTTCAGAGATACTGTGGGCCCTAACTGGTCCCCAGTCTGCCTTTCTGATTAGCTGGAAGCCATACACAAATGCTTCCTCCATCAGAAGTCAGTACCAGTCCCGCATATTCTATCTGCAGCGGGCTGCTAGCAAGCCAGAACTTCCTCGCCCAGGCTTGCTTTTCCAGGCATTCACTCCCATCTTTCCTTACCTGGACCTGACTTCCCACATGTCATGGTAAGCCCCTCACCTCTAAAAATAAACACAGATAACACATTCTACACTCAAAACAAGTATGTGGCAAACTGCATCCTTCGCATGAGCCTACTCAGTTTTTATGCCTTCCAATAAGAAACCAATAACAAAGCTTAAAATACTTGGGAGGAAAAGAGATACAACAAGAGACAGAGACAGTGAAAGCTGTAGGAGCAGAAGAGAACATGACTGGTGGCCATGAGAAGCAGACATGGAGCGGTTCTAGCCTCTGCATACTAGGGACTTCTGTTAACTGTGCCTAACAAATTTCCAAATATATCTCCTCAACCTTGTTTTAAACAAAGGAAAGGGAAAAGGAGAGAGAGAGAGAGAGAGAGAGAGAGACCATGTGCACAAATTTTTGAGAACCCAAATATTGCAACAACTTTGCTCATGATATAAGCACAGGGCAACCACACTTGCAGCTTAGACCAGCCTTCCTAAACCTGGTGCCCTCCAGCAGGATCATTGACCAATGCTGGCTGGGGATGATGGTAGTTGTAGTTCAACACATCTGGAGGGTACCAGGTTTGGGAAGGCTGGCTTAGACTATATTATTTTACTTCCCTGCTTGGGATTAGAGACAACAAAAATGTCAGGTGTAAACTAAACATATTATTGAGCAATTTGACTTACTGTCTTATTAACATCTTTTTAGTCTCCCTCACACTGTTTCCCTGTAATAAAGAAGCAAATCTAAAGATTTCAGAAGTCATTTGGCTGCAGTAACAGAAATTCTCCTTAAACATTTAAGGAGTCTCTGATGCTAGCTTATCGCTCCAGTAAATGCTAATGAGACTTAAAACATAGGAAAGATGCTCACAGACTTACACGGATAAAAGTATGGCCACAGGGTTAGATGTACTACTGGGTGAAGATGCACTTTTAAATAGAACACCTTTACATTTTATCAGCCTGAGGAGGGGAGGTGATACTTCTAAAGTGAAGATGACAGAACTCTTATGATCATAGAGATTTAAGGAACTAAAAGGCCAAACTGTCCAACCTCTTGCCCAAAAGACAGGACCATCTCACCACTAAGCTCCCAACCAACACAATCCTGAACACAGTGCTGCAGAGCTGTGTGTACTCAATGGGTGAGTTCGCACAAAATAGAAACCCACCCTGCAAATAAGCTAGGTAGTGTGAGTTGTTTGTGGAACAACCTACAGTGTGCCCGACAGTGTCCCCCACTCCACTTTTAAAACAGGGTTTTTTGACAGAGACATATGCAGCCACAAAATCTGTATATGTCCTTGTCAACAAAAACCCACCTGTTTTTAAAGAAAGTCTTACTTTTGACAACTGTCAAAAGTAAGTGCTCTCGTAAATGGGGTGGGCTGTACTTTTCCACTTTCCCAAGCACCTAGAGGCTTGGGAAAGGATGGAAAAGGTGGAGGACACTGAGAACTGTCAGGTCCACACTTAAAACCTAGAGGATCTTACTTCGAGGGGGGTGATGTAGTCGCCACTCCCTTTCGCAAGCAAAGGTCTGCGGCTTTGCTTTACTGAAAACATTTGTGCACATTTCTGGTGCAAAAGAAATAAAAATTAAACAAGGTGGCAAACCAGTGATGGCCACCCTAATGTGCCACTTGCGCACTTTGGAGGGGCTGTCACTTCAGAGATCGCAAAAAGTGATCTCTGAAGAGAAGGAGGGAAGCAGCAGCAACTACAAAAGGGGCTGCAATCGGAGTGGGGGAGAACGAGCCAGTGACGGTCGCTCCAAAGTGCCGCTTGAGTACTTGGTGGAGTGGCTGTCATTGGCAGTGGCTTGGGCGAGCTCAGCAAGAGTGGCAAGGTTTTTTTTGCCACTCTTGCTGAGTGGTTCCCTTGCTGCTTCCCTGGACCCAAAATGGGATTGGTGTGCTGCATTCGGACAACATGCCAACCCATCATGGGCCCAACAACCCCTAGAGCAAGCCATAGGTTGTCAGGGTGGCTTGTTGGAGAAAACCAAGTCACCCTGCGGGAAGTGGTCCAGGTTTGCATGACAACAATGATCCACCATGGCTAGTTACCCAAGATGGTTGCCGTGTTGTGTGAACCCAGTCAAAGAGTCAAAATCTACTCCAAGATAACCCCAAATCCTACAACAACTAAAGTGGAATCCTAAAGCTGAAATAAATTGTGCACATTAAATCTGATCACACTTTTCATTTTGTAATTATTTGCTCCATATGTAAAAAAGAAGAGTCAGCCCTTAGGGGACAACAAAAATAATAGGTTTTGACACATTCACTAAGTAGTTAAAAGAGTAGAAACACATGTGGGATTCTTTACATACTTGCTTCTAATGTTTTAGAATGTTCTGCCTTCACATTTTCAGCCTTCTCACTATACTGATGAGGGCTAGAAATTCAGGGTTTGTTTTTTTTCTAAATGCAAGTTGGGATTTGTAGAATTTCATAAGCCTTCATGGGCTTCATCAAAGTGCCTTGAGGGGGACACGTATTGCTCGCCCCCATGTTAAATCATGTTCCTCTGTAAGGATTGCAAAAGCACCTGCTATTGCTCATACAGAAACATTGCTACTTACTTTTTCAAGGGCTCTATGACTGTCTTTTGGATTTGGTTCACCTGTTGGAAGAAGAAAAAATATGATTAACAAGTGTTGACAAAGGAGACAATTTTAACATCAAGTGGAACCTGCAACAAAACGTAGAAGTGTATCCTCACCTCCTAAACACCTCCTATTGCTCCTAATCAGTGTTCTAGCCAGCCACACCCATCTCCAGGATACTAATGTCCATTTTCCTACACCCACATTTCCCGTTTTTCATTTCCAACTGACAGTCAACATTCTGTGGCTACTGAGAATGCTAAGCCTTCTTTGGGCTGTTTTGGCAGAATTTGCCCCCTTTGGCTTAATAAAAGGGGTGGGGGGGGGGAGAAAAGAAAAGGATTTTTGTACTTCTGCAACCTGGGGGTTTCCCCAAACCTTCTCTCTTGTTTTTCAGTGGACCACCTTTGGCTCCATTTCTGACAGCACTCGCCACCTGAGTTTGCTATTTAGAGGGAGTGTTGCCCACGCTGTACAGAGTCTTAAGGTAGGACCACAACATAAACAGTAATTATGGATAAGTGAACAGGGCAGAAGCTGAATTCGCATTGCATGATGTGGTAGCATCAAAAGATGGGCCTGTATACTGATACTTAGTATAGCAATTTTATAAGTTCTGGCTTATATCAAATGTTGAGCATCTCACTGCATTTGACTTGCCCACTCTCCAACTGATTGCACATCTCAATGTGTGAAGCTAATGATGTGACACTGCCCTTATGGGCAATTGCTACAAATCCCAATTTTTTGCCTAATTAGCTCTCTGGCAAGGTCTCAACCACCTAAAGCAGAGGGACTAGGACCCTGCATTGACTACTCCTAAGTTCTGAATCTAGAAGTCTGCAATTCTATTATAGGATTGTATAGGAATGTATTATGCATAGCTGCATACATTTATCTAACTCGCATGCATGAAGTAGAACAGTGTAGCCTACTGGAGGGCTCACAGGTTGCATCCAACCCTTGCCCTGATTTTTTGAGTCCCCACTGCAAGCAAAAAAAAAGTGCTTTGCTCAGGGAGTGATGCTGGCCTGGGCTGACTATTTCTCACATCTTTGAATAGGAAAACATCCTGGAGGTCCCTGCAATAATGGAGAGACTTCTGGGGCAATTCTCCCCCGCCCCCACTTTTCATGGGATGCCTCCTAGGTTGGAGCACCACTTCACTTGCTGCTAATCACCACATGAGATAATACTTCTAATTCCACAGGAAGCCAAAACAAAATGGCAGAACACCAACAAAGTCTGCCTGGCAGTGGACATTCTATGACCAGAGAAAAGTGTTGTTAGTTTGTTTATTTTGTGCTGGTACTAACATTCAAAGTCCTTAAACGGCTTGGGGCCAGGGTATCTGAAGGATCGTCTTCTCCCATATGTACCTGCCCGGACACTAAGATCTGCATCAGCGGTCCTTCTCCGAGAGCCCCTGCCAAAGGAAGTGAGGCAGGTGGCTACCAGGAGGAGGGCCTTTTCTGCTGTGGCACCCCGGTTGTGGAATGAGCTCCCCAAAGAGGTTCGCCTGGCACCTGGAACTTTATGCTTTACTCTTTCACCTGTGTTGTTTTAACTCTGTTAGTACTGCTGTTCAGCTCTGTTTTTTTATATCTGTATTTATATGTGTGGTGTAAACTGCTGTAAACCGCCCAGAGAGCTTCGGCTATTGGGCGGTATAAAAATGTATTAAATAAATAAATGAAATGACACCTCTTTTCTTCATATTTCAAAGGATCTTATGAAAAAATACAGATAATAAACAATACTATTAACACACAGTAGGTTTCCAGACCTCAAGCAGCTTGGCCAGGAAGGATCTGAACCCTCTAGGCTAAAGAAGCTGGGCATCCTTGAAGCTGAATATTTGGGGAGGAATGCACAGGTCATTGGCAAAGAAGGTATAGTTTGCTATGGAAATAACACTGTAAGGGTGCAATCCTATGCATGTTTAGATAGAAAAAACTAATGCTTAATGCTGGGAGTTGTAGGACTTTTTTCTGTCTAAACATGGCATAAGATTGTGCCTTAAGCCATGGAGAAAGGCAGAGAGTTTGGTGATATGGAAAGTCCAACCGAAACTCCCTCTGATCCGTCACTGATCAAGAATTTTACTCTACAATCAGAGCACTCAATTCTTGATTATTTTTTTTAAAACCCCAAAACTGTGATTGTAAACATCTTGATGCATGCACCCATGACTGGACATCAGATTTTGCGATTTACAGGGTGATCCCAGTCATGCAGACTTCGACACATTCTGAAATTAAGCCTTTAAAGTTCCAATGATAATATATACGTACATATCTGGCAGGCCGTTCTGAAGCTTCAAGGGAAGCTTTGCAACAGCTGTAGATGGACTTGAAGGAAACAGTCTTACCCTCTCCTCTCTCCAGATATACACACACTCTCACTCTCTGAAATGTACCTTCTCTTGGTTAAAAGAATCCATTCTCTTCATGGCTGTGTCCAGGGCCATCACCATCTCAAGAAATTTGGGGTCTTGTTCACAGAGTGGGTTGGATAGCAAGTCAGATGAGATTTTCACAGCAGACTTTGACATTGCTGTGGTTGAGAGAGAACCCAGGAAAACAAGAAATCAATTAATGGCCAAGCGCTGTATAATTATTCACACAAAAAAAGTATGTTGATATCAACAGGTAGGAATTCACATAGGCTGTGACTCATTGAGCAATTAACGGTGCTGCCTAACGACTATGAACTTCTCCCCTTGATCGGTTCATGATTTTGTCTCCTACTGAGTGCATTTGAACCTTGCCAAGTGATTGGAGAAGATAGTGCTTTGTTCTGCCTGATTTACTTATAGGTTGAGTCATGAAAACTGTTTTGGTGGGAAAGGCAAAGCGTAAAAGAAACCTGATGTGAATACAAGTATGCTTAGCATGCCTGTGGGCAAAATTTGGTATCTGGTTATCATATAAAAACATAGAAGTATTTGTAGAATGCTTATATTTATTACATTTAAATACCACCTTTCTGCCAATGCACTCAAGACGATTCAAAGTGTTTGACATACATTGGCCACATTCAGAAATCACACTAAACTACTGTGTAGTGTGAAGACAGCAAGATGGAGCAAGCCTTGAACTTACATGCACCCCTCCTCTCTCCTCTGGTGTAGCCACAAGATCGGAAATTTGCACTTCCATTTTAGGTTAACCTAAAATGACATAGTTTAGTATGTCATCCAAACGCTAAACTATGATTAATCTTAACTACTGTTAGTGGAAACAAGCCAGCTTTGTAAAGGATGGTTTGGAGTTGGCTTGTTTTCACTAACTATAATTAAGATTAACCCCAGTTTGTCAGGTTTGGGTGACTCAGCAAACTGCAGTTCATGTAAAACAGAACTAAACACTTCCAACTCCTGATCAAGGGCACATTGGAGTAGGTGGGGAGAGTGCACAAGCCCGCAGATCATTCTTGTTAAGCTTAACCATGGTTTAGTGTGACATCCAAATGTGGCCATTATCTTAATGTAATCCTTACAAGAACTCTACAAGGCAAGTCAGTATCATAACCCCATAATGCAGATGTAGGACTAAGACTGAGAAAAAAAAGTGCCTTGCCTAAGGCTATTGAGTGAGTTCATGGCAAAGTCACAATTTCAACTGGAGACTTCCTGATCCATAGCTCAGTCTCTTAGCCACTATGCTATATAATCTCTCACTTCACAGTCCCTTTCAGTATGCAAAGAGCTCATTTATCCCTGTAACCATCCCAAAAGGCATGCTGTTAGTATTATTCCCAATTTCCCAAGGCAGAACTAAAGCGTGGAGATTGTCACTTGCCCAGAGCCACTGAGAAAGCTGGTATTTGAACACAGATCTCGCCATTCCATGGCCAGCACTATAAAATAAACACTGGTGGTACATCAAATGTTTCAGAATCCAGCTTTTCAGGAATTCATTCACTGACTGTGTTTGCACAACATGACAACCCATTGTGGCTATTTACCCATGATGGGTTGTCGTGTAATCTGAATTTTGACCGCTTTCCGCAGGGTGGCTTATTTTTTGGCTACAAGCCACCCTAAGAACCCATGGTTTGGCTTACGCTGGCTCAGCTTGTCCGAGCGTGGAAAGCTAAGCAGGGCCAGGCCTGGTTATTACTTGGATGGGAGACCCCTCCTCTAGTTTCCTGCACTGAGCAGGGGGTTGGACTCGATAGCCTTGTAGGCTCCTTCCAACTCTATGAGCTGTATCTATGATCCACGATGGGTTGTCATGCTATCCGAAAAACCCTGAGAAGGAAGCTGAATGGGCTGGAGTGAATGGGCCCCCACAGGGAAGTGGGTATAAGGACTCCATTTGCTCCATCCTGTTCTGCCACGTGTATGGGTGGTGGCTTTTTTTTTTTAATTATCAAGAATGTTAGCAGTTTTTTGGACTGGGAAATATATACAAATCTAAGGGCAGGGCAGGAAATGGAGGGCAAATTTGCACACAGATAGTTACTGCAGGTGTGCAAACTTCCCCTCCATTTACTTCCCAGCCCGTATATTTCTGCAGTGTTTAAAATAAAAAAAAACAGTCAGGGAACCACAGTAACCGCAGCAGTAAGTACTATGAAAAGGAGCCATGAAAAGTGGGGCAAGTTAATATCTCCCTCTTTTTGGAGTAGCTGGAGACTTGAGGAAGTGTTGAAAAGGAGGAAGGTACTGAGAAGTGTCAGTTCAGCACTTAAAATCAAGAGGATTACATTGCGAAGTTGGAGATATTGTGTGTGTCCCCCCCATCGTTTGGTGCACCTACTTTTGCTGCTTCCCCCCACTTTTTCAGTGCTTTTCAATTGACAACTCGGCAACTGGCCCCTGGTAACTGTGAGCAAATTAGCCCATATGCAGTCTCACCTCATCAATTTCCATGTATGTTACCTACAATACTCCACCACTCCTTTTGACAGCTGAGACATACAAGAAAATTGACCAGGCAAGACTACACATATCAGACAGCCATAAGAGTGCACCTGTGCACTTGCAAAAGACAACACCCCCGCCCCCAAAAACCCATAAAGAACACAATTGAATAATTTTCTGGGGGTGAAACAAAAATACGACCCCAATTGTGCATTTCTGAGGCTCTGAAAAAACAAACCCAGCAGCAAATGAAAAGGGATAGCGGTCGGTGCGGGGAGGAGGAGACAAGATGGGTTCTGCCACGAAGGACACTGGGATAATGACTGGAGGGCCGAGGGAGAAAACAACCCACGGTGAGCCCGATAGTCTGCCAGGCACACCGTGGATTGTTCTGTGAGCTACCCACACTGCATAGCATATTCACAGGGCGGCTTAGCGAGTCATGCGAACGCGGCCACTATCTCGTGTCTACAGAATAAACTGAAACACGAAGTGCAGACAGTCCAGAGTGCCATAAATGCAATTGGGAAACTTTCCAGAACACTAACTGATGGCTTGGAAGAAGAGCTATTAATGAATTTGTGTAAACATCGAGATAATAGCTCATATGTAATCAAGTCCATACTATTTAAATGCACCATTTATAATACTGCACAAGTAAGGCTCTCTTTAGGTGGCTAGACGCTGAGAGTCTGCCTTTTTTTCTCAAAGCTGTTAAGCGCTGCTTAGTCTCACTGCAGCTCTTTCAAAATGAAACAAATCGCAGCCTATTAAGCTTTTGCAGCTTTCCCGTAGCTTTACAAAAATTATCCTGTGGCAGCTGTGACAAGATAATGAAGGTAAAGCAAAGGTTCCTATGCACACTTACCTAGGAGTAAGCCCCACTGAACATGGCGGGATTTACGTCTAAGAAAATGTACACAGAATCAGGCTCCTTGGGTAGTATAGTACAAGAGGGTCTGGCTATGGAGAAAGTACTCGAACGAGGGCAGGAGTGTGTCTGCAGAATCAAAACCGAACAGAGAAGCAGCAATGAACCTGGGTTCAAATCCCAGTGGTGGTGCCATCTACTGATGTCAGCTGATGTCCTATGGCTCGCTTCAGCCTCTTTCACAAGAAATGTTCCCTCCTTTAATTTCCCATGCTGTGTGATGTCACACTGACCCCATGTGCTGCATGTTAAATGATAACGTTTTGGCACACTTAGCAAAACCACACCCAGTGTCTTCTCGTGTAGGAGGGGATCACATCCCCAGGAGGCAAATCCATGTGTTGTGTTCCCCTCGAGGTACAAATGGCAATGGGCAACAGAAAATACAATCTTTAAGATTTCTGTTCACAGAAAGAAAACATGATTACATCACTCCAGTTTCCCACTCATTCTAATTTAAACCACTTTTCTAGAATTACCATTTTAATTTTACTTGCTGCATCAATCAAATCCACAGGTGGAAATCTTATGAAAACTTTCAGTGACAGCCAGTGTAGGTGCAGCAGTTAAAGTATCGGACTACGACCAGGTGGACCCAAGTTCAAATCTGAACTCAGCCATGATCCTCACTGGGTGACCTTGGACTAGTCATTACCTCTTAGCTTAACCTACCTCACAGGGTTGTTGTGAGGGTATAAATGAGGGTGGCCAAGGAGAACCATGTACTCTGCTTCAAGTTCTTTGGAGGAAGGGTGGCATATAGATGTAATAAATAAATAAATATAAATAATGTTTCTATTGAGATTAAGCAGGATGGCAAACACACAGTGCTACCTTATCACTAGAGAATGGCAAAATGCTGAAAATATTGCCAACATCGAGGAAAAAGTTGCCTTTTGCAGCCATTGTTTTGGAAAGTGAAAATAAAATAGATTTATAACCGAAGGAAAAGGTCTAGATTCAGCTAGCTTTGCTGTGGAGGGGGAAGGTAGGGGGGGGGAGTGAAATGAGCTATGGCTCAGTCACTCTCCTGTCCGCTCCTCCTTTGAAGGGGTGGTGCTTCGGGGAGAAGTCTCAACCTGAGGCCCATGGGACTGGATGGGCCGGCTAAGCAGGCCATATTTGGCTCACAGGCCAGCGGTTCCCCATACCTGATCTAGAGAGAGAGATATAGAAAAGTCCTTAAAGTGTACTGAATCCCCTGCTTTTTTATAGCTAGATCTAATGGGGTAGAGGAAGGGAGATATCTGGAACTGAACTCTGAAACCGTGAAACGATTATCTAAGAAGTTATTTTTTAAACTAAAAATGATACTAACAAATTAGTAGGAAAGTATGAGCTAATCCACCCAATTATGGAAAAGATGGGGACTAGAGATCAAATAATGGAAATTGTTGGGAGAAGAAGATTATCGTGGTTAAATTTACTACAGTTAGAACAGTGGTCGAAGAAATGGAAAAGGAAAACTGAGTACGAGAGAGATTTAACTAATTTTGAAAAGATGGTCACGTCTAGAGACGGCCTACCAGGTAATGCATCAACAAGAGGTATAACAAGGGATTTATATAGATTGATCCAAAAAACAAAAGAACAAGAGGATCAGCTTAAGACTGTATGGGATAATGAATTTGAAGAGGTGACCTCGAAGGTGGGGTGGAACAATATATGGGATAGACGGATTGTGAAAACGATGTCAATTAGGATAAAGGAAAATTTTTATAAACTAATTTGGAGATGGTATTTAACTCCAGTAAGATTAAATAGAATAGATAATAATTGTTCTGCATTATGTTGGAGAGGATGTCAGGAAAAAGGGACATATGCTCATATGTGGTGGAGTTGTAAAAATGTATTGGTGTTTTGGCGAGAGGTTTTTACAGAAATATCGAAAATTATTGGTACTAATTTAGAGGTCTGTCCAAAATTAGCATTGTTATCAATAACTGAGAAGCTTATTTGTGATCAAAATACGAAGGAGTTAATTGTAAACTTGTTAACTGCGGCCAGGCTAATGATAGCGAGAAATTGGAAAGTACAACATCTTTTCCTAATAACAGACTGGTATAAGGAAGTTTGGGACATAGCCCTAAATGATAAACTAACTAGTAGTATCAAATGCAAAAAAGGATTGCTAAAGAAGAATAATTTTATGGAGATATGGAATCAATTACTAGACTATGTATTAATAAAGGGGAAGGGTAACATGCCTTGTCAGGATATGTTATATTTTTGGAATTTAGACTTTATTTGATCAAGAGGATAGAAGTATATTAATTGGTCCCTTGGAGGGTGGGGGGGGAGCACTTTATGATTTATTGTATGTTGATTATGTTATATTTGTGTGATAATTTTGTATTTTGCTAAATATATTTTCTGTGTTATAAAAAAAAAGAAAAAAGAAAAAAAAAAAGAAATGGAGAGGAGGAGGATCATGTAGAACCACCTTGAGCTCCTTGGAGGAAAGGAGGGTTATCAATGCAATAAATAAATAACACAGAGAGGGGGGGGGGAAGGAAAGTATGAGCTAAAGAAGGAAGGCAACCAAATAAATTGGGAAACGGAAACGAAGAACCACAATAGAAATATTTCCAGGCGCCACTGGTTAGTTTGGCGGATGAAAGGAACTAAGAATTTGTGCAAGAGCAATACGGCAATGGACATCATCTCCACATACAGCTGGCAGCACATTGAGCCTATTTCTCAAACTCATCTATCGCTTTGTAGCAGTGCTCTTGACGTTCTCTCATCCGCGCACTGCTGGTGAAGCAGTTGTGCTGCTATCTATGCACTTAATACTATTTAGCAGTGCTTTTTTTCTGGAGAAAAAGGTACCGGAACGCTTGGATTACATTTCCTCGGGAGTAGATGGCGATTAAATTGTAATGCAACTAATAGAAGAAAAGGTGCTGGAACTCAGTTCCGGTGAGTTCCACCAGAAAAAAAGCCCTGCTATTTAGTATGGAGGAACAGAGCTACTTGCAGCAGAAACTGGAGATCTGCCACAAGGCTGATCAAGTCCAACATGACAGTATAGGGCCATGATCTTCACTATTTTTTTTTTAAGCAGGAGCCACTTTTTTCAAGTACTGTATGAGCCACTGAGGCCTCTTGGGGGCTGTTCCTGGGCCATAAGGGCCATCCTTGGGGTGGGGATGCAGGAGATAAGTGGCAGGTCTCCTGACTCCCCACCCCAAAAGCTTCCTCTGGTAGCCCAGATCACAGCAGCCAGCCCACCACTAAAGCAAAGAAGGCAAAGCTAGAGAGCCCCTGCTGAGAGTGAGGAACTAATGCAAAGGGGGTGGGGGGGAGAGAGAGAGAGAGAGAGAATGAGACAATTGAAGAGCTGCACTTGAGGTGACAGAGTCACCATTGGCTCTCGGGCCTTGCAGTGAAGAACACTGGTATAGGTGGAGTAAGCAGTCAACTTCCCATCACTGGGATGCAAAGGTAGGACAATGACACTGGGAAGGGGAGGAAGAGAGAAGAACAGAGCCCAGATGATACTCTGCCAGACTTCTGCTGGACCTGGGAAAGGCACACTAGCAGTTGGCACCAGCTACATCCTCACCCCTCACAGTTACCATGAAGAGCAGGTGGGGGAAGGATCTTCCAGAATCCAGAGGACTTGAATGTGCAATTAAATTTTCCTGACAACATTCATTTGGGTTTGGGTTTGTCCCAGTTTCAGACAAGCAAAACAAAGAAATAGCCACTGTCGCTCCATAATTCAGGGTGACATGCCTTTAAATGCAAAAATCATCTCCTGCTATCTGGACAGAGCCTGAGCTAATTTGTGATGATGCCAAGATGCTGAAAGGGGGGTGAGGGAGAGAGAGAGAAAAAGAGTCCTCCTACAGATCCTTTGGGGCTTGAAGTGATCCATATAAAAACGCCCACTGAAAGGGAGGGGAGAGGAATTCTCCGCAAGGAAAATCTTACTAGGGGAATCTAAACAGCGGCCAAGCAAGGGGCCTTATTTTAACAAGCCTTTTGAATTGTTTCTTCCCAACCTGGAACATTTGGGGTTTGTGTGCACGGGCACACCTTCACACATCTAAACATACATTGAATGTGTATAGACACTAAATTCTCAGTTATTTTGAAATTAGAGCCCCACACAGACATGGCTTTAAACATGTCGGGCCTATGTGCCTGCCCCACACTGCCTGATGTCTATGCACTGGATATCACATTTAAATAAGGGCTTACGTACACAGAGCCCAAAACATGTGGGCTCAGTCTGCACAACTGTGCTGGGGTATGATCATTCTGATTGGGCCTAAAAACTTTAAGTTGTATGTGCATAGACCTATATTTTAATGTGATGTGCAGATGTCAGGCAAAGCAGGGAAGAGTAGGTGTGATCCTGATTTCTTCACTGACCATAGGCTCTATTCTAGGTGTAGGAAACCTGTGGTCTTTGATCTAATTTCATGTGGCCATTGGCCTAATTTCATTCAGGTGCAAGGAACCCAGAGAGAGAAAAGGAAGCCAGAAGGAGGTGGCACGAGGGGGGGGGGGGGATCTCCCTGCAAATAATCAGTTCAGACCTCTGGCAGGAACAATCTGTCCCTCTCCTGGCAGCCTGTGGGGAGAAAGGGGTGGGGAGAGGGAGGAAAGAATGGCCCCACCCATGTTTCGCCCCAGCATGAGCCCCCCAGCAAATTACTTCTGAGAGGTTGTGCCCCCTCAACAGAAAACCAGTTCTCCACACTTAGAGCCCCCTTGTACAGGCCTTAGTTCTTTCACCATTATCACCGTTGTGTACATTCAGGGACAAAAAGAAATCCGAATTCTGCACTAGGCAAACCTGAATTCTGTACTCAGAAAATGATCTACATTGTCAGATTCACCCTCCGTTGCATAGGGTTTATTTTTAATATTTTATCCTGCCTTTCAGACAATTAGCTGTCCCCTGGGGTTGAAAACACTGCACTGTTCAAAAGTTTTAACCTCTGCTACTCACATTCAGACAAGGGGTAGAAGATTACAGATAAGGTGATCTGGCCAACCACAAAAGCCGCCATTTTTTTTCTCCAAGAAAAATTGGGGGGAAAAACAAGGCTCGCAATCTGACATGACGATGAGTTGAATTAGCTTTGAGGAGGAATTCAGAGAACCTTGTCAAGCTCAAGTTATTGCACATCCCTAGCCATAGCAAAATCTCTACAACCATCTTAAGTATTCTGAAAAGCCATACTCTATAATGTTATTGTGTTTTATACTGTGTGTGTGTGTGTGTGTGTGTGTGGGTGTGTGTGTTCCCCCCCCCCCTGTGTTTTATTGGACTGTACATCACCCAGTGGCCGGATGTCTGGCCAGATGGGTGATTCATAAATATAATAAATAAATAAATAAATAAATAAATAAAACTAGTGGTAATTTCCTTTTACACATGCCTCTACCTTCAGATAGTTTAGTCTCTTATCTTACCAATGTTTGTTTAAACCCCCATATTGTGTGATGTGATTAAATGGGTTCCTACTGAAGTAGCTGCATAGTAATGTAGCAGGATGAGGCCAATGTGCAAAAGAACATGAACACCTGGAGGCCAGATGTTTCTCTCTGAAATCTCATAAGCAAACAGCTGTGTCAGTGAAAAAGAGAGAGAGAGAGAGAGAGAGAGAGAGAGAGAGAGAGAAAGCCAGCTTGCTCATTGCTTCCTACGCTTATCACTGTGTCCCAGCCAAACCAAGCTAAGTCAAGTATTAGCCAGGAATTCCCTCGGTAATTTTTCCTTATAAGCCAATGAAAAGGATTTGCTATTCATTCACACTAATTCATTAGTAAGCTACAGTTTAAGGGTCTTTATGTAAAAGGGGACATTTTGACCAGTGGGGACACTCAACAAGGGACTCAAGGGGCTGTGGATAATTGTACAGCTCCACAAACACGTGTCCAATGTAAAATCTTGAAAAACTATTTTTGCAACAAAACTATGCCTGACAGTTCAGTTCTCACTTACTGCATCCATGTTACCTACCTAGGTCGGCATCTGTGCTTTTCTTCATGTCTTTCTGGAGCTTCTTAGTCTGATCTTCCAGCCTAAAAATAACAAATTAAGTTTTGTTTTGATTATTATTTTTTAAATGCATATAATGAGACCATCCTCGTATAGGGCATGAGGGAAAAGAGGAGCAGGAGAAGACACAGCAGGGCAGTATCTGGATCCTAGCCTGTAGTACAGGAGAGGCAACAGAAACCAATGGAGAAGGCTAGAGGGGGGAGACAGAGAGCGAACGTCATGCTTGCAAAGAGCACTTCCCTGGGCACCGGAGGCAAGCTTGAATCAAATCCAGAAAACTAGGTGTGTAAGCTTCAGCTATTGGGAGGCATAGAAATAAAAATAAAAATAACAACAACAACAACAACAACAACAAGCAGCAGCTTCTGTAAAATGGAAGTCTGTTCTTTAACGTTTCCATCAATGTGTCATGAAGGATTAATGTAGGCAATGTGTGGGCAGGTAGGCCAGAACAATTTGTATGAGGCTACTAACTTTTGTGGATTTACTTAGCAGGCAGGAATAAGTACATAAAACAGGAAGTAGCAGACAAAATTAAAGAACCTGATGTTTAATTGATCACACTTCTAGGATAGAGATGGGGATGTCAAAGTGATATCAGGGTGCTATAGACCCCGGAACCCTAGCTGAGGCCTCTCTCTCTCTCTCTCTCTCTCTCTCTCTCTGTCTCCCCTTCCCTTCCTTCACTCTCTTAAATACTTAAAACGTATGAACATGAGCACTACTGGATCAGACCAACAGTCCATCTTTCCATCAGGATTTCTTTGTTTATCACTAAGAAAAGGATTTCTGCAGATCTATAGCACCCATCTCACACTGAAGCCCATGTCTCCAAACATTTCATAAAACACTTGTTCCTTTTTCACCCACTGACGTACAACTAAACAGGTATGGAGATAGGAGGCTTCTCTGCCACCTATTGCTTCCTTGGAAATATAAGTAGTAGGTGCCCTCTCAATGTGGAGTCACAGACGTGCAAGAGTCACAACAAAGTGGGGAAACATAATCCCTCAGGAGAGCGACCCATGTGGAAATCCTGCCAAGCTGTGAGGAAACTCCATCTAAAGTGTAAGAGAAGTAAAAGAGCTCCCTGTAGCCGGTTTAGTTTGGTCATTATCTTCAGAGACAGCAGGCAAGTTGGCCAGTTTTGGTGGCGACTGTAAAAAGGTAGAATTCTGTACATTAGGAATGGCACTGAAGCTCATTTATGCATCAACAGCCATCAGAACAACAGCAACTAGTTACCAGCTTTGTTTAATGTGGGAAAGATGTTTGAGCCCAAGAGCGGACTAAACAAACACACACATCCGTGTGTCTCTCACGCAAGCACAACTGTCCTCTTTTCCTAGAGAATGACAAAATGAACACACGCAAACATTAGGATCTGGAGAGACCAGGTGTGAATGGCATCTGCTTTGGCCAGTTGTTCCTTGCCTGCTCAGTCAGGTGATTCCCCTTCCTGATGCTGAAAAACAAGTTGGAAGTGAGGAAAATAGTAGCTGCCAGCCAACTACTTGCAAAAGGAATGGGTGTTCCACACCAGACCAGCAGGATGGGGGAGGGGGAGAAGAGTGCTTCTTTCATGATTGAGATTCAGGGGGTGTCCTTGCAGTAGTAGTACCTTATGAGGACAGGCAGAGATTCAGGTCCACAAGACAATTCCAGAAAGACCAGCCAGGCTAAGTTGACTCACCAAAAAGAGCAAGCCAATTTCTAGTTCAAAAGCTAGGCAGAGTTTCAATTACAAGTCAGCCTGAGCTGCTTCGTATTACAAAACTCCTACACAGAAGGTACTTGCCTTGTGTAGACATTAACATGTTTGCATGTAGATCATCATGAGCAACTACCCATAAGGCACCACACACACATGCACTGTAGAGGTGGCGGGAAGATGTAACCCATTTTCACAGAAGTGAAAGCTATGTCCATGCCCCACTTGTAGGTTTCCTGGAGGAACATGCATAGCTTAACACACAGGCAGAATTCAAATGCAATGATCCATATGGGAAATCATTCTCACGTGCCTTCTGAGTAGGCATTTTGTGATTTGTGAAATGGCCCTTAATCCTAACAGGCAATGGTAGAACAGGCACGAGACCAACATGGGTCAAGGAGCCAAGGGGAATCCAGGGTGAAGCAGGAAGCAAAATAATAAACACAGACGCACACAGGCAAGTGTAAGGAAGAACAGAGCCTAGGAAGAAACATCCACCACAACAAGCTGGTTAAGAACACTTACTGCTGAAGCTTTCCATACTCCCGTTCAAAATCTCTCTCAACCTGTGAAAAGGAAGAGAAGCCAAATTAAATAAAAACCTTGGAGTATAATTAAAAAACAAAACACACCCCACCCAATGCAACCGACACTCGTCTTTCCAAGCGCAAAGCCCAAGAATAGACTACAAATAGCAATAGATAAAACACACCAAATTCTGCTCACAAATCTTACTTGTTAAGGATCTCCCCCGCCCCCCCATAATCTTTAGAAAACACATCAGCCACGGTTGGCATGAAAAGGGCTCTATGTCCCCATTACCAAGGCTAGAAACTGAAAACAAAAATCTAGTATTTAAATGATTCCCCCTCCTACATCTGAATTTATTTTCAGATTCACAACAATCGTGTGATGGGAGGTTCAGTACTGAATGATGTGCAGAGCACTTCAAAGACCCGGTTTGCACGACATGAGAACCCATCACATGAGCTGGCCTACATCTGGTTGGAGAACGCTGCTCTGTGACAAAGGAGGAAGGCAACTGCAACCATATTGTTACTGTGACCTCACATTATAGTGTTACGGTGACTTCCTGTCCTGGGTCCTTTCTGCCCTTGTTAGCTTTCTGGCTTATGGCTAGAAGGCAGAGAGGAAGCTGCAGGGCAGCACTACAGAGGCTGTCTGCCCCCACAGAAGGGGGAGAGAGCATATAATCTACGTAGGAACACTTTATACTGTCAGACCATTGGTCCATCTAGCTTAATATTGTTTAAACCAGGTGTGGGGAACCAGCAGCTGCCCACAGGCCAGATTCAGCTCATGAAGCCTTTGTGCCCGGCCTGCTAGCCTCTCTGCTCAAGCCTCAGCCGCTTCTCACACACACACACACACACACACACACACACACACACACACACACACGCGCGCGCGCCTCGGCAGGATATCCTATTCCTGAAGCCTTGCACTGTTACAACATCACCCAGATGTCACTAGGAAATGCTCAGTGATCACTGGGATCTTTGATGGTGATCACAAGTGCATTACGAACCCAAGTGTCTGCTGATAATCACCAGCACTTGTGAAACATCAGAGGTGCTCAGCGATCATCACCAGTGCTCTGGCTCTCCTCCCAGTTCCAAAGCTGCCAGTTGGTGGTTTGCTTAGAAGTCAAGAAAACAAAGATCAAAACAAAAATTAAGCAAATGTACTGAAAATCACGGTGAGGACTCTGGGGCCATTAAGGCAGAACAGGAGGGAGCCTCTCAATCACAGGTTTTTCACTGATGAGAGCAGCATTTAAATGACCAGAGGAGGAAGGCGAAGGCTTCCTTCTTAGGTGTATCTTGGGCAGGGTTTGGTTGTGTGTGTGTGTGTGTGTGTGTGTGTGTGTGTGTGAGAGAGAGAGAGAGAGAGAGAGAGAGAGACTGAATGAATGAATGAATGAATGAGAATTAATGGGAGCGTGAGTGTGTGAGACATATGGAAATGTATGAGTGTCGAGCTCACTGTTAGCTTCAGCCCCACTCATGTGGCCCCAAATTGCTAGCCATGGGAGAAAGCAGCCCTTGGGCTGAAAAAGGTTCTCCAATCCTAGTTTACACTGACTAGCAGCAGCTCTCCAGGGTTTCAGACTGGAGTCATTCCAGCCCTATGTGGAGCTGCCAGGGATTGAACCTAGGACCTGTTGCATGCAAGCATGCGCTCCACCACTGGTTTTATTTTAACCATTATTTAGGGTGGCTAAAGGGATTGTGAAGCGCTTCAAAAGGATATATAGGAAGGACAGGGAAGGGTGTACTGGAGGAGTTGTCGCACTGTATGTCAAAGACGACACCCTTAAAAAGGATGTTGTAGAGTTGGAAAAAGTGCAGAAAAGGGCAGCTAAAATGATCAAGGGGCTGGAGAAAAGGTTACAACAGCTGGGACTGTTTAGCTTCAAGAAAAGGCAAATGAGGGGGATACATGATAGAGATGTAGAAAATTATGCATGATGTGAAGAAAGTGGATAGGGAGACATTTTTCTTCCTCTCTCATAATCCTAGACACTGGGGTTATCCCATGAAGCTGATTGGTGGGAGACTCACGAAAGATAAAAGGAAGTTCTTCTTCACGCAGTGCCTAGTTGAACTATGGAACTCACTTCCACAAGATGTAGTGATGGCCACTAATTTGGATGACTTTAAAAGGGAATTGGACAAATTTATGGAGGAGAAGGCTATCAATGGCTACTGGCCCCGATGGCTCCATGCTACCTCCAGTATCAGAGGTAGACCAGTTGCTGGGGAACATGGGCAGGAGGGTGTTGTTGCACTCATGTCCTGCTTGTGGGTTCCCCATAGGCAGCTGGTTGGCCACTATGTGAACAGAATACTGGATTAGATGGACCTTGGTCTGATCCAGCATGACTCTTATGTTCTTATTCATGGCTACCATCAGGAAAACTTTCCAAGCGTAAAGACATCATCCAAAATGATTGCTACTACATCATTTACTTGCAAGTAAAGTGCAAAGACTGTGCAGGAAAATGTGGGAGTTCTGTGTAATCCAGACTGACATCCTCTTAAGCAGGGCTTCATGCCTTAGGTGGGAGTTCACTCTACGGAAGGAAGGTGTTCACGGACCCCACATCTGGCTCCTGATCTCTTAACTGAGTGGTTAAAGTGTTGGAGTAGGACTATGAAGCTCAAAGGGTGACCATGAGCTACTCACTACCTCTAATCTTGTCATGAGGATAAAATGGGGAACCACGTACACCACTTTGAGCTCATTGGAGCAAGGATGGGATAAAAATGCAATACATAAAATAAAATTGAAAATTGTGCTTGCGGGGGGGGCGGGGCACACATCCTGCACTGTCCAGCCATCCATATAGCTGGATGGAGGATCCGCACAAACAGAAGCTTTCAGCAGGTGCGATAATAGATAGCAACATATTTATTTATTTATTTTTATATCCCGCCTTTTTCCTGCAAGGAACCCAAGGCAGCTTACATAATCCTCCTCCTCTCCATTTTATCCTCACAACAACCCGGTGAGGTAGGTTAGCCTGAGAGTCACTGACTGGCCCAAAGTCACCCAGTGAGCTTCATGGTCAAGTGGGGACTAGAACCCAGATCTCCCGAGTCCCAGTCCAACACTCTCAAGCACTAGACCACATTGGCTCTCTATGTATTGTGTTGCACGACACATAGAAGGAACTATAGGGATTGGATGAGCTACCCAGGCACATTTGATCCCCAAAATAAGGACCTTAATGATGATATACCCTTAAAGGAGTACAGTAGGGCATCAGCAGGGGGGGGGCAGACAGCTGCCACTCAAATAAGCGAAATACACTGCAAGAACACAACCCAAAGTGAAAAGGGTAGGTTGCTTTATTATCACAAGATCAAAAGTAGAATAAGCCAGCATGCCAAGAAAAAACAGGAAAATGCAACACACTCCTATAACCAGAATATTAAGGGGCTGGGGGATGCCAGCACACACATGGTGCTCCAGGCATTCACGATCCAAAATCCTCAGAAGCAAAAAAGAGATACCTAAAGAAACTGGAATATTTCAAATTAAAATCCCCACTTGGTTTTTAATTAACACTGCTACAAGGCCACCACTGTTTCAAAGCAAAGGCCCGCAGATGTAAACGGTCTCCTGGTTTTATGGCAATTTCCCTGATCATCATCTCAGTTTGGAAGTTTGAAACTGTCCAGAGGCATCCCGGCTGGATGGCTATTTGGGGTGTGCTGGCTATTATACACGTTGCAATACCGTGTACCTATTTTGTGTCCACTGCTACAGAAACTACTGCCATTGCTAGCCACATTGAAAGAGTATGAACAGCAAGCAACTAAAGTTTGCTCACTGCCAAAAATGGTCCTCCCAGGAACAGGGCTGGATCAGTGTGTGTAGGATGTTTGCACTGGCACTGCCTGTGTCGCAAGCTTGCCAAAATCCACAGCAGCTGATGCCTTCAGGTCAGGTAACAAGCACAAAAAGTAAAGCCACCCTACGTTTCTTTGGCTGTTCCGGCGGTAAAAATAGCTTCTGAATTGTCGCTTCTATTTATATGCCGATGTGTGAACTGTCCCGGTTGCCTTACAAGGCAGGGTGACACCGGCTGCCACATTGGCACCCAACTCAGGGTAGCTGCCATGATTTCTTATCACGTATTAAAGATACTGAATTAACCCAAACAATACCTGGGATTGACATGAAGGCTATGCAATATTTTCTATTTTAACAGAGACGGCTTTTCAAACTTATTTTTTCACATCTACACAGATTCCGGAACAGTGAATAATAAAAAGTCAAAAAAGATTAAAAAAAATAAAAAAGAATATGAATAAAACAGAACATCCATAAAAACAGCGGCTGGTCAACCAAAGAAGGCTTCCTGAAATGAAGAAGTTTTCAGGAGGTGCCAGAAACAACACAATGCTGGTGCCTGCTTGACCTCCAGAGGCAGGGAGTTCCACAGAAACAGCGCTGCCCTGCCACACTAAAGGCTCTTCTCCGGGTGAACTCCAATCAGGCCATAGGTCCATGCAGAACCACAATGAGCATGCCATCTGATGACCTCAGTGACTGGGCAGGTTGGTAAGGGAGAAGGTGCTCTCTTAAGTATCCTGGTCCCAATTTTGCCAGATCTTTCAATCTTTTGACCTAAGCCAGAGGTGGGGAACCTCTTTCAGCCTGAGGGCCAGTGATGTGGGTTTTCCAGAAAATTTTGAATTGGAATTTTCTGGAGAAATTTCCGGAAGAATTTCCAGTGCAAATTCTGTTAATTTGCACAGAGTCATTTGCATAGGAAAATTTCCAGTTTGCATCGGAAAATGTTCGGGTGCCCTAGGGAGATCTAATTTAGCATGTTTATTTTACTTGAATTTAGTAAACAACAAAGTTTTCAAAAGTACCTTATGTTAATTTTTTTTATCCTAAAACACCACAGGTATTTGACCTGAACTATTTGAGGGCACAAAATTACATCAAAATTAATGTGATTTAAATGTTATATTGCATAGAAAAATTTATTGGAATAGCATGTACTTCCCTTACATTGTTTAAATTTAAGAAAAAAAACAAAGGTACTGAAAATGTTGACATACTAATTAATTTTAGCAACTTAAGAATTGTGCATGATATGCTGACAACTACTCATCTATTTCAACAGAGTTCAACTCTCTTCCACTAAGGTTGTTGGGGCACCTTCAGTTTTGTTGTCGCTACTTATTAGTTCCATTTCACTCAGACACATATACGTATTTCAATGACATATATTAGTTCTCTCACATACTTGCTAAGGATAATCACCTGAAAAACATTAATTACAACTTTGAAACTGCCAAAGTTGCCTATGATTGTATTTTCAGTTGGCATACATTCATTTTTTACTAATGAACTTATGAAATGAAAAATTTTCCATGGAAAAATAGCGCACTGAAAAGATTTCTGCTTTGGAAAAGTTTCCACCTGCATAACTGCCAAGGGCCAAATATTCAATTTTGGAGAAGCTCTCGGGGGCCGCATTCCAGTAGTGGGCGGGGCTGAAGGCAAAAGGGGTGGGGCCAAATATACAAAATAATACCAGCATATTGTAACTCAATGCTCTCACTGCCAGTAATTAAGCCTAAGGAAAGGCATTTCAACTTTTTAGAAGGCACAAAAGCCAGGAAAGAAGCAAATAACCAATGGCTGGGGGAAAGAGGGAGGAAGGGGAAACGGGTTTGTCTATCTAGGGAAACCTGGAGGAGCAGATGGGGACCCCAGGAGGGCCGGATCTGAGCTCTGGGTGTGAGGTTCCCCCCTCCCCCATTTTAAGGCAACCTTCCCCAATGTGGTGCCATCCGGATGCTTTGGACTGCAACTCCCATCAACCCTGACCATTTGGCTAGACTGGCTGAGGCTGATGGGCATTGTAGTTCAAAAATCTGGAGGGCACCACATTGGGGAAGACTACTTTAAAAAGTAGTCATTGGGGATTGGGGAAGACTACTTTAAAAAGTTGGGAGTAGTGTTGTTGCTGCATGCTGTACCCCTCTAAATTTTATCTGCTGGGTTTTTGTTGTTGATTTAGTTCTCCCTGTGTTTTATCCTGTGTTTTTTTAAATATACTTTTAATTGTAAGCTGCCTAGGGAACACTGCAGTGCTGAAGGCACAAGATATAAATATAGTAAATAAATAAATAGCTCAGTGGTAAAGAACATGCTTTGCGGGTAGAAAGCCCAAATTTCAATTCCCAGCATCTTCAGTTAAAAAGAGAACTTCAGTAGCAAGGCTGGGGAAGTCTTATGCCTATACCTTGTCCTTGTGGAGCAGGGGTGGGCAAAAAGTAGATCTCCAGGTGTTTTGGGCTTCAACTCCCAGGATTCCTGACTATTTGCCATGCTGGCAGGGGCTTCTAGGAGTTGAAGTCCAAAACATCTGGAGATCTACCTTCTGCCCACCCCTGTTGCAGAGCCACTCATTGCAGACAGCACTGAGATAGACAGTCCCATGATCTGAGAGTAGAAGGCAGGTTCATATGCATGAGAGCACCACCAGAGAGACACACCAATATTTGCTTTATTTTCTAACATACAAGCAGAGCCATAAGTGGAACCAAATGCAGTCCTACAGCAGAGCTTTGCCTTAGATTCCCAAAGAGCAACTCATGCAGCAGATCTAGCTCAGCTACAGAACTGCTCTCTTTCACATGCGTATCATCTGCTAAACACTCCCCTCAAACACAACCCTTGCAGGTGAACTGCCCATTCTGTGCAATCATCACAAAACATTCACGTGCATTTGCCAAAGGCCCTTGATCACAGTGACCAAGGCAGGGCAAATTCAAGTACACTGTACAACTTCTGCCAGGGAGCTTACACTACTCAGTTCCCTGTCACAGGCAATCCAAACTTAGCTTGGGATGGGATGCCTCCTCATTTCTGGGATTAGGATTGAGGCTTGGTATCTGCCTCTTTACACTGAACAGAATATATTCATTTGTACTGTGAACTTCATGCAGGATGCACATTTTTGCCATCAAACACAATTCAAAGATTATTGGCAAACAATGGAATTTGTGTGAATGAATGAGGGAGGGAGGAAGACCCCAAATTCTAACACATATTGGGATTGTTGCTACATAACAAAATACAAGTAGCAGTAAATAATTCCCATACATTCCTATACACTGTCTGCACCTACAGAGCAATCCTACAGCCCCTAGACAGAGTCTAGAGAAAGGTTTAGTAGGTGTTCCAGCCTCACTGGAATGCATCCCTAACTGCACACAATAATCCAAACCATGGAACAACCTCATAAATGTACACTACATGCATAAGGAATCACTTAATCAGCATAGTGAATCTTGAGAGCAGTACTGGGGTTCCTTGATTGTAATTCAATGATTAACATTTTAAAATATTATTTAAAAATACTTTTAAATGATGTGAATAAATCATCATCTTCATTTACTCAACTCTTTGAACTCTGTAAAAGTGGTTCACTTATATTATCTCAGTAATACTTACATCTCCCTTTTTAAAATTTAGGAATTACATTTCCATCCACCCTCCCACCAAGGAACTCAGGGTGATGATACATGGTTATCTCCAGAGGTCAACATACGACTCCATAGTGCACCAGGGGACCTGGGAGAGAGCGGCATGCCTAAGGCAGTGAATTCATGGCAGAGGTTGAATTTCAAACAGGACTTCCTAGCTCCCAGCCAGCTGGGAAATGCTGGGAGTTGCAGGACTTTTGTCTGTCTAAATGTGCATAGGATTGCATCCTTAGCCACTATGCTACACTAGCTTTAATACTATTTATTTATTTATTTATTATATTTATACCCCGCCTTTTTTCCTGAAAGGAACCCAAGGCGGCTTACATAATCCTCCTCCTCCTCTCCATTTTATCCTCACAACAACCCTGTGAGGTAGGTTAGGCTGAGAGTCAGTGATACACTATGGTGTATTAGATATACAATATGTATATCCTATACTAACAGCAAACTCATTGACCCTTATGTAACCAAAACGGCATGCACGCACACACGCACACACACACACATGAGGCAGGAGTCAACAGGCTAAGGGAAACCCCAAGTTTAGTAAAAAGTACAAAAAATCTTTAGGGAAAAAAACACTAAAATAAAATCTTTAGGGGGGGGAAATCCTGACAGAAAACACGGATGGCTGGAACCCTGAACAGGAGCCTGTCCATAGAAGAACATTTTGTTTCAGGTCCCACTTGTTCGTTTTACATTAGCCAAGCTTCAGTGTGGCCATAAAGTTTTCATTTTGCTTGCCCAGTTCCTTCAGGCAAAAGGTTGTGAAATGCCACAGTGGGCTATTCACCCATCTTTGCAATGACTACACATCTGCTGTGTTCTGCTCGCAAACCAGACGTTCTGTGCAGGTTCACATTTTGCATATTGAAACATATCAAGTTACAGAAATACAGATACTCAAATACAGTAATACCTTGGATTGCAAGTAACTTGGTTTGAGAGTGTTTTGCAAGACAAGCAAATGTTTAAATATTTATTTAATTTTTTTTTACTTGATATACAAGCGACATCTTGCAATACAAGTACTGTAGTACGGCTTAAATTAAAAATCTCTGTACAATATTTTTTGGGGGGATTTCATTTTGATATAAGAGTGTTTTGGATTACAAGCATGTTTCCGGAACGAATTATGCTCTCAATCCAAGGCATGACTGTAATTGAATAGAATGTTTTCCCATTATAATTCAAAGTTCATACAAAAATTCAAATTACTGTGGACATCTACTACTTTTCAGTGCTCTAATGCATTTTAATTAGTCGGCATTTCTATCCAACTGCATCTACTCCAGTGCTGAAAACAATGTAGCAGTCTCCTATTTTCTATATATTTTGTTCTGCCTTCTCTAAAATGCATACTAGAGCGCTTTAAGCCAGGGGTGGGCAACCTGTGGCCCTGCAGATGTTTTGGCCTAAAACTCCCCTCACCCCCCACCCCTGTCTATGCTAGCTAGGGGTGATGGGAATGGTAGGCCAAAACATCTGGAGGGCCACAAGTTGCCTGCCCCCCTGCTTAAAACAGTTAAGTAAACTGCCCAGAGAGCTTCAGCTATTGGGTGGTATAGAAATGTAGTAAATAAATAACTGACCAACATTTCGCTTCTAATTATGTTACAGATGGTGCCTCTGCTGCCTTTCAATATTGGGAAGTTAGAATCCTGGCATCAACTAAGGGTGCAATCCTATGGATATTTAGACAGGAAAAAGTCCTACAATTCCCAGCATGCCCTAGGCTGGCTGGAGGGATGCTAGGAATTGTGGGACTTTTTTCTGTCTAAATATGCATAGGATTGTGCCCTAATAAATAAAGGTCAGCTCAATTTCTTGTTCTGGACACAACTCCTCAAGATAATCCAGACCGAATCCTAACACTGACCTTATATAAAATCCTATTGATGATCTGGGTCAAAAGCACCTGTATTTTAGGGCGTTCCCACGAAACATGCTTAAATCAGTTTTATTAGATTTATATTTCCAGCAACCTGGAGAGGAATTAAAATAAATCAACTTCTGCCCAAAATACGAAGGAACTACGGTAATTGTAAACTTGTTAACTGCAGCTAGGCTAATGATAGCGAGGAAATGGAAAGTACAACATGTTTTTCTAATAACTGATTGGTATAAGGAAGTTTGGGATATAGCCCTAAATGATAAACTAACTTCTAGTATCAAATGCAAAAAGGGACAGTTAAAGAATAATAATTTTATGGATACATGGAATCAATTATTAGACTATGTATTAATAAAGGGGAAGGGGAGTATGCCTTGTTTAATTTAATTGATTAAGGGGATGGATGTATATTAGTTGGTCCCTAGGCGGGTGGGGGGTGCACCTTATGATTTATTTTAGTTGTATGTTTGTGTTTTATAGTTTTGTATGTAGTTTATAATAACTAAATAAAATTTATTTTAAAAACTAAAAAATAAAATAAATCAACTTCATCCTTAGTACTTAAGGCAACATTATTTTATAATAATTTTCAGTCATGTTGATGGACAGCAATATCTTAATCTGTTTCTAAGAACATAAGAAGAGCCATGCTGGTTCTGACCAAGGGTCCATGTAGTCCGGCATTCTGTTCACACAGTGAACAGCCAACCAGCTGCCCACGGGAAACTCACAAGCAGGACATGAGTGCAACAGCACCTTCCCACTGATGTTCCCCAGCAACTGCTGTACATAGGCAAACTGCCTCTGATACTGGAGGTAGCACATAGCCAATCAGGACTAGTTGCCATAGACAGCCTTCTCCTCCAGGAATTTGTCCAAGTCCCCTTTGAAAGCCCTCCAAATTGGTGGCCATCACTACATCTTGTGGAAGTGAGGTCCATAGTTTAACTATGCGCTGTGTGAAGGACTTCCTTTTATCTGTCCTGAATCTCCCACCAATCAGCTTCATGGGATGACCCCACTGGGTTGCAGTATTATGAGAGAGGATAATGACTCCCTATCCACTTTCTCCACACCATGCATAATTCTGTACACCTCTAATCATGTCTCCCCTTTTTTCTAAGCTAAACAGTCCGAGCTGCTGTAACCTTTCTTCATAGGGGAGTTGCTCCAGCCCCTTGATCATTTTAGTTGCCCTTTTCTGCACTTTTCCCAACTCTACAATATCCTCCTTTAGGTGCGGTGACCAAAACTGTACATAGTATTCTAAGTGCAGCCGCACCATAGATTTGTATGATATTGGCAGTTTTATTGTCAATTCCTTTCTTAATGATGCCTAACATGGAGTTTGCCTTTTTCACAGCAGCTGCACACTGTTCATCCCAAAGATAAGCTCAAACCTCACCAGTTACTACTTCGGTTTAAATCACAGTTCTATTTTCAACAGTAAAAGGTGCCTATTAATATCGGATACTCGATGAAATATTCTATGTTTCACATTCTTGTTATCCTAATTTTAAAAATAATAATAACCTACGAGAAATTTGTGCCGTATCTTTTACATTGCAAGCTGGAGGGCAGTCTTATTACACCGCTCTGGAAGCCTTTGCTGACTGAAGGGTGGGATAAAAATGCCATTGCCTCAGGTAAACAAACAAACTGAGGATTTTCAGTGTAGACAAAAAGGCAACAGGGTGGGGTGGAAATGATAGAAGATAAAATTATTCATAGTGCTGAGAAAGTTGATGGAAGTTTTTCCTGCCTCTCTCATAATACAAGAACTTAGGATCGTCCAGTGAAACTGACAGCAGATTCAGGACAAACAAAAATATTTCTCACACAACACATAGTTAAACAATGTAATTCCCTGCCACAGTATGCAATGATGGGTTTAAAGGACGGGGATTAGACAAGTTCATGGAGGACATTTCTATCAATGGCTACTAGTCATGATAGCCATACACTACCTCCAGGCTCAGCAGCAGTATGCCACTAAGTACCAGTTGCCAAGGGCAACAGTGGATGAGGGCGCTATTACTTCTGTCCTGATGCTGTCCTTCCTAGGGTTGGCTACTGTGGGAAACAAGGTGCTGGACTACGTAAACCCTTGGTCCTCTCTGTTCTTATACGAAGTTGTTCCCAAATAAATCCAGTTTTATATCCTAATGCAGGGGTGTCCAATTTGGAGCCCTCCAGACATTTTGGCCTACAACTCCCATGATTCCTCATCAATGACTCTGCTGGCTAAGGCTGATGGGAGTTATAAGCCAAAACATCTGGAGGGCCACAAATTACCCACCCCTGTTCTAGGGGCTCATAGCAAAACAATTCCTGTGGTGGTATCCCTGGACTTTGTTTTTTTAAAGGATTGATTCCAAACTCTGAAGAGACCACACATTTCCCCCCTCATTTTGTGATATATTTTGTGATATTTTAAACATTGGTTTTAAATTTGTATAATGTTTTTATTGTTTATATTTAATTGTATTTAATTGTATTTTTTAATTGATTGTTGTACGCCGCCCAGAGAGCTTTGGCTATTGGGCGGTAAAGAAAATGAATGAATGAATGAATGAATGAATGAATGAATTTTCTATCTATTTCATTTGCCCAAGGTCAATATTTAAGATCTATTCTATTGTCCAATTGCTCAAAAGCATACTGGATTATATTAATATCCAGTCTTTTCCATTTTAATACCTGACGCTGTGCAACCTCATAGTAGCATTTCTATGCAGACTCATCTTAACAAGTACAAACTGACTCCTACTAGGTACCAGCCCTCTTCCTTCCCCACATTTCAGCTCTGAACTGTTTGCCTAATTTGAAATGTAACCAGCTGTCCACTGTGGTCACTAGGTTTACACCTGGACTAAGAGTTCTCTTATACAGGAGAGTGTGGTTTGGCCTTTGTGCCCTGTTCTGTTGCCTTGGATGACTAAGAGAGAGCATGCTATTTTGTGCGCCTCCTTTCCTATACACCTGATTTTATGTTCACTTCTGTTTTCCATGAATAAATATTTTCTTTTCTTAAAAAACAGTCTGGAATTTTGCCACAGGGCACGGTTGGAAGGCACATGATACATCAATGTTGCTGAAGAGAAGCAGGCCAGGTTCTGGTTAGAGCTTGGACAGAAACCCTAGATAACCCTGGTTACGTTGCCTTGAGATCCATCATAGAAGAGCAGAACATAAATGTAATACATAAATAAAAATATACAACACCCACCCACACCTAACCTGCTTAGTTCAAAGCCCTATCTCCAGGCATTCAATGGCTCTGGGTATCAAACATGTGAAGGGGGAGTGACAGCGAGAGGGCTAGCCCCACCCCCTAGACCAGGGCTCTCCAACCTTGGGTCCCCAGATGTTGCTGGACTACAGCTGCCAGAATCTCTTGTCATTAGCCATGCTGGCTGGGTATGCTGGGAGCTGTAGGCCAACAACATCTGGGGACTCAAGGTTGGAGAGCCCTACCCTAGACACTGACATCTGTGCTGGCCACACACTCCTGACATGGTGTGTTTGGCATCAGTCTACACAATAAGCCTCCTTCAGACTGATAGGAAATATGTGATGGCAGGGGTATACGGCCACTGCATGTGCCAGCATACAGGGGGTGGGCCTAGCCTGCTCATTCTTGCTGCTGCTTATTACTACTACTACGTTTGTATCTTGACTTTTTTCCTCTTGCAAGGACATGAAGGTAGTTTACATGGTCCTCCTCCTCCTCTCCATTTTATGCTCACGGCTACCCTGTGAGGTAGGTTAGACTGAGAGTCAGTGACTGGCCCAAAGGCACCCAGTGAGCTTCATGGCGGAGTGGGGACTAGAACCCGGATCTCCAGAGTCCCAGTCCAAAACTCTACTACACTGGCTCTTCATGTGTTCAGTACATCCAAATAAGGCTCTTAATCTACTATGATTCCATAGCAGACTGGAGGGTGGAGCTTGAAAGCCTCTAAACAAATTCAATTCACAGTGTGTGTGCACATTTTATATCTGGTGTACACAAGTACCTAACAGCTCCTACATACATGATGGCAGCAACTTGGAGTGAGATGCCAGTGTGAAAACTGGTTAGCCTACTCCCATTCTTGTGCACCCAGACTCACCTCAGGACTGAGTCTGGGAAGCGGGTTGGCTGCCCTGCACTGGTCCCTGGATCTGTGACACTGCTGCTGCATTCGTTCTGGCATGGAGTACACAGCCTCTCTCTAAAGAAACACTGCCCTGCCTTTTCCAAGCCTGCTTTTCAATGCTGGGCGAACAGAGGACTCTCTGACTTCCTTGTCAAGCCTCCAGAAGAAGGGGACCAGTTTTGCCTTGCCCACCTGGCAGCAGGTGGGAGGCTCTTCCCCAGCCTTGAAGATCCCTAGGCACAGGGTGGAGGAGTTAACAGCTCCTTCCTTTCCAAGCATCTGCCGACTCCGATAACCCAGTCCCCACTGAAGAGCATGACATCACCCCAGGGTGAATTAGATGCCTTTCAGTCAGTTAGGCCTACAATGCAGCTTGAAATAGAGTTATGATCCCATCCGAGCCGCTACTTAGGCACGTCCGCACAGGAGGTTCCTGCACTCCCACTTCTGTGCTTCAATGCACAATAAGAAATTCAGGAAGCAGCCCCAGGCAAATGAAGGTCAGAGGTGGCACTGGATTTCTCACACCAACATTGCGCTTCTCCACATGTAGACTGCCTTTGAACAGCCCTGGATTGCTGGCACCTGCCATGCAGATGGTGCCATCTGGTTTCTGGGCCACAGCTACATTGAATAAGCATGCCTGAAAGCAGGAAAATGTTATAATGATGTTTGGTGGAGCCTATGGGGATAGTCTCATTGTTTTATTTCATTTATTTAAAACATTGTTATCCTGCCTTTTGGTGAAAATGCCCAAGGTGGCTTACATAAGAAACAACAAAATAATTTAGTAGAAGATCTTTGAAACCCCAAAAAACACAATCCAAACAATATAAAAGGAATCAGCCACAGGAAAAGAACAAAGTCAGCAGATTGATTTGCGAGGGGAGAGAAGAAACATTGGAGAATTAAATGGTTTTTACTACTTTGCCTAAAATAAAAGAGTGATTATGCCAATCAAAGCTTCTGGAAAGGCATTCCAACAATATAGTGCCACCACTGAGAAGGTCTAATCCCTAGATGCCACCCATTTAACCTCTGGAGGTGGAGACACCCAGAGCAGGGCCTCTGATTTTGACCTTCATGAACAGGCAGGGTCAAACAGGTGACAGTAGTCTTTCCAATAGCCTAGTTCCAAATGGTTCAGAGTTTTAAAAGGTTAAAACCAGCACTTTGAAGTGTGCCAAGAAACAAAGTGGCAACGAACATAGATTTTCTTTTTTTTAAATCTATCAGTGAAATAGTTGTGGTGGGTTCCAACCTCACCGCCACATTTTAGATTAGCTAGAGTTTCCAAGCACTTTTCAGAAAGCAGCTCCATGTACAATATGCTGCAGCAATCAAAGAGCATGGGCCATAATGGCAAGATCGCCCTTACCGAAGAAAGGGGACAACTGGAGCACCTACCAAAGTTCGTGAAAGCCTTCGACTATAAGGTCTGAACAGAAAACACTCTACCTATAGAATCAAAGGTTGTCATGCCCAAAACTCTGCCATAAGCAGGGATCTCCATAAATTAGACCATATAATTCAGACAGTAATATTTACGCCCAGTGACCTGATCCAAGCAGAGTAACTACGTTTCTCCCAATTCAGATCTGACCATAACAGGGTGAACATCAGGAAGGAATGAAAGAACACAGTAAAGCAGCGCTTAGGAAAGACAAAGTGGGGAGAACCCTTGAATTCCCAGGCAAAATGAGTACTTATCAAAAGATTTTAAAAAAAATAAATAGACCACACACACCCAAACAAGCCAAACATTCAGAAAATATATACCGGTAGTTACTACACCTTCTCTTGAACGTAGGTGTTCTAATTTTTAAAAGCACAGTCACAGATCCATGTGGGTGACATTTGATTTGGTCTCTCCCTAGATATCACAAGGGCAGCTTGAGATTTCATAGACTCAAGGTCTATTTGACAACTAAACCATCAACAAAAGCCACTTTTTGAACCCATGTTTTTAAAGTACACTCATACACACGGGCATATGAGACTGTGATACATAAAAAACATGACTTCTCTGGCACTTCATGCAGCCTCCAATGATTAATACATGATTATTAAACCTAATTTCCAACAGGCACAGGATGTAACTGAGCAGGTAGAAAGCTGTAACAGAAGTTACATAAAACATGTTTATTCTGGAGAGATCCAGTTACTAATCTCACAGTCCTTGGAATTATGGAGCAGATACATGGCAGCTTCTCCGGGTTATATTGGTACCTTGGTTAAACCCAGGTACAGATATTAACATCATTATGCCTCTTCTACTGCACTCTCCAGAAACAGATACCTAAAAGCAAAGAGTGTAACACAAAACAAGCCTGCTGCCTCTGGATAGTTCCAGATTACGCAAAACAAGTGAGCCAAGCCATACATTATAGAAAGGAGGTAGCAAACCACAAGACCACTACCCATCCGATCTAGAGGATAATTTCCTTACAATTCTGAATACAGCTATCAGCAAGAAGTAGGTTTCAATCCATGTGGGTTGAGTTTTTCCTCCTCTAGTTGCATGAAGTGCTTATGTGATTGATTAGGCACACGGTGAAGCATACTGCATCACCAGGAAACATTTTGAGCAGGGGGTTGAGAGGTAGCATAATAAAGCAGTCACATGGTATTGTCTGCACAGGAAGAAATACTTGACAACTGCATTCACTTAACTTACATGATATCCTCTAGCAATCAGTCTTCAGATCCTGAACATAAAAACATAATCCATCAGGATTTGTTCAGTGAGAAGCAGTATATAAATATTGCTCATCACCATCATTACCTACTTAGGCAGTCACAGTTCCAGGTTTTGGGGAACCCTTGGGAAACATGCTCTGTGCAGCAGGACTGGGAGACTCCAGGGATTGGCAATGGGGCATGGGTCCTGGCAGGTGCCCAACAATGCTGACCTGGAAGACTTAGGGTTGCTTCACACTACGCTAAATTAATGGGAATGTCATAAACAGCCACAATGCATCCATAACATATGGAAGGAAAGCTCATCTTCTTTTCCCCACATGAACACTGCTGCTCTGTTTACATGATGTTTTTCTTTTAACTGCTTCTCTATCACCATTTACGGTATGTGCTCTAGACATACACATCGTATACCTGTCAATTTCATAATATTTGAAGCACCCCTTAGAGTTCCCAGCCAGAAATGTTTCTGGGACACAACCTCATCCCAGGGAGCCTTTTGGCTAATGGGCGGTGAATAAATATATTAAATAAATAAATAATAAATAAATATCCCATTTTTAATTTTGTCAGTACATGACCAGTGATGTGAGTTTTCTGGAAATTTTTGAACTGGAAAATTTTCCACTGCCCTAAATCAATTTGAGATTTGGCATGTGGCTTCTATTTAGTAAACAAAACTAAAATAGCACACTATGTTAATTTTGCATTTTGTATAAATATCAGAAAATATTTTCCAGTTGCCAAAAGTAGCTGAACTGAAATATTTGACTAGGAAATAATTTTTTTAATGTATGTGGTGTAGTTTATAGGTTATATTCAAACAAATTCAAAGCTTTACTTGGAAATCATTTTTACTGGAACACTTGTACATTTTACAGAAATATCTGTAGATTCATCATTGTACATTATAATCTATCTATGTATCTCCCTTACATATGTACTTCTGAACTCTCCTGAAGAAAGTCAATTACAACTTTGAATTTAGATATGACTGGTATTATATCCATTCTAATTGTCTAATTTGACTTGCATTGTATTAATTCATCATCTTACTATTAATTTTATGAATGGAAAATGGAAAGATTTCCACAGAAAAATGTAGCGGTGGAAAACTTTCCACCCCTCATTGTGCATGACACACCAGAAGAGTGGTTTTCAAACTTCCTGCCTTTACGGAACTCTTTCCACAGTGACTCATCTGGCAATGAACACACACACACACACACACACACACAGTTGCAGAAGGTTTTCAGGCAAGTCCCAGGGGTGCATAGTCAGTTTGTGTGGAGGGCAGGCCAGGCCTATGTGGCCTCCTTATTACCCTGTGTAAACTAACAGGGCACCCTAAAACAGCCTTCCCCAACCTCGTTCCCACCACTAGCTGTGTTGGCTGGGGAAGATGAGAGTTGTAGTCCAACACATCTGGAGGGCACTATGTTGGTGAAAGCTGCCCTAGACCATAGCCTACCCTCTCCTGCAGCTGTGTATTACAAGGGAAGATCAGTAGCACTTGGCAAGCTGTTTTTCAGACCAACATTTTCATTACAGTGCCTTGCAGAAGTATTCACCCCCCTTTGACTCTTCCACATTTTGTTGTGTTACAACCTGGAATTGAAATGGATTCAATTGACATTGTTACCACTTGATGTACACAAGATACTCAACACTGTGAAGGTGCAAATATTTTTATTGTGGCACAAAAGTTAAGTAAACAAAAACAAGTTGGAACTTGTTAGTTGTATAAGTGTTCACCCCCGAGACAATACAGTAATACCTTGGATTGCAAGCATAATTCATTCTGGAACCGTGCTTGTAATCCAAAACACTCTTATATCAAAGTGAGCCTCTGGCGGGTGTGAGCGGGGCAGATTTTGGCCCGCTACGCCCGCTCGAAGTGAGCGGTTACATCCCTACACTACTTATATTGCAAGACGTCGCTTGTTAATCAAGTCAAAATTTATTTTAAAAATTTGCTTGTCTTGCAAAAATGCTCTCAGACCAAGTTACTTGCAATCCAAGGTATCACTGTACTTGGTAGAAGCACCTTTGGCAGCAATTACAGCTGCGAGTCTTCTTGGGTAAGTCTCTATACTGCTTTGCGCATCTGGATCCGGCAATGTTTGCCCATTCTTCCTGGCAAAATTCCTCCAGCTCTGTCAGGTAGATGGCGAACAGCAACTTTCAAGTCTTGCCACAGATTCTCAATCAGATTGAGGTCTGGGCTTTGACTGGGCCATTCTAAGACTTTCAGGTTCTTGTTTTTAAACCACTCCAGTTTTACTTTGGCTGTGTGTTTAGGGTCCTTGTCCTGCTGGAAGGTGAACCTCTGCACCACTTCCAGGTCCCTTGCAGACTGAAACAGGGTTTCCTCTAGAATTGCCCTGTATTTGGCTCCATCCATCTTGCCATTCCTGACCAGTTTCCCAGTCCCTGCTAAGGAAAAGCATCCCCACATCATGATGCTGGCACCACCGTGCTTCACCGGGATGGTGTTCTCAGGGCAATGAGTACTGTTGGCTTTGCACCATACATAGCATTTGCGGCAAGGTCCAAAAGTTCAATTTTGGTCTCATCAGACTAGAGAACCTTCCCCCACATGTTTGCTGTGTCTCCTGCATGCCTTTTTGCAAACTACTAGCAGGCTTTGATATGGGTTTGTTTCAGCAATGACTTTCTTCTCACCAATCTTCCATATAGCCCAGTTTTGTGGAGCGTCCAGGTGATAGTTGTCCCATGGATGGTTTCTCCCCATCTCAGCTGTGGATCTCTCCAGCTCCTTCAGGGTTACCATTGGCCTCTTGGTTGCTTCTCTGACTAATGCCCTCCTTACCCGGTCACTGAGTTTTGCTGGATGGCCTTCTCTAGGCAGAGTCGTGGTTGAGCCATATTCTTTCCATTTTGTAATAATGGATTTAACAGTTCATAATGGCTCCAGGGGGTGTTCATAGTTTGGGATATTTTTTTATAACCCAACCCTGATTGGTGCTTCTGCACAACTTTATCTCAGAGTTGTTTTGATAGCTCCTTAGTTTTCATGATGCTGTTTGTTTAGATAAGCTTGCCGACAAACTCTGGGGCCTTCCAGAAACAGGTGTATTTAATCTGAGATCATGTGGCACTGGAATTGCACATAGGTGCCTCCATTCAACTACTTACTGTACAGTGTGTGACTTTTGGAGGCAGTGGGTTGCACCAGAGCTTATTTAGGCATGTCACAGCAAAAGGGGTGAATACTTCTGCAACCAACAAGTGGCTGTTTGTTTTTGTTTACTTAATTTTTGTGCCAGAATAAAAATATTTTGCACCTTCACAGTGTTGAGTATCTTGGGTACATCAAGTGGGAACAATGCCAACTAAATCCATTTCAATTCCAGGTTGTAATACAAAGAAATGTGGAAAAGTCAAAGGGTGTGTGTGAATACTTCTGCAAGGCACTGTATAAGAGGCTTCCGAGGAACCCCAGGGTTCCCTAGAACACTCCTGGAAAACCACTGCAGAAGAAACAGGTTCCAGGAGGACTTAAATGACAATTGTTTAGAAGCGACACACAGATGCCCTGCATTCAGACATCTCAGGTAAAGATGCACACCAAATTCACTCCAAACGAGGATTCCCACTCTGCCTCTGTGCCAGCCAAGTGACAGCTGCTCTTTTCAGGATAGGGAGAGATTATGCTGTCTGGAATTGGATTTGGCCAGGTTAAGGTGAAAGCGTCGCTCTGTTGAGTCTAAAGGGCTGGAGATCACTTCAGTTCAATGCCTACTATCTTGAATAGGGGGCTTCCTCTGACCATGAAGTACTAAACTAAAGCTGACACTTTTACCCTTCCTCAGAGGATTGGCAGCAAGTAGGCACATTGAAGTATGACTAATGTCTTCTCCAGCCGAATCCAATAATCTCCTAGAACAGCAGCTATTAAACGATGTTTGCATTGCAAGGGTCCCCCCCCCCCGCATTTGAAAAAGTCCTGTGAACCAAATCTCTAGTCAGTGCATTTCTCCTTCTTCTCACACTAGAAGTCAGGCCACTCTGGAAACAGCCAATAGCTAGTCTGTATTAAGTGTGTCCCCCCCCCAAATGTTTATATGTTTGTGATCTAGACGTGCGAGTGGGAGAGCCTCTCCAACAAACCACTTCCCCCTCTGATGAACACTGGATTCAGCCCTAGAGATGCCTCACCTTCCCAGTTCCTGAAACAGACTCCAGAGGCCAACATCTGGAATAGAACAGCACAGTAAAACTGATCCTCCCCCTACTACTGCAGTTCCCAGAAAGCCTGCATGGATAGAATACTTCATTCCACAACGGACAGGAAAACCAGAAGATCTAAGATGAAAAAAAGCTACAAGACAGCCAGATATATTTTTATAATCTAAAACCAAGGAAAAAATTACATCTGAAAACCTGATGGTTTCCTGACATTTGTTCCCTTTTGAAGAGATGAGCTTTTATGATGACTACAAGTCAAGAGTGTAAGATTTACCTTCCTGGATTACACAAAAGGTCCATCTGGTACAGCATTCCATTCGCAAGAGTGACTAGCTCTGGGATATCCAACATGGTGCCCATGGGCTCCAATGTGCCTGCAAGACACCTCTCTTGGCACCTGCGAGGCTCCCTGCCTCTCCTGATTTTTATCTTATTTAAGATTTTTTAAAATTACACTGGTAGGCTGGCATGCTGCAAAGCAAAGGAATGCCCTTCAGTGCTATTTTTATTTGGGTTTAAAGGAGTGGTTTTGTGTTTTCGAGCTTAGCATCTGATAGCCAAAGGCACATTGCCTCAAACATGGAGATTCCATTTAGCTATCATAGTCACTGATGGACCTAGCTTCCATAAAACTCTCTAAATCCTTTTAAAAAGCATCTAAATAAGTGGTCATTAATGCAGGTTCTGGGAGTAAGTTCTGTAAGTTCATTAACAGAGCGATCCTATGGCTCCCTAGACAGTGTCTAGGGAGCCATAGGAGTCTTTGGATTCCCAGATCTGAGGTCGGAAAAAGAGCTCTGACCTCGGAGCTGGGGATCCACACTCGGACCCCCCCCCCCAAAGCCGGTGCAGAAAGAACCATGCCAGCTGCTTCACCTAAGTTGCAAGACCAACCTTTGAGAAGGGGTAAAGGGGTGTTCTGGGGGGGGGGCAGGGAGGGGACGAGACCGGGGCCACCAGGATATGACATAATCTGTCAGTACTCCAGCCTCCTTCCCTTCCTGTCTGAAGCGCTGCAGCTAGACAGCCGAAATCGGCCATCTAGCTGATTTACAGGGTGGGAGGAGCAGGGAGGCAGAGATTGCCTCCGCCGCTTCCCCCACCCTGCATAGGATGCCCGTAACCCTCTGCGTTCGGAGGCTTACGGGTATCCCCACTGGACTGCGTCCTAAATCATTAACATATTTTTATACTGGGTTTCAGCCACTTCACGGTGGTGTAAAATACAAAATTTAAAAACGATTGAACAATTTACTCATTCATTCATTCTTGACATTTTTATACTGCCTTAGCTGCTAAAAGGGCATCAAGGCAATATACGACAGTTTAAATTAATAAAACCTTAAAACAATAAAGACAAGAGCATTAAACAGCAAAAACTTTAAAATGTTAAAACTACACATTCTGAAAGGCCAAATTGAAAAGATGAGTCTTTATACCTTCCGAAAGGCAAAGGGAGTGGGTGCCAATTGTAGTTCTTGAGGGTGCACATTCCATAGTTTGGGGGCAACACAAGAGAAAGCCCTTTCACGCATGCCCGACAAAACGGGCCTCTGTGGGCAATGTCTCCTGGAGATCTTAATACTCGGGCAGGTTCATAGCGAGACTAGGCAATCCCTGCCCATTTAGGGCTTTGAAGGTTTAAAATCAACACCTTGAATTGCACCCAGAAAGTAACTGGCAACCAAGTGCAGGTCTTTCAGGACAGGTGTAATATGGTCCCCAATACCATGCATCAGATAGCAGCCTAGCTGCCACATTTTGCACCAACTGAAGCTTAACAACAAACTTAAAAGCAGAGCAATAAGGAACAGGGAAGTGGAACCAGCAATCGGCTCCTCATTACTAATCATTAAATGCAAAGCAAAACAAAAATGTCTTTATTGCCTGCCAAAAGGCAAGCAGTGAAGGAACTTGTCTAAGCGCCATAGCAAGGGAGTTCCACCATGGGGAACCGCCACAGAGAAGGGCCTGTCCTGTGCTCCCAACCAACCTAGCTGCACTTAGTGGCTCAGATGAAGATAGTAAAATAAGGGCAGGCTGACATGGAAGCAGGCAGTCTTTCAGATATCCTGGCCCCAAGCGCTGATATGTAACTATGCATTACAGAAAGTAGTACTTCCTTTTGACTACCCTGAAGCTACTGCAAATAAACCCCAAATCCTAGGGAAAATGTCTTACCTAGGAAAAATGTCATTCATAAATTCCCACACTATTCAGATGTCTCTATCATTTCTCATCCCTTAATCATCTTTCTTCTAAACTGAAAAGCCTCAGACATATTAGCCTCTTCTCATAAGGAAGGTGCTCTAACCCCTAAGTCATTTTAGTTTCTCTTTTATGATATCCTTTGAGATGAGGTAATGAGAACTGTATACTACTCTAAATATGGCCACATCACTGTGATACCAACCAGTTTTATTTCCCATCCCTTTCTTAATATTCTTAGCATAGAATTTGCCCTTTTCTCTGTTACTGAGTAGACATTTTCACTGAGCTATCCACCACAACATCAAGATCTTGTTCTTGGATAGTTACAGTGAATTCAGATCCCAGCAGTGAAAATAGGAAGTTGTTTGTTTAAAAGATAACACCCGTTAGCAAAGCTTTCAGGATAGTTTAGAAAAGTTGGGAAATTTTGCCCCTCACTTTTACACTTACTTACACTGGCTGTTTTCAGAGGATCATGTATTGTCTTAATAAGACGAGATGTGAACAAGTCTTTTGACCGCACATGCAGCCTCTTCACTCCTCCCTTTGCACGAGTGAGCAAATGGACCAGGAAGTCTTCCACTTACTCTAGTTTCCCATGACACCCTTCCTGGAAACTATGATTCATTGGTTTAGAACAAGTCATGGTTTGAAGTTGGCTTAGGGCGCAATCCTATGCAAGTTTAGACAGAAAAAAGGCCTATAACTCCCAGTATGTCCCAGCCAGCTTTGCTTTGCTGGCTGGGTTATGCTGGGAGTTGTAGGCCTTTTTTCTGTCTAAACTTGCATAGGATTGTGCCTTTAATATCCTGGCTTGTTCCAAAGCCGGTAACCATAGTTTCTGAGTTTGGACATAACAGCAAACTATAGTTAATGGAAGACTTTCTGGTTTGTTCACTCACTCCTGTGAAGGGGCTATGTGCACACCTACAAGGCTGGGTGGCTCATATAAACCAGCCTATTGAAACTTATTTGCCATTTTCTTGCCTGTTCACACAGTTTGGAGAGATCCTTTGGCTCTTTGGTCTTCTCGGGACTTCACCATCCCAAATCATTTAGTGTTATCTGCAAACTCTGCTTCCCCACTGCTCATCCCTGACTTCACTTCATTTATGGGTAACTTAAAAAGCACAGGTGCCATCAAGACCCTTGGGGGACTCTAAAGTTTACTTCCCTCTACTGTGAAAACTGTTTTTCCTACCCTCTGCTTACTGCTTTCTAACTAGTTATGAAGCCATAAGAGGTCCTCTATTTCGTGATTGCTAAGGGAGCATTAGGTAATGGACTTTCTCAAAAGCTTTTTAGAAGTCCAAGTACATGAAATGTTACTTAAGTAAATTGAAGCAACTCAAGGAAGAGATTTATGATCAGTCATATGAAGTGAGCTCCTTAAGTACACAGAAAATTTGCCTGCTGAGTGTACAAACATGCACAGAAGTATGTTCAGCTAGCACATGCTAAACATCATTCAACTATCATGTACAGACAGCAAGGCCCACTCCACTGGCTTGGCTGGGATCGACTGCTATGTGGCTTCTCCTCTCCAGAAATGTCTCCATCAATGGTCAATCTACTTGGTCATTATACTGTCTGTGAATCCTTTATTGAGAAACTTTGCCAAAAATTGGGCAAATTGGGAAACTTCGCCTATTAGAGAGAAAATGAAGTGTGTCCTTGAAGCTAGGTTTGGCAGAATTATTACAGCAATTCCATCAGCTTAAATCAGGGAGAAATTTGTTCAAAGAAAAGGTGGATAGTTCTGCCATGCCTGAAGTCTGATGCTAGCAAACTGGTGGTATGTTTTATATATCAATAAGTTTGGCCTCACAGGGATGGACAATAGAGCTCGGTGATAAGAGCACATGCTTTGTGTGCAGGAGGTTAAAGTAGCCTTCTCCAACCTGGTGCCCACCAAATATTTTGGACTTCAGCACCCATCAGCCCCAGCCAACATAGCCAATGGTCAGGAATCCTGGGTGTTGTAGTCCAAAACAAATGGCGGGCACCAGTTTGGGGAAGGTTGGGTAGAGGTTCAATCACTAGTTAACTCCAGTTAAAAGGATCAGAGAGCAGAGGATGGGAAGTCTCTGTGCCTGAAACAATGGAGAGACACTGCCAGTCAGGACAGACAATAGCCTGAGCTTTTGATGTACCTTAAGTTAAATCTACTCCCCTTTAAGTTTAAGGGCCAGTTTAGTATATTTATTTATTACATTCACAATCCACTCTTCCTCCAAGGAGCTCAGGGCAGATTGCATGGTTCTTTCCCTCACACAATTTCATCACAACAACCCTGTGAGGTAGGTTAAGTTGAAAGATAGTGATTGGCCCAAGGCCACAAAATGAGCTTCATGGCTGAGTAGGGATTTGAACCTGGGTCATCCCAGTCTTAGTCGAACACTTTGACCACTATGCCACACTAGTTATTTGGTATTACACAATTACATGTCCAAATGGATTCTGAACACCATTTTTCTTGGTAGAAAGGCAGGGTACAAATAAAACAAACAAACAAAATATAAATGTTTTCATTTCTTTCATGTAATTTTATGATAGATTTCATTTAGTCAAATTAGGGATCTCGGAGATTTCTGCAACGAACTCAAATGAGTTCAGATTTCTCTGAGTGCAATCCACAGATTCTGCAGTGGATCAGCTTTCCAAGGAAACACTGATTCTGCGGGGTTTGCAGATCATTTTTTTATTTTGTGCATTTTTTGCGCAAATTTGGATGCAGAAAAGTACACAAAATACACCAAAAACGTTGCAAATAGGCTAAAGCATGAAAATATGCATTTGGGGGGGATTTATGCATTTTTCGGCGATCTGTGCATTTTTGGGATTGCGGATTTGTGGAATTGCGAACACATTTGCTCAAATTCCAAGTCCGTCAATGGGCGAACGATGGACTGAAAGCAAACCATGTGCGGAGCAGGTTTTTATCAATTCATACATCCCTAACATACTAGCCTTTTGCGAGTTTAAAGTAGAGATAGTTGCTCTATCTGTGCTAATTGCTGACAAGACATAATGGGCAACAACAATTTATTTTCCTCTTCTCTCCTTTGTCCTTTCTTCCCTTTGTATTGTATCTATTTAACCGTAAACCATTCTGGCAAAGACTTGTCTACTTACACTGCTTTGCAGAATTAAGTTTTTATTTATTTATTTATTTAAAACATTTATTTGCCGCCCATCAGCCAAAAGGCTCCCTGAGCGGTTTACAAAAACAGTAGAAAAAACAACAAAAAACAACAACAACATAAACATATTAAAATACACCAAGATAAAAAAACAAGCAGCCAAATAAATCCATTCCCGGCCAGATGGGTTGATTAGTAAATGTAAAATAAATAAAATTCCCGAGGTACAGTGGTGATAATAAAAAGAATAAAAGGAATAAAATTATCCATTAAAATATTGGGTAAATAAAAAGGTCTTCACCTGGCACCTAAAAGAATAGAGGGTAGATGCCAGGCGGACCTCCTTGGGGAGTTGATTCCATAGATGGGGTGCCACAACTGAGAAGGCCCTTCCCCTAGTAGCCACCCTCCTAGCCTCTTTTGGAGGGGGCACTCTGAGAAGGGCCTCCAAAGAAGATCTCAGGGTTTGGGTAGGCACGTATGAGATGAGGCGTTCCTTCAGATAACCTGGCCCCAGACCGTTTAGGGCTTTAAATGTTAATGTTAGCACTTTGAATCGGGCCCGGACCTCAATTGGTAACCAGTGTAAATCACAGAGGACTGGCGTAATATGTTCTTGTCGGCCACTCCTCGTTAGCAGCCTCGCTGCCCTGTTTTGAACCAATTGAAGTCTCCGGACCGTTTTCAAAGGCAGCCCCATGTAGAGCGCGTTACAGTAGTCCAAACGAGAGGTTACCAGAGCATGGATCACTGTTGCTAGGCTCTGCCTGTCCAGATAGGGTCATAGTTGGTAAATCAGCCTGAGCTGATAAAAGGCACTCCTTGTCACCGAGTCCACTTGTGACTCCAGCGAGAGTTTGGAGTCCAGGAGCACCCACAAACTACGAACCCTGTCCTTTAGGGGGAGTGCAACCCTGGCTAGGACAGGTTGAGTATCCTCCCTCCGGACAGATGATCCGCCCACAAACAGCACCTCCATCTTGTCTGGACTGCGCTTCAATTTATTGGCCCTCATCCAGTCCATTACCAGGCCCAGGCACTGATTCAAAACAGCCAGTGCCTTACCTGAGTTTGATGAAAAAGAGAGGTAGAGCTGAGTGTCATCTGCATACTGGTGACACTTCAGCCCAGACCTCCGGATGACCTCTCCCAGCAGTTTCATGTAGATGTTAAAAAGCATGGGGGATAAAATGGAGCCCTGCGGACTCCATGGCGTAATTGCCACAGCGCAGAGCAATAATCCCCCAGCGCCACCTTCTGGAATCAGCCAGCCAAGTAAGAGCGGAACCACTGCAAAGCACTGCAAAGCAACTCCCAAACCCGCCAGCCTATCCAGAAGGATACCATGGTCAATGGTATCGAAAGCCGCTGAGAGGTCCAGGAGAATCAGCAGGGTCGCACTCCCCCTGTCTCTTTCCCGGTAAAGGTCATCCCACAGGGCGACCAAGGCAGTTTCTGTTCCAAAGCCAGGCCTGAAGCCCGATTGAAATGGATCTAGATAATCCGTTTCCTCCAAAAGAACTTGGAGCTGGTCGGCCACCATGCGCTTGATAAAAATGTATTCTATTACTTTATCAAGTTAATTTATCAAGTTGATAAAAATGTATTCTATTACTCCATTCTAGATGCAATGGAGCCTTGAGTGTTGCAATCTGGGAAGGCCACAGGAAATGAGACAAGAGTCCAATGAATACAAGAAAACTTTCAAAGGTTCACGACCATTATCATCCTATATATACCAATAGCAAACTCATCCTTCGAGTATAACTCCATATGTAGCCAAAATGGCACCACACACACACACACACACACACGGAGGTATCAGCAGGCTTGGGAAAACCCCAAGGATTCCAGAACCTCCCTGAGGGAATAAGCCAAAAAGCAGTTCAATAAGAACTGAACATGCTCAGTGGGCACAGAATGCTGCCTCGCTGTTGTGTGTGTGAGAAGAGAACCAAGGGAGAAGGATAATGGAATGGAGTATCTTAGAAAGGGGTACAGCTGGCTGGCTGGAACCTTGAACAGGAGCACTCCACACTGCCATTTGTTGCAGGCGCCACTTGTTTTCCCTACTGCCAACAAGGTTTTCCAATATGCCAATGAAGGATTCACGGAGATTATAAATACATGATGACCAGGGGGAATAACCACAAGTGGAGACACTTCTGGGCAGGGAGGAGCCAAGAGACAGCTGGTCCCAGACAGACCACTGGAAAGGCCCTCACACTCTGTATGTGAGGGGTGGGGACCCTCAGGCCCAGGAGGCCAAATCCGGCCCTCCTGGGCTTCCCAGATAGCCACACCTCCTTATCCTGGACCCCACCCCCTTTCCCTCTACCACTAATCATTTGCTGATTTCCTGGCTTTTGTGCAGTTCCCCCCCCCATCCTAAAAAGGTTAAAATTATTTTCCTAAGGCTTAGTTACTGGCAGTAAGAGTGTTAAGCTACAATATGCTGGGCTTTTGTGTTTTTTTTGGATTTTGGGCCCCACCCACTGCTGGAATGCAGTTCCCAAGAGCTTCTCTGAAACTGAATTTGGCCCTTGGACTGAAAGAGTGCCCCACTCCTGCTGTATGCAACAGTAGAATTACGGTAGGTTCAGTATGCAGTGGCTCGGCTCCCTTGTTCCCATGACCCTGGCTCAGTTTGAAATGATAACAGAAAAACTACCACTCTCTAACATTTAAGACATGCTTCTGCTCCTTTTCAACACAGATTATCATTGGGGAGGAGCAAAGAAACCTTCATGTGACCATTCCCCCCCCCCCACCGCCACAACCTTCCAAACTGTCTCAGGAAAGCGGCTTCGAGATTTTCACCCATGAAACCCTACCTGGCATCCCGAGGCATTAAGTGTCGGTGGTTAAGCAGGTGTTCCACAGAGGACGGATAAGTGCTGATAGCCTGTATAAAGGCTTACCTCAGCCGAACACTTACAGAGACAGCATCCCCTGTCACACCAGCATTCACAGACACTTGTTTTAAAGGCAGGTAAATACGGGTTAATTTGAGCACAGCCAACATGACTCACTACACTGCTTGCATGGCACAAAGGTATCCTGTTGTAGAAAGGATATGCTGTGGTCGGCTGCAAAAGAACTCCCAGCACTTTGGGACAGGACACACAGACTCTCCAGAATGTAAAAGTGTGTGTGTGTGTGTGTGTGTGTGTGTGTGTTTTAAAATGCCTTTAAAAGTAAACGCTCTGCAGCCCAAATTAATTCATGGCTGGGCACTGAGCATTTCAGCTTCCTCCAACAAGCCTTCCTTTGGAAATGGTTATATTCAGCAATATGAACCACTCCCCCTCCTCCATCTGCTCAAAAAAGATGAACAAACAAGCCATAGCTGAAAGAAGGAAGGAAGGAAGCATGCTCAGCCATCTCCTAGGAAAACCATGCCAGAGTGAGAAGAGCCCCTCCTCCCGCCACACACAAAATTGGGGGGGGGGGAGAAAGGAGGGGGACACACACAGATCCTAGATACCAAAATAATCTACTCAGTACTGAGACTCCCCCTCACTCATAGAAACAGAGTGGTGGTCAAAGACAGAAGCAATTTCAGCTCACTCATGTTTTCCCCTCCCACACACACAAACAACATATTAAAAACTGGGACCGGTTAATGTGCTGGCTTGAGTCATCAGCCATATGATCAAAGACTGAATCTAAAAAAGGGGGAATTGGTTTACTCACTGTCTTGGGTACAATCTGTTTCTTAGGCTGCCCAATCTTGAACGGAATCCTGGATTGGGAGGGGGGGGAGAAGGGGAGGGAGGAAAGCAGCAGAGATCAGAACTTCGGTAAACATGCAAGCATGTCAAGTCAAACAACATCTTCCCTCATGCCTTCTTCCCCCTCGGGGGAAGAAAAAGGACTGCCATTTGTGCCAGAGTTTAGGAGCTGAAGTAGAGATAAAAAGCAGAGTCACCCATTCCTGTGCTCCTTGGATCTATTTTTCCTCACCATTGCTAAGCAGCACCCACCCCACCCCTGAGAAGCAAACCTAGTAGAAAAGGGTGCCCTATTAACACAAATATCACTGCTGCAGGCCGGAGGCAATTTTGGCAGAACAAATTTCTGAACAATTTAAGTTGAAAAGCAAATTGCAAGGGTAAGGAAATAAAGCCACTGCAAGTGTTTTGATAGAGAACCAGGGGAAGAAAAGGGGGGTGGGGTAGATATATATATATATCTAAAACCACACGTCTAAAGCTGTGAATAGCTTCAAGAATTTTTGATACAGCACTGGCTCATCTTGTCGGCCTTCCTTCTTAAAACAAATCTTACGAACTAGGTGACCTGATTTCATCTCTTCACCAGAGCTACCTGCAAGGTGAAGGCAGAGCTCTGTGGCAGGGGTGGGCAAGTTGTGGCCCTCCAGATGTTGCTGGACAGCAACTCCCATGATCACTCAGCACTGGCTATGCTGGATAGTGCTGATGGAGTTCAGCAACATCTGGAGGGGCACATGTCCCTCCACCCCGCAGTATAGTGAGGTCTAGAGTGCTGCTTAAAAGCTCAAATTTCTCCTGCAAACACCATGACTTAGTACAGAGGTGGACAACTTGTGGCCCTCTAGATGTGTTGGCCTGCAATTCCCATGACCCCTCACCATTGGCTATGGGCTGATGGGAGTTGTAGGCCAAAATATCGGGGGGGGGGGCACAACTTGCCCACCCCTGCCTCAGTGGGTGATTGGTACACTGATAGACTGGTCCGTCACCATGCCAGCAAGCCAAACATTTCATTACATTTATACATTTCTTAAATTGATATCCCACCTTCCTTCCAAGGAGCTCAAGGTATGGATCTCCCTCCCCCAACATCAACGGTGCCAAAGCAGAATTATATTCTGCTGTAGCTTTGTGTGTGTACTATATATGGACTAAACTGGGTGCTGTGCCATGAACCACTGCTGTGATGTTGAACTCCTTCGGGAAAGGCTCAAAGGATTTTGACATTGGTGTAGGTGCTTTAAGTGAAACAGAAAGTCGTTTCAAACCTCTGATGCTGCCATTGGTCTGCCTAGCTAGCCCAATACCGTTTACTCCAACTGGCTGCAACTCTCAAGGATTTAGGTAGAGGTCTTTTCCAGCTTCGTGATTGGAGAGTCCTTCAAGTGGAGAGGACAGGAATTGGACCTGGGTTCATCTCCATGCAAAGCGTGTGCTCTGCCACTCAACAAGGAGGAAAGCCTCATATTTGCTTCGGGACAGGCGGGCAGCAAAGAGGTAGGAGATTTAGAAAGGCTGAGAGCTGCATGCCTAAGAGGTGGCAAGGCAGAAACAAACAGGGCAAAGTAACCCATAAAATGTTTGGCTGAAGATCCCTACAGGAGTGGGCAACTTGTGACCCTCCAGATCTTGGCCTACAACTGCCATCAGCCATCACTATTAGCTATGCTGGCTGGGTTGATGGGAGTAGGTTCAAACATCTGAAGGGACACAAATTGCCCACCCCTGTTACCTAGTCTATAGACTAAATTTAATTGCTAGTGAGACAGAAGTGAAAAATTGCCAAATTTTGTTTACAGGAAGGCGCCTGTGTCTTTAATTAGCTGTGCAGAAGGGACAACTGCAGCCAAAACAAAAAAAGAGAACCAAAACAAAAATCAAACTCAGTCTTTCCCACCACTTATATATTTACACCACTTTCTCCAACAATCCACAGAACAGTTAATAAAAGCATAAATACTACAGCACAATGACAGAAGAAGCTACACCTCCTTAAATTCTCCTTTCCAAACAAGCATTAATTAAACATGTATGTGCCTTTAGGAAATCTGATATTGGTGAAATCTGGAAAAGGCATCAGAGACCTTTGTCAATAAGCCATATTACCGTATGTGTCGGAAGCACATAAATACTCTGTCATGAACTCCCATTCCAACATGAAAATTTTTCCCCTATCTCCATCAGTAGCAGCCTGGTTGTCTCAGCCAAGCCCCAGTCATATCCATTACAAAAAGCTGCACTCGCAGAGGAATCCTATATGTAAGCCCCACCAAGTTCAATTCGGCTTACTCCCAGGTAAGTGTGTATGGGATTACACAGGGTGCAGCCCAATAGGAGGCACAGAGGAACTGAAAGGAGCCAGCCACAGAAGGTGGAGGTGGGCTGATCTTGCCCACAAGGGAGGTTTTCCATCCCAGTATTTTGGACAGTAGGGATGGGGATCGCCCAGTATTTTTGCTTATTCATATTTGCATCCCCTCCTCCCTGCAAAGACCTCACAGCAGTGTTTTAACCTCACAACAGCTCTGTAAGGTAGGTTAGAATGAGAGAAAGTGACTTGTGCAAGGATGAGCTTCATTGCTGAGCAGCATGGTGAACTGGGGTTTTCCACATTTGGACACAAAACTACCTGCCAGTGACTCTTTTGGCTGTAGGCGCCATTCCACAAATACCACACCACGGGAGACAGCACTCAACACTGACCGCTATATAATCTGAGCCAGAGGGAGGGGGGGAAGAAGCGAAAGAGGCAATGAATTCCTCGGGTGCCTCTTTCTTTCTCCTTCCCTCTCAGTCAAGTTGCCACCATTGTTTGCTAACCAAGTGTATAATTTTGCCACCAATAATAAACCCAGCCTGCAAACCATACCCTTCTGAACCGAGCATGGAGCTCAAACTAGCCTTAGTCACAAATGTATAAATTTAATTTCTGGAGTGCTTCCTGTTTATTGTTCTGCAACAGGGCTGATGTAATTTTAGTCTATTAACCCTTTCAAGCTTTGCTGGCACTCTCAACAGCGATGAATCACACGTCTTCCATAAACAAGCAATTGTCTGGCATATAATTACACTGTCAATAGCAACTGGGGTGCCTTGAAAGAAAAACAAAAGATGCAAAGGGGTTTTTCCCCCCACACACACTTTTCGCTACATGGGCAAAAACATGAAAGTGAGATAGCTCCACTCTTACAGGTACCTGCCAGTTAACTAAACATTACAAGAGCTGGATGTTTTCTGGAATTCCTCACCCATGGGATTACCTTGTGTAACTGATGCATAATCTGATGTGAGACACATTCTTAAGAATCCCACCTTTCTTTTTCTTTTTTTTAAATGAAGTTCCTAGCCCTCAAAGTTTTAGAACAGAAGGGAGAATCCTCTGGCCCACATAATAAATTGGGCCCTGCAAGAGGAAAACACCATTCCTTTCCACTTAGTCTTTGGAGAAGTTCTACGCAGAACAGGTTGCTATCAAAGAGCTGCAAGAAACAAACAGAACTAGTCAAGAGTAGACTCTCAAGAGTGTAAAAATAATGTAATGATCTACAGCAGCCTTCCCAATCCGGTGCCTACCAGATGTTTTGGACTACAACTCCCATCATCCCAGACCATTGGCCATGCTTGCTAGTTGTAGTCCAGAGCATCTGGAAGGCACCAGGTTGGGGAAGGCTGATCTATAAAGATAGATAATTCAAGACCAAAAAAGAGCATTCACTTTTAGCAAGAAGGTGACCATGTGTGATCTCGGCAAGAGCAGTTGCTGAGTAAGTGCTGGGACGAAAGACAGAGTTTGCAGAGAAGAAAAGCAAGGCAAGTGGGACAAGAGAAAGCACAAGAGAAGCTTAGAAATAAGGAGCTAATGGTCAAGAGGAGAAACAGTTGAAGATAAAAAATATTAAGCCAAATCTGTCATATCAGAGAGTGCCTAATTTGCAAGGAAGGCATTATATATGCAACCATTTTTGACAACCATTATAACCCAGAACAGATTGTCCAGAGCAGTTATATACATCAAGCACCAGAGCAGTTACAACCAGTGATGTGCAGCAGAGTTTTTTTCCAGTGATTTATTTTTCTGTGGAAAATTACATAATTTCATTAGTAATAATGAATGGATGCCAACTGCACATATAATATTAGGCAAGTTTGGCAGTTTCAAAGTTGTAATTAATATTTTTCAGTTGATTATCCCTAGCAAGTATGTGAGAGAATACACATGTCATTATATGTCTTAGTGTGAAACAGAACTAATAGATAATGACAGTAAAACTGAAGGTGCCCCAACAACCTAAGGAGAAAAGAGTTGAACTCTGTTGAAATGGATGAGTGGCTGTCAGCATATCATGGACATTTCTGTCACCACCACCAGCCAGTCCAGCGGGCTGTGCAGAGGGAGATGAGAGGGAGCGCAGGGCCATTCCACCAGCCCTGCCAAAAGAATTAATTAATTTCCCCCCTTCTTCCCTCCCCATTCCTTTTTCCTTGTGTGTCGCGTCTTTTTAGATTGTAAGCCTGCGGGCAGAGACTGTCTTGTTAATTGATTAGTATATGTAAGCCACTCTGGGAGCCTATTTGGCTGAGGAGCGGCATAAAAATGTTTCAAACAAACAAATTTATTTGGGCTGCTAAAATCAATTAGTGCATCAATAGTTTTCAGTACCTTTGTTTTTTCGTAAATGTAAACAATGTAAGGGAAGTGGATGGTACTACTAGACAGCATCTACATGGCCATAGGATTTTTTTGATTCACAGCTACGAAGTCAGAAAATAAACATGCTAAATTCGATCACTCTCTAGCGCAGCAAACATTTTTCCAATGCAAATTACCCTAATATGCACTGGAAATTTTCCCAATTCAAAATTTTCCGGAAAACCTACATTACAACTGCTGCAATGCATAGGAAAGTATTATATTACTATTGGCAAGATATTCTACACACCAAATACTGGTCTTATATTACCTCTAGTATTAAACCTGAATCTATTATGTATCCACAGTCACTGCTTCCAATGATCACATGTGTGGCATAGTGGTTAGAGTGTTGGACTGGAACTCAGGAGATCCGGGTTCTAGTCCCTGCTCAGCCATGAAACTCACTGGGTGACTTTGGGCCAATCACTGACTCTTAGCCTAACCTACCTCACAAGGTTGTTGTGCGGATAAAATGGAGAGGAGGAGGAGGAGGAGGAGGACTATGTAAGCCGCCTTGGGTTCCTTGCAGGAAAAAAGGTGGGGTATAAATATAATAAATAAATAAAATAAATAAAATGTATACCACCTCTGCATCACTGTTCCACAAGTCCACCGTGGGATAATTCCTCCAATTATACTCCTCAGGAAAGCATATGCATGTTCAATAGAGAAAAATACACAACCAATTCTATTCACTAGCCACATATGACAACTGCCTTATATTTGAGGCCAAAGGAAATAATATAGACCAAATTCAGCTGCAACAGGAAACCATGGTTTTGCACTATGTGAACAGGCCATAGTATGCCACAGGCTCATGCATGCCCTCTCCTCCTCCATGCCCACATGCATGCCCTCTCCTCCTCCATGCCCACAAGGAGGAAATCATAAGCTTCTGCTTTGGATTTTAAACAAACCACAGCTATTCAAGACATGCAAACTTGGAGAACTGTGGATTGTTTCAATTATGGTTAGTGAGAACAAGCCAAGATCAAACTGTGGTTTCAGATCCTGGCTTGTTCTCACTAACCTCAGTTTAAACAAACCACAGTTCCCCAAGTTCAGATGTGACAGGGAACTGCAGTTAGTTTAAATTTGGAAGCAAATGCTTCTGAGTGAGCAGCACAGCTTTTTTGCCACTCTTGCCACTGTAGCCAAGCACCGCAACCCACAATAAAAATTGGTCTCCTGGGTTTGGACAACACAACAAGCCATCGTGGGCAAGAACAACCCTACAACAAGCAATGGGTTCTCAGCATGGCTTGATCCTGAAAAATAAGCCACCCCCTGGAAAACACTCCGGGTTCGGATGACACAACAACACACCATGGTTGGCTGCCCATGGTGGGTTGTAATGTCGTGCGAACTAGGTCACTGGCTCTTCTAACCGTGGAACTCAAGGTTACAATAGTAACTCAAGTTCTCAATAGCTCTTGAACAGCATGGTTGCATTTCCATCCTTCCACATTTTAGCCTGAGCACTTAACCAAGAGATAAAGAAATCCTCCATCACGTGGCTTTACGCCATTCAATACCATATGTGAATGAAAAGGTGACGTGAAGTAGTTATTTCAAAAGTATCTCGTGTTCAAAGGGAGCCTAAAAAGATACAAGACTATCATCCTCAAGTTGTACAGAGGGGATTAAACACACACACACAGGGATCACTTTTGGGGCGTAACGGAATGTAAGAGGGTGACCAGCAGAGCTAAAAGAATACTCCAAAGGGCACTCTCAATGGCAAACTTTCTGTTTGCATTGGGATTCCAGTGGGCTACTTCTGTTTTACTCAGTGAAACATATAAATAAAACTCTATATTCTAGAAGTAGTTAATTAATTGGAATAACTTTCCAGATGTGAAATTCTGGCATGTTATTATGGCTCAATGAAAAGTTTCTCACACAATAATTTAACAAAATTTCTAAAAGAGAGAGAGAGAGAGAGAGAGAGAGAGAGAGAGAGAGAGAGATCCAAAGTTCCCGAACAGGGCCTCAAGAATCTGCAAAAGCCACCAGTTTTGTGTTATTACCAGACCCATTTCATGATCTATAGTGCCACTACAACCAGACATGCAGGTATATATATCCCTTCAACGACAGCATAACATGTCATGACCAGACTAGGTCTGAGAGTTCCCAGTGCACAGTTGTCATGGAATCAGAACTGGAGCCTAAAGTGAAGCATGAATTTTATTTTATTTATAAAATCTCATAGATTTCATAGATCCCACCTTTCCACTAAATTGTGCTCAAGACTGCTAACAATAAAATACCAGACAAAATACAAGATCATCATTGAAAGACAAAAACAAATAAGTTAAAAACACAGTTAAAAACAATCAATAGCATTAAGAAATGAACAGCACCCACAAGTTAAAATCTATTGTCAGCAAATATATCTAGTTAAAAATCGAAAACCTGTCTGCATAAAAACATCTTTGCCAGCCCGGAAAGACCTCAAAGATAGAACTAGTCTGGCATACCTTGACAGGGAGTTTCAGAGCATGGGAGCTGCCACTGAGAAGGTCCTTACTTGCATGCCCACCAACTGTGCCTAAGATGGCAGCAGTACAGAGAGAAGGGCCCTCCTGAGGATCTTAAAACCTGGGCAGGCTCATATGGGAAAATGCAGTCTTTCAAACAGCCTCGTCCCAATTTATGTAGAGCTGTATAGGTCATAGCCTATAACTGTGCAAAGAAACAGATAGATAGCCAGTAAAGCTGTCTCACCAAGGGAGTCCCTGTAAGTAGTTCCTGTAAGCGAGGGATGGGGAAACTCTTTCAGCGCGAGGGCCAAATTCAATTTTGGAGAAGCTCTTGGGGGCTGCATTCCAGTGGTGGATGCGGCCAAAAGTACAAAAAATTACCAGCATACTGTAGTTTAAGAGTTTACTGCCAGTAACTTAAGCCTTGGGAAAGGCAATTCAACGTTTTAGAATGGCGGGGGGAGCACAAAAGACAGGAAAACAACGGAACAATTGGTGGTTGGGAGAAAGGGGAAGGGGGAATTGCCATCTGGGGAGTCTCAGGAGTGCCAGATTCTGCCCCCAGGCCTGAGGTTCCCCACCCCTGCTGTAAGCCCCAGTCAGTAGTCTGGCTGCAGCCTTCTAGTCCAGCTGAAGCTTCTGAATGCTTTTTGAAGGCAGCCCCATGTAAGACCACATTACAGTAGAGCAAACAGGAAGCAACTGAGGCATCTGTCACCATAGCCAGATCTCACATCTCCGGAACTGGGCACCACTGGAAGACTAGCCTTAGCAGTGCAAGAAGATACTACTCTGTTGTTTAGGCAAAGTTAATTTATATCAGGCCTAGCCAATCCAAAAGCTCACTACTGCCTAGGTCATGATGCCTAAATGAAACTCCATGTTTAGAGGAAGCGTACCATTAAACAACAGTTGCCAGGCAGGCAACAGTAGGGGAAGGTAGGGCTTTTCCTTTTCAGGTGGTGGGCTTCCTGGAAACATCCAGTTGGCCATTGTGTGGGTTAGATGGACTTTTGGCCAGATCTTGCAGAGTTCTTTGGATGGTCTGTTCCCTTATCCGCCTGAAGAGGGCTCAGAGGCCTGAGCACTGACAATTCTAGAGAGCTCAAGTAGATTTAAGTCTCAGTGGGTCAGCTCATGATGCCCTGGAGTCTGTGACACAGCCCATCTCTTTCTCAATAGCTACTTTACAAAAGCACCTCTCATGTTGCAACACACCTGGGAATGAAACCCAGAGAAACAGTGCCTGAATGTACAACACCTTAAAGAGAAAATGCCAGGCTCTGTGAGTGTGCTTTAATTCTTGTACTTTGAGTAGTAACCCTCTTGTACCAGGGTTACGTTTGTGATGTTAAATCCCTTGAAATTATGTTCATAAAATTGAGTCTGACCAATGTTCAGAATGAGAGCATATTCACTCTCAAAAGCTGCCTTGTTGAGCAAAAAATAGGTCTTATCAAAGTGATCGGCAGTAACACCATGAAGATTTCTGGCCTCGTTCCCCAGGTTGGCAAGAGAAACGCCAAAAGGGAAATTCACCGAAAAGGGAAACCAGCGATCAGTTCTGCAGCTAGCAGGCTTGCTGGCAAGTTCAAGAACCATGAAGGATTTTTTAAAAGGAATATTCCGCTTATCCTTCCTCCAAAAGCAAAGACTCCATCAGGCTGCACACTGACCTGCCGGCAGGTTAGGTGCTTTCCTTCCCCATGCCCAGATGATCAAGACTCTGGAAGTGAGGGGGAGAAGGACCCATATGACTGAAGCTGATCACAGCAACACTCTGAAAGACCCACCACCCCCACCCCACACACACCTCTGCCTCACAGTCCTCATCTAAGGTGTGACTGCCATCACCATATATCATTGAGATGCAGGCGATACCTTAAGATGGCAGCAGAACAAGAGAGGTACATGAAATGATGCATAGTAGGGAGAAAGTGGAGAAAGGATTTTTTTTTAATTCTGCCTCTTGCAAAGCCTTGAGTTTCAGTCACCCAATCAAATTGCATAGTTCAGTGGTAGAGCACATGCTTTGCATGCAGAAAGCCCTGGGTTCAATCCATGACATCTCAAGTTAGACTAGAAAGGCGCCTGTCTGAAGCTCTGGAGAGCCACTGCCAGCGCAAGTAGATAATACTGAGCTAGATGGAACAATGTTCTGACTTGGTATAAAGCCATTTTTGCCATTGTTGTTTTAAACACTTATAAAAGCACCTCAACAATGCTAAGCACTATACAGATATTAAAAAATAAGGACAATCTCTGTTCACAGGCTCACAATCCAGCAGACGTGATACAAGGGGGGGGGGACACAAGGAAAGAAGAGGAAAGCAAGAATTGGAGGGCTACTCCAACACTGACCAATCTTCTAGATTCTTAAATTGATGGGTATTAGATTTAGTTCTGACAGACACAGCGACCAGTCCGCACGACCACCACAGCTTAAACAAGCCACTGTGGTCTGTTGTTGGGTTATTTGAGGATTGTTTCCCCCTCCAACAAGCCATGCCGCTGGTTCAGCCTATACGGCAAGCCACGCCCGGGCAGGTAACTAGGCAAATGGCGCCTGGCATGCACTGTGGCTAGTTTAAGCGGTGATGATAAGAATCTAATGTGTGTGTGTGTGTGTGTGTGTGTGTGCGTATGTATGTGTGTGTCTGTCTGTCTCTCTCTCTCTCTCTCTCTCTCTCTCACACACACACACACACACACAGAGGCATGGTAATTAATATATGGAATTCATTGCCACAAGCTGTGGCAGTGACCACCAGCTTAGATAACCTCCAAAGGGAATTAGACAAATTCTTGGAGAATGGGTCTATCTCCAGCTATTAACCACGTCCAGAGGCAGAATACCTCTGTATGCCACTTGCGGGAAACCCAAGCAGGAGGGAGCTGTTGCGCTCATGCCGTGCTGACGGTTTCCTATAAACATATATAGTTGGCTACTGAGGGAAACAGGATGCCGGACTAGATAGGCTTCGGTCTGGTCCAACAGGGTTCTTCTTATGTTCAACAGCTATTTAACCGTGACAGCTAAAGGGAACCTTCATATTCAGAGGCAATATGCCACTGAGTTCCCTTTTACAGATGAGGACCAGAGGCTGAGAATGCAATACTTGCCAAAGGCCACTCCAGGGACAAGCCTGCCCTTCTACTTATTAAGACAGTGCTGGACAGCAGGGCTCAGAAAAGGCGCCAAATGGCTCACAAAAGTCTGCAGAAATATATGTTTATCCAGCCCTCCAAGTGACTCTTTGAGACTACAGACGAGGCTTGTAATCCCCTGAGGCTGTCTGTCCACTTTTGGAGTACTCCATCACTTCACACAGAGCCCAAGAAGCAAGGACACATCCGACCCCTGCCTATACAGGTGCATGCAGTAGAAACACAGAACACAATTGGAAATCATACACCCCGTCACTCTGAGTTTCTGGCTGCTGTGTTACATGGTGTCCATGGAAACTGAATGAACCATCCCACCCTACTCCCCTTCCTTATATAGGGACTCATAGCAACCACTCCAAACAGAACACCAGAGGAAAGAATTATTCAAATGGATCACAAACAGCTTATGCTGAGAGATGCCATTCCAAATTCTCCCCTAACTTCAAGCCTATGCAGCTTCCAGGGAGAAAGTAATCTGAAACACTTAAATCATGCAATTATCAGTTTAGCAGTGGACAAGTAGAACCTGCAATACTGCACTGTGGAGATCTCCTATTCAGGGGTCCAGCCAGCTATGCCCTTTTCCAGGATACTCCATTCCATTCTCTCTCTCCCATTTTCCCTTCCACCACCACCACCCCCATCAGCCAGTCAGTATTCTGTGGCCACTGAGTATGCTCAGTCCTCACTGGGATGTTTGGGGATTCTCCCCCTTTCGGCTTTTTCTTCTAAAGATTTCTTGTACTTCTGCAAACCTTGAGGTTCTTGAAGTCTGCGGATACCTCCCTCTTGTGTGTGGATGGTCCTGTTTTCGCTATATAAAGACTGACATTCAGAGAAAGAGTTCAGTATTAGTACATAAGAAACAGAAGAGAAAAGGAGTAATTAACCCTGGAGTTGAATCCACCTTCCTTACAAAACAGGCAGAAAGGGAGGGGGGTGAGCAACTTAATCTTCGCTCAATTCCTTCCGAGAAGAAAATTATTATGATTTATCTAGTATCACCATGGCACTTTATCAGTAAAAAGACAGGACCTTGTAGACGGGGAAAGGGTAAGGTGGAGAAACAACAGACGAAAGAAAGGAGGAGAAAAGGCAACTAGAGATAAATGTGAGTAAAGGCAGTTCCACTTGCTTAGGCATTGTTTTAGTTAGGGACCAGAGTTAAGAGGTTATGTTAAAGGCTTCACAGGACAGGAGGATTCTGAGCTGGTGCTTGAGAGTGAGGTGGCACAACAGAGGCATTTTGAGTTCCAACAAAAGAGAATGAGTGGTGGCTTGTAAGAGACAAAGAGATCATTGGACAGCTCAAGGTGGTAAGAGTTGTAGGATTGAGAGTCATCATAGGATATAGTAGCAAGAAAGGAGAGCACAACAATAAGGCACAGAGATTGTGGAGAGCTTTCATAGTACCAAGGAGTTTGCGCTGAATGGCAAAGGGATAGGAAAATGAGAGGTGCTTTGGGGAAAATGGCATCTTATAGTTATGGGGTGGAGGGGTTGGCTGGCATTTAATGCTGCTTTCAGGTCAATTGGTGGGCACAATTTTGTGCAAGTTCTCTGGGACAGCGACTGTTTCTCTCTCTTTGCACACATCCAAACATCTCATCAGTGTTATGTGAATATGCAGCCAAGTCAGAATCCCCTAGCCACTGCAAGGTAATTAAGATGATGATAATGATATTTTATTCGCCATCAAAAGAAAATTACTCACTCCAGGCGCGTGGGTGAGCAGAACTCTGCAAGGCAGTTTTAGTGACTGATTACACCACAAAAATAAGGTGAGAAAGCTATATGGCCCCAACCAGGCCTGGTGCCAGCACCTGGCATGGTGGAGCAAATGCTGGGGCCCATGGAGGGCCCACCATATTGGCCTCCCTGCCATTTTTATTTTAAGGGATTTGTTTTATGGCCTGGCAGTGTACAGAGAACTGCTGGGCCACGTGGGCTACAGCCACCACTGTCTTCCTTATCCCCAGTTCCTCTGAATGCTACCCCCAATGTAGACATTGGGGGCGGAGCCTTAATACATTTGAAATAAAGTAGAGGATGGCAGCTAAGCTGCAGCTGCCTCACCCAGTGCTTCTTTTTATGGTAGCTCGAACTGTACTGCTGTCAGTGCTGCCACCCATGCCCATTCATCCCCTGGGAAGTTGGTGGGGGCGGGCGCCGGAGTGCACCTTGCCCAGTGCACTGTGTATAAATACAGTATGACACCCCCTCTTCCATCAGAGCCATTTTCAATTAAGATGCAAGAGGCTAGAAATTAAAGGGGTTTGACCACAATTACATTTCTGCATTCACTTGTCCAGCACTCAGGACAAGGCATGCAGCCGCAACTCCATGCACGTTTCCTCGGAAACAAGTTCAATGAGACTTAGTCCTGGTAAGTATTCTTAGGACTGCAGTTTCCATCTCTCAAATTCAACTAGGCCGCTCAAATTCACAGAAGTGAACAAACAAGTTTAAACAGAAAATAAAACAAGTTGCAGCTGTTCCTGACCTCACCATCCTGCCCCAAAATACAGGTCCTGATGGGGCTCAACAATCTGATCGTAGGCAGATCTTTCATAGAGGAGTGGCCACTGCACATCATCATCATCATCATCATCATCATCATCATCATCATCATCATCATCATCATCTACATTTATTAATCGCCCATCTGGCCGGCAACCGGCCACCCTGGGCGATGTACATAGACTAAAAACAAGATAAAATACAATTAAAACATTATAATTTTTTTAAAAAAAATCTTAACCCACCCCATATTCCCACCTGAACAGCCAGGTTTTTAATGAACGGTGGAAGCTCAGCAGAGAGGGGGCATGGCGGAGGTCACTCGGGAGAGAGTTCCACAGTACTGGGGGCCACCACAGAAAAGGCCCTCTTCCTCGTCCCCACCAGTCTAGCTGCTCTGGCTGAAGGGACAAGGAGAAGGCCATCTGTGGCAGATCTTGTTGAGCGGCCCACTTGGTGTTGCATGTTCTGAATGCAAAAGGTCCTAGGTTCAATCTCCAGCATCTGACTGTCAAAAAGAGCAGGACTGCAGAAGAACTTGGCCTGAGGTCCAGGAGACTCACTGGCAGTCATAGGAATGTAGGAAGCTGCCTTATACTGAGTCAGTCCATTGGTCAATCTAGCCCAGTATTGTTGACACTGACCGGCAGCTACTCTCCAGGGTTTCAGGCAGGATTCCTTTCTAACCCTACCTGGAGATGCTGGGGATTGAACCTGGGACCTTCTGCATGAAAAACATGTACTATATCACTGAGCTACACCCCCTCCCCATCACAGGTAGACAATACTAGATGAACCAATGTTCTGGCTCGGTACAGAGCTGTGTCAAAGACGTCTCCCTATGCAGATTTCTTTGGGGACATGTATTTATAAAAAAGAAGAAAAGAAACCCACTTAGATCAAAGCCAGTTTAGGGCTTATCAAAGCCATTGTTAAAAGAACGCACTTTTTAATGTATTACACCTGATCTTAAAATTAATGCCAAGCACTCAATCCAGTTAATATAAGAACTTGCCAGCTGGTCTCTAGTATAAAAACCTAGTCTAAGCTACAGAACATGAAAACCAATTACTTATTAATGAACTAAGTGAATACGGACTCCACAATACAGCAAAACTCTCAGCGGGCACTTGAGGCTTTTATTCTTGGAGTAAACCCAGCGGCTGCCGTGGCAGTACAAAAATCACCATCGCAGTGCTTAAAAACTCTCCCTGTCTCCACTTTTATGGTCTCAAGCCCTGCTGCTTCTTTTTCTTTTTTAAAAAATAGCCTTCAAATTTGCCCACTGGAGCCAGAAAACTATCAGAGTTAATCCAGGTTGAACGTTTGCTTTCATATGCACTTCTTTCATAGCTCCAGGAAACTCAAATTGCTTTACACTGCTATTAGACACTTGTAGAGCAATTGACTGAAGCAGCAACAGCAGAAGCTGCTTGTGCTTCTGGGGGGAAAACACGAGACAGAATGGAGAGCATTTCTTACTGCTTCCTAAATCATTGTAGATCTTCATGTGCTGTGTAGAACCAGCAACTGGTACCTCAAACTAATCAAAGTAGATCACATTCAGCACTTACTGTTCTAAATCCACTTACTGGAAAGTAAGTTGAAACCAACAGGACTAGCATCCAATAAGTGCTTAGGATGAAAGACTCCAAAACCTGAAAGAGGCCAGAGAGACCAGCTCCTGCCCCAAAGGCAAGGCCCATTGACTGCACCTGCCACACAGAATCATAACGTTGGAAGGGGTCATTTAGGCCACCGAGTCCAATCCCCTGTTCAGTGCAGGAATCCAGTTTAAAGCATTCCTGACAGATGGGATGTCCAGTCTTTGTTTGAACACCTCCAGGGACAGAGAGCCCACCACCTCCCTAGGCAGTTGGTTCCATTGTCTGACTGCTCTGACTGGTAGGAAGTTTTTCCTGACGTTTAACAAAAATCTGCCGTAGGATCATAGGAAGTTACAATAGGATCATAGAGTTGGAAGGGGCCTACAAGGCCATCAAGTCCAACCCGCTGCTCAATGCAGGAAACTAGAGGAGGGGTCTCCCAAGTTATAACCAGTCCTGACCCTGCTTAGCTTTCCACACTCAGACAAGCTGAGCCAGCGTGAGCCACAGGCCTTTTTGTAACTTAAAGCCATAATTCACGCCCTAAAGTCTTGGATGACAGAGAACAGGTTGTGGCCCTCTTCTGACAAAAGGTGTGACAACCCTTTTTACTTGAAAAGTGCTATTGTATCCCCCCTCAATCTGCTCTTCTCAAGGCTAAACATACCCAGTACCTTCAATCTGTCCTCATAGGACTTAGTTTCAATCCCCTGATCATCATTGTTGCCCTTCTCTGAACTTGCTACAATTTATTTGAATCCTTCTTAAAGTGTGGTGTCCAAAACTGGCCACAGTATTTGGAGTGAGATCTGACCAGAGCAGAGTGGAACTATTACTTCTCGTGATTTAGAAATTATGTTTCTATTGATGCAACCTAAAATTGCATTTGCCTTTTTTGCAGCCACATCACACTGCTGACTCAAATTCAGCTTGTGATTCAACTACAACTCCAAGATCCTTTTCACATATACTACTGTCAAACCAAGTATCCCCTATTTTATACCTGTGCTTTTGATTTTTCTTTCCTAAATGGATAACTTTGCACTTGTCTCTGCTAAATTTCATTGTTATTTTTGCCCAGTTTTCTAACCTATCAAGATCATTCTGAATATTGTTTCTGTCTTCTAAGGTATTAGCTATCCCACCCGATTTCGTGTCATCTGCAGATTTGAGAAGCATTCCGCACACCTCTTCCTCCAAACAGATCAATCTGTGTCATCCCAATTATAATTTCTGCCTCAGGCAGAAAGCAACTGCACCACAGAAGGCTGCCCAAACTTCAAATAAGCTCCTAATGACTCAAGAAAATGAAGACAAGCCACATACTACAGGCCTGGCCAGGAACTAATTTTACAGGAGGGTCACTTTGAGGAGGAAGTGGGCCAGAAGCAGTCCTCAGACCCACTAGGTGGACTGCCAGAAAGTCCTTTTGCAAAAATTTCTATAAAATTGTTTGGAGATGGTATCTGACTCGGGTAAGATTAAATAAAATAGATAGTAATTGTTCTCCATTGTGTTGGAGAGGATGCCAGGATCCTGGTACCTATGCTCATATGTGGTGGAGTTGTAAAAGCGTACTGGATTTCTGGAACAAATTTTTTGTAGAAATTTCAGCAATTAGTGGTATTAATTTGGAGGTCTGTCCAAAATTAGTGTTGTTATCAATAACGGAGAAACTTGTTTGTTCTTAAGATATAAAGGAACTAATTGTAAATTTGTTAACCGCAGGGAGATTAATGATAGCAAGGAAATGGAAAGTTCAACATCAGTTTTCAATTATTGACTGGTACAAAGAGGTGTGGGATATCGCCTTAAATGATAAATTAACTTGTAGTATCAAATGTAAAAAGGGACAATTAAAGAAAAATAACTTCAAGGATATTTGGGGACTATTCCTTGACTATGTTTTAGTAAAGGGAAAGGGGAGTAAGCCATGTCAAGATATGATGTATTTTTGGAATACTGAATAATAATGTATTATGATAGAAATTATTTCTTGGTCCCGTGGTGATGGGTGCACCTTAGTAGTCATATGTATGTTTCTTCATTTGTTCTATATATAATGTTTGAAATAAAGCTAAATAAAATTTAAAAAAGAAAGTCCTGTTGCTGCCCTAGTACCACAATTTCCTTTTCCCCTTCTATGCTGATAACTGGAGGGCCAAGTAATACTCCTCAGGGGGACAGATTTGGCCCTGGGCCTCCAGAGGATAATCCCTAATGCACAGTATTAAGATACCAGATGAATATGCCAACTGGATGGTACTTCAGATATTAACCCTTCCTAATGCCAAGACACAGGAGCTTTCATTCACATTCTAATTCAAGACTTCAGGAGAATTCCAGTTACACTAATTCTCTTCTGTTCTGAGCCTATGAACCTGCAGAAATGACTGGGCCTATTTACATTTCAGCAGTTGCTAAATACAGGTTTATGCCACAAATGCCCACTCAAAAGCAGTGATTTTGCCTTGGCAGTCTTTCTAGGCACATCATCAAATCAAAGAAGCTTCTCCACACGACAAGGTTATTTTCCAGAGTGTCACACTGAGAAAGCAGTAGAACATATCCCAGTGGCAAAGCAAACATGCAGCAAAAGATAACACGGTTCACATATGGATGAAGATTAAGGGCACCCTCACGCCACGTTGTAAAAAGCACCCTTAGGGCTGTTTCACACACTGCATAGCTTTGCCACCAAGTATACACTCAAGAGGGAGCCAGAACCAATTAAGGCTTCCTGCCTAGCATACTTGTATGATACAAGTATTTGCAAACATGTGTTGTTCACATTCATTCTATATTTTTAGGTGTACACCTAAAAACATAACGTGTGAATTGGTCGCTGAGTGTCATACTCTGAGGAAACACAAGAAAATGATCCATGAGAAGCAGGGGATACATGTTCATCCCTAAGGAAGGCCTGCGAATTGTGGGACTATTTCTGCATCATGCTTTTTGTCCCAAACTAAGAGCCACAATGTGCATCTATCACAAGCAGAAGGTTAGAAAACATGGGTGTCCAAATAGGAGTGTCCTGCATTTCTTAAAATTTCTTGCGTATGCTTATGTATCTTCAGACACAGATAAGACTCTCTTAAGAGTGAACCACATATTTTAAAAGTATATAAGATACTTACAGACTGGAGAAAAGTTCCTAAAATTTACGTCCCCTACAGAAGCCCACCACAACCTTAAAGTCTCAAGTTTGCCCTGCAATTACAACAATGCAAGCGGAGAATTTCAAAACTGGTTTGTCTCTACCACAGGTCCTGCTTTTACAGTGATGATGTCTACAAAATGGGAACACAAAATGGGCCCTTCTTGAGAGTGACTGTGATGCAAGTTTTTGGAGGAAAAATGATCTGGGAGGAAGAAAGATCTGCATCTCACATCAGTTACACCCATCTCCTAATTGCAATCAAATGCTATTGCAGGCATTAATTAAATCTTCTAAACACCAGTGTGAAGCAATTCTCTATACAGGCCTGTGGCTCACGCTGGCTCAGCTTGTCTGAGCGTGGAAAGCAAAGCAGGGTCAGGCCTGGTTATTACTTGGATGGGAGACCCCTCCTCTAGTTTCCTGCATTGAGCAGGGGGTTGAACTGATAGCCTTGTAGGCTCCTTCTAACTCTATGATCTATGACATCTATGACATCCCCATTTTACAAATGGGTAAATTGAGAAGCAGACAGTTCCTTGTCCGAGAAGCAGGCAGCAGCTAGAGAGGGGGACTTTTCAGCTGTGGTGCCCGGTTCATGGAATGCTCTCCCTTGAGAGGATCACCAGGCACCAACTCACTTGGCGGCAACATTTCCTTTTTAGGCGCCAGGCAAAATCCTTCGTATTCTCTCATGCTTTTAAACTTTAGGCGTTTTTAAATCTTGCCAACAGTTCTGTTTCATCTGCCACTTATTTTATTGAGTGCTTTTATTGTTGTGACGTTTTAACTGAATAAACCGCTCCAGAACCAGTTTTGATGACAGGTAGTACAAAAATGTTTTAAATTAATTCATTAATTAATTAAATAGCAAGGCGGCAAGACTGAAGCAGATTTACGGACAAAGTCCAGGCTCCTGGCACGCTTTGTCCCAACTCTGCTAGACACCATGAGGCCCAAGATGCAAAGCAGTGGGCTAGCATTGGCTGAGCCTGGGGCCATTGTTGGGAGAAAGGCCCCACTGGCGGCAGGGGCGCAAGCTAAACTAAGCAGCAGTGGATCCCCTGCACAAAGAAAACACTCAGACTTGAAGGTTGGAAATAAAGTTCATTCCCTTTTTATGCAGGACTCCGGGGGGGGGGGGGAAGCAATGCAAAAGCAAGGCATATTTTACACTGGCATTTGAGAAACAGGGTGGGGGGGCCTTCAACAATAGACCCCCCCAATATGCATGTTTTAATTGCCTTGTTCACTTAAGTTTGCTGCAGCCTCAATGAAAGAGTCTGACCTCCCACAGCCTCCTCTGCGCGTCATCCAGACCCTTTCCCCCTCTAAAGACGCAGAGCATTCCGGTGCTCTGTGAATAACACAATTCATTCAAGAAGCAGCAGCAGCACATACTCACCCTGGCCTTCTCGGCATGAATTAGCAACTATTACACTCAATGTAGCCTCTGCCAGCTATTGACAAACTGAACTGAGGGTGATTGTTTGCTTTTACACACAGACAAATCTCCTAGAGTGTGATCCCTCTGGCATTCATATGTAAAAATGAGGGCCCCATATGCACAAGAGCTGACGTGCAACTTACTGCTAGAGAGGAAGACAAGAATTACGGAGTTTGGAAAAGTGACCATCTTGACAATGACCCCTTATTTCTCAATGAAACAAACTGCCTGAAATCCAGCAGCTTCTCCCACCCTTCCCAAGAATGCACTGCTTAAGAATGTTGCTAATATGCACCCAAAGGTGATTCAAGGTCACCTCCCATTCTCCAGCGGATTGGAGGAAGTTGCCTTCTATGGTGGTACATCTAACCAAGTTTTGTCTACTACTCCAACAGACAGTGGCTCTTCAAGGTGTCAGAGAGGGCTCATCCCCTGGCTATTACCAAATATCCTTTTAAAAAATGGATTAAACCTGGGACCTTATCCATGCAAAGCTGAGTTATGGGGCCTCTCCCCAAAAGAGAGAGCCACAAGCCTCCCGCATCCAGTCCAGGATGACCATATGATGGGCCTCAAGCCTGCAGCCTTGGTGTTATAAGGATCATGCTGCAGCCAGCCTGTGGAACGTCCTCATGGCCTCTACTTTGAGCTTGCCTTGCTTTCACCATAGCTTCAGCCCCATCTTTCATGGGGCATGGCAGCCAAACACAGAGTTTTGAGGAAGGGTGGCAGAGCTGGGCTCAGGAGATGAAAGTACCGGTAACATGCAAAAACGGAGAACTGTCCCATTGCCTGACCCTTACCCAGAAGCAGCTTGGAGTTATTTTTCCATAGGTATCAACAGAGTCTGGCGCTGAGAGATGAAGTGTGTGTGTGTGTGTGTGTGTGTGTGTGAAATAACATGCATACCGTTTTTCTTTGTAGGATGCATTCCTGTGAGAATGGCGTGTATTCTTGGGTATTTAAAATTGGATATATCTCCCCCACCTGATCATAAAAGGTTCGCCATCGCTTGGAGAAAAATATTTTTTAAAAAACATGTTAAAGCAAGTGTTGCTTCAATACTATTAATACAGAGAGTTTCCTTAACATATAAAATTTGTTACAATAATTCATCCTCAAAACAACCCTGTGAAGGTGATCAGTATTCTTTCCATTTTACAGACTGCTCAATTGATCCAACACTTGCCACACAATAATGCATTTAAACAAGATTCCATTCATAGCAGGCAGCATCTTGTCATGCAACTATGTTCTGAAGTAGGACTAGAAAGAACAGCAGTGTAAGATTTCAAGGTTAGTCATTTCCATTGATTTGATTTACAAACAGGTTTTGTTTTTGTTTTCTTTTGACCTCACCCTGAACAAGTTAGAGTCAAATGAGGTCCTTTTTGCTTTGCACATAACAGCCAGCTAGAGATTCTGCAAGACAAATGTTTCCCCTATATCTGAGCTTTGCTGCTTTAAAAAATGATGCAAAGCTCTAACTGTAGGGAAAGCCTGCTCTTGTAACAGGCAATGTACTCAACGTTGTTTGCGACCGATGTGAATTCAGCTCTCTCCTCTGCTTTCATTAGTGGTTTTCGATGTACCTAAAAACACCACACACCAAATACTGTCTGGACACACGTTCCAGATTCTGCTGCTACCTCTACAGAGCTCACCTTCTGACTACTTTTAAGGCATGTCAATAGAGGACCATTTAGAAGTCCTGGGCACACTCATTTTGTACATCTGATCCTCACAAATCACAATACACTCAAGCACAGCCTACGGGGCTCCTTTCTCTCACTACACAGAATTGTGAACGGAGAATCGCTGGGGATGGCCACACAGGCAGTGAAATTCAGTTGCCAACAGGCAATCTGGAGATTCATCCTGTATCTTTTATCTGTGGCTTATGCTGGCTCAGCTTGTCTGAGCGTGGAAAGCTAAGCAGGGTCAGGCCTGGTTATTACTTGGATGGGAGACCTCTTCTCTAATCTCCTGCATTGAGCAGGGGGTTGGACTCGATAGCCTTGTAGGCTCCTTCCAACTCTATGATCTATGACATCTATGAAATCTACTCTTGCTTCGGGAGGCAACACAGTGGGCATGAGCTGCCCATTTTCCACCCAGTCCTGTCGTCTGCCCATTTTCTCTGCCTGCTGTGGCCCACTTCCTAAAACGGGCAACCCAAAGGACTGGGGAGAAAACAGGCAGGATGGAGAAGCCCATCTCCCTAGGCTGCAGCAAACTGAAAAGGGACAGGGGGAACCTCCAGGTTGGGTCCAGCAATCATAAGTGCTGTTGATACGTAGAAATGTTGTGCTGCATTGTACCTGATAAAGAAAGCAGATGAGAAATTTTGGTGGGAACATACAGTTCAAATTCACTGATATACAAAGAGTGTCCTCCAAAGACTCCAGTCCCCAATTAGAATATGAAAATTAACTCCTTCTGTTGCTTACATCAACAGGGGGGAATAAAATCTTTCCAATCAACTATGCATGGAATGTGAAAGCAGAACACAGATGTTCTTTCCCTTCTCCCGTCTGCATCATCATTATTATTACAGTGATTTTTCTCCCTTTAAAAAGCTCAGAATTATTACATCAATGTGGCATGCTGTGGATTTTGAATGCAATTTTATTTTATAATATCAATTTTCTAGATTCAAGCACTGTGATTTAAACACAAAGGTGAGGGTTCTTAAAATAAGCAGAAGCCCATTAGGGAGCTCATTTTCTGAGGATGAGATGACGCTCAATCCTATTTTGTAAAAAAAAATTAATACACATCTTTTTATTTGGAACTAAAAAGTACACAAATAATATCTCATTCCCAAACACATTCAGAAGTACATCCCACTTATTGGGCCAGTTTGTACATCATGGTGGCAAATTGTGGGTTAATCAACTCACAACTTGCCGGGACTCGCATTGGTGCAATCAGAGGTTGTTGCGTGATATGCGAACCCAGACAATCTAGTTTTGTTTATGGGTTAGCCCACAGCTAACCCATAAACAAAAAACAAGTCATAGGTTAACTCTGGGTTGTTTAACCCATAAACAACCCAGAATGTCCAGGTTCACACATCACGTAGCAACCTACAAATGGGGCATTCATAGGTTGTTTTTCAAACCAGAAACAGCTTGTGTGGTCTGCGCATCCCTAGCAAAACATGGGTATCTCTGTCCAGATATGGCCATAGCTGGTGCAACAGGCAAAACTGAGCAAAGGCACTCCATGCCACTGAGACCACCTAGGCCTTAAGTGACAAAGCTGGTTCAAGGAATACCCCCAGACTACGCACCTGGTCCTTCAAAGGGAGTACAACCCATCCAGAACAGGCTGTCTACCCAATTCCTGGACTCAAGAACCACCCACCCCCAGGACCCCCATCTGTGTATTTAAAGTATTAAGTTCACTTAAATGTCTATCATAGCCCCTGACCTGGAACAGGGATGCACTGGCAGGGAGGAGAGATGCACCACAGGGCTCTTGTTGCCATGTCCCCTCACCTGCATGCCACTCTGCAAGCTACTTTCTTGAAGTTCCATGTGCTACAAACTGACAATCCCCCCTCCAGAAATGGTTAAGTCAAGAACCTTCCTCTAGAGGAAGAGTGAGAAGGGGGAATTTAACTCAAATAGCGAAGGAAAAGGGGGTGCTGTAAAAAAAAAACACCACCAGAATAAAGTCTGTCCTCCTTAACCTGCCATGGTCTGCACCAATCTGTGCTGGTGCAGCAAATATCCTCCACAAGTCTAATAATATCTGCATATGGCAGGAGGTGTTTAAAGTATGAAAGCCTATTAAAATAATAAAAAATACTGCTTGTGTCTTGGGTCAATGCACGCTGCATACTTTCTCATACCACACAACACACATACTATTATTCATTGACTGCCAGTCTTGAAAAGCACCATTTATAATCGGGACAAACCGACAGATTTCTCAGGCATCATGCCTGGGTGACAGGGATGCTGACTTTAGTGATACAGAGAAGTTTCTATTAGTCCTGAAGAGTAACAAAGCTTCAACAGAGAGAGCAAGATTCTGGTGTACCTAGTCCAACAAGACAACTGTCAAGTTTACTTGTTAGCTGAAAATCTTTAATACTCCATATAACAGGGAGAGGCAATGAGAATGTATCTTGAGTTTTTCCAATTCACAAGATGAATCTGCAGAGCTGGCAGCAAAGGGGCAAAAAAAATATATCAAACATTTGACTTGTAAACCAAGCACAGTTGAACTAGAACTGCTGAGCGAGGATAAATAAGGAACCTAATGATCACATACATAAGCAGCAAATGTTGTCTGTCTGTTTCCACCAATAGTTCTGAAACCATTCAGCCATTCTGCACCAGCAAGGTATCATCAAGAAGTGTACAGGATCCACACAAAGATAAAGGAGTTTAATTTAACAAACATTACTCAAGGACTTTGGAATTTTAAGGTCTCCCAAGTCCACTTTAGCGGCCAGCTGCCTGGCCCAAGATTGTCAAGCCCTTTCCTCTGTGATATGACACCAGCTAGACCAGTGGCAGCCAGAAGGGGTCATGACCCTTTTCCTTGCTACCAGAGGCCTACTGTGACATAAGAGCAGACCAGCCAATAGCATCAAGAGAGGCAGGGCAGAAAGAGAAATAAGAGACTGAAGAAGCAATTACAAAGGAGATCAGAGGGCAAGAAGGGCAGCATAGGATCACTGGGGGGTGGAGGGAGGTGTGATGGCACAGCCTGTGCATAACAGCAATACAGTACCTCTAATTTTACAAGGCTCGAAAAGTTTCTGGCTCATTCTCTGGAACCATCATTACCGGTAATTCATACAATTAAAAAACACTTCAATGTTATTTTCTATATAAAACAGCAAAACAGAAAAGGAGGACTGACATGGCTATTGTGAAGAAATGCCTGTACATAACTGTGTTGTTCTGTAATGTGTACTTTTTGTGGCCTATCTGAAGTTACAATGTTGAGGTGCCACAATCAAGTATTTAGCAAAGGGCTGTAAAAAAATTGTTTAAGCACCCAGCATTTTTCCAGGCCTACACGTGCAGAATTTTTCTGCTTTGGTTTCAGAGAGTTGATTGGCTGGGGTGCAACTGCTGCAGGAAATATACTTCAAAGTAAGAGAGGAAGGATGCAATCCTATGGCATTCTGACCTTGCCTGGGGAGGCAATAGGATTATTTGGAGCTCTAGCTCCAAGGTCCTGCAAGCTTGGAGCTGGGACTACAAACACTGAGCCCCTGCCCTGCTACCCCCACAGCCAGCATGGAAAGAACTGGACCAGCTGCCTCACCGAGGTCACAAACCAGCCTCAGAGGAGGAAAAGAGGCATGCCGGGGGGGGGGGGAGGCTAGGGCTCGTGGCTTACACCATATCCAAACAGAACCCGAGCTTCCAGCTTCCCCCTAGGTCATTCCATGTAAAATCAACCCAAAAAAATGAAAAAAATTACCTCACCATCTGCGATTTTTTAAAAAACTGGCATACTGGTAGACCAGCATGAGAAATGAACATACACCAAATTATAGGTCATTATACCTCACGGTTCAAAAGTACAGTGTGCTCAAAAAAATGCCCAAAACACGATTTTTCAGCATTTGTGACTACACAAAAAGTATCATAACTTCCTTCAGAATTGACCTAGAAAGTAAATCATGGTGTCATATGAAAGCTCTCAAACTACCCTTTTATATTATATGTAACATGAAGCATGCATGTGAAATAAAATATTCAAGGTCATAGTTTCTTTAATTTGACCTTGAATTCCAAAAAAACCAAATGTTTTTTTTTTGCTTATTTTTTTCCTCAGATAACCCATGTTTACCTTGAGTATATGTACCGATTTCCAGAACGGGGTTCCGAACAGTTCAGAAGATGTGAATGTTCTTATACATGCACAGTACCTCCCTACAATAACTTCATCCCCTTATACACACTTAAAACAGAATTTTTTGGAGGGAAATTAAACTTAAGCCCGCCCCCTCCCTTCCGGAGCTTCCGGGGCCTTCAGGCTGAAACCAAACCAGGCATGGGTAGGCCTCAAACCTTCACAGAGATATATCTCTTTGGATGTCTACATTAAATCAAGCTTTATTCACAGATTCTGATAAGAATAAATAAAATAAATAAGAAAGAAAAAGGCAGGCCTGAAGCCATAACAAGTGCTGACCCCACTTCTGCTGCAATGTGTTCATGACTTTTCAAATTGTTGAATTCCTGCACAGGAATTTCTACAGGTAGCATAACTAAGATCTATTATTTCCCTGATGGTGCAGCAGCACAGTATAAAAATGGTAAAAACTTCAACAACTTAAGTAAGCATAAGTCAGATTTCGGTATCGATGCAGAATGGCACTTCTTTGCCACATCGCATGGAAAAGGGCCTTGTGATGGTTTGGGTGGCACTGTGAAAAGGTTAGCTGCACGAGCAAGTTTGCAGCATCCGTATGAAAAACAAATCATGACCCCTCATCAGTTCTTTGGGCAAAGGAGAACATCACACAGGTTGGATTTCAATACACCACAAGTAAAGATTATGAACTGGAAGAAAAGCTTCTGAAATGTTGCTTCGAGAATTCAAGACGATTCCTGGGACACAGAAAATTCACGCTGTAATTCCATTAACAAAACACACTGTTGCTACTAAAAGATATTCACTTCAATGCAAATCCAGAAAAGAGACAGTGACTATTACAGAAGGAGAACTGGAATTGCAAGAAATACGAGGATTTGTTACATGCGTTTATATCTCACAATGGTGGTTAGGTTGTGTTTTACAAACAGATGATCAGAGAGCAGAAGTGTTAGTGAGCTTTCTTCATCCAGCTGGACCAGCAAAATCACTTATGTATCCAGATAAACAAGATGTCCTATGGATACCATCTTCAGATGTTTTGACAAAAGCTGATCCTTGTTGCCCAACAGGGCACTTCTATACACTAACAGACAAAGAGTGTCAAGCAGCAACTTCAAGACTAGAAACTACTGTTATGAAAATCTCCTTAATTTAGGACTTGTTAACAAAATGTTAGCAAGTAATATTTGAACTGCATAAAATCTGATCAGCATATATAAAAGTAAAATGGAAAATCTCATCTATGCACAATAATGGTTTTTAAAGCCCACATCTAAGTAAATCAAAATAACTATGCTAGTAAGAGTCCCATTTTGAAATCGTACATGTTTCCAGGGATGTTAAACATTATTTAAAACAAAAGGAGCTTTTTGTCATTATTCGAGGTCAAACTTCTGTATATTTATTTGAAAAAAATAAAATGAACATGTTTTCCCCAAGCATACTGGTGAGTACCTTTTTAAAAGTACATATTTTAAACCTCATTCTTCTGAAAACAATAGGCCCTGCAACTTATTTTTTAATAAGCAGAACAAGTTCACCAAATCTTAAGCAATTTGCTTTCAGTTGGAAGTATTCTTTGATTGATTTCATACCAGAATGACCACCCAGAGGAAGTATCGTTATTCTACACAAAATGTCAGAAGTATGCTATTGTGAAAAAGAATACCTAATTCAGAGCTGCACAATTATGACAGGGTAGCTTGTACTTGTGCACAATATTTTATTCAAAACCTAAGTGATAATGTATATTTTCTTAAGATATGTACAGTGAGATAGCAATTCATATGAACTATGACACATACACACAGAGCGCCCCAAAAGATGTAACTCGTTTTCTGTTAAGAACCCCATTTTGAAAATTGGTACACTGTCAGATGAAATACTAAAAGAAAAATCATGGAGAAATTTTTTTTTAGTTTTTGCAGAATTCAAGGTCAAATTTTACTATTTGACCTTGAATATATATTTATTCCAAAAAACCATTTGTTACATATCAAATGAAAGAGCATTTCAAAGGCTTTCCATCAACACCATGATTAACTTTCTAGGTTCTGTAGAACTGGAATTACTGTAATTTTAATGTTATCCGACACACTAAAATTAACAATTTTCTTCATATTTTTGATTGCCATATCTCCAAAAGTTTTTGTCCCAGAAGTCTAATTTTTGGAGCAGCTTATTTTCTCAGCAGACCCAACAAGTTCACCAAGTTTTTTCAAAATCGGTGACGGTCAGGTAAATTCATTGGTTGATTTTACATGGAATGACCCCCCCTCCAAAGAGCTTCATCTAGACGGCTGAAAACGGCGACCTAGATGAAATGCAGGGTGTGAGGCACAGTGGCTGCAAGGTTCGCTGCTGCACATGTTGGATGCACATAAGCATCCGAGTTCGGAGGCTTACATGCATCGAGGGCGGGGCAAAAGGACTGCGCTCAAAGTGTTTGACTCTGACCAAGGACAATTGATCAGCCTTGGCCAAATCACTATTTTTCAGCATCGGACTCCCATATGTAAGGAGGATACTGACAGTACAATCCTAAGGGTTTATTCAGAAGCACCCCACTGTATTCAATGGGGTTTACTCTGCATGGGAGTGCAGCCTGAATCCAGTGACTAGACACTTCAGATTAAAACCTTTTCTGGCTGGAAACCAGCACAATGTGCAGCCCCAAAGCCAGGAATGTTGAGGTAGGGTGGCTAAAGGTACATGGGGAATGGGAATCAATGTACATAAGCCAGAACCCTAAATATAGGGTAGCTTAATATGGCTTCAAATGTTTTAATTGTATTGTGTATTATTAAAATTAAAAATAAGGGATTGGTACGTGCCAGTCATCCCTTTGCGCTCATAGGGCACAACACCAGAAGGCAGAACAGGTTTATTTCTTAGTGAGAAACTGGACAGAACTGGGGCCCCACAACAAAATGTTGCAATGTATTCCCAGCCCCTAACAGGAGTTCTCCTGCTTAAGGCTCCAGCAGACATCCAGGAACTGAAGCTTTGTAGTGTTGTTGGGGCTTGCAGGAGGGAAGTTTCAGGAGGGGAGGAAATAAATACTTTTTTCCAGTTTCTCAACCTCTTGAAACCTCCTTGTTGCTGTCCTATGCTGGTTGCCAGCCCAAATCCTGTGTACTTTATTGCTATATACAGCAAGAGGGGGAGGTGGTTTCTGGAGATTGGAAAAGGGGAAACAGCATCATTTTTACTTCCCTTCCTCCTAAAGCCTCCCTATACAGCATTTCCCCACTCCAGGATACTAGAAGCTCAATTCCATCTCCCCGCTACCCCATTTTCCTTATTTCCACGCCCTCAAAAATCCATAACAGCAGGTCTCTTTCAGGCCATTTTTGGAAGCATTAACTTTTTATTTTAATGGGGATTGTGCTTGGGACCTTCTGCATGCAAAGCATGTGCTCTGCCACTGAGCAATAGTTCCTCCCCTAAAATTTCAAAAAGAAACACGAGGGTCAGTAGCCTCTGTGAAGCTGCCTTATAGCAAGTTAAACCGTTGGTCCATCTAGCCAAGTACCTTCTACTCAGCAGCAATATAACAGAGAGGTATTTCACAGGCTACCAAAGATCCTTTTACGTGAAGATGCCAGGGACTGAAACTGTGTGGAAAGCATGCCCTCAATCATTAAGCTATAGCCCCACCTGTTTTTATCACGGAGCATTTCAGTTAACACCATGTTTAGCTGCATTTAAACCATAAAAATTGAGCAGGGGGTTGGACTCGATGGCCTTGTAGGCCCCTTCCAACTCTACTTTTCTATGATTCTATGATCACTAGACTATGGGTTCAGATAATAGTTTGAAGGCATGTAACAAACACAGTTCTATTGCTGAATATAAACAGTTCTGTTCCTATAACCTGCTTGGATGGGAGACTGTCTGGGAGCCAGATGAGCTCCCTGATAGAAGAGTGGAGTATACATGTAATAAATAGATACGGAAAATCATGATTTAATGAAAGCAACATTATTTAGCCATCTGCTAATAGCCTGCTAGGCTGGGGTCAATTACATTTGAGAGGGAGAAAATCAAAACAAATAAGCACTTCAGTATGAAGTTCAGCTGATTCGGCTTCCACAAGCTGAAAATGCAAGTGCAAACCAAAGATGGGGAATTTGGCGCTTTGCAAGCCGAAGGGACCAGGTTCAACCTTTGGCATCTCCAGGAAAAGGATCAGGTAGCAAGTGATGGGAAAGATCTCTGCCTGAGACCTGGGGAGTCACTGTCAGAGTGGACAGTACCAGGCTAGAGCACATGACCCAGTGATGAGGAAGCTTCATATGTTCCCAAAAATGGACCTGGCTTGAATCCAGATTTAGTCTTACTTAGAGTAGTCCCAGTGAAATCAATGGAACTCAAGTCAGTCATGACTAACTTAAATCCCATTGATTTCAATGGGTCTACTCGAAGTATGACTAAATCTGGATCCAGGTATGACAATCTGAGGTGCTGTTCTTGTCAGACACATGGGCAGAGTGATGCTACCTACCTGCGGAGTGGGTGGAGGAAAGACCCACAGCAGAGGCATACGCTGCATCCAAAGCCCTGACTGCTCACTGTGGCTAAGGGGAAAAGTGGGATGGTGGGGATTTCCCCCAGTTTTTGAGCTAGTGTTCAGGGTTTTAAAAACACACCTTTCCCCTCCCATTGAAAGCTTAAGGCCTGGTTTGAGCAGGAGGCAGGGAACAGGAGGGCTTTGGAACCTGTGTGCCAAATGTAGCCTTCCCCCCTCTACCACTGTCGAAGCACAGATGGTGGAGAAGAGGTGGTGGTGGCTTCCACTGCCACGAAGCCTGCAATGGCAGGCCAATGGAGAAGGAATTGTACAGCATCCTATGGCCCCTGAGACACCCTCTCAGGGACCATAGATAGGACCATGTCTTAATGCATCAAGCCACTCTACATTATTTGTTGTGGGGACAATGAGAGCAATTCACATCTTCATTTCTGAGGTGGTGAATTCTCCTGCAGTGACTTTGGCACTTCATTTTCACAAAGGAAGCTATTTAAGTAAAAAAACAGAAACCTACAATGTTTTCTCCAAGATGGGATCCAGTTTTCTATGTGGGGGCTGTTTTCACAAACATCACTCCCCATGTGAAAATGAAGGGATAAAATCACTGCACAAGCACTTTAGCATCTCAGAAACAAATGAGCAGCCCTACATTGGTCTAACAAAAGATAACAGCTGAAACTTTTTGCATCCTGCCTTTTTGGAACCAATATGGCAATACCAAATGTTCCTTTGTATTTGTTCAGAAACAAATTAATCCCTAAATCTGCTACTTTTTGTGAGCATAACCTGAACATATAACTAACCAATAGCCAGATCTTATGCATGTTTACTCATCAGAAGTAAATCTCACCGAAGTCAATGGGGCTTGCTCACAGTGTGAACAAAACTATAACCGAAGCCCGTAATCCTAAGTATACTTGCAAGGAAGCAGGTCTCCGAGCTCAGTGGGAGTTTTCCAAGCAAGCACATTTAGGGATTGCACTACAAGAATAATACGGCACATACCAATATAACAGCCAATGCCTTGGTGGGGAAAATATCTAGCTTTTTACAAGTAATAAAAGCCTTGATTTTTATCCAATAACAATCTACTCACAATAAATACCAGTTGCAATCTTGGTTGACTTCAATGAGATTTAAGCAACCTTCCTGTGTTTAGTACTACAGTCCAGATCATCACCAGTGTTACAATTATCTAATTCTGCCTTTCCCAACCTGGTACCTTCCTGATGTTTTGGACTACAGCTTCCAGCATTCCTTACCATTGGCCATGTTGGCTAGGGCTGATGGGAGATGAAGTCCAAAAGATTTGGAGGGCACCAGGTTGGGGGAGATTGATCTAATTATTCTTGAAGGTGTTAAGTATCTGACAGCTACACAAAAATGGTTATCTTATGTTTCTTTCTGGGGGGTAACTGCTATGGGGAGCACCTTTCAGCTAAGTATATTTGCATCTGAATGGTGCTGTACATAGGCAAGGAATCATCCTAAAATGGTACAAAGGAACAGCATATGGTCACAGCCACATCAAAATCCTTAGGTCAGAAAACCCCTTTTAGCCATATACCCCTAACTTCCCAATGTCTGGAAAATGGGAAAACCAAGATGTAGCAAAAATCTCAATGAATAGACGAAAGAACAAAAAGCATTTTTACATTAACTCTTTAGTTTGCATCCTAAACCTAGAAGCCTAACCACACAATAAATAGCACCATCAGAAGTAATATCCACTAAGTGCAATGGGACATACTACTCTCTATTAAGTCAGTTTAGGATTGCCACCTAAGTATGTTTAAATGTATTTGCTTGCATTTAGCCCTTGTTATCCTTGCTCCACAATTTAGACTGTGCAAGTCCCTCATGGGAGGGCCCGTATGTTCCTTACGTTACCCTATCAAACACCATGTACAGTCATGCCTTGGACTGGGAACGTAATTCGTTCCGGAAATGTGCTTGTAATCCAAAACACTCTTATATCAAAACGAATTCCCCCCCAAAAAAATTGTACAGAGGTTTTTAATTTAAGCCATACTACAGTACTTGTATTGCAAGATGTCGCTTGTATATCAAGTAAATAAAATAAATAAATATTTAAAAATTTGCTTGTCTTGCAAAACGTTCTCAAACCAAGTTACTTGCAATCCAAGGTATTACTGTACACTGATGGTGCTATATAAGCAAACAATAATACATCAATAAAGTGATTGCATAATGAAATGCTAATGGCAACAAGAGATTAACACAGCACCAAAGGGTGCTCTTAATAGAAAGCAGAAGAGCAGGCTGCTTTTTGCTCAAATTCTCTGGAATTTGAGAGAGATTCTGTTCTGAAGGGGATTATAAAACAGGCTTATCTATTCTAGCACTATTGTGCATCATGTGGAGGTAAGGTACCCATTTCCCATTCTCTGTGCTGGGGAGAAGTTCCTTCAAGTGCTTAGAGGCAGGCAGGCTCTGCTCAATAGGTGTTAAGGAGCTGGACTGTCCATACAGTCTCTACCATGGAAATGATTTGACCATGAAACATTATGCGATGTGACAGCAAAGCAGGTTCTGTTCCACAGAGCAGTCTCCCCAACCTGGAGCCCTCCAGATGTGTTGGATTTCAATTTCCATCAGCATGGTCAATGATCAGGAATGCTGGGAAAGGATCCTTTTTCTCGTCTGGTGGTGCTTGGAGGTGGAGCAAACAGACTATTCCATGCATTGCTCCAATACTCATTTTCTGAATCTCACTTTGCAGAACAGTCCTTCCTCCATCCCAGACTTGTATGTGTACACACACACACACACAGCCATCACTGTGACCACTTTGAACATCTGTAATAGGATCTTGCCTACAAATGCTTGTGCTACAATAGTTTGTTAGCTTTTAAAATATACACACACATGATGCCACTCATAGAACTTTTTGCTGCAGCAGACTAACATGGCTACTCTTCTAGAATTATTCCAATACTGGCTTTTCTTTCATGGAGCTTTATGGGGTTGGAGTGTTCATGTAGTATGTAGGGATGAAGGAAAGAGGTGCTTCTTCCCTGAAATAATGTTTTTTTTAATGAACTGCCTTCTTCAATCAGACCAAAGGTCCATTTAGTCCAGCATTTTGTTTCCAACTGCAAAGAGCCAAAAGTTTGTAAGGGCACAATCCTATCCATGTTTAGACAGAAAAATGGCTGGCTGGGGGATGCTGGGAATTGTAGGACTTTTTTCTGTCTAAATAAGCATAGGAGGTGCAGGAGGTTCTAAATTCCTCCTTGAGAGAGGAAGTGGTGCCGGCCTCTTTAAGGGAGCAGGTAATTAGGCACTCCTGGGGGGGAAAACTAACCTGGATGATGATAACAACTATAGGCCAGTAGCCAACATCACCTTCCTGGGCAAGGTGCTTAAGCGGGTTGTTGCAGGTCAACTCCAGGCACTCTTGAATGGAACAGATTATCTAGACCCATTTCAATCGGGTTTCAGGCCTGGTTTTGGAATGGAAACTACCTTGGTCGCCCTGTTGGATGACCTTTGCTGGAAGAGGGACGGGGGCGGGCGGCGTATCTTATGTTGTATTTTATGGTTTTAATTGTTGTGAACCACCCAGACAGCTTCAGCTATTAGGCACTATAGATATGTAATAAATAAAATAAATTGTGCCTAGAAACCTACAAGTAGGGCATAGAGTCAACAGCCCTCCCACTGTTTGCAGCCAATATTTGGTATTCAAAAGTAACAATGCCTCTGGACATGGAGGTTCCATTTATCTATTTGGAATATTAGATGGGGTCGGAAGGGAGATGGTGGTCCTCTTATAAGTAGTAAGATTACATATTATTTCACATGGGCTGCACAAATGGCCTGGACTCTGGAGCATCTATGGATATAGCACTGCTGCAGCTATGCATACATGGACCTGATCAGTCCCTTAGATGGAAGGACACTGGAAAGCCCCATATTATGAGAACAGAAGTATAACAAAGCAAATAATTAAGAACATAGGTAGAGTTCTGCTGGATCAGACCAAAGCTAATTCTGAACCAGCATCTTGTTCTTCACAGTGGCCAACAAGATGCATAAAACAACACTCACAAGCAAGAGGTGAAGGTGGCAATTCTGCCCCACTGTTTGCCCCAACCAACATGGAGGTTCCACATTATTATTATTACAGTATTATGCCCCTCAGCCCAAAAAGAGGCTCCTGGAGCAGCTTAAACAATTAGATTTTCAGCAACGCTGGTGGAATGGCCCTGCTTCGCCTCTTATCTCCTGAGACCAGCAGTCCAACTGGAGCAGGCCCTGATGTCCCTTCAGCCTGCTCTTGTCCCCCTCACTCCTTCTTCCCCACAGGGCAGTTGATGTCAGTTAGTTAGCCCTGTGGAGGGTGGAGGCAGCATGGAGCTTTAGCTCTCATGGCCAATAATAATGGTTAATAGACTAATGCACATGAGTTCTCTTAACCCCCCTTTAACCCCTATTCAGCCTTCCCCAACCTGGTGCCCTCCAGGTGTGTTGCAGTCCAAGTTGGGGGAAAGCTGCTTAATTATCTTTCTGCACGACAGAAGTTCTTGTAAAAAGTGTCGACAGGGAACAGGGTCAGAGTACGGTGCGATAGATCCTCTGCGGCGAAGGGGACCGTGAGGGAAAGGGGCTCCCCTTGAGGCCCAAGAGGGCCGCTTAGAAGCCCTGGAGCGGCTAGAGAAGCCGGGGCGGGTGAGGGGGCAGGGAGGGGGGCAGGTTGAGGCGACAGAAAAAGCAGGTCAAGCCACGACTCACCAACTCATAGTTCCCCTTCTGGTTCGGCTCCTCTCCCGGAAACACCCGCTCCGCACTCAGCCTACCTTCCGGAAGTGAGGTCAGGGACGCGCGCGCGCGAGATTCGGCTACGTCACGCACGGGCCTGGGAGGCGGAGCCAGCGCATGGAGGCGGGGGGAGGAGGGAGGCGCCTGCCCTCTGTAACCCTTTCACTGCTGCGTAGTCCGAAGGATGCTCCGGAGTTAGGTCCGAGGAGAGAGAGCTTAGCAGCAGCAGCAGCAGCCTCCTTGCTGGGTCCCGTCCGAGCCTGGAGATATGCAAGAAGAGAAGGGATGAGGATGCTTTTTTCTGCCCCCCCCCCCCCCGCCCAGCGTCATCCTCCAGACCGGGCTGCAGTTTCAGTGGGTGTCATCCCGAGCGAAGCTGAAGTCACGACACTGACAGGACTCGTTTTGCATCCGCGCGCACACAGGGGCGATCAAGGAAGAGGTGCAGAAAGAGGAAAGGGGGTGTGGATCCGCGCGCACATCTCCAGTGGTATTGCAAACCACATGTATTGCAAACGCAGCCGGATGGTCGACTCCGTGCTTGTTTGTTCTTTCTTCCTTTCCTTTAAATAAGTGCAGTGCAACCTTATGCATGTTTGCTCTGAAGTAAGTCCCATTGTGGCCAATGATGCTTACCCCCAGGTAAGTGGGTATAGCCTATTGCACCGTAACAGCGCAATGCTGTCTATGCTCGTCTACGTTGGAAGTATGCGAGTAGACTGCCCTGTTGAGATTGCAGTCTAAAGGCGCAATCCTAAACACACTACTTACTAGGGAGTAAGCCTCACTGAACCATGTGGCACTATTAACATGTGACACGCATACCACTGGAACAGATTTTTTAAAATTTACTCTTTCTGTGATATTTTTAATGTATTTATTATTTTATATTGGCTTTTATATTGTATTTTATGTATTTCTTATGTAAATAGCTTAGAGATGTTATGTTACCAAGCGGTATATAAGTAGTCTCAATAAATAAATAAATCCTTGCATGTTTTACATAAAACGATTGAAAATAAACTAAAAATACATATTTGCATTTGTAAACTTCTGTGTGTGCGTGTGCGCTTGTTTTAGGGATGTCCCACAATAAAAGAAATCTTAGGTGCACACATACATGACAGCAACCCCCCTTGGACACCATGGGACTTATTTCTGAGTGAACATCCACAGTATTGGGCTGTTAAGCTGCAATCCTACACGTACTTACCTGAGAGGAAGCTCCATTGAACTCAATAGGGCTTATTTTTTAGTAGACAGGTATAGGTTTGCACAGTTAGGTGATTATTCATATTACTTTTAGTCAATTGATTAAATTTGCAAGTATTTACATATAGGTAAAAACAGTACTTGCAAGGAAACGCATACTTCTTTGTTTATAGATGAGATGATGCGCATATGTTATAGCAGCCATCATCTTAGAAGAGCATTCTGTCCTATGAAAGATAAGAGGGAACACTTCTTAAGATAGTGCCTGGCATCTGCAGTTTTTATAACGATTTGCATTAAACATACATTTATTTTTTTAAATCTGACTGATTGAGACAGCTTTTTAGTCCATGAAAATATTGTTAATCAATTAAGCAAACCAATTATTGAATTGAATATTGCAGCGCTCTCTCTCACTACCTTATTAGGGATGATTACAGATTTTTGTTCAGTTTGTTTTTTGATTAAAAACTTACCAAAACTCAGAATTTTTAAAATAATTGGAATAGAAAGAACTTTGATATATTAAAAAAAATCAGACGTGAGAGAACATGAAACTAACAGATTCACCCATCCTGGCAGAGGATTTTGAGTGCTTAGCTCTTAAATGTATGGGTTTGAATCTCTGTGTATTAGGGTTGTCATCCCCCTTTTCTGACCAGCTCTGCACATCAGAAAACAGCTTCATGGCAGCAGGGGTGTACTGGTAAATAATAACGTGCGGGTGCTCATCGTGACAGTCACGCCCTCAGAGAAAGTCCAAAAATGCAGGCACCTGTGTTGCTCCATATCTATATGTGTGTGTGTGTATTATGTGTGTATGAGCAACAATACATAAGATAATACCTGATTTATTAGGATCAGCTGACAGTCATAGAATGACTTTGGGCCAGTCACTGACTCTCAGCCTAACCTACCTCACAGTGTTGTTGTGAGGATAAAAATGGAGAGGAGGAGGATTATGTAAGCCGCCTTGGGTTCCTTGCAGGAAAAAAGGTGGGGTATAAATTTAATAAATAAATAGAATAGAATAGAATAGAATAGAGAGCTGGCAAAGGGCGGTGTAGTGGTTAGCATGTTGGACTTTGACTGGAGAGACCTGAGATTGCAGAAGAAAGAGCAAGAGAGAGAGAGAGAACATGACCCAAACAGCATAAGAGCACCAGTTCAAGATTTTCCAGGATTTCCTTTTCCCAGCACCAGGGAGAAATATTTGATCTCCAAGTCAGCAAGCCAGTTACATATATACCAGGTCCACACGATCACCACAGCCTGCGTGTGATGCATGGTGGCTGCTCTTTTGAATATTCAATATCTCTCCATTCTGGGAATAGCTGCCTGTTGAATTTGGCCAGTGCAGATGGGGAAGAATTTCATTTGGTGATTTAACATGGCTCAGGGTGCAAAAGCACACATAGTTGCTTATTTATATGCATTGGCAAAGGGAAAGTCAAGCATGAAAGCATCTTGGACAAAATGAAAGCTTTGGCCCAGGGATTCTCAGATAGCTATAGGGAATTTGTTCCCAGTTCCTTACTCTGTGTTGATTAAGGAACTGGGAACAAAAACCAACCTCATTCTTTTGTGTGATTTCTTCTTCTTTTTTCTTAACATCCAGCCTTGGAAAGAGTTTTGATGAAGTACTTTATGACCTTTTAGTTGGGTCAAATAAAGGTATTATCCTATTCTTATTTTTCCCCCTAGCGGACCAACAGGGTTACCTTCAATTTTTCATATGTTTTGTAACTGCTGCAGATTGATTCCCTTCATGCCTGCTTACTCTCTGAAGATTTTTAAATGTATAGATTTTAATGTTCTTTTGTATTTTGACTGTATTAAAATTCAGTTAAATAAGGAATAGAAAAAATACACAGGACAGAGGGAGGAGAAGAAAGAAGAATGATTATTATTCTCCAACCATGAATTATGCAGAGAGCATTGGGCTTCACCCCAACTTCCAATCAATGTACTTTCCAGTTCTTCAAGCTCTTTTGCATCAACCATCCTTTCGACACAACCCTACTCACTATCATCCTTGCTCAAATGGGAAGAAAGTGTTAATTAAGTATTGTGACATTCTAAGTTGTTTCTTGTTTTGTTCCCATCATCTGTAAAGGTGGCCTCAAAACTTCCTGCTGTTCGTCTTCATCTAGCCCTACAAGGTTTAGCAATATTGTACTTCCCAATCTCTTAGCTTCGATTTCTTTATTATATCCTTCAGCTTTTTTTCTCTAATACCATATTCCAGATGGCTATTCATCCAGTTAGGTATAGCATTGTTTCTTATGTGTTTTTCCATCTTGTTTGGTACACAGATAATGTAGTGTATTGTTATTTATTTAGGGAGCAATCCTATGGCCACTAGATGTTGTCTAGCCTGCCATAGGAGAGGTCGGAGTCCCAGCTCCAACCTCGGAAATGTGCTCCAAGGTCGGAGCTGGGACTCCAACCTCAGAGTGCCTTCCCTCCGCCCTTGCAGCCAGCGCAGTTCTTTCCGCACCGACAGTTGGAAGAGCAACCTCGGAGCCGGAGGTTTGTGGGCGGGGAAGGGGGGGAGGGGAGGAGTGAGGCTCTGGCGCCTCAGCCTGTCTTCCTCGCGCACAGGGCCAGAAGACTTAGACAGTCAAAATTGTCCGTCTAAGTCTTTTGCAAGGCGGGAGAAGTGTGGAGGCGACCTTTGCCTCTGTGCTCCTTCCACCCTCGATAGGATGCCTGTAATCCTCCGAGTTTGGAGCGTTACGGGCAACAACACTGGATCACGTTATTTGATTTTCTTTTTCTTTTTTTTAATTTTATTTATATTTTTTTAAAAGAACACACATACAAAAAACAACAACATAAACCTACAAATCATACACTACAAGTGCACCCGTCACCCCGGGGCCAAAACCAATTCTATCCACATAATCCATTATTAATCTATATTCCAAAAATACATCATATCATGACATGGCTTACTCCCTTTCCCCTTTACTAAAACATAATCTAAAAATGATCCCCATATTTCCTTAAAATTATTTTTCTTTAATTGTCCCCTTTTACATTTAATACTACATGTTAGTTTATCATTTAAAGCAATATCCCAAGCCTCTTTATACCAGTCTATTATTAAATACTGATGTTGAACTTTCCAATTCCTTGCAATCAATAATCTCCCTGCCGCTAATAAACTTACAATTAGTTCCTTTTTCTCTTGTGAGCACAGAAGTTTCTCCGTTATTGATAACAATGCTAATTTTGGACAGACCTCCACATTAATACCAATAATTTCTGAAATTTCTCCAAAAATTTTATTCCAAAAATCCAATATGCTTTTACAGCTCCACCACATATGAGCATAAGTACCAAGTTCCTGGCATCCTCTCCAACACAATGGAGCACAATTACTATCTATTTTATTTAATCTTACTGGAGTCAAATACCATCTCCAAACAGTTTTTAAAAAATTCTCTTTTATCCTTACTGACATATTTCTTAATATACGTCTCCCTCAAATATTTCTCCACCCCACATTCGATATCTCCTCCTCAAATTCCATTTCCCACATCATCTTAAGGTTGTCTTTTTTCACTTCAATCCTCTGCATCATTTTATATATCTCCTTAGTTAACCCTCTAGAAGAAACCTTCCCTTCTATAAGTTCTCTAGACAACACTTTCTTTTCAAATCCAGTAAACTCCCTCTCATGCTCATTTTTCTTTTTCCATTTCTTAGTCCACTGATCTAATTGCATTAAATTTAACCACGAAATTCTATCTGGCCCAATCATTTCCAATATTTGTTGTCTAGTCTCAATTTTTCCCATCCAATTCATTAATTTGATAACCTTATTTTCCCTAATTTATTTGATTTTCTACCAAAAATGGCACTCAAGGCAGCTTGCAATCACTAATAGAACTTGATAAAAACAATAAGCAACTGCATTAAAACATAATTAAAAACACAACACTAACAGAATAAAAATAGCATCTAGCTCAATGGACATGCTTACACACCAAAGGACCATTTGAATAAAGTGGGCTTTGCCTGACGGCAGAAGGGCAACAGAGTGGGAGCAAACCGAGCCTCCCTCGGCAGGGAGTTCCACAGCCAGGGAGTGGCCATTGAGCAGGCACTCTTCACATTGCCACCAAATGCGCCTCTGAAGGTGGTGTTGGTGGTCTCGAAAGAAGGGCCTCTCCAGAAGATCTTAAGAACTGGGCAGGCCTGAATGGGAGAAGGCGGTCTTTCAGGTAGACTGGTCTCAAGCCATATAGGGCTTTGTAGGTTATAACCAGCACTTTGAATTCTGCCCGGAAACTGACCGGTAGTCAGCAGAACTGTTGTAACAAGGGAGCCGAGTGCTCCCTGTAACTCCTTGTTACAGGTGAATAGGGCTATGACTGTGGGTTTGCCTTAAGGCAATACCTAGCCAGAGTCTTGGACTTGACCGCCCAGTATATTCAGGCGATATGCCTTAGTGGGAACTAATTGCTAGATTATTGCTTTTGATATAGGACCACTCTGGAATGTTCTGAATGGGGGGGAGTCCAGAAAAGGGGATGCGGCATACCTCCCCCCACCCTGCACTAAGGATGATGTAATCAAAGTCTCTGTGTGAAAAGAAATGGTAGAAGCTACAGTTTTGAGTCAGGGAGAGACAGACAAACAGAGAGAGAGAGAGAGAGAGAGGTGAATTTGGGGCAATGGAAGTATTTGAGGTGCTGGCTGGCTCTCTCTGGTAATCTGATGTGGGGTAATCAGATTTGCTGTTGGGAGTGTTTAAGCTATCTGCCTCCAATTATGCTCAACCTATATATTTGTACATAAAGTCAAATATTACAAAACACCATAAGCCTCCAGTGACCTCCTTCCAAAGGAAATCAACCCCAGGTAAGTCACCTGTTACTAAGTCCCTTGAACTTTTACACAGACACACACACACTGTGATGTTCCTGGGGTTCTTTGGACAGTGTTTACCTCTTTCCTTATCCTGGCCCCCCAGAGATTCACTAAGTAAGCTGAAATTGATGCATGTCCAGTTGTTCCAGCTTTACCGCTGGGACTAAATCTACCCTAAAATAGTCCAAAAGTCAATAGCTGCTACCAACTACTGAATCAAAGGGCAATAGGACTCTAAACTTTTAAGGGAGATATATCTAACTGGAGTTACAACTCTGCCAGCTTCCAATATCTGACCAACCCCACACTTCAATTTCTTGCCTAAGACAATCCTTAATGTGGGGTGAGCTCATAAGATTAGATAAAATTTACCAATTTTCAACAAAATGTAATGATGGATGTATTACATTTATGGGGGGGAGGAACCTTTGGTGGGTATGTAAGAATATATTTTGATTATTTAGAATGTGTTTCTGTATTATTATGGTAATATAATATTAATAATGGAAACATTGGGGGGAAAACCTTTGTAGATCAGAACACTTCAGCTTAATTAATGAAAGGTTAGGTTTATTAACAAACAACATAATCATGCAGTCAAGTAAAAAATTGTTAAAATGATGGTTCTAACTTCTAATACTTGCCCTAGCAGTCTAATGGATAGGTAAGGGTGCAATCCTATGCATGTTTAGACAGAGAGTAGTCCTAAAATTCCCAGCATGCCTCAGGTAGCCATGGTTTGTGCCTTAAGTCACATCTTAGGCGGTTGCAAACCCCCCCCCCCACACACACAGTACCAAACAATAGGTGTGATTTAGAAATCAAAGGCCTTCTCACAGAAGAGATACCATGGAATTTGGGGAGCATAGCTTCTTGCCAACTCCAGCAGAAGGCATTTGACACAAGACATGGTTGTATATCGATAGGGCCTTGCCTGCAAGATAGATGAAATGGCAAGACCTGCTTAGTATATCAGGCAGGAGTGAAACCAAGGTCAACCAAAGGATGCAACATGCACTTTTGCATCTCAGGCAGGTCTCTCTCCACATGCCAGCCACATGCCAGCAATGGATGGAGCTGAAGCCAGTGGTGGGCAGGGCCAGAGCCAAAACTGGGGGGGACCTCTTTTTTCTCTCTCCCAGCCACCCCCTTCTCCCTCTCCCTCTCCACCCAGTGGGCTGCTGAAGGGAGGCCAGATCGTTCTTGCCAGAAGCCTGAATTGATTGCTTGCATGCAAAGAGCTCTTTTTGGCATTTGACACAAGACATGGTTGTATATCGATAGGGCCTTGCCTGCAAGATAGATGAAATGGCAAGACCTGCTTAGTATATCAGGCAGGAGTGAAACCAAGGTCAACCAAAGGATGCAACATGCACTTTTGCATCTCAGGCAGGTCAGATGTCTAAGTGAAACCAACGGGGCCACATGCCAGCAATGGATGGAGCTGAAGCCAGTGGTGGGCAGGGCCAGAGCCAAAACTGGGGGGGACCTCTTTTTTCTCTCTCCCAGCCACCCCCTTCTCCCTCTCCCTCTCCACCCAGTGGGCTGCTGAAGGGAGGCCAGATCGTTCTTGCCAGAAGCCTGAATTGATTGCTTGCATGCAAAGAGCTCTTTTGGCATTAGGCCAAGGATGCGGGCCTAGGGTCATAGGTTGCCCACCCGAGGTATACAATGATAACAAAATACACATAATAACCAAGAGCTAAAAAGTGATGCAGCACTAAAACCATGTATAGCAGAAGGGGGGGGGGGATTAAAGATAATCACCATTTGCCTAAAGGCCAAAGGAGAGGGAGCCAACCAGGCCTTCCTAGGATGGGGGTTCTACAGTCTTGGCACCACTACTCAAAAGGCCCTGTTCCGGGTCACATGAACATTTACTCACAGGACCTGCTCAGGAATTGTTTCCTATTACATGCTTTGACTATTTGCCACAGCCAAATTGGAAGGAGCATCCCATAAGGTCCATAAAGAAAGAAAGAAAGAAAGAAAGAAAGATTTATACACCTAGGTCATTTCTGCTGCCTCCATTCATAACCCCTGTGTTCATCCTCACAGGCAGAGAAAAAGCCTTGCCTAAAATCTCCCACGTTGTCCATTGTTTGACAGCAAGCCGCTCCAGCTGCCGGTGGCTGCATTTCAACAGTTTCATACTTTTCCAGCAGGCGAGTGAGCAGCGACTGCTGGATGGTGCACAAAACGCTTGTTGTCTCTTCACTGCTAATTGTGAAGACACCTTCCCATTTTCAACTTGATTTATTTATCAGGAGAGGCTGCCCCCAAGGAAGCCAACCCAGCATTTACCCAAGACACAACACATGTCAAGAGAGATTCTTCGCTTTTCTTTTAATCAGTTAAGCATGGGCTCACAGCCAGGCTGGACAAATTGAGTAAAGCTGGCAGATTGTTCCCATTAGATTGTACATCCTCAGACCCCGGCAGGATCTCATAAAAGTCAAGGAGACTATTCCCAAGAAAGTGGTTTAAGGTCCACCACAGACTACAGATGTACAGACATTGTAAAATCTGTTCTGTCTACATTTCGCGGACGGTCAGGCACCTTTTGTTCCACTGTCCACTCATTGATGGAATCGGATTTTATACACATTTGTGCAAATTCACACTTGCTTAAATTTGCACTCCCAAAATGTGCAAATCCCCCCAAAATGTGTATTTTCACGCTTTAGTCTATGGGGGAAAGGTGCATCTTTGGTCAATGTTTTTTATTTTATGTATTTTTCTACAACTATATTTGTGTTTTTATATATCTATCTATCTAGATAGAGATAGAGATAGAGATAGAGATAGAGATAGAGATAGAGATAGAGATAGAGATAGATATATGTCCACAAGTCCGCAGAATCCATGTGACTTGGGAAAAGCCAGTCCACTGCAGAATCTGCTGGTTTGGTTCATAGAAAGTCAAACTCATTTGAGTCTGTTGTGGATTTCTCCGACATCCCTATGTACAGACTTAACATAAAAAGAGCCAGTCCATCTAGCCCAGCATTCTGTTCACACAGTGGCCAACCAGCTGCCTGTGGGAAGCCCACAAGTAGACTATGAGCGCAACAGGACCCCCCCACCCATGTTCCCCAGCAACTGGTGTACATAAGACATACTGCCTCTGATATTGGAGGTAGCATAAAGCCATCATGACTAGTCACTGATAGCCTTCTCCTCCATGACTTTGTCTAATCCCTTCTAAGGCCTTCCAAGTTGGTGGCCATCACGACATCTTGTGGTAGTGTGAATTCCATAGTTTAACTATGCGCTGCATGAAGAAGTACTTCCTTTCATATATCCTGAATCTACCACCCTTTTAATGCCATTTTAATGCTCATTCTCCCAGTCTGGAGAAATCCTTTTGGAGCTCTTCACAATCTCCTTTTGTTTTAAATAATTTTAAAACAAAATTATTGTCTCCCAAAGCAGTTACTTTATTCCCAACTCAAGGATGGAAAGCGGAATATTGGTGGTCGGTATAAGAGGTTTAAAGATGTTCCTAAGGCTAATCTTAAAAAATGCAATATAAACATCGAGAACTGGGAAGCTCTGGCCCATGAACGATCTAACTGGAGGTTGGCCTTTCACAAAGGTTCTACGGACTTTTGAAGAAGCCTGAGTGCAAGGCGAAAGGGAGAAACGTGCTAAGCGAAAAGCACGTCAAATGAATCCTTTACAGGACCATCTTCCATCTGGTAATCTGTGTCCTCACTGTGGGAAGCTGTGTGGATCTAGAATTGGCCTCCACAGTCACTTACGGACCCATCGCTAGAGTCTACACAATTTTTTAGAATTTTCTCTTTTTAAAATTTTCTTTTTGTAATTTTATCCTGGAAGACAATCTTACTTGGTCACGAGTGATCGCCTATGATGATGAAATAATTTGTGACTGCTTTAGCAGTTCCCTCTCCCCAAGAATCTCCCTCTCCACAGTGAATTGTAGTTTGACAAGGAGAGCTAGCGATCACTAATTGAGAATTCTCAACACTCCCTCCAAACTACAATTCCCAGGATCCTTTGGGAGAAGAGATGACAGTTAAATGGATATCAAATCAGATATACTCACAGTCATAAATTCCATAAAATACATTACGCCTTGTCCACACTGGGTTCAAGCCTAGGTCAGTACCAATTTGTGGCTTATGTAATGTGTAGTTTACCTGACACCTGCATTAAGAGTGTGTATGTATATTTGGGGTGCTTAATTTTGTAGATATTCAGTCGTTTCTCCCGAAGCTTTGGCTACAAATGCTTTACATATTGCTTATTGCATAGGCACCAGTGCCAGCTTCCCTTTCAGGTGGAAGAGCAGCTTTGGTGTAGTTTCCTGCATTGAGCAGGGGGTTGGACTTGATGGCCTTGTAGGCCCCTTCCAACTCTATGATCCTACGAGAACATCTATGAGATCATCATCAGGACTGCATTGCAGGGAGAAGGTTTAACCCTTGCCATGGTCCTGACCGGAGCCCTCCACAGCTGCTATGAAAATTTTCCCCACAGATATGTGAAATGCAAGCAATTGTAAGAACCTATGGTTAGATGCAATAAAATCAACTGACATGAAATGCAATCATGCATGGTATGCATCCTCCAGTCTGGTCCATACAGCAACAGGCATAGGGAGGAAAAGCACTGCATCCACGGGCCATAATTAGGGATGTCGGAGAAATCTGCAACGGATTCAGATGAGTTCAGATTTATATAAACCAACCCACAGATTCCACAGCAAACTGACTTTTGCTTTTGCTTTTGCTTTTTCTGACTTGCGGACTGTTTTTTCCCCTACCTACTTTCCAGAATTGTACGCAAATTTAGTTGTACAAAAATATGAAAAATACGGGGGGGGGGAACCCCACACACTGAAAATGTGCATCCCCGCCATAGGCTAAAGTAGGACAATGCACATTGGGGGGGGGGGATTTGCGCATTTGCACAAATGTGCACTTTCCAACATGAACGCAAGTTTGGAAACTGGGGAAAATCCAATTCCGTGAATGGACGGACAATGGAACTGAAAGATGCCTGCCAATGCACGAAACACAGATAGAACAGATTTAACGAATTCTATACATCCCCAGCCATAGTCAAGCGTATGCTCCCGCCTGCCTCTCCTGTGCCCCTCCAGTGCAGTACTGCTGCTTGCTCTATAGTTCAATGGGCACCCTTGTTTTATTGGTTTGTGCTGGTGACATGTTATGTGAGTCGCACTGGCTCTCAGTTCATTTCCAAGAGCAATTCAAGTGCTAGTTGTCACCCATAAAGCCCTAAATGGCTTGGGACCAGGTTGTTTGAAAGACCGTCTTTGCTTCTACGAGTGTGCCTGCCTACTATGTTCACCACTGGAGGCCTTGTTTCGTGTCCCTCAGCCTTCAGAGGCTATAGAACTCCCTCCCTGCAGAAGCCCAATTGGTTCCCACTTCCTAGGCAGTGAAGACATTCCTGTTTCACCAGACATTCACCTTGTTTTATTTATTTGTGATTTTTTGTTACATTTATATCCTGCCTTTCCTCCAAGGAGCCGTACATGGTCTTCCTCCTCTCCATTTTATCAGCACAACAGCCCTGCGAGGTAGATTAGGCCAAGTGAGTGTGACTGGCCCAAAGTCACCCAGTGAGTTTCATGGCCGAGCGGGGACTAGAACCCAGGTCTCGCTAGTCCTAGTCCAACACTCTAACCACTACACCCCACTGGATCTCTCTTGTTTTAATTATTCTCCTGTTGTTTGGGGTCTATTTTATTGTTGCTCCTGTTTCTTTTAGCACTCTGTTATTGCATCTTATTATTGCATCTTATTGTTGCTCCTGTTTCTTTTAGCACTCTATTATTGCATCTTATTATTTTATTGTGTATTGTTTGGTTTGTTTGTTTAAATCTGTTGTTGTAAGCTGCCTTGGGGGCCTTTTATAAAGGCAGAGTATACATTTTATATCTACTTAATGGTAGTTGGAAAGAGGTGTTTTTTTAAAAAAAAAGTTATAAAGATGTTATCATCAGCCTGTTAGCTTGCTGCAATTCTCAATGCTCAGAACTAGAAAAATACCCAGGCACCTACTCTGACTCAGTGGATTAACAAGTGCTGGGATATTGACACCATGCAGAAGCTAGCAGGCTACTTGCATACTGGCAACGGATCTAAAGAAAAAAGAACCAATTCTTAGATAATTGGGCTCTTCTTTCTTTAGTTATATGGACAGTCGAACAAATGAGTTGCCGAAATTGGACAAGAACAATGTGATATACATGCTGTGATCTTATGTTCTATCTTCCTTTGATTTATGCCATGCTTTGCAGTCCTTTTTGCACTATCAAACTGGGGGAGGGAGAGGGGAAATGGAATAATGATTCTTCTGAACTGTTTGCCTCTCTTTATTGTTTACTATAGTATTGTTAAAGTCTAACCATCAAATGAACGACATGCTTCAAAAATAAATAACTGAAGCTTTAAACCAGTGACATGTGATCCCTGCTCTATAGATATTTGCAGTGGGCAACTAGCTAGTGACATCTAGAGCCTAATTTTTATAGATGCCAGGCAATGTCAGCTATGTCAGTGGCCACTTTAACAGGTATGTCTAATAACTATTCGGCATGGAAACACCAGAACTGGATTGCCCAATTAGCAAAGATAAATGCAGTTTCACTTGCTAAACTCAACAGAGCAAAGTCAAATTTAAAAGGAGGCAATTTAATCCCTGTAACAGGGTACCCCTCCCTCACAAGGGAGGGGACACAGCTGTGTGTGTGTTGGAATGGCACTTCCAAACGAGTGAGACAAAGCACAGCAGAGAGGGAGCGATGAATGGCCATGGGGATGGATTGGGACTTTGGGGTTGCAGGTCCTCTCTCTGGGGAACTGATACAGAGTAGCGGATCATCCACCTGGTAGGACTGCCTGCTCTTTGCCTCGGCTTCTGTTCTACATGTAGATTTGTAAATAAAGTAAATATTTCAGTGACGCAATCAGTCCACAGTGCTCTTTCCTCTCAAGGGAACCAAACCTGGGTTCTGCTGCCCCTAGAGCTTCTCACCGCTTGGGGAAGTGGGAAGCACACACCAATATGGTGACCCTGCTGAAGACACATTGGGCGATGGAAGCATAGAGTTGAAGTGGTCAAAGAGAAGGCAGGGATGGGGCAAAACCCCACATAGGGCTGGGGCCCAAGTGTTGGGGGTGCGGGGAAGGAAACACTTTGCCAAGGCCCGGAGATGCAGGAAGCCCAGTCCAAGAGTCACCCACCTTACCTTGAGGAAAAGATTGGGGCTAAATTGTAGATCACGCCTGAGGATATTTATGGGGGTTTATTTCCTTGTAACTATGTGCCTATGGGGCAAGAGAGGTTAAGCCACACAGCTATTTTGCCCATAGAGTGGGTTCAAGTGTTGGACTGGGGCTTGGGAGGTCTGAATTCTAGTCCCCACTTGGCCATGAAGCTCACCATGGGACCAGGCGCTGGATCTCAGCCTAACCTACCTCACAGGGTTGTTTTGAGTATGAAATGGAGGGGAGGTTTATTATATAAGCTGCCTTGGGCACCTTGGAGGAAATGTGGAATATTAATAAAACAGACAGACAGATGGATAAACATAGTGTGAACTTGCAAAAGAAATAATGCATGGTTCTGCAATGAAAAAAGCCAGAAAACTAATGCTTTAAAGTAAACTGGTCTATTTATAAAATGTTTGCAGCTGAACTGGTCCATTAGAATAAAAAAAATTAAACATCAACAGAAGAACCTTTATTACAGTTGTGGGCAACTTGTGGCCCTGCAGGTGTTTTGGCCTACATCAGCTCTAGGCAATGGTGAGGGATCATGGAGTTATAGGCTAAAATATCTGCCGGACCACAAGTTGCCCACCACTGCTTTATGAGGACCAAGCAAACAGTTATGAAATACCGGTAGTCAGCAAGTTTTGCAGGACCCCTCTTCAGGCTGGATGCTATGTTAAACAAAAACAGCATTGGTGCTTTCAAACTGAGGACTCCTAGGCTAGCGCTACCTATCAGAAGGCATTGTGCAGCAATTCCATCTTTTTTTCCTTAATGGGTTTTCTGCGGTAAGAAAAAAGATGGAAGAAGCAATGGGGGGGGAGAATGGGGGGGGTTTACAAGTGCAAGACAATGATGTCTGGATGCCCCATAAAATTCTGTGAAGGAGGCAGGGCGACGGCAGTATAAAAGCTTTGTCTGGAAGCTGCCTAGCAAAACACTTTTTTTTTTAAAGGCATGGTAGAAAACCGCCGTGTGGGCCATGGCATGATTTCAGAAATGTAGAAAATGTAATTTCAGAATTGAAAAAGAAACGTTTCTGTCACAATTTATGAGATTGTATGTGTGGGATGGGACTGTGGTATGCTTGTGGGAAGGGGGGCACGTTACAAGTTTGTACTGGACCTTTTAAAAAAAAAGAAGAAGAAGGGAGGAGGTGATGGAAAAACCTCTGCCTGAGACCCCCAAAAGAGCCGCTGTGTCAGTTAGAGTAGGCAACACTGAGTTCAATGGGCCAATGATCCAACTCCGTATGGGGCAAAGCCAGGAGCCTTCCCGACAAGAGGCTGCCGTGCAGTGGAAATGAGGGCAGAGCCGGCTGCGCTGGATTGCAACATAGCTTCACACCCCAGGACTTGCATCCAAGCTCCTCCACCCCGATTACAGCTGCTGCTGCTGCTGCTGCTACACCTGGCTGGCACAGCTGTGTTCCCCTGAGCCACCACAGGTTGCAGCTTCTGTCCCTCAGCTACTTTGATCACCAGAGCCAATCACGAGGCTCCCCAGGGAGTCCCCTCTTGTTCCAGTTTGGGGATTTTTATTTTTTTATTATTATTTTTTTAGCCTGCCTACAGGGCAGCCTGCATTTTATTCGTTCTACTGAAGAAACGTCTATGCAGTCTTTCAGGGCAAAGGCTTCCCAAGGCAGCTTACCAAACTAAGACCATATAAGAACTTAAACAACAACAAAATACGCAGAAAACAATCCCGTTCCAAACGAAAAACAAGAACAGCTGCATCCCGAATGCAGAGCCAGGCAGGAAGAGAGAGGCCACTGGCTGTCAGTCGCCAAGCAGACCCGGACATCTCTGTGTTTGGTCAAGTGCAGAGGGATGCTTATTGCTTACTAATGCTTTTGGATCAAGTCTCCCTGAGAGTGTCAGAGAATGCTCAGCACTGAGTCGTCTGTATACCCCAGGCCAGGCCAGTGAGAAAAGGTGCAGGGGACAGGGTTGGAAAGAGGCGGCATGGGAATTGTTGCCAGTCCCAAGAAGGAGAAGAACCTTTATGGGGAAATGAGAAAAGGGTGGTGGACTCCTAGCATGCCTCTCTATCTGTGTACGTATTTAATACGTGCAGGGCCTATTTTCTCATTTGCTGGCACATACTGAATTCGTAACATTATTTTATTTATTTTATATCCCGCCTTTTTTTTCTTGCAAGGGACCCAGGAGGCTTACATAATCCTCCTCCTCCAACGACCCTGTGAGGTAGGTAGGTTAGGCTGTGAGTCAGTGACTGGCCCAAAGTCACCCAGTGATCTTTGTGACTGAGCAGGGACTAGAACCTGCATCTCCTGAGTCCCAGTCCAACACTCTAACAGGGAGAAGCTGGTGACTCCTATGTCAGTGCTCCTTTATCCATTGCAGCTTTTATTATGAGCTTTATAGGAGCTGTCCATGGTGCTCCAAGGTGGTGAACCTATTTTGGGGGATGGAGTACAGCACCACGGATAGTTCCTATAAAGCTCAGAATAAAAACTGCAATGGATGAGGAGCCTCAATGACATAGGAGTCACCAGCCTCCCCTGACTCTAACCACTACGCCACACTGGCTCTTCATGTAATGGGGCTGACCTGGCAACTGTGCAATCCTATCTGCGGTAGGGCTTTTTGGTATGATCATGCCTCTCCTCCATTACTCCTTACATTTCCATCCCACCTGTCCTCCAAAGAGCTCAAGACAGCATACACACTTCTCCCACCCCAACTTTATCCTCAGAATAACCCTGTGAAGTAGGTTAGGCCAAGAGAGAGTGACTGGCCCAAAGTCACCAAGTGAGCTTCATGGGAATTTGAATCTGGATCTCCCCAGTCCTAGTCCAATGCATGCAGCCCTTAGAGGCCTTCCATGTGGCCCAAGCCACCACGAAATTTCCCAGAGCTGGGAAATAGACCTCTACACCACACTGACTTTCATTTTTTTCAAGCAGCCAATGTGTATTTTTGTTTCCCATTTGTAGCACAAGACCCACATGTGTTTTGCCCAGGTAATTCTTTTGTCATGGGGTTGTTGCATTTTTTGAGCAATGGAAAATGCAGAACCTCCCCATGATAACACATTCATTGCTTTTGTAATTGTGGTGTGGGTCTGTGATTGCACCAGCAGCCGTCAGTACTTTGTGGGCAGAATTTGTTATTTCTTTGTTGACCAAGACAAACTGCACACCCATCCACATCCACTTGCTCAGCTATGCACTTATGAATTCTTTAAAAATTGTTTGGAAGGCAGTGTACTCTTCCCATCCAGCCTATCTAATGTAATCTCAGTATTTTTGACAAAGCTGAGGACCTGTATGTTTAAGGGCTTGAGCACCCACAGATCAGACATCTGTTAGACATGTTTCTGTGCCCTACTTCATGGTGTTCATGTGCATTTTCAAACATAGATATACACCAAACCCAACTCTATTTCTAAAATCTATACACAAGATACCATATGTATGAGACAGTTGTGTACATCTCACTGACTGACAAAGCCAAATTTCCCAGAAGAAAACTCCGAACATGTCAGAGGCTAAAGAAGCTTCCCCATATGCCAAACCATCTCCCATGCTTCTCACACGCAGCAATTTCTGGACGTTTGGTTTCTTGGCAAACCATAGTTTGCGGTTGCATGTGAATGCAGCAAAGGGCAATCTGTTCAAATGGTAATTTGCCCTATTAGCGCACAAAGGTAAACCATGGTTTACTGAGAAATCAGAGATCAGTTACAAGGAGGAGGCAGGAACGGCAGGAGCCCGAGTTCTCCCCCCTGCTTCTTCCTACTGTGCCAAGCCATGGCTTGCCATTAAATGTAAATGCAGCCACCGAACATTGGTTCATCAAGCCCAGTACTACACACGCTTCCCCACCTTCTCAGCATGCAGGAATCGGGAGGCTTGAATGGGGAGGGCAGCAGGTAAGGAGAGCCAGCCCCACACGCTGCCCTTCCCCACAGCCTGCCAAACAGTGGGGCAGTGGGCTTAAATTTCGTGGTGGTGGTGGCAGCTCTGGGGGATTTCATGGTGGCTTGGGGGCACCCACGTAGACCACACGGAAGGCCTCCACACGTTGTCCCCGTGTGTCCTGTGAGAAGGAACGACCTTGTGGCTAGAATGCTAGACAGAGAGTCCGTTTGCAGGACTGGCATGGGGAATGCGAGGGTTGGAGGGATCTGGACTAATTCTGGCACATGGTGAAGTGGTCACACGATGACTTGTCCATACAACACTGCTCCGATATTTAGCTCACCAATGCCAACCTGCTTTGGTAGCTTTGTGGTGGCATGATAAATGCAAGCTACACTGTGATGTTGGTAAGCAATCTGTGCTCTCCATGGGCTCCCTGGCCAAGCCATGACCACTGTTTTGGGCTCATTTTTTGATCCAAGGAGATGTTCCCGTGGAAGAATAACCATCTTGTTGGGCCAATGTGGATATAATTCTTCCCTTCCCAATTCACCAATGAAAAGCTCCCAGCCAGACCCGCTTCACTCCACCCTGCTGCCCTTCGGCCATCACTCCCCGGATACTGCTCCTCCTTTCCCAAATTAAAAGCTACAAACATCCAGGACACAGCCAAAACATTCCTAGCTAAGTGCCTGGCCTGTTGCACAAGAGACTACTCGGGCGGTTTGGTTTCTCCTTCATGTCTGCCTGTTTAGATTCCTGCTTGCAGAATGACTAACTTTAAGGACTTAAAAAAAGAAGAAGGTGTTTTGATTACACTGCCTTTTTTTGCCAACTGGGAACATTAGTCACTGTGTTTCTGTGCAGAGAAGCCAGGCTTTCATACAGCATTGCTCCTGTTCTCCCGCTCATGCTTTCTCCCCTCCTCCACTTCTTATGACATTAGCAGGATCTCAGAGACAACAAAAATGAGGCAAGAGAGTGCACGCATGTGAGGGTCAATGGCACTGCATACATACATGGCACAACACAGCATCGGCCCAACTGCAGCCTGCCTTCGGGTTTCTGGGGAAATACCCAGCCTTCCTCAACCCAGCGCACCCTCCAGATGTGTTTGGATTACTGTTCCCATCATCCCCCAGGCAGTCATAGAATCATAGAAAAGTAGAGTTGGAAGGGGCCTACCAGGCCATCGAGTCCAACCCCCTGCTCAATGCAGGAATCCAGGTCAAAGCATCCCTGACAGATGGCCGTCCAGCTGTACCTTGAATGCCTCCAGAGTGGGAGAGCCCACCACCTCCCTAGGTAGTTGGTTCCATTGTCTTATTGCTCGGACAGTCAGGAAAAATTTCCTGATGTTCAGGTGGAATCTGAGTTCCTGTAACTTGAGCCCATTATTCCGTGTCCTGCAAACTGGGATGATCGAGAAGAGATCCTGGCTGGCCCTCCTCTGTGTGACATCCCTTCAAGTACTGGAAGAAGTGCGATCATATCTCCCCTCAGTCTCCTCTTCTGAAGGCTAAACATGCCCAGTTCTTTCAGTCCCTTGGCCTGCTGTCTCGGGATGATGGGAGGTGTAGGCCAATCTGGAAGGTGCCAGGTTGGAGAAGTCTCTATGAAATGCTCCCTCCAACCCTGCTGGGCCTGATGTCCCTCGTTTACTCATCCAGCAGATAGCAACGCGGCCTCTTTTGCCCCGCCATGCTTACAGCTGTGCCATCCCACTGCTGGGGAAGGCGGGAAGGCTGCCTGGCTCAACTCCCTCCTTTCCAACTAGCACTGGCCTGTGGGCTGCAATAGGGTACTGCCTCCATGCCCATGCCCCACCCATCACCCCGCGGTACACAAGTTTCAGACTCATCTTGCGCTACTGCCAAGTTCCAGCCTTCCCATTCCAAGAAGACGATTAATTTGCGTATTAAAAACCGACGGTTATTAAGGAGTGGGGAGCATATTGGACTGACTTCCCTAGCCTGGTGCCCTCCAGATGCGTTGGACTACAACTCTCATAATGCTGGGAATGATGGGAGTTGCAGTCCAAACACATCTTCCAGGTGGGAGACGGCTGTTTTTCATGCATGAATGTTTCGGAGCAGATATAAAAGAAGACATTCCAGCCCCCTTCCCTCTCACGCACAGGAAGGAATGCCTCTTCCAACACTGCAACTGCACGCCCACTTACTTGGAAGTAAGACCCATCGAATCCAGTGGGACATATTCCCACGTACCTTGGCATACGCCTTCTGAGCAAATATGCACAAGATTAAGCTGTGAGCTGCTGCTTACCTTCTGCAATTTTTTAAAATTCAAAGTCATAAGACTTTTTTTTTTTTTTAAATCTGCTTGACTGAACAAAGGCAACTTTTTAGTCAATTAAAATGTTTCATCAACTAATCTAACCAATTAATTGACTAAATGCTGCATCCCTGATTATTATACTTGTTATTACCAGAGGCCTACAGCCTCTGGCTGGTACGACCTCTTTTTTCTGCCCATCCTCTCTCCTTTCCCTCTCAGACATACTTGCTCCTCCTCCTTTCATTCTGCTGCTCCGCGCCACTTATTCCTCCTTTCCTATGATGTTTTGACTGACCTGCCCCTGTTTCAGACCACACCAATTCCGCCAATGGTAGTAAGAGGCCCTTCTGACTGGCTAGCTTCTCTGTGACAGGCAGGCAGCTGAGCCAATCACTGTCAGAGCCATCATCATCATCACCATCACAAATCCCTTAGTACATGATAATATATATTATCACTGAATCCAGAACTGCTTCATGCATTTCAATAATCTATCTTTGTACCAGCTGTCTCATATCGTGCCAATTTTTATTTTTTATTTTTTTACAAGTGCTCATTAAAAAAATAATAATTTTAAAAGATCTAGAATAGCAGTTGCATAGCAGGGCCCATTTAATGCAAGCTCTTCCCAACTCCTTCCTAGAAGTTGCCAGCGACTAATCAGACATCCAGAGAATATTCTATTCGAAACATCTCAGCAGAAGCAACCAGTAAGAGTAAGGAACCAATCCTAATATCGAACTCTTTCTCCAAGTGTGGATCCTTATGTAGCCAAAACAGCACCACCCGTGAAGAAGAGGGAAGTATCGGCAGGAATGGGGTATACTCAAGGTTTGCTGAAGTCCCAAAAGTCTTTGGGGGGGGGACCTAAGGGAGAAGTGACGCCAAAAGCTTACCAGTGAGGACTAAGCATGCACCCACTGTGCTGTGGGCACAGAATGCTGACTGATGATTTATTATGGGGGATGGAAACTGGGGTGTATGTGGAATGGAGTATTCTGAAAAAGGGTGTGGCTGGCTGGAAGCCTGAACAGACGTACACTCTGTTCCACACTGCCACATTTTGTTGCAGGCCATACTTGTTACTAATATTTACCAAGCATAGCACTTCCAAACATTTGATAGGTGAGGTACCCTTTTCTTTCTGACTCAAAATTTGAGGCATTTCATGCTTAAAAGGTTTATTTTTAGCGTATGTAAGAATTACCCATCCATCTGGTGATAAGTGACACACACAAATATACACCATGATTCTGTACAAGTTGCTGTTCTGGTCAAAATGCCTCCTGATTAGAAGGAAGCGTGGATGACCAGAGCATACATTCATGCAGGAAGCCTCCCCTAAAAGTGGGCAGTTGCTATATTGAGGCAGGAGTGATCTGCATGCTCCAATCCCACCCAGTGCAAAACAGAGGCTGACTGGAAGACACCAAGGCCAGACGTGAACAGCAGTGACTTCATACAATTTGGGGGAAAGTTGTTTATATAGGTATATAAGCTCGGCCAACAAGTTTATTGCATTAGAAACCTTTCCCTCAAATCCGATACATTGGACACTTGGTTTCCTTCTCTATCATGCAAGTAGGAACTACAACAAAATGTTGCAGTTGTGTCCCTTAGAAGGGGGTGCTCCTGTTCAGGGCAACAGCCACCCTTTGGAGCAGGGGTTTTCGAGGCATGCTGATGCCACACACAAGGAAGTGGGGTGGGGTGAGTCTCAGGAGGGGGGAAATGCAATTTTCCTTCTCTGCCCTGCCCCCAAGGCATTCCCCTGCTGTCCTACAGGTATATAGCAAGCATGGTGGGGGGTGTTGTTGTTCATAGATCACAGAGTTGGAAGGGGAACATGCCATTTTTCTTTTCCTTCTTCCTGAAACATCCCTGTACTGTATAATGTGTGCATGAATCTTTTTAACCTCATGACCCCCTAAAACCTCATTTTTAATCCTAATCCCCACTTCCAGGATACTCAATATAACCTGTTAGTGCAGTGTTCTCCAACCTTGGGTCCCCAGATGTTTTTGGTTTACAACTCCCAGCTATGCTGTGTTGGAGCTATGCTGTGTTAGAGTGTTGGACTGGAACTCGGGAGATCCGGGTTCTAGTCCCCACTTGGCCATGAAGCTCCCTGGGTGACTTTGGGCCAGTCACGGTCTCTCAGCCTAACCTACCTCACAGGGTTGTTGTGAGGATAAAATGGAGAGGAGGAGGAGGAGGATTATGTAAGCTGCCTTGGGTTCCTTGCAGGAAAAAAGGTGGGGTATAAATATAATAAATAAATAAATAAATAAATAAATGCTGGCTGGGGCATGCTGGGAGTTGTAGGCCAAAAAGATCTGGGGACCCAAGGTTGGAGAACACTGTATTAGTGGCTTGCACAAGCCCATTTAGATAGATAGATAGATAGATCATAGAGTTGGAAGGAGCCTACAAGGCTATCGAGTCCAACCCCCTGCTCAATGCAGGAAACGAGAGGAGGGGTCTCCCATCCAAGTACCAGTAATAACCAGGGTTGACCCTGCTTAGCTTTCCATGCTCAGACAAGCTGAGCCAGCATAATCCACAGGCCATTCTCTCCTCATGGCCTCCATTACCCTTTTTCCCTTTCATCTCTCCAGTTGTACTCTAACATTCCACGTCTCAAATTCTCTCAATTGCTCTCAGCCATAGGCTTAATTGGTAGACTCGCACAGTCTGCCTGGCTTCTGGTTCCTTTAGACTCCCTCTCCTGCCTGCTGATCTCTCCCCCCCCCCCCACTGTAAGCTCAGGCTCAGCTGCCTTCAACATTCTGTAGAACCATACAGGTGCTTTATGAGCTACTGCGGGGATTTTTAATGTGTATTTTTATTTTTATTTACAAACTTATATTCTACTGCAGCGTACCTAGGGAGTCCTCTGAGTATGTAGAAATGAGTGCCTTATTTTTAGGGGGCTCCATTTTGCTTCCGAACTTGATGGGCATTCAGCCACCTGAATTGGCTCATGCTGGCTGGCTCAGTTTGTCTGAGCGTGGAAAGCTAAGCAGGGTCAGGCCTGGTTATTACTTGGATGGGAGACCCCTCCTCTAGTTTCCTGCACTGAGCAGGGGGTTGGACTCCATGGCCTTGTAGGCCCCTTCCAACTCTATGATCTATGAAATCTATGAATAATTTGCTATGATGAGGTGGAATCTCTAGCATCCACCTTCCAGAAAGGCAGCCATGATAGCAAGAATAAAAGAGGGTGCAATCCTATGCATGTTTAGACGGGGGGGGGGGGGGCTACAATTCCCAGCATGCTGAGAATTGTAGGCCTTTTTTTCTGTCTAAACATGCATAGGATTGCGCCTAAAGAGTCTTGACTCTTGAAGCACATTAAAGATTAAGGCTGCAATCCCATACACACTTATCTATGCCTATGATACGCACTTCTCTTAACCTATGCATGTCTACTTACTTCTGAGTGGACATGTATAGGTTTGTGCTGTAACAGAGTTACTGGTAGCATAAGCATTATTATAGCATGTCTCCTTGTGAGTGCTTTGATTGGGATCACATTCCTGCAATATACATGAACATGTATATGAGCTAACTCGTACTGATTCCAAATGCACAAGCCATCCTTAACCCTAGGAAGACTGCCGTCCTTACATTATTTCATGGATTTTGTGGGGTGCACAAGTTGTTCTCTTGCAGCCTTCTAGGTATGCTCTGGCATATAGCTTGGGCATGACTGAGACTGATCTGGGAGTAGTTGCCCCATGAGAAATGGCATACGGTAACACAATGATGAATGATGTGTAATATGCTCATGCCCAAGGGCATTATTCATTTGAGATCCAGGTCCCATATTGCTTGGTGCTGTGGAAACATGTCTTGCAAAAGACAGACCCTGCCTTTTCTTTCAACAGAAGATTCCACAGAATGCAAACAGATGCAAATGAGAACCAGTGTGGTATAGTGGTTAGCATACCAGACTTTGGATGCTTCCAGACGAGGTTTTTATTATGCAATAGCACTCAGAATTTTATTGGGAGGGGGGGTGTTTCCAGACAATGTCATCTTCCATTTATTGCTCTCCTATGTTTTCCCACCTCTTTTTTTTGGGTCTTTTTTCTTAGCAGAAAAAAGAAACTGTTAGTGAGGGAAAGACTAAATAATTACACAATGCCTTTTGATCGGTAGTACTACGAACTGTCTGTCTGGAAGCACTCTTAGACCACACATAGTGCTAACAATGAAAAGGCATCGTGCAACTATTCTGTCATTTCTTCCTTAACAGGTTTTTTTCTGGTAAGGAAAAAGATGGAAGGTGGGAAAACATGGGAGGGTTACAAACGGAAGTCAACAACATCTGGACACCCACCCATCCCAGTACTACTCTGTGAATGAGGCAGAGTGGTTGCACAATAAAAGCCTCATCTAGAAGTACCCCTTTAAAAAATCCACAAAGCAGTACAGGGAGGGCAACATTTTGATGACAATACACTAGTGGCCAGTGAGACTAGGGAGGATTCAGAGGATTGATTGATTGATTGTATTTCTAGATCGCCCATCTAGCTGGTAACCCGGCTACTCTCAACCAGAGGTATAAAGGCCAAGGGGCCATGATCTAGGCCTCTAGCAAGACCAGACTGCCCACTAAGTACACATACCAAATCCAGATTTCACTGTGCCACAAAGGCCTTTTCAGGTAGATGCAGGGAGCTGAAGCGATGAACCAAGCTATGTGGAACTGGGAGATGGGGGAGAACTCAGGGTCACTAGTCAACCTGACATGGGGATACCTACCTGAACCCCCAAATACTTGAAATACATATTTGATTTAGAGGCTGATGCTCCCTCCAGAATACCAGTTGCTGGAGGCCAACAGTGGGGGAGGGCTATTGCACTTATGCCCCAATTGTGGATATTTTATAGACATCTGGTTGTCCAGTGTGGGAAACAGGATGCTGGACTAGATAGGACTTTGGTCTGATCCAGCAGGACTCTTCTTATGTTCTTCTGATGGATACTCCCGTTCTGAAGGATTATATACATTCATAGAAGATAGGTCTATCAACGGCTGTTATCCATGATACTAAATGCAATCTTTGCATTCAGGGGCCTTATTTATTTATTTATTTATTGTATTTATACCCCGCCTTTTTTCCTGCAAGGAACCCAAGGCGGCTTACATAATTCTCCTCCTCCTCTCCATTTATCCTCACAACAACCGTGTGAGGTAGGTTAGGCTGAGAGTCAGTGACTGGCCCAAAGTCACCCAGTGAGTTTCATGGCAGAGCGGGGACTAGAACCCGGATCTCCCGAGTCTCAGCCCAACACTCTCACCACTACGCCACACTGGCTCTTCTGCCCCAAAATGATGCTTCATGCCTTGTTTGTGCCAGAGACATCTTATTGGCCACTGTTGGGAGCAGAATACCAGACTGGATGGACCCTTGGTCTGATCCAGTAGTGCCCCATTTATATTCCAAAGGTTGCAACCCTTTGCATGCTTACTCAGGAGAAAGTCCCATTTCACTCAGTCAGGCTTACTTCCATATGTTTTATTGATATTCTACCTTTGCTCCAAAGGTGGCACACATAGTTCCCGCTCACCCACACATACCCTGTTATCCTCACAACAACCCTGTGAAGAATGTCGGGCTGAGAGATGGTGGGTGAGTGGCTTCATGGGGATTTGAACCTGGGTCTCAGAGGTCCTAGTCCAAGGGTGGACAATTTGTGGCCCATCAGATTTTTGGCCTCCAACTCCCATCATTCCTCACCATTGGCTATGCTGGCTAGGGCTGATGGGAGTTGTACGCCAAAACATCTGGAGGGGGGGGAAACAGAACAAGAGGGAAAGGCACCAATGTGTAAAAAGAACGAAAGAGAAAGAAGTCTCTGGTGCCAATAAAAATATTTTATTGACCAATGCACTTCGGTATGTACCTTCGTCAGGGGCCAAAAGTTTTTCCAAGTACAGTAATGCCTTGGATTGAGAGCATAATTCGTTCCGGAAATGTGCTTGTAATCCAAAACACTCTTATATCAAAGCGAGTATCTGGTGGGCATGAGCGGGGCCGATTTCGGCCCACTACGCCCGATCGAGGTGAGCGGTTACATCCCTACGTGACTACTTGTCTTGCAAGACCTTGCTCGTTTATCAAGTCAAATTTTAAAAATTGTTTTGCTTGTCTTGCAAAACGCTCTCAGACCAAGTTACTTGCAATCCAAGGTATTACTGTACGCTAAAAAAAAATGACTTCAGCTATCTCGTGAGATACTCACAAGATAGCTGAAGAATTCCCCACCCCCCAGCGTACTTGGGAAAACTTTTGCCCCCTGACGAAGGTACATACCGAAACACGTTGGGCAATAAAATATTTCAGTTGGCACCAGAGACTTCTTTCTCTTTTGTTCTTTTTCAAAACATCTGGAGGGCCACAAGTTGTCCACCCTGTCCCAGTCCAACACACCATGCTGATTCTCGTGTGTAAAGAATTTCCAGAGAGAAAACATGCACTGAATTGTGACAACTTGATTGAATGATTGTTGTGGTTGGAGTCCTATAGCCACTTACCTCAGAGCGAGCCCCATTGAACTCAACAGGAGTCATTGATGAGTAAGCATGCATAGGATTACACTGTAAAAGAATTTATATCCCACGCCCTTCAACCAAATTTCCAAGGTGGCTTACAAAATTTCAAAACATACAATACATTTTTAAAAAGTTTTTTTTAAAAAACATACACAGAAAGCAGCAAAGTCTATAAGAGCATAAACATAAAAAAAAACCCCAGCAAAGATAAAATAATAAAATAGCTAATGACCATTGGCAAAGATTCAGTTTTGTATCTGCTGTTGGAACTCACAACAGAGAGTTGACAAAGATGGTACTTGGAAACTGCAATTCTTCATCCCAGAGGGTTTTGCACATGCCTTTAAAACAATCTTCTCCAACCTTGGGTCCCCAGATGTTTTTGGCCTACAACTCCCAGCATGCCCCAGCCAGCGGAGAACACTGCTTTAAAATGTCCGGCTGACATATATACCTGGTACCTGAGCTAGGAAAGGATCTTCTCTCTTGCTTCTGAGCCAGCCTTTAATGGCTGTCATCATGCCATCCATAGCAAAACCTGACACCACACACAGGGCTCCTGCCCATGGCTTGGGATGGAGGGAATTTGGGTTCCTCCCAAAGATTTTGCAACAGCCCCATCCAGCATCCACTTACAAGTGCTGCCTGGAATCTCATTGGCACCGCAAGAAACTAAGCTCATTGAAACCAATTTAAAAGGGCTCCAGGAAAACACTAGTTTGGCTCTTTTCTTTCTTTCCCCTTCTTTTTAACAGGCTCAGGCTGAAGGGGTACAAAACTGGGCGGGAACAGGTCACGTGGTCATTCACATGATCTCCTGAGGACAACCTGGAGATATTGAAAAGAAGCCAGCTGACTCTACCTTGCAGATGAAATCCTTCCAGCGCAGAAAAGAGAAACCCCCTGGTTATTTATCCATTAACCTTTCAGGCAAAGAACATGGAAAATTCATGGCTATGCATCTTTGCTTGGAGTCATATTTATCCTCGGCATTTTAATTATTGCACAATTATTCTGGTGGCTGAGCACTAAATCACATTTTCAACCTAATGTCTACAAACTCAAGCTCCTCATCTCCTGGCCCTTTTATTTATTTATTATATTTATACCCCGCCTTTTTTCCTGCAAGGAACCCAAGGCGGCTTACATAAGCCTATTCCTCCTCCTCTCCATTTTATCCTCACAACAACCCTGTGAGGTAGGTTAGGCTGAGAGTCAGTGACTGGCCCAAAGTCACCCAGTGAGTTTCATGGCTGAGTGGGGACTAGAACCTGGATCTCCGGAGTCCCAGTCCAACATTATTATTGTTGTTGTTGTTGTTGTTGTTATTATTATTATTATTATTACTACTACTACTACTACTACTATTACTATTACTATTATTATTTTACAGATCTGGAACCAAACTTCTATTTCTCCTCATGGTTCTATTTATTCCATAGATTTCATAGGTCATAGAGTTGGAAGGAGCCTACAAGGCTATCGAGTCCAACCCCCTGCTTAATGCAGGAAACTAGAGGAGGGGTCTCCCATCCAAGTAATAACCAAGCTCAGACAAGCTGATCCCCCCCCGCACACGCATTTAGGAAACAAAGTGCTAAATACAGGTAGCCTAAAATTAGAAGTTTTTAAAGGCATAATCCTATGCATGTTTAGACAGGAAAAAAGGTCCTCCAATTCCCAGCATGCCCCAGCCAGCTAATACTGGGAGATGGAGGACTTTTTTCTGTCTAAACTTGCATAGGACTGTGCCCTTAATCGTTAAATTGCGTCAACAGAATTTTAAAAACCAATACCAAACGGCCATGTGCTTGTCAGTCATCACAGTCGATTTGCACTCATCTGCCAGAACACTGGAAGACGCATGCAGGTTTACTTGTTACCGAGCAACTGGTCATCAGAATTCTGCTTGATCTTTTTAAAAATATCTCCCTCAGAAAAAAAAGAAGAGATGGAGACCTTCTCCTTCTCCTTCTAAATCAAAGAGGAACATTCAGGGAAGGGGCAGATAATATTCCTGAGAGGGGCAGAAGACCCCTCCCCTCCCTACTGCTCTGGTCCCAAGTCGGTAACACACATGAGTTGCAACGCAGGAGGCCTATCTGTTACACAATATAGTCAACTCTACTCTCTGAAATCCCAGGTCATCTCCCTAAGCCAAGGATTCCCTTAGGGAGGCTTTATCTCGCACCTTCCTAAATGAAGGAAACATACATCCAAATTTCCCGATGTAACAGAGCCAACGTACAAAAGGTCAAAAGTTAAAACATCCAAAAGGCCAATTCTAGTCCAGAAACCTAGAAGCCATCTGCCATCACAAACAGGGGCAATGCTAGGTACTGAAAATATCAGAGGCTCAGGCCCACATGATGCTCCCAAAATGCACAAATTTGCATATGCTAATTTATATATGCTCTAAAGCAGGGCTCTCCAACCTTGGGTCCCCAGATGTTGCTGGCCTACAGCTCCCAGCATACCCAACCAGCATGGCTAATGGCAAGGGATTCTGGGAGCTATAGGCCAGCAACATCTGGGGACCGAAGGTTGGAGAGCCCTGCTCTAAAGTCTCTCTCTCTCTCTCTCTCTCTCTCTCTCTGTGTGACTTTACAGGAGCCTTTCTCCTAAGGACATCCCTATTTGTAAAAAGGGGTGTATGGACCAGGGAGAGGAAGGCATTTGATTTCAGAAGAAAACCTCAGACAGAAAGATTCGGGGGGGGGCAGCAGGAGGTGAAGCACATGTGGGGAAAAAGCCAGCTAATCCATGGGGGATCACATGCAACAGAGATCATCAGGGCCCCTGTAGCTTTATTTCAGCAAATGCCCCTGGACAGCAGGGTGGTGGGTCAGATGGCCTCCCAGGGATTCGGGGCTCCAAATGAAAGATTTGGGGCTCCAGCCCCAGTGGGCCACACCCCCTAACACCACCTCTGATCACAAAGCCAGTATTAAACACTAAAATGTATTAAACACTAAAACGAGAACTTTTCCTTGGAGATACCAGAGCTATAATAGCTTGCAGAGTAGTTGGTTTCCTTTACGCATTTCTGTGCCTCCTGTAGTGGTAACCTTCATTCGATCTAAAAAGATAGATTGTGGTGGTTCAACTTATGGGGTATGTTAGATTTATGGCAGTTTTATAAAGCCATAGGTATGAACAAAGAAAGGTGCGCACAGCATAAAAGTGTTCTCCCTTTTGAAGTGGACATCGTTTCAAAGCAGGGGTGCAGAACCTCTTTTGGCTGGGGGTGGGCTGAATTCCATTTTGGAGACGCTCTCGGGAGGGGTATGTGCTTTCCATTGGTAGGCGAGGCCAAAAGCAAAATGGGGAGAGCCAATGGCAAAAGGGGCGGGCCCAAAATATCAGCATATTTTAACTTAAAGCACTGATGGCCAGTCACTAAGCCTCAGGAGAGGCATTTCAACATTTTAGAATGGGGAAAACTGCACATAAAAACTACCAAATGATTGGTGGTTGGGGAAAAGGAGGCATGGCCAAAGGGAAGAGCCTTCTGAGGACCTTCAGAGGGCCAGGTCTGGTCCCCAGGACTGAGATTCTGAGTCCACTGTTTTAAAGATTTCAAAGCCATCAATATATCTGCACCGCCACCACCATCTTCTTTTCTTCAAGGAAACATGCATGCCTGGTTCCTTCAGCTGGTCTTTGAATGAGGTGTAAGTGCTCCTCCCCATTAATATGCTCAAGTAGGTAAGTTGGCTATACAAAATGTGGGAAGATGTTATGAAGAGGACCATCTTATCTAGCAGCGTATGGGCCAGCCCAATTTTATTATTAATTTTGTTTGTTTTTACATGTAAGTTTCATAACTAGTTTTATCTTTTAATTTCAAAGTTAAAATATTTCCCTGTTTTGAAATGGCCAACTGATACTGCATCAATGTACCGTATGCATGAATGGAACATTTGTAAGATCCTTGGGGCCAGAGACCCGTCATTTTTGCTTGTGAATCTCTGTAAAGAGTCATATATAATGGTGGCATAAAAAGAATGGGTTGGATCCAGGATATGCCTTCCACAAGAGGAAGGACTCTGCTTGCGGAAAGTCTCCCTGCCTGATTTTGGGGGGTCCCTCCCCCCCACACCACAGCTCACCCCTTTCAGTAGGGTCTCCGGACTCTGTGTAGCATTTTCAGGGGGCTGATGTGGAAAGGTGAGGGCAGGGAAGTCCACTTCTGCCAGCACATTTGATCCAGGGTAAATCTGAATCCAACCCAATACTTTCCATTCTGCCCTTGATACTTGAAACCAATAAGACAAGCAATTTACCCAAAGAACTGGGGAGAAAGCATGGCTTATAGGGATTTCTCTTTAGCAGACCTAGAGAAATACCCGTGCGTGTCCCCCGCCCGCCCCCTAATCTTAAGAGAAGATAGAAAATGTAGCAGATTGTCTTGCTGGAGCTTTTAGATATGATAGTCTGTGTTTAACTGTGTACACTTAACTGTCATTAACAAGTAAAGCCTATTACTGATAGAACTTTTATTCCAAGAAATTACACAAAATGGAAGAATTCATTGAGTAAAGAAATAAAAAAAAACCCACCTCACTGCCACATCTCTTCTCATATAAGTAAAAAATCATCTTTACCTGCCTTTCTCCTGGGAATAGTCTGCTTTTCAAATCTATTGCAATTTTCCCTGTATGTCAGAATTCAGAAAAATTGTTCTTAACATCCAGGGGGAGGGAACATGGCAGACACTTTGCATTGCTTCGAAGCTCGGAAAAAGCCAACCGCAATACTGAAATTTAATAATACAAAAAAATAAAATCACTAGACATCTTACTCCCAAACAAACTAAAAAAGAATTTAAAATATTGTGAGATCAGTTAATTGCTTCCCACCCTCTTTAATAGTATTGGGGTGGGCTGGGGTGGGGGGAGGGAGAATTAGTCTTACTTGAATGCACTGTGCATATTATGGGCTGGCAAGCAGAAGCTGGGAACTATGTAGTATTAAAAAATGAGGAGGGTTTTCTGATGAAACAGCTACTATGGATTAAGTTCCAGGGAACTAATTGAGACATACTGCCGAATAAGCATGGTTAGGATCAGATGGCACAGATTTCCTCCTACAAACACCTACTTGCAGAGAAGGTACGGTGGGGATACTCAAAGCACAGTCATTCCATTCAATCTGGTGAGGATTCTCCAGGATAGGTTGTCACTGTTTTTAGAAAAGTGTCCATAGGCTTTTAGTACAGTTAGGGCACGATCCTATGCACGTTTAGACCGAAAGAAAGGCCTACAAGTCCCAGCGTGCCTCATCCAGCTATGCTGGCTGGGGCATGCTGGGAGTTGTAGGCCTCTCTTTCGGTCTAAACGTGCATAGGAGCACCTTTACTGATGCTTTGATACCAAAGATCTGTGCAGCCAGTTGGTTGCTGTAACAGAGCAGAGGGCCATTCCAGGAATTTCAGTGGGTAGCCACTGTTGCCTTACGGCACCCTAAAGCCTAACAGATCTATGGCGGCAGAAACTTTTGAGGACAAGAGCTTACTTTGTCAGGTGCAGTCAGTTTTCTAGGCCACAAATGTTTATGCCACAGTAAATCCATTCGTCTTCAAGGTACCCCAAAACTCCTTGCTGTGCTTATTCTCTCAAAAAGAAAGAGTGGCTTGGTGGGCTGCTGGCAATTTGTGTAACCACAGGCTCCACTTTCCCCTCACTTTTTTGGGACCCCCCTCTGTTTTGGCAACTGTGGGGGCAAGCAACCCAGGGGGGTGGATTTTGCTCAGGGTATCCAGTTGCTGACCTCTGCTTGAAGGTAAATGACATTTAAAAAAGGGTAAAGCACATTACACCCCTGAATGTGCTTTATGTACAGAAGATCACGATCATCATGTTAAAACATGGAGGTGGGGGGGGGGGGCTGGGCAGGAAGGTGCAACTATCCTAGGGTAAAACAAACAAACACCATAGGGCATGTGGTTCACCCAAAGTTAAGCACATTTATGTCCAATTGATTTCAGCGAGATAAATGTAAGCCCATGCTGAACTATCCCATTGCAACCAATGGAGTTTAAGGGCTGCAATCCCAAACAAAGTTACTACAGAGGGAATAAGCCCCATTGAGCACAGTGGGGTTTCCATCTAAGTAAACATACATAAGGCTGCATTGCAAGGGAGCTTATTTGTGACTCTCTCCCTCGCATTTATCCTAAAATAAATGCTGCAAAAAGCATAATGTGCGCACAAGCCCAGAACCTCATCAGTCCCAGCTCAGGTGAACTTCTCTAGCACAAATCTGATCTACTCTTTCTCGGCACCACCACTTTAAAAAAAAGAATTAACACCATCTTTTTAAAGTTTGTGTCCTTTTTAAACTGTTAGCTCTTTAAGGCAGGCCCCCACTGCATTTTTGCTTGGCTTTAGCAATTGTCTCTTCTCACACGTGCATACACACACACACACACACACACACAGCGGAGGCTAGTGGCTCCAATGTCATTGGGGCAGTGAATCCACTCCCGGGGTCGTAGTCTGAACTTTAAAGGAGCGATCCACGGCAGCGCTGAACCTCTTTTGGGGATAGGGTCCAGCGGCATGGATAGCCAGTGTGGCCCTGGGGGTCCCTAGTCCCCCACTGGGCCACGAAGCTCACTGGGTGGGCCAGTCACTGACTCTCAGCCTGACCTACCTCACAGGATTGTTGTGAGGATAAAATGGAGAGGAGGGGGGATTATGTAAGCCGCTTTGGGCTCCTTGCAGGAAAAAAGGCGGGATATAAATATCATAAATAAATAAATAAATAGCTCCTTAAAAGTTCGGACTACAGCCCAGAGAGGGTACACTACCCCACTGACACTGGAGACACCGGTCTCCGCTGCACACGCACCCCTTTCTGCACTGGACTGTGGACCTCAAGGACAGGGTCTCGTCCGTTCCGTCGTGCAGCTGGTAGCAAAACGCAGCCTTCCTAGCTTCATCCGCCGCCAAGCTCACTTCTTGCTTTTTCCTCCCGCCCTGCCCGGCCTTTGCTTTGTTTAACATGCAGCTGGCCGGAGAGTTCTGCAGAACTCCAAAGCTCGCTCGCTCTTGGTGACATTTTGGTCGGTCCTTAATCAAGGTTTTGCGTGCCTGACCGTGACATTTTGGACTTCTTCTGAAAAGTCTTGCTCGCTCGCTTTTGCAGCACGTGGTTGGCCGGATTCCTAGGGTAAACGCTTTGCTGCTTGGAAGACAAGAAAAAAAGGGGCTTCCAAGTGGAGAGCGAGCAGGAAAGTCCGCAGCTCTTCGGAAGAGTCAAGATAGGACGGGAAGTTGTTTGAACTGAAGCCGTTTCCAAAAGAGAAACAGATTTAAGGATGCAATCCTATGCAAGTTGAGACAGAAAAAAGCCCTTCAACACCCAACATTCCCCAGCCAGCATAGCATTCAACTCAATGCTGGGAGTTGAAGGACTTTTTCTTTCTGTCTGTCTAAACATTATTTATTTATTATTATTATATTTATACCCCGCCTTTTTTCCTGCAAGGAACCCAAGGCGGCTCACATAATCCTCCTCCTCCTCCTCTCCATTTTATCCTCACAACAACCCTGTGAGGTAGGTTAGGCTGAGAGTCAGTGACGGGCCCAAAGTCACCCAGTGAGTTTCATGGCCAAGCGGGGACTAGAACCCGGATCTCCTGAGTCCCAGTTTAACACTCTAACCACTACGCAAAGGATTGCATCCTTAAACGGGGATGGGATGGGGACAAATGAATGCCGTAAACGGCGCATAGCAGATTAACCCAGCTTCGTTTTTGGAGACGGGGTTCAAGGAGCGCGTTTTTGGAAACCCACCAAAACTTGCCTCCTTCATCCATCCCAGACGCGTAGCGACGGGGGGGGGGGAAGGGAAGGGCTGCGCTAAGGCACCGCGAGCCATCCGTGTACGCTCAGAGGCACTCTTGACCTCGCCGCCGATGCCCCGAGAACCGTTTGGACGGGCAGACGGACGACGAGCCCGCAAGAAGTCCTAAGGGGGGGGGCGCCGCCACGCAAGCGGGAACTTTCTCCCGCCTGCCCCCCTCCCCCCCTGAAAGGGAGCGGCGCAAGTCGGGCGCGCAGGAGCCGGCAGGTTTTCTGCGCGAGAAGCCTCCGTGGAGTAGCGAACTCCTTGGAGTAGTGAACGCGAGGTGCGCTTCACTGCAGCGCCCAGGGGGAGTTCCCGCGGTGGGAACTTCGACGGGACCGACGGGCTTGGGCGAGCATCGCCACGGAGAGAGAGAAAGAGAGGGAGGCGGAAAAACCCACAGCAAACTTTCCAAAAGGGCCAGAAAGCGGGGAGGAGGAGGTGCGCGGCGGCGCAGCATTTGCGGGAGCCCCGCGGTGGCCAAAGCCGCCGCTGGCATGGCTGGCTCTCTCGTTCTCTCGGTCCTCAGAGTTGGGGGTGTTTTGCGGACTCTCCAGCCTGAGACGGCACAGTCCTGCGCGCGTGGATTTTAGAGGAGCCCAAAGCTGCCTGCAGACAGTTCTAGGCACACGTATGCCTGGGAGGAAGTCCCGTGGAACCAGAGGCCGCACCAGGAGAAAGAAGGAAGGAAGGAAAGGAAGAAGGAAAGGAAGAAAGGGGCAAGAAGGGGCAAAATGCATAAATAATCATAATAAATAAATAAATACCTTTCTAGGCACGCTTATACCTGGGAGAAAGTCCCACTGAACCAGAGGCTGCATCAGGAGAGAGAGAGAAAGGGGGAGGGGGGCTCAGAAGGGGCAAAATGCATAAACAAGAGAGCCCGTTGTGGTGTAGTGGTTAGAGTATTGGATTGGGACTCGGGAGATCCGGGTTCTAGTCCCCACTTGGCCACGAAGCTCACTGTGGCCGACTTTGGGCCAGTCACTGACTCTCATCCTAACCTTCCTCACAGGGTTGTTGTGAGGGTAAAAATTGAGAGGAGGAGGATTATGTAAGCCGCCTTGGGTTCCTTGCAGGGGGAAAAGGCGGGATATAAATATAATAAATAAATGAAAAATACATTTCCAGGGGAGGGATGAGCATGCGAAAAGGGCCTTTCTTTCGTTCACGTAACCACGGGGGTCCAATAGGGAGGTCCACGCGGGGGAGGGGGAAGCTGCTCGTAGGGGGTGGGGCGCTTGCCCCCATCCGTCTTTGGCACCGCCTATGCGTTTGACTCAGAGGGCTTTGCTTCCAAGTAGGCATATAGGGGATTTCTCTGTAACTCCCATGGAATGCAACGCATTCTTACGTGGCAGTAAACCCCACACTGAGCACATTGAACCAACATGCTGGGGCTCCAGAGCCTTAACTTATCCTCAGCCATTGGCTGTACAGTGATCAGAAGCTACACCCGAAGGCGAATTGCACGGCCAGCGCGTAAACTACGCGCACTTTGGGTCCCCCCCCCCCAGTTTAAGCCAGCAGAGCGCGCGAGGTTCCTGATACAAAGACCGATGTGGGGGGACACAGAAAAAGGAGTACAGAGGGAGTCCGTTAGGGGCACACAGGTGGGGCTAGGGGCAAGTTCCAGAGGGGTAAATTATTGGTCGCGATATTTGAGCAAGGAACAGAAATTAATCTTTCTCCCGCCCCCCATCCCCTTGTAATTGTGGGTTAAGAAAGGAGATTACTTCATGGAGTCGCGCTTTCGGAACAATTTTAGCTCCCTAACAGTTCTGAGATCCCGCTCATCGCAGCAGAGAGCGTTTCCCTAAAATCCCAGGCCGAGGAGGAAAGTCCCCCAGCAAGGAAAAGGCCGAAGTCGAGAAGGCAGAAGCAGCAGCTAAAGGAAAAGTAGAAAGTCACCCCAGACGCTCGCTGAACAGAAGAAATGGACATAAAAGGATTCTGGGGGAAACCGCAAAAAGGCAGCAGGGTTCTGGGAAATGGGCAGAAGGATTCTGGGGGAAAGCAACAGGCCCTGGTAGCGGCTGAACACCAAATGCTACGAAGGTTGGCCAACCTTCTTGGAAACGTGGTGGTCGGGTGGTGAAGGAGGATTTGTAAATATGTCCAGCTTTTCTGGGTATGCAAACAGTAATCCAAGCTTGTTCACTTAACCAGGGAAGCTTCCAGTCAAGCTATGGTATGGACTTTGCAGCATGGGCGTGTAATTTGTGTGGATTGTCTTGTGAAGTATTAAAAATATTTTAAATATACTCAACCCCATTTTACGTGCAGCCTTTCTCTCCCCCCCCCCCTTGTTTCCTTCTGCTTTTGCTTAAAAGCAGGAAGACTGAGAGGGCAGGGGAAAGCTTTGGCCACACAAGCCCCCTTTTGCTCTAACCATCCCCCTATAACACTGCCTACCTAGTGCCTGTTTGTCTATCTGAGCCACTGCACACATTACAATGAAGACAAGCAGCCATTGCCCATGCCTCACGGATCCGTGGTGAACACGTTAATAGGCACTGGGGAAATTGACTGTTTGGGGAAAAGAACATGCCCGGGAGTCTTAGCCAGTTGCGGTGTCCATGTGTGTGTTTAATGCATATGTTCAGGCAAATGTTTCCCATATTATTATGGTAGTCACTGAAAAGACACAGGGTGGATCAATGGGAATTTGTCATAATCCAGTATTTTTGTGATTAGGTTGCAAGAGCTGGGAATTTGGAGAATTTGTGAGACTCTCACAAAGCAGGTGAGGTGCTTGGGCAAGTAAAAACAAAAACAAAAAAACCCAGGGAAGGACAGTTTTGAAAAGAAGCTGTGTGTGTGTGTGTAATATCATGGGCTACAAATTTGGAGGACATTGTGGCAGGTGAAAAAGAGCAGAAGCGAAACTGAGTGAGCTTCTTACTGGGATACAGCACAAGGAAGGCAGTTGGCAAGTCTGGATGGGGTGGGAGGGCATAATTGGGAACATGAGTGATGAAATGATGCAAAAGCAAGGTTAAGCCAGATGTTACAAGAGAGAATAAAATCCTTAGCAAAGAACTCCTTATGGCCATAAAGAAATTCTTCAGATGGAACACCCTGCAGGGGCTTAACTCAGCTTAAGGGCCAAGTGTTACACAAAAGGATCAGCAGACTGTGAGCACCTGAGATTGAAGACTGACATGGATAAGGGGAGAAGCAGGAATTGCAGGAAGGTGGGGTGATACTAGCATCGGTATTAGGTCAGGTTACCCAGAGCAAGATCTGGATGGAAGGAGGAACTTGCAAGTTGCACAAAGGTGATGAAATTGACCTGAGGGAGAAGGTGGAGAAATGCAAATCTGATGGGTTTGGATTGGCAAAGAGGAGAAGGTTGGAGAAACTGGCTTATCCTATGTGGGGGGGGGGGTGAAGAGGGGGAAAAAGACATCTGAAGCAAAACAAGGATGAGGATTAACCCCACTGACCTTTTCTGGGGAAACTAGGGGAAGGTGAAAGGTGTGAGGTAACAAACCTCCTGGTCCACAGTGCAAATATGCAATGAAATGTAAGCAGCTTTGGTTCCATTCAGTGCTTCATGGAACCAAAGGCAATTCAAATCTAAGCCCTTTGGCTCAACGTAGTTATGGATCAGGTTTTATGCTTTTGAGATAAACAGACTAGAGGCAGATCAAAGCAGAAGTAGATAGTAGCCCCACTCCCTAAAAAAAAAAAAAAAAAGGAGTGAGAGAAGAACCCAGACCATCCAAAATCCTGATATAGTATACGTCTGTGTTTTTGTAAGAGAAAATGGCAGTGAATATTGTGTAGGCCATCACATCCAAACTTCCATGGGCATACTCCGTAATAATCCTCTCCCTCTGTCAAAACTCAGATGGGGAAAGAAAGAGCCTGTCTTTTTGGCTTGTGTTATTCCTTAAAACTCTGTGTATGTTGATAGCACTGTACAAAATAATAATACAGAGCAACAGGTTTTTGTTGTTGTTTTACAACATGGTGGCCATCATCTCCAAAAAACCATGTCCTTGTGAAAAGTTTCAGCTTCCTTTGAAACACTTCCTGTTCCAAAGTATTCCCATATACCTTTTCAATTTCTAAATCTCAATGAAAGGGGATGAAGGAGACATATGTGCCCTTGCTCTAGGAAATTCCTTGATACCCCATCTCATCAAATCTCACTTGAGGCATTAATTCAAACTGGCTTGGGTGCGAGACCCATCACAAGGAGCAAGAATGCAGGAGGAGAGCAGAGACAAAAGGGCAATGCTAGATGGTATTGGGCGATGACAGGGAGGTGTCCAGAAGGGAACCGCAGGGATAAGCGCTAGGACTGGCTTTATTTATTAGCAATCTGGACAGGCAGGTAAACAGCACGGTAATTACATTTGCAGATGATGCTAAACTGGGAGGTGTCACAAACATCACCGAGGACAAAGGATTAACGTAAAAGGATCTAGAGAGGTTAGAAACCAAGATAGATCCAGGCTAGACAAATGAAAGCAACACACAACACTAGATGAATGATCTTCAAGCAAAACTATCCATTGTTGGGGAGACATGTGCAAATCCTATTATTATTATTATTATTATTATTATTATTATTATTATTATTATTATTATTGATCATCATCATCATCATCATCATCATCATCATCATCATCATCATCATCCTAGAGACCCTTAGACATTCACTGATGCCAAGAGGTAACAGTGAAAACCAGACAAGTTCTGTTTGGAACCTGGGCTAAAAGCAAGGGCAACTCTCGCCTCCCTCCTCCTGGGAGAGCACAATGTTCATTCCATTCCTGTCTATTTTAATCTCTCCCAGGAGGCAATATCATGTTGCCCAACCCTATATCCCTTCTGGCATTCTCAGAGAATGAAAGGGCTTCAACAAAGGACCAACATCCAAGAATTATGAATTGAGGTGGAAGGGGGGGGGGGGAGGAGACAACTTAAGAGGAAACATATCATACTTAACATTCAGTACAGAACATCCTGAATTCACCTTAGATTGCTTAACACCATCCAGAATCAGAAGACAGACCAACTAGCCAAAGGCCCAATGGCTGAGCACTCTCTGAACTAGTTATTAAAATAACATTATTATTATTATTATTATTATTATATTATTATTATTATTATTATTATTATTATTATTATTTTATAATATTACCGGTAATTTGCAAGTCATTTAATAACCATGAGCAATGGGACTAGACTCTCAAGAAAACCAAGAACTGTCCAGCTGCTATATAAATACTCCCCCCAAAAAATAGGTTTTTGTAAGACACAACACTAATGAGGAGGGTCCTCCCAATTAAATTAATACAGATCCTTGAAAGGAATTAATGAATTCATGTACAACATTCTGATAAGATGTTAAGCATGAGACCTAGTTTCCCAAATGTCACATGAGTTTCCTGTTTGATCTTGGACAAGTAAATTCTTCCTTTGGCACCAAACTTTCCATTTAACAAAAGGGGCTATAGAATGTTTTGCTTTCTCCAAGGTATGTATTAACCAGGCTGGCACAAATTGTGACTCGCCAAGATGGATGCAGCTCACTAGCTATGTAAGGTGGCCTACCAGGGATCCAAGAAACCTCCTATTGTTGCTGCTTGCCTAGGACTGCAAAAATAGGGGATTGTGGAGCATCTGGCAGACCATAATCCATGGCTGCTAGGCTGCATTCAGCTTATTGGGTCACACAGTTTGCAGGCCTGGTATAGCTAAACCTGCAGTTGCCTGAACGGCGATCATACAGACCAGAACTGATTAGAATTTATTTAAGTGGGAAAATATATTCCAGAGATTTGGTGAAAAGCAATGAGGAAGAGGAAAAAGAAAGAGTGTTGACCCAGAGAACAGTGCTGTTTCTCTAATCAAGAGTAGCTTATTTCACAAATTGACTCCCAATGGCTGCAAATATATATTATTGTGTTTACATAGAAGAGAAGAGTTGTTTGTAAATGGAAATGCTGGATTTCTTTTTCCTTTGAGAGAAATTCCTTGTTTGACAAGATAGTCCTCCCTTTCCAGAAATCCTCAGCTCTGTATAAGAAAATGGATGCTGCTCAGTCACCAGCAATCATAAATAGAAGGAGTAGCTCCTGTTTTGGAATTGCCCATTTGGGTTGACCATAGTTATTGGTACAAGCAGCAGCATTTTTCCTTCTAAAATATTATCATTGGCCAAATCGGAATGGGATATAAACAATATCTTAGGATTTTATGTCCTGTCACCTTAGGAGCCTAACTGGGAAAAAGAGGATTCAGAAGGCTCAAAAATAACATAATAAAATAAAGTAAATCTTGCATATGTACAAAATCTCTCACACACACACACACTTTATAACCAGCTGCACTCAAACAAACTCCTACTTGCCCTAAAAAAAGCAGTCAGAAACAGGCCAAGCACTGTAAGAAAACAGGGCTACAAGAGAAGAGATTAGAATTGCTATCATGAGATGTCTGGAAGCACCCCCAGCCTGTGTTCTAACACAGTTCTTCTTCCTCTTTTTGGGGGGTAGTTTTTCCCTACAGAAGACGTGTGTGTGTGTGTGTGTGTGTGTGTGTGTGTTCAGAAACTGAGGCCTATATTCATTTTTTAAAAACCCTTCTATGTTGCAAAGTTGGCTCAAAGTGACTCCTGCTTTGGTTCATTGTGTATGTGGGGAGGTTTAGCTTGACTTACTGTCTACTAGGGATGGTTGATACACAAGTATATTGGGGGAAAGAAACACTGTCAGTGGGATGGGAAGGGCAAGTCATAGCACGGTGGTCATAGCACATATGCCCTGCTTGCAGAAAGTCCTAAGCATGATCCCCAGCTTCTTCTTCAGCCCAAAGGACCCCGGACAGTGGGCTTGGAAAGGAGCCCTGTCCCAGACCCTGAAGAGATGCCATCAGCCAGAGTAGACAACACACACAGGCTGTCTCGAGACCAATGGCCCAACCCCCCCCCCACCCACCCTAGAGCTTTGTATGTTCATCCGCCTTAACCAGACAGGAATGGCTGCTTATTTCAAAAGACCAAACAGTAGGTTTACCCACGGCAAAGACACAAGGAGGCACTGAGTAGGCACCTTGATCTTGCGGGGAGAAGGAGGAGTTGGTTTTTGGTAGACGGGATGGGGTGGGTGGGTGATTTCAGTTTGAAAATCCATTCCCAATTGCAGGGGCAAGATAGATGCCAAGCTTTGGTAGCCCTTCTCATTGTGACCTTGAACCTTTCCATCAGGATGTTTAAGCAATCATTGGAACTCCAACACATCGGGTGGGCACTGAGTTGGGGAAGGCTGAACCGTAAAGCTTTTCCTGGGAATGTACCCCTTCAGTATGGAGGTGGGAATGTTGCATGTGTGAATGTAGCCCCGTGAAAAACAACAACATCTTTGCTGGGTGTGTTTGTTTGTTTGTTTTTAACTATGTCAGGGAGAAGGGTTTGGCCTAGACTTATCCAACTTGCTAGTTTTCTATGTGCAAAGGGATAGTGTTGTTTTTCTTCACAGAGTGGCATTCACACATACTAAAGAGGTGCATTCCAGGAAATATGTTACCCATGATTCTGATGATGGTGTAAACAGACCCTAAGGCACATTTCAGACCCATGGTAGGCCTCCCTGCTGATCTCCAAGCCAGAATAATGAGAATTCAGCAGCTCTATCCCCAGGAAACAACATTGAGAGCAGACTGTTCCATGTTCCAAGCTTAACTGGTGTGTATACCAGGCTGTCTACAAATACCAGCTACATTTATAGGTCTCAGGATTTCTCCTCCATCACGCCCAAAATGAAGGGAGATGTACAGGTGATAAATACTAACAAAAAACAAAACAAAAAACAAGCACACACAAATACCACCCCTATCTGGTCCTCATGGGTCAGAAGGGAGATAATTTTGCCAAACAATATTTTGCTCTTCTATAGCCTTATCTACCTGAATTTCTCCTGGTATTTTTAAAAACAAATATGTGTGAATTAAGACCAGAACATCATGGTGCTTGCTACATACCCCACTAGACTGAATAGTTCTTAAGCTCTGTGAATTTCTTACCATTTTCTAATGAGTATCTATCCCTCCCTCCCACACTCTTTCATTTACTGCTACCATTTCTAAAAAGCATGCATGGATGTTTTTAACCATCATTTTCTCTTGCTTGTCTCCCCCCCCCCCCCTCAAGTGATAAGACTTTGGGAATGAGACAGAGCATTAAAAGCTAAGCCATCCCAGCTAGTCCAAATGCTTCTGTTGTGAAATTTACACGTTTATCTTAAACGGAGAGCAATCACTGTGCAGTCATTACTTATTGTTTACGTGGTACTGTCCACTCAATTTCTGGAATAAAATGGAAAGGGAGGAGTAATATATAATCCCACTCAGTGGTGCTTTATGGCAATAGAGTCCCTGTGCCAAGGCTCTCACAAACATCAGTTTGATAAGATGGAGATATAACAAGGGAATGGCTATTGTAATGCCCCAAATGGTACATTTTAGAAGATAGGACAGCAAACAACACTCCAGCAGACAAGGAAACATTAAGAGGTGGAGCCAAAGCCCACAGTCACCAACTAGGAGTAAGAGGCTGAAATAACGGAGGGAGAATTGTATCTGATTCTAAATGCAGTTACTTGGAATACATCCCTTTGATTTCAGTGAAGCTTATTTCCAAATAATTGTGGTTGATATTCCCTACCATCTCTGGCTTCTAAAATGGAAATGGTAGAGCAAAACATTTTGTGCAAAACCGAGAAGATTCAAAGTCAAGGTGCTGCCATTCTGACCATTAAGTCTTATATACTGACCCAGAAAGAAATGCAATCCAAAACAAGACACACACTTCTAAGCAAGAGAACAAACATAGAAACAAATTCCATGTCAGACCTACAAGGATTCATTTTTAAGCCAACAACTTCTTTCCTTTCCATATCAGAGACTCCCCCCCCCAAGTAGAGAATATATAACATATAATATGCACACACAATGATATTTAAAAAGCAAAAATAAAGATATTTACTACAAGGATTTGATTGTCAGCAAACACAATATATTTACTGCATTGGCATTTGCTCACAGTGCAAATGGTACAACAATACATCAGTTCAATATTTCTGATTTTTCCCCTTTAAAATGCTGTATGCATTAACTATCATATTTGCATTACAACGTGACAAATGAGCAAATGAAATGTGTGTGAAAATTATCACTTTTTTTCTCCACAATATCAAGCATTTTAACCTTAGTATAAGGTACTATTAAATCCAAGAAATAAAAACATCCACAAAATATATTACATCTGTTTTTTCTCTTTCCCCCCCTAAGTACTCAACTTTATACAAAAGTCTTTCAAAAAATATCATTCCCTTAGATTTTTATAGTTAAACCTGATTTTTGTTTCTTTCAGTTCACATAAATTAGACTGCATTTTTTCTCTCTGAGAATTTTTTTTGATTTATTTTTTTTTAACATGCAGACATCAAACCTGGATAAAACACAACCTTTTGGCAACAAGTTTTTTTTAATTATTATCATTGTTTTGCTTAAATATCTGAGCAGTTTTATTAAAACAAAACAAAAGGAAAGAAAAACAAAGCAAGACATGCAATGACATGCACGTACCAGAAGGAGAAGAGGAAAAAAGCGAAGTGCTTTCTTTCCCCTCAGTTTCTTTTAAGTGACCCCCCCCAAACAAAACAGAACAGGGGGGGAAATATCACATTATAAAAAGTACGCATCAAAACACTGTTTTCTGCATTTCTGGAAATCATTGTCCTTGTGCTAAAAAACAACAACAACTCTACGCCCAGTTGATGCCCAATAGCCCTCTTTCCTAAAATAACGTTCCCAGGATTACCTAGAACGACCTGGAAATTGCTAACCCACGCCCCATTCACTTTTAAAGGGTCGTTTGAACACTTATATAGTTCATTTGGATTTACCAGACTCTCTCTCTCTCTCTCTCTCTCTCTCTCTCTCTCTCTCTCTCTCTCTCTCACACACACACACACACAGCTTAAAAAATAGAATAGAAGGGCAAGGGGGTGCATAAAGTGACCCTCAAAATAGACACCCTGTAAACTCTACTGCTCTTCCACTCCAGCAAGCTCCCAGCCCCCAAAAGAAAATGAATAGGAATGAACAGTACATTCAAGTCAGGTGGGAGTTGAAAGAAGGTAGCCCTGATCCCCCCCCTGCATCCCTCCCCCATTTTTGTGGGACTCAGTCCAGTCACTACATTCGGAGCTGCCAATAGCGAATGACTAGATAGAAGTTGGGTTTGGTGTGACAAAGGCAAGGGAAGGGAGCCTTAAATGATGCTTCTCTCTCTCTCTCTCTCTCTCTCTCTCGTCCCCCACCCCCCACTTCTCCTTTGGAGGAAATAAAGTTTGGAATGCCTGAACCAGCCTTCCCAGTTTATCCCCCCCCCTTTCATTCCCCACCTTAAAAAACAAACAAACAAAAAAGCTGCATAATACGCAGGCTAAATTTTGACCTGGTCTCTGTCTTTCTCTCTACTTCGCCCTGGACTAGGAAACGAAGAGTGACGCGGTCTTGAAAAGACCTCTTCATTCCCAAAGTGGTGGTCGGAGAAGATGAGGCAGGAGGTGGGGGGCATTGGGGGGGGGCGCCAAGGAAGGAAGGAAGGGAAAGAGGTGTATTTGAGACATGACAATGGGGGTGTCACACGGAAGAGGGGGGGCATTGGCTTTTCAGTTAGTTTGGGGGGGGTGTTAGAGAATGCTTACGCGGGAGGGGGAGAGAGGAGCAGAAGAAGGATGTAAGGGGAAGGGGGGGCTTGGTTGCCAGAAAGAAAGGTTGCCAGAAATAGTTTCCAGAAAGGGGGGGCTTAGTTTCCAGATGGGCTTGGTTGCCGGAAAGAAACGACAGAGGCAGAGAGAGAGAAGCGGGTGTGTGTGTGTGTTAAACTCTTAAAAGGCAGGAATAGCTCCGGTTGCTCCCAAGCCGTGGCCAAGGCGCCTGGAAAGGCGAAGTTGTTCTGCAAGAGTAGGCCGAGAGACAGAAGAGAAAAGCCAGCAGCCCCAGGCGGCGGCAGCGCCACAATCCAGAGCGTTGCCGTAGGGAACCGGAGCTGCCGTCGGGTGCAAAGGCCACGCTCCGTTTTTTCCACCATCTTCCCAGTGCAGGTGGGACGGGACGGGACGGGCTCTCCTGAGTGCTTCTCTCTGCTGTGCACAGTCCCTTCGGGAGGGGCGGTGGGATTCACTGAGGGGTAAAAGCAGCCCAGTTCAGCTCAAGAGGCTGTCACAGGCACACACGCGCGCGCGCGCGCGCGCGCACACACACACACACACACACAGGCACACGCGTGCACACACGGTCTCCACGGGCAGCAAGCACTGCGCTTTGGTGCCCCCCTCCATCGAGGGAGAAGAAAAGGAGGAAGATCATCGGGGGCGTCTAGAAGGGAGCGGGGGTCCAGGGAAGTTTCCCCGTGTCCATCCGTCGTCCCCCCCCCCCGCTCCTCATTCACACATGCCCGACTGAGCCCCCCACGCCCCCCCTGCCCACGACAGTTCCTCCTCCGGGAGAAGTGGGTCAGCCCCCGCTTCCCCTCCCCTCCTAAGCCGCTTAGGATCAAGACGATCCGGCGGAAAGTTCAAGGCTCCCTCCCACCACCACCAGCTCGCCGGCGGCGGGAGGCGTGCGCGCAAAGGCATCCCTTCTGCGGGAGCCCGGGGAGGCGAGCAGCCGCTCCTGCTGCCGCTGCGCGGGTTTTGCGCAAAGTCGCAACCGAAGGCAGCCTGGCTCGGGAGGCACTGGGACTCGGCGGGGCGGGAGTAGCGTCACGCGCAAGTGGTGACCACGGGGGCCAGCGAGGCCACGGCGGGCGAGCCACCGGGCCCGGCCGCGGCCGCCGCGGAGGAGGCGGCGGAAGAGGACGAGGAACCCTTGTCGGCCTTCTTCTCCTTCTGCTTGAGGTGGATCTTGGCGTGCCTCTTGCGTTCGTCGCTGCGCGCAAACTTGCGCCCGCAGAACTCGCAGGCGAAGGGCTTCTCGCCCGTGTGCGTGCGGATGTGGGTGGTGAGGTGGTCGCTGCGGCTGAAGCTGCGCATGCAGATGCGGCACTGGAAGGGCTTGTGGCCCGTGTGGATGCGCAGGTGCCGCGTCAGCTCGTCGGAGCGCGAGAAGCGCCGGTCGCAGCCCTCGGCCGGGCAGGCGTGCGGCCGCTCGTGCAGCGGCGTCTTGCTGGGTCGGTTGGGGTACTTGCGCGGCCGGATGGGTTTGAGCGTGAGCGGCGGCGGGGGCTGCTGCTGGAGGCTGCCGAAGGCCGGGTGGATCTGCTTGTCCTTGAAGGCCTTGATGGTCTCCAGGGGCGTGATGGGGGGCGGGTTGACCCGGATCGGGTCCAAGTTCTGGAAAGGTTTGTGCTCGGGGAGGCTGCCCAAGTCGTTGGGGTGCCCGTGATAGAGGCCGTAGTCCGGGATCATGGGGAAGAGGTTGCTGTCCAGGCCGCCTGCCGGCTTGGCCCCTTGGTAATCCTGCGCCGAGTAGGAGAGGCCCGCGTTGGCCTGCGGGTCGTGGAAGGGCCCCGGGTCGCCCGGGTAAAGGTCGCTGCAGGCCGAGTACGGGGGCAGCGCCGGGTACATGCCCTCCACCTCGGCCTGGCCCTGCACCTGCACCATGCTGCCCGTCGAGGCCTGCGCGCTGGACGAGGGTGGTGGCGGCGGCACGCCAAGGATGCCTGCGCTCATCAGGCTGATGATGTTGTCCTGGCACCAGTTGGACGGCGAGTCGAAGGCGAACTTGCCCAGGTAGGTCACCGTTTTGTTGCCCCCGGGCGCGGGCTGGAAGGAGCCCGAGTACGACGACAAGTCCTGGCCGGCCTTGTCGTTGGCTAAGCCAATATCCATAACATTATCTGCGGAAGGAGAGAAACCGGGGAGAGAGAGAGAAGGAGGGTGAGCCATTTCGGGTACAGCAGGGGAGGAATCGGGGGCGCGGGGAAGGGACCCTCGTTTAGACCGGGGGAGGGCAGTTCGGTGGGCAGAGACGGAGGGGGCGCGACGGTTGGGAAGCCTTGAATCTCCCCCTCCCCCCCGAAAAATCCTGCGCATCCAATGGGCAAGACCGCGAAGGAGCTGGACACACCGACGACGCCTCAAGCACATGGCTTTGCGCACGAGACGGACGGTCAGGTCGCCGGCACAAGGAAGGCGCCGCCATAGGGAGGCCGGGGCGGGGAGGGCGGAGTCCTTCCATCTGAACACAGGGAGAGGGGGAGGTGGTGGAAGAGAACTTGGCCTTAACTTGCTTAGGGATACAATATACTGAAAGATGGATATTGGGGGAGGGGTGGGGCACATTCCCTTTTCGAGGTCTGCTCTGCCCTCCCACCCCCCAAAGTTAGTGCCCCTCAGTGAGCATTAACTTCCAAAGAGTCTGGAATGGATCGCCCTTCTCTCCCTAGCCATGTACTTACACAAGCACAGCCGCGCGCACACACAATTATGTACATGGCATATGTATGTGTCTGCAACAATTTATACACACACATACACACGCGCATATACATACACGCGCGCGCGCGCGCGCACAGGCACGCACAGTGGAAGGAAGGAACGTACAACTGTAGCACTCGCATTCTTACAAAGTACACACATGTATAACACACACACACACACACACACTTGAGAGACATACGCACACCCAAACGAGACATACAGAGGCGAGAGAATATCTAAGCGCACACACAGGAACCGCATATACTCTGCACAGGCCATTTTAATGGAAACCCTACAAGGGACGCACATCCACCCGACTCCATTGCCATCGCCACAGAACGAGCCTGCGCCGAGTTTCATGTGGACTAGAGCCGCCAGCGGCAGTGGACAAGGCAGGGTCGGATGTATGTAGAGTAGTGACAGGTCCAGCGAGAAAACCCTGGGGAAGAGGAAAGGGTAGGAGTGGGGTGTGCGTGGGGGGGGGGAGGAGGAGCAGGAGAAGGAGAGGGACAGGAGGAAGCAGGTACCTGAAGTTACAGGTAGGCTCAGGCTGCCGAGAGCGAACTGGTCTGTCTCTCTCTCTGCTTGTCTCCAGGCGATTTCCCACCCCACCGACACAGCCGGGGACTTCCAGCAGAGCTTTACAAACTTGCCGTGAATTCTGCGTCGAGACCAGTTATGAAAAATATAAGGGGGGGAGGGTGGTGGTTTTCCCCCCCCTTTTTCTTTCCCCTCCCCCCTTTCCTTTCCTTTTTTCTTTTCTCCTTTAGGAGCGATGGGGAAGATCGAGCGACACCATGGAGCGAAAAAAAAATTGGGGGCTGGGGAAGGGGGTGTTGGTTGATCGAAGCAAGGGAGGGTGCGGTGGGGGGGTGGGGCGGGCGAGGCAGAACCGAACCGGGTCCGACTCCGGATTGGAAAAAAGGAGGCTCCAGCGCAGACCTCGCTCCCCCGCACCACCCCGCGCGCGCCCGCGCGCGCCCGCGTCCTCCCCACTTCCTTCGAGGCGTCCAGAAGCGAGCAGGGCAACTTCAGCTGCTCCCCGAGTGCTCCTGCCGGGAAGAGGAGGGTCGGGTGGGCGAGGAGGAGAGCAAGAAGCCCCCTTCCTTCTGCCTCACCTTGCCCTACTCGCTTCCTCTCCGCCCTCTCCCCCGCCGCCGCCACCTCTCCGGCTCCCAGGAATCCTCGATTCCAAATCCTCCCCCGTAGAAACCTCCCCTGGTTGGAAAACAGAAGATCCCCCTCGCGCACTCCCACACCCTTCTTGTTCCGACATGATTTCTAGAGACGTACTAATAAAAAGAGCAAGGAGAATGAGGGGGTGCCGGTGTGTGTGTGTGTGTGTGTGTCGGGGGAGGTTGTGCCCGCGCAGCGATAGCAGCCTGTGCCACAGAGCAGCCGCAGCACATGGAAAAGGGGGAAACACAGACACAAGGACGAACACACGCGCACACGCACACACGCGCGCACAGAAAGGACAGGCCCGGGGGAGAAGGGAACCTCATCCCCACGGCCACAGGCGCACGCAAGAACGGACACGCAAGCGAGCATAGGGGGAGGCCTCCGAAGGACCCGCGGGAAGAGGCAGGCAGGCAGGCTTCCCAGGGCCCCCTCGCTCGCCCACCACCAGCCTGCTTGCCCGTCTCTTCCTCAGCGCCGTACCTTCCAGCGTCTCCCCCGCTGGTAGCTCCTGCCGCTCTCCTCGGGAGCCCGGCGGCGGCAGCGACGATGGCTCCAGCGCGCCGGGGAGGCGGTGGAAGGGATGGAGACAGATGGAGAGGCTCAGCCCCGGCCTCCCTTTGCCCGCGAAGGCTCCCTCGCCCACCCAGCCACCTACCCCCAACACAGGCACATGCTTCGCCCCCTCCCTCCCCTCTTCCTCCCTCCTCCCCCCCCCGCCACAAGCATCCTCTCCCTCCCTCCTGCTTTTACCTGCCGCCATCTGGTTATTGTAGTGAGCCTCGCCGTTGCCAGAGAAAATGTTCAGCGAGTTGGGGATCTCCTCCTGGTACAAATTGTCAGGCAACTGGTTCATCAAAGTGTTCATGGTCCCTGGCAGCTTCTCCACGAGTTTGCCTGTCATAGCACTGGAGGACGATGAGGAGGAGGAAGAGGAGGACAGGCGACGAAGACGAGAGGCTGTGGCGGCGGCGGGTTCAAAGCGGCTCCGAGCTCCGTTCCCGAAGAGACGACATCCGAATGGCAAATCCGTGCGAAGGAGATCATGCGAGAGAAAAGTTGCGGCGGCGGCGGCGGCGGGGAGGGGGGGGGAGGAGGGCAGTGTGTGGACGGGGGAGGGCCGGTTGGCGGAGGAAGGTGGGTGGGTCGGCGGGGGCACGCAATCCTCGGTAGATCCCTGAAGGTGTTTCCTGGAGCGCGGGTGTGTGTGTGTGGGAGAACCGATCTGCTTCTCAGATGTGGTTGTAAAAGATGGTGGGAGTCTTTAATCCCTCCCTGCCCCCCCTCTCCCTCCCCAGCCTCGCTCGCTCGCTCCTTCTTCCCTTCCCTGCCTTGCCTTGCCTCGCTTTGCCTCCGCTCGCCCGTTCAGTAGCTCCCCTTACTGCAGCCCAAATGCTCAGCCAGGGAAATCCACCACCCTATTTATGTGAGCGACGGGAACGCTCCGTGACGTAGCTGCCCATATATGGACAGACAAAGCCGAGCCGAAGCCGAGCGTCACAATGGAAGCTCCTCACAATGGAACGTTTAGAAAGCAGGAAGCCAGCAGAAGCCCTGGTGGTGCAGCAGCAGCAGCAGCTGCTGCTGCTGCTGCAAAGGGGAGAGAGAGAGATGCAAAGCAGGACGGCGCAGACGGACGCCTCCTCGCAGCGGTTGCATGGTGGCGACGACGACGGTGAGCCACCGGTCGCTGCCGCCGCTGCGGGGCCACCCTCGAGCGGCCGCTGCTCACGGAGGAGGGCGTCTCTGGCTTGAAAAGCGTGGCCAGGCGGCGGACCTAGCCGAGTGCACGGTCTGGCGAGCACCCCACGCCCCCACCGGGCTTCCGCTGTCATTATTTACCTCGTGCTAAAGGATGAGAAGGGAGAGGGGCGCGCGGGGGGGGGGAGAGGAAAGTCCCTCCGCAGCGGACAGGCGCGCTTGCTTCGTCGCGGTTGTGGTTTTCCAAAGCGTCCCATCGCTAAGCGCGTTTACTCCTCTCCAGCAGCCTCCCTTTGGCTTTTGATCCACGCACCACAAGTTCCGAGCCACAGAGGAGATGCCGCCGGGGCCGCCAGTCCAACGGGACACCTGCTCACCCCGCCCCCCCCTTATTGCCCTTCCCGGGTGAAGACGAGATGGACAAACAACCGGTGTGTGTGTGTGTGTCCGATGCCATAGGGGGCGTACAGTGCGTGTGTTGCGCTCGCGTTGCTTTAATTAAAGCAGCTGTAGTCCAAAAGGTCTGGAGGGCACCAGGTGCCTATTCCCCATCTTTAAAGGACGCCACTGCCCCAAATGGAGACATTTCCAGCCATAGCAAATGTCCCTTCTTGGCCTGCGCTTCCCCAGGATTCCAGGGGCACGGAACGTTCTAACGGGTTGTGTCAGCAACACTGGATTCCGGGGGGGGGGGGAGTCCTTACGATGTCCGAATATGCATTTAAGCACAAATGCTGGTTAAGTCAGCTCCCTAGCTTTGGAGAGGGGCATATAATTTAGCCCCACCCCCAATATTCATCATACTTATACGCCACCTTTCTTACAAAGAGTTTAGTATGGCCTAAAGTGTCCCCACCACACGCACTTTGTGCTCACAACAACTCTGTGAGGTAGGCTGACTTGTATGCAGGTTCACCTCATCTCTCAGAGGATGATCACTAGTACGTTATTATTATTATAAATGTATAAGCATTGCACAATAAATTTGTTTGTCTTGACGGTGCCACAACTCTTTGCTATTATTTATAAATTATTATGATTTTGCTATGATTTATTATAGCCTACCTTTCCTCCCAGAAGCTCAGGATGGCCTAAAGGATTTTTTCCCATGTTATCCTCACAACAACTCTGCAAGGTAGGTTAGGCTGAGAGAGAGAGAGAGAGAGAGAGAGAGAGAGAAAGTGACTGGCCCAAGGTCGCCCAGTGAGCTTCTAATCTCGGCACATTCGGGGTCTCATCCCACACTCCAAATCCAAAAACTCTTTCCACTACAGCACACTGGCAAGAGTGAATGGGCAGGAATCAGAATCATTAGTAAACAACCGAAGTCCAAGAACCTCCACTTAGTCCCAGTCTCCCAGATACTCCCAAGTAGATCTACTGCTTCCAGTGACAATGGGCCAAATGTTTTTGAAAGGGTGCAGGAATGTCGTAGACACTTTGGTCTCTCTGGGAAACCAAACGGATTGCCAAGAAGCTCCAGCTGCTGCAGCCCGTACTTTCATGGAAGTTTAAGTTAGGATGCAAATCGGCAGCAGGAAAGACCGTGACGGACTCAATTTCCCCTGGTAGTTATTGGGGGGGGGGGGGGAGCACGGTGGGTGCTGCAATCCTCCCCCCCCCGTCCACATACACAAAAAATTCTCTTGAATTCAGACACAGTAATTAATATAACATTTCGAATAATTTCAAGCAGGTAACACTTGTCTGTGATTTCTAGTCCTCCCCTCCCCCCCTTTAAGTTTGGCACTTGCAAGGCGTCAGTAATTAGGTGGTTTCGTGCTAAGTGTGCCAACTGATGCTATCTTTAAATAAAAACCCTTCGAGTTATGTAGCAAACGTATGGAAAAAATTATATGTTGCAATAGCTCCACTTACCCAACTCCTGCACGGCCAGCTCTGCAATGGGAATGAAATGCACGCTGGTAGGAAACCTGAATTTGGAGTGGGGGGGGGGCAGAGCGCGAGCGAGAACTGAAGCGAGCCTCCCGACTCTTCCGTGTGAGTCTGGATCGCACCCGCCCGACCAGGTGTGACTGAGAGCCAGGAGATGGAGAACACAGCTCTCAGATCTTGTGCGTAAAAAGGCATTGATCAGAACAAGATTTTTGAAAAAAACTTTATTGATGGCATGGATGGGACATATGATTTATACTGGTGTGGACGAGGTAGAAGTGTATCGATATCCAGCATCGTAGTGTATCGATCGCAGATTCGTAGGCGTATTTACTCGGAAGTAAATCCATGCCAAATAAGACAGGATGCGAAAATGATCTCGGAGTAAGCCCCATTGAACACAGTGGGGCTTATTTATTTTATTATTACATCTATATCCCGCCTCCCCCCCCCCTTGCAAGGAACCCAAGGCGGTTAACACGGTTCCCCTTCTCTCCCATTTTATCCTCACAACAACCCTGTGAGGTAGGTTAGGCTCAGAGTCAGTGACTGGCCCAAAGTCACCCGTTGAGCTTCATGGCCGAGTGGGGACTAGAACCCGGATCTCCCGAGTCCCAGTCCAACACCACACTGGCTCTTACTTCTGAGTAGACCTGTATATAGGATGCACTGTATCCTTGTTCCGGGTATTTGGATATGGCCATATTTTCTACTGGATCCCAGAAGGCGCTATTGGTACACCCCTCACCTATTTCTTAGAAGGGGAGCCTGTTCTTTAGGATGCTTTCATAGGGAGGTTGAGGGCACCATTTACCCCAGGGGAACACAACACGATTCTTCCCCGAGAACCCCTCTGTCACGAGTTATTATGAAGCACAACAAACGCGACACACACACACACACACACACACACTCACACTCGGGTTTTTTTCTCCCTTGCATCCTTTATATTGGATAAATCCATCCACAAACAGGCATTTTTAATCCTGCTGTAAAATTCCTGCCCCCCACCCACACAGAAAACTGAAATGGTACCACTGATGGGGGGCAGGGGGGGTGAGAAAGGTGACGCTTATGGCCGTTTCCAGTCTTATGTGAGGCCCTTTCAGCATCTCCATCCCAGTGACACCCCGAAAGCCTGTGGCAGCAGTGTGGCTCACGCTGGCTCAGCTTGTCTGAGTGTGGAAAGCTAAGCAGGGTCAGGACTGGTTATTACTTGGATGGGAGACCCCTCCTCTAGTTTCCTGCATTGAGCAGGGGGTTGGACTCGATAGCCTTGTAGGCTCCATATGAAATCTATGAAATGCTGGATGGATTCGGTCCTATTAACACCTCAAGGGCAAAAATCAGAACCTCCCCAGGGATTGGGGGAGGGTGGCTGGCTGGTGTGAGGGGGGGAGCAACTTTTGAAGCGGAAACCCCCCCCCACCTGTCCACCGCCGAGGTCGACTAAGTAGTAACGGTGGTGGCTCCGTATGGATGAGTCCCCCGCGCCCCACACAAAGGGATCTGGAGAGAAGAAGCGCGAGTTGGGGAGGGGGAGGGGGGAAAGAGTTCAACTTTGCTCGGACGGGTGAGTGCAATCGGCTAGTGTGTGTGTGTGTGTGTGTGTGTGTGTGTGTGTCTGTAGGCTCCACCATTGGAGGATGGGGTGGATTGGAGCGGACGGGGAAGGGGCTTCCGAGCTGCGGCCCGCCGAGCTTCCCAGCGGGAGCAGTAACGGCAGGGCAGCTCTCGTGCAAAGGAAGGTCTTGGGCCGAACGAGAGCCTCGCAAAAGTGAGCGTGGGGTTGGGCGGGAGGCTGCGCGGAACAGGAAGGGGGGGGGGAAGACCCCCGCCTCGTCCGGCTGGTTCTCAAGGCGAGGGCTGCTGCTGCTGCTGCTGCTGCTGAAAAGGAAGCGAGGCGAAGCACCTTCGGAGGAGCAGACAGGTGCCTGGAAGGTGTGGGCGGGCGGGCGGGCGGGCGGCGGCGGCGCATGGCGGGGGTGGCCCGCCAGGGAGCCCTGCACAGGCTTCGCCCCGCTGCAGCCGCGGGCTTGGCTGGGCCGGCAGCCGAGGGGAAGCGCCATACAAGGCCAGGATCCGGCCCCGCCCCGCGCTCCTTATTTGGCGTCGCCTTCCGGCTCCCGGGTGGCATTTCTCTTTTTTCCCCTCCCCGATTTGCTACAAGTGGAAAGCGAGAGAGACACAGAGAGACGGAGCGGAACCAGCGGCCTTTCAAGGCGCCGCCCGCCCGGGGGAGGGGAGAACGGGCCGGCCAGGAGACGGCGGGGAGGGAGCGAGCGAGCGAGCGAGCGCTGGAGGCCCGCGGGGCCTTGGCACTGCCAGACCGGGCTCAGGCTAAGGCGTGGGCAACACCCCCGCGTGGAAATGCTCCCGAATTCCGCCCCGCAGCCAAGATTTTGTTGCAAGCGAGGATTCGAGTGCTAGTCCTTTCTTCTTTTTCTTCTGGAAGGCTGCGGAAGGGAATTGACGCCCGCTCGCATTTCTTCCCCGGAGACTTGCAACCGCTGGCCCCCATATTTCTCCTCTCGGTGCACATTTCATGATTGCAATCACACACACACGAACACACACACACACAGGCACGAAAGTTAAAACAATGGAGCGAGCCCCTGCCAAAGGCAAGAGAAAGATCGCCTGTAAAGACATTCCCCTTCTCAACCGCAGTGGGGGGAATAGGGCTTCTCCCTCCCCCCCCATTTCAGACCACGCAAGATTATTTTCAGACTCACCCATATTACTAGGGCAGGCTCCAGGATAGATCGTGTCTTGGATGAAGAGAATCCTCCCATCCTCGTCAGCTTACATCCCCCCTATTATTTATAGTTTTTAAATTTATATAATATAATTTTATTTTTTTATATATTATCTAAATACTATATTTTATAGTGTTTGTAGTTCTTATAGCGGTTGGTAATGTCTCAAAGTAAAGCTGGGTTCTTTTATCTAGAACAAATGACATGAAACTGGATATTAGAGGCAGGGGAAGGTACATTCTATAACCTAACTGATGGAAGTTCATTTTTATAGCTGGTACCAACCCAACCAACCTGTAGAACTGTGTACTGCTTTTGTTGCCCTAGCTCTGAGACAGCACACTCAACAGACAGTGACTGGATTCTGACAACACGATAACCCACACTCAAGGGTTGTGTGTGGATTGTCGTTGAACCATGGGTTGTTGCTGAAACGTGGGTTACTGTCGTAAATTATTCTGGTCCAGAGATAAGCCATAGTCGTTATCACAGTCCCAGGTTAGAAGCCACAATATGTATCCGAAATCGAGCAAACACAAACCAGTTTAGGAGCAGGCCAAAGAGTCGGTCAAAATTGCTCTAGAGTCAAAATTCAGAAGTCTCAATCCTGGAGCTGGCAAGAGCATCTGGCTATGGCTGATTGCAACAACAATTGCTTCCAGCATCTGATGACATGTGCCTGGCCCATCCCAAAACACACTACATCCTCCTCCTCCGTCCCAAACGGAGGCACACGGTTACCGTGTTGTCTGAACCCAGCCGAGATAACAAACCATGGTGAACAACCCGCAGTTTATAACCCAACAACAAACCATGGGTTCTCTTTATGGGTTGTTCATGTGAGCATAGCTGGGTTCAGACAACACGATAACCCACATTTATGCATGGTTCAATGACAATCCACACTCAACCCATACTCAACACCCGAATGTGGGTTATCATGTTGTCTGAACCCAACGGAGACACCAAACTCAGCTTGGCGCCCTGGGGGAGCATGCAGTTCTCCCACCCCTAAGGCCCGCCCTGCATATTATAACAGTCACTTGCTGTTTACATTGACAATTGCGTTACTTCTGTATGATGAATTTGTTTGTAAGTATTGGAACAAGCTGCCTTGGGATGCTATGGTAGAAAAGTGAGATAAAAATCTTGTAGGATCACAGCCTTCTTTATAATGGAAGGAAATAGGCCTACTGTGTATGTAAAGAATGACATAGGTATGCACATCAAAGGCACAAATCTCCTTCCTTAAGAGGGGGATGACTTTTGTGTTGATAAAATTGCTCGAGTTATGAGGTTTTAAAAAGTAAACTACATCAAATGCTCTTGAAATACTTTTCTTTTTCAGTTCACAGTTATTTACTTGGAAGTCTCACTGGATTCAATGGGACTTACTCCCTAGTAAGTGTGTTTGCTAAGACAACAGCAGACTTAATCTTGAATATATCTAGGACTGGGTCTTTTTAGACGTTACTGAACATCTCTCCCCCACCCTCACTTGAACATCTCTCCCCCGCCCTCACTCTGGGGCTGCTTCTGCTTCTCAACTGGAGGAGTAAGAATCAGTGATGTCACTGCCTGCCGAGGGCAGAGGGCCAACTGCTAGCAAGCTTGCTGGAAGTGGGCACCACACCTTCCTGTTGTGGGCAAACCACGGAGGTTTTGGCTGCCTGCTCCGAACGGTCTCGTCAGTAGGCGTCCAAGTTCTTGGACAAAATAAACCTACTTCCAACAGTGAAACCACACAACGTTCAGGCCCATCTTCACATGAAACAGGACAGAATATCCTCCCCTTCTCTCTGTTTAGGCTGTGGGTACAGCCAGCCAGGGCATTTGGGGTGTCTGAATGTGGGGGATCCAGAGGGCACCCAACTCCCCATTTTATTTAACATGGAGCACATTTCGAGGGGGGTCGTGTGGGCACAACTTCATGGTGAATCATTGCACCCCATAGACCACCTCTGCCTCTCTCCCATGTTTTATAGCTATGAAAATCTGCCGCCTAAGGAAATCACTGCATCATGCCCTATGATAGGGCCACCTCTGAATGTAGGAGTCAGGTAACCAGTACTGAACATCAAACAGGAAGAGTGCTAAAGCCTGCTCAGAGACTGTGAACTTAAGCCTGACCTGAAAGCCACTGTCACCTGCAAGGGGAGGGGGCAGGTGGGTGGACACTGTTTTTAGGAGCTCTAATGATGATGCAGTGTGCAACATCCTCTGTCACATAAGAACCTTGCTGGATCAGACCAAAGGTCCATCCTGCTTCATGCAGTGGCCAGGGAGGTGCTTCCAGGAAGCCCGCAAACAGCAGAGTGTGAAGGCAATAGCCCTCTCTTGCTGTTGCCCCCTCCAAGAACTGGTATTGGGAGGTACACTGCCTCTGAACTTGGAGGTTCCATTTCGCTAATAGCGACCTGATGGACTTCTGCTCCATGCATTTGTCTAATCCCCTTTTAAAGCCATCGCCACATCTTGTGGCAGCAAATTCCATTCATTAATTATGTGTTCTGTGAGGAAGCACTTTCTTTAGTCTGCTAGCACACTTCTCAGATTATAAGGCAAACGTCTTGGGTCAACTCGGTGCGTCCTCCCTTCTGCAAGCCATTTCCCTTCATCCTCAAATGCATGTAAAGGAAAGAAGTGGAAAATACTCTTGGATTTCCCGGTTGGATAGAAAGGTGGGATATAAAATAATCAAATAAGTCAGAGAATTCACCGGAACAATCCCATACAGGCCTGTGGCTTACGCTGGCTCAGCTTGTCTGAGTGTGGAAAGCTAAGCAGGGTCAGGCCTGGTGATTACTTGGATGGGAGACCCCGCCTCTAGTTCCCTGCATTGAGCAGGGGTTTGGACTCGATAGCCTTGTAGTAGGCTCCTTCCAACTCTAAAATTTTCTGGTCTATGAAATCTATGAAATATACTAACAGCAAACTCATTCTCTGAGTGTGTATCCTTATGTAGCCAAAATAGCACTGTCCATGCACCAGAGGGAGGTATGGGCAGGATCGGGGAAATCCCAAGGTTTGCAGAGGTACAAAAAAACTTTAGGGGGAAAAAGGGGAGTAACCCTAAAAGAGTCCAATGAGGACTGACCAAGGTCAGTGGCAGTTGTGCAGCTAGGGCTGGACCTTGGGGCCAAAGTCCAGGGCCCTGGAGTCCAGCCTCCCCCCTCCCCAATATTACCACCCAGAGAGCAGAAGATGATGAGCACAGCAGAAACTAACTCCATTTTATTCCTGTGGCCATGCTGGTGCTATGATTCAAGTGAGTTTAAAATGCAAAACTGCACATGCGCAGAGTATCAATGTTGTTGTTACAGTGTTGTTGTTACTGTTCTACCATAACAGGAATGTAGAAGCAGTTGTAAAACATGGAGTAGTGGTTGTGGGGCGGGGTGGGGGAGAACAGTAATGTTAGTTGTGTGCTTCACAACTGACTAAGACAGGGCTCTCCAACCTTAGGTCCCCAGATGTTGCTGGCCTACAGCTCCCAGCATACCCAGCCAGCATGGCTAATGGCAAGGGATTCTGGGAGCTGTAGTCCAGCAGCATCTGGGGACCCAAGGTTGGAGAGCCCAGGTCTAAGAGTTCACAACTAACTCATGGCTGTCTAAGACCCCCATAAGACCATTAAGTCCAGGGTCTAATATTACACAGCTGCATCACTGCTCAGTGGGCAAGGAATGCTGATTGGTGGGGAGGGGGACACACTGAAAACTGGGGTGGTGGTGGAATGGAGTATCCTGCGAAAGGGCATGGCTGGCTGGCTGTAACCCTGAACAGGAGGACATTTTGTTGCAGGTCTCACTTGCAGGGCCCAAATAGTCAGGGCTGACCCAAAACATCTTTTGGGCCATAGGCAGAAAATCTAAATGGGATCCCACCCACTAATTAAAAAGGGACACAGTCCACAAGGAATTTCTCCTGTGCAAGCTCCACTAGAATGGATGAGAGCTGCTGTGTAACACTACCATTGTGCCCCCATGGGTCTTCCAGTCTGCTACTCTTATGGGTACCCAAAATCACTTTACCTAATGCTGGGGCTACCTTTGCAAACAATCCCCTTCCAGTAAACAGTCTCCAAGTTTCTAGAGCAGTGTTCTCCAACCTTGGGTCCCCAGATGTTTTTGGCCTACAACTCCCAGCATGCCCCATGCCAAAACCTTGGGGACCCAAGGTTGGAGAACACTGCTCTAGAGCCTCACACACCATCTTCTTACAAGAGCTGTGGTCTGGTGTGTGGGCCAAAACCCAGTTTCATCCCTGGGGGGCTGCTTAGAGGAGCACTCCGTAGGAGGCAGCCTTTAGGCAGCTAGAAGGAGCTTTCCCTGCCTTGAAGCAGGTGCTCCTGCTACTGAGGAAGAGCAGATGGTGGAGGAAAGTCTGATGGCCTGATTCCTACAGAGATGAGTAGAGACTAAGCAAGAGGAAGGGGGTCCCAAAAGTAATGGGAGGGGAGGCAAGGAGTCCGCTGCATCCGAGTGGGAAGCAGGAGGGTGCGACTTTTGTGTGAGCCAATGTGGTGCTGGCCTAGGACTGGGGAGATTCCAGGTTCAAATCCCTGGTCAGCCATGAAGCTCACTGGGTGACACAGAATGTAGCTGAGTGTATATTTGGGCTGGGAAATGGAACCCCTCTGGGGGGATGGAATGGAGTTTCCTGGAAAGGGCATGGCAGGCTGACTGGAAGCCTGAACAGGAGCACGCCACACTGCAACATCTTGTTTCAGGTCCCACTTGTGACATGAGTGAATGTTTGTGGAAGAGGGGGCAGTATTCTTCTTTGACAGGCACAGAGGAGAGAGAGGTTAAGCTGGAGACAATAACACAGTGGCTGGCTGATATGACTATAGACATGTCGGAAGGCTTATATAGGCCAAATTATTCTGGTAGTGATGGAATAAAGTTGTAGTATCATTTTAATATTTGCATGTGGCAGCAAAACACCTAATGCCAACCCAGCACAAATAATCCTTTCTTTGGCGCCTTCCAAATATGGTCTATTTAACAATTACATGCCTCATCGTACAGTGTTTTATAGAGTGCGAGGGCTGAGGACATCAAGTCAAATGACACATCTCAATTCTCCTCTTTAGATTAAATAATTCAAATCAGACTTGGGCTGCAATCCTATGCACACCTACTTGAGTATACCCCAGCGAACTCCATGGGATGTTTTGCTGAGTAAGCATGCACAGAATTGGGCTGCACAACTGTCAGACTCAGAGATATGATGTTGGTGTAGATCTCCACTAAGCTCAGATGAACTGTTAAAGGAAGCATAAACCTGCTCCCACATGAACCTGCTCAGCCATTGTTTCAACATCCGAGGCCTTACTCCATGTCCCGTTGCCTTCCGAGGAACACTTGTCTGGGATGCAGGACAGGGCCTTCTCAGTGTTGGCGCTCAGATCAAGGCATTCCCTCCCTAGAGAGGTTCGGTTGGCTCCCTCTTTTTTAAGTTTTAGGTGAGCTGTGAAGACTTCGAACATTTCATCTGGCTTTTCATTTGGGCTATGTTTATTTCTCCTTCCGTTGACTGATTGCGTCTTATTTTGCTTTCAGTTTTAATTGTACTTCTTAATTTGGTTTTTGGATTTTAACTTGTACGGGTGTTTATCTTGATTTTATTGTAAGCCGCTTTGGGGTCAAAAGGTGGAGTATAAATATCTATATAAATAGTTAGATATAGATACAATGAGCAAGTGCCATCCACACTTTTACGTGAAGCACCAGAGTACACTTTGGTCAATTTCTAACAAATAGAAACTCAGAGTTTTAATATGGAATTTGACAGAAGGATATGCACAATATAGAAATTTTTTACACCCTAGGGAGAGGGGCAGGAGGTTAAATTAATGGCTCTGATCTTTTCCACCTTTTTGGCTGCATGGATTTCATTCTTCAGTAACTGAAGTCCCTGTCCTCAGGTTCTTCCTAGCCACCTTGGGCAATGGAACAAGGACTCCTTTGCCATCCCCATCTTTGGACACAATGCTTGGTAGGCTGGCTTACGAAGAAGCTTTTAATAGGTACATTTTGTGGGTGTGCTTGGAACAGATCCAATTGCAACATGTGCCCTATATTATTGTCTTATGCACAGATCCCATTACAACAGCGATCATAGCATCTCCTGTGTTTGTTTGCTTGTTTGTTTGTTTTTAATAGTATCTGTCCTTACTGCATATCTATAAGGGAAGGGTTAAGCATATCAGTTCCTGGTTTTCAGATGGAAAACTGAGGCTGAGAGAAAGACTGATAGCTGCATCCCTCCTCCAAAAGAGATCAGCAAAGAGTTGGTTGTGCAAGCATTCTCGTATATCTCTGCTCCTTTGAAAAATCTGTCCCAGGTCTGGCATATAGCTAAACCTAGATCCCCAAGTGACAAGCTAGCTTTTGAGCCAACGGACTAGCCTTCTTTCAGGCAGGCGTAACATGGGAACACTCAGAGAAAGGTTTACTTTCCAGCCCCACTCCCGAGCCTTGGGGGACCAAGATAACACACATGAGGCAAGATGTACAGATCAGGCCTGTTCCCTTGGTTGTAAAGGGCTCTGGTGCCACCCCTCTCCCCACGGCCTAACCCCAAATGCAGAACAATAACAATAAAAAAAAAAAAAAGTTGCTCCAGACTTTATAGTGGAGGGACTGAGTGTTTGCCTTCTTCTATTGGCAGACGCAGGTGAGAATTTCATTCGTAATTACTGTGCGGGAGCAAGCAGGCACTGGCCCAAGCTGTCCTCACCCTACGAGATGGTGAAAGGCAGGTTCCAGCCCTGCATCCGTTTGAGTGCCAGGAAGCCCAGCCCCAAACCTGGCATCGTTCCACACGGTACCAACCAATATATGAGTGTAGAGTTTCGCCTGGGGAGGTGATGATGAGTCTACAGAGGGTGGGGAGGCTAAAGAGCAGGCGGTGTGTGAACACAGTACTAGTTAGAGCCCTTTGCCTCAGACATCTTTTGCTGCCAAGTTCAGGGAAAGGGGGCAGGGGATTCTACTCGCTAATAATCCAAAAGATGGTTTAAAGGATAAACACACACACACACACACACACTATAATTGGAAGCAGAACAGTTTGACTGATAAAGTCTCTGCCTCTCAGCATGTCAGCTTTGTTTAGAGTGTAAAAGAAAAGGAGTGAGTAAGTGTACACACACAGAGAAGAAGAAGAAGAAGAAGAAGAAGAAGAAGAAGAAGAAGAAGAAGAAGAAGAAGAAGAAGAAGAAGAAGGAGGCCCAGCCCCAAACTCCTGTTCCCAGGCAGCACCTGGCTTGTCTGGCTGTCAGCTGTTCCTCTGGTTTGAGGCAATTTCGCATTGTAAGAATGTCCTGGGGCTGAGGGATGGGGAGAAACATTGGGGGCAGGGAGGGTAAAATGTGGTTTGCTCACTTCCCCCCCCCCTTGCTTTTCATCTTTCACATGACTTTTACAAAACATGTACAGACAAACTAAGGTTGAAAATTATGAGGCCTTAAATTTGAAGCAAACTGTGTGATATATACCTTTGGAATATGAGCCCTGTAACTAGGTGATGCTAAGTTGCTAGATACTGCAATGCTATATGTGTAAGGCTGCCCTTCAAGATTTGAGGCTAGAATTGAACATGACAGCTCCTCAAGGAGGTAGAGCAAGAGCAGCACATTCCTTGGTGTTTCAGGGATCTGTTCTGGCTACCTGTTGCCTTTAAGGTATTGCTATTGACTTGCAAAGCCCTAAATAGCTTGCATCTTATGCACCTCTTTCTCCCACTTATACATAAGCCCTACTGTGTTTTTTTAAATAAGCAGAGAGTGGGTCTTCTTTGGACTCATGTGAGTGCCATGTCTGTACAAGGATGCGTATGCAGATATTCTCAGTTGCCATTCCATTACTACAGGACTCTTTTCCCTCTGGAGACTTGCCAAAGCCTGATCTAGTATCTTCCAGAGAGGTTGGAAAATCTTTCCTCACTCTTACCATACCACTGGTCTTTAGGCTGGTTATGAGCCAGGAGAGCCAGTGTGGTGTAGTGGTTCGAGTGTTGGACTGGGACTCAGGAGATCCAGGTACTAGTCACTGCTCAGCCATGAAGCGCACTGAGTGACTTTGAGCCAGTTGCTGACTCTCAGCCTGACCTACCTCACAGGGTTGTTGTGAGGATAAAATGGAGAGGAGGATGATTATGTAAGCCACCTTGGGTTCCTTGTAAGAAAAAAGGTGGGATATAAATATAATCCTCCTCCTCCTCCTCCTCCTCCTCCTCCTCCTCCTCCTCCTCCTCATCCTCCTCCTCGTCCCCCTCCTCCTCCTCCTCCTCCTCCTCCTCCTCCTCCTCCTCCTCCTCCTCCTCTCTGCTTCAGGTTGGTTTGGGAGATATTTTATAACTTGGATGATTGTATTGGTTTATATTTTGGTGCGTGTGTGTTTGTGTGTGTGTGTGTGAGAGAGAGAGAGAGAGAGAGGTATTCTGTAAAAAAATCAAACAATGAAACTTTGAGAGCATGATCCCACAATGGAGGCAATTAGATGAAATGGTTAGAGCAGCTAGGTGGTTAGAAGGATGCAGGGTCAGAAGTCTTGGATTCTGATCATGGTTCTCCCGTTGACATGTTCATGTTCTCCAATATTTCACAGATGAAAATAGGGACCTGCTTGTAACACCCCAACCCTCATTTCAAGCATCACTGCCTACATTCCACCCCACCCCCACCCCCACCCCCAAGACACATTACTGAAAGCTCTCTTCCAACCGCTGCATGCTCTACTGGCTTCCTGTGCAATAGCTTGTCTTCCTCTAATTTAAAAGCCAAGTTGGCGATACTTCTTTTGGTTAAAGGGAGACCAGGAAACATGATTGTCCTGCATTATGTTAGCAGGAGTTCAAAATATACCTCAGCAGCTGCAAAGTATGAAGTGGCAGGCTTTGCGCTGTGTGGTGCCTTAGTGCCCATGTGCATGCATTTGCACAGCTGTGCACTAGAGCAGTGGTCTTCAACCTTTTCAGACCTGGGATCAATTTTTAGCCCAAACATGTATTTGGGAACCCACTGAAATGTTTTAAGGTGCAGTCCAATGGGGCTGCCCATAACCCTCTGAACTCAGAGAATTATGGGCATCCTAGGCGGCGTGGGAGGAGCATGGAGGGGATCTTTGCCTCCGTACTCCTCCTGTCCTGCAAATCAGCTAGATGGTCGATTTTGGCCATCTAGCTGAGGCGCTTTGGATGGGAAGGAGGCTGGAGTGCCGCCAGGATATGTTGCATCCTGGTGGAGCTGGTCTCCTCCCCTCCCCCCGGAACGCCCTCTTCACCCCTTCTCCAAGGTTGCTCTTACAACCCCGGAGATGTGGCCAACACAGTTCTTTCCGTGCCGTGCCACCTGTGTGTGTGTGTGGAATCCAAGTGTGGACCCCCCAGCTCTGAGGTCAGAGCTTTTTTCTGATCTCAGAGCTGGGAATCCAAATGATCCTATGGCCCTCTAGATGCTGTCTAGGGGCCATAGGATCACTCTGCCCATCATATATTTACATGGTGGTAATGCTGCTGTTGCAACCCACCTTAGGTCAGGTCACAATCCATCAGTGGTTCCTGACCCACACAGCTGAAGATCAGTGTGCTACAGGCATTATGCCTTCACCCACCCACTCAGAGAATTAACTGCTAGAGATCAGTTATGAGGCTGAACCCTGAAGAAAGACAGTGCTGGCAGTGTACATTCATGACGGCATCCCCCAAAGGCAAAAATAGGGACAGTGATTTACTAGGGATAGGGATCAAAAACTAGGGATTATCCCTGGTAAATAGGGAGAGTTGGAGCATATGCAAATATCTGGGATTAGGCAAGTACCATGGCAGTACTAATAACAACTCGGGATGGACAAATCTGTCACATTCGATTCCATTCAGTTTCTCATTTTTCCAACACTAAGTTCATTCTGCCCCGTTCCCACAGCAGTTTGCATTTCCCCACAAAATACTCAAGCTGAAAATGCATCCATATTTTCATGCGCGTGTCTCAAAATGTATGCATTTTTGTACACACTTTTCCAGATATACACAATTTTGTATGCACTTTTCCAAATATACGCATTCCTCCCAAGCAATTTTGGTGAATATAATGGATTTTTGTGTGCTCTTTCCCGTAATAAACACATTTTGTGCATATTTTCCCCTAATATATGCATTTTGTGCACACTTTTTCCTATTACACAGATCTTTTGTGCACATTATTTGATTTGGTTTTTTTAAAAAAATATGTTTCATTGAATTTTTTCCAATCATACAACTACTAATGAATAAAACAAACACTACAACATAAACTTAGTGCACCCCCCCACCTCTTGGGACCAAGTTATATTTCTCCCCCCAATATATATATATATATATATATAAGATATTATTCTATATTCCAAAAATGTAACAAATCTTGACAAGGTTCGTTCCCCTTCCCCTTCACCAACACATAATCCAAAAATTTACCCCAAATGTTCACAAAAGTGTCTTTCTCCAAAGATTATTTGATTTGTGAACTGCATCACAACATTCTGAAAAGTGCAAATATTGCCATATAACTGTGTGTGCAGGTTAGAGAAGTGCGAACTTTGCAATTAAAATGCAAACCCAACGAATTACTCATCCATCCCTAGGAACAACAACAGCGATGCATTATTTTACACCTTCAATGTATATGCCTTGGTTTTCCCTATTAGTACACTTTGAGGTCCTGTAGTGACAGGAACAAATTAGGGGGTGGGTGGGGAATCATTCAAGCTGGTAGCTTCCACCGAAACCACACATTTTGAATATTAGCAACCATGCTTGTGTGCCTACAAGATCCTTTCGGCTGCGTGGGCTTTCAGTATCAGCTGACATGTCAGTTCTCTCTCTAGGCTCTAGGTCTTGTGACATTGGGGCTTGCTGCCCCAACACGGTAGTCCAAGCAAATGTGTTCAGGAAGGTGATTCACATTAGGCAGATATACTCCCCAGTCACCACCCAGGTGTGGGGAAAGGATGTACACGAGAGGAAAGGATGAAGGCAGTTTCAAGGCCGAGGTTAAAAAAAGGAAACAGTTTGTTTTGAGCAAATAAGAAACTACATACAAACTCCGTTCAGAACATCTATTCAGAGCAAACCACCCTCTATTTCCCCATGTCCTAACTATCTCTCTTTATAAAGAGTCTAGAGGTGACAGTTGAAAAGACTGAGCATATTGACATCTGGGTGAGTTCACCATCGATGATGAGAGTGTTGGACTGAGACTTGGGAGATCTGGGTTCTAGACCCCACTCGGCCATGAAAGCCACTGGGTGACTTTGGGCCAGTCACTGACTCTCAGCCTAACCTACCTCACAGGGTTGTTTGTGACGATAAAATTGAGAGGAGGAGGATTGTGTAAGCCGCCTTGGGTTCCTTGCAGGAAAAAAAAAATGTGGGGTATAAATATGATAAATAAATAAATAAATAAATATGCTGCAGGTTTTTAACAGTCATTTCCTTGCCCCAGAGAAACCTGGGAAGTACAGTTTTGTGATGGGTATGCAGGATCTCTAATGAAGAATTCTCAGCACTTTTGCCAGACTACAGTTCCCATGAATTCTTTGCAGGAAGTCATGGCAGCTAAACCGATATGAAACCAATATAGGTTTGTAGTGCAGACAAGCCTTTATCTGCACTGGAATGTTTCTGAGTTAGTAATAGTGTCTAGGCATATATTTTCTTCTAATGGCAGGAGGCCAGGACACCTGTAATCATAGGATGGAGCTAATCTGATCTTTGTTATGCGATCAAAAGACCAAATATATTCAAACCCTCATGGAAACTCTGGCCCAGCATAACTGGTATGTTGGGAAAATGGAACAAAATTGGATTGTCTGTATCAAAACCTTGCTTGACATCTGGCAAATCTAAGCAAGATGATTGAGGGAGACACTTTGCATTCTGGCATTGTGCCAACTTTGACACCATGTCATCAGCTTCTGTAAATTCCTGTGTGGTTTTGATTCTGATATTTTGTTCTGATTCACCAAGTCATGCACCTAAACCATAGACAGTCACAGGATGACAAAGCTTCTGACTACATGCCATAAAGGTAGCAGGCTGCTTTTGGTACTTCATCTCTACACACATTTCTCTCTTCCAGGATGTCTGGAGAATGGAGCAGAATTTGATTCTTGTAAGTCATTGGAAAACACTAACTGGGCCAGTGCTAAATGTCCAGTCAAATGCACGTATTTGTGGACTGGCTCAACTGTTTGAAAGCAATGGGGCTCAATCAGCAGGCCAGAATTATTTATGTATTTATTTATTTTATTATATTTATATCCCACCTTTTTCCCTGCAAGAATCCCAAGGTGGCTTACATAATCCTCCTCTCCATTTTATCCTCACAACAACCCTGTGAGGTAGGTTAGGCTGAGAGTCAGTGACTGGCCCAAAGTCACCCAGTGAGCTTCATGGCTGATTGGGGACTAGCACCCAGATCTCCTGAGTCCCAGTCCAACACTCTGACCACTACGCCACACTGGCTCTCAAAGGCAATTAATCCAGAGGAGGTGGCTAGTTCCTTGTCATCTGATTTCTGAAGATGCCACTGTTACCTGGCTGCCTGAACTGATATCGTTGTATTTCTGTTTCCAGTTGGAAATAATAAGACAGAAACAAAGAGCCTCATGAAGAAAGATTATAGTGGCATGGTGGTTGGAGGTACTGGCTCTTCCTGAGAATGACTTGTCATATCTCTTTCCTGTTTTTCACTGTACACTAGCCTTTTGCAGAAGCCGGCTGCTGTTACAGCTGTTTCTCATATCTTCATTAAAAGCTTTCTCTGCCAGATGTTCCTCACATCAATGCAACTAATTTCCCACATTTCCCCCTGCACTTCAGGACCGGTACCTTGTGTTGGAGCACTGGCCTTCTTTGGAGACAGTAGGTGCTGGTCAATAGGGATGGGTTGGTGTTACTGAAACAGTGCCATGTGCCGGTCTGGTGTACTCCAAATTCTTCCACTGAGTCATCTGTTGACATCACTGTGGGTGGCAGCTTAGAGACAAGACAGTTTGAAGCTTGGTAAACTTGTTAATGAGTAAGGAAAGTCCACACTGCCATTTCTAGAAGAAGGAACAGAAGTGTAGTCTGTTGAGCTTTCATCTATTTAGTGGTCATTATGATTTCTATTATTGTGAATTGTTCAGAAGCAGATGTCTTATCCAGAACAGCCAAATGCCATCACTGTAACAGATAGACTGGGTTCAGATAACATGATAACCCACTGTTGGGGGCCCGGTCCTGCAATCACATATTCTAGCACTCAGACACCGAAGACTCCAAATCAGTGAGATCCTTTTTTACAGCAAATCCCACGGCATAAGCTAAATGGTTACAGTCTTCAGAAATCATACAGCTGATGGCATTTTGCTACAGGCTCTTGAAATTGTTCCACATCAAGGTAAGAGACTGGATTGTCTCTTAAAGGGCTAAATTCCCCGACATTCCACCCCAGGGGGAAGGATCAGAGCCAATCCCTAATGCTACTCAGACAAGGGAAGGATCAGAGCCAATTCCAGGGGATCCTAGAAACAGGCCTGACTTACCCACCCACACCCATAGAGAGCTGAACCAATTTTGCCACTGAATTGAAACCTTTGAGGTGCTGTACGTCTTGGCCTTAGGATCTGAGCAACTCTTAGCTGCTCCTCTGATAGGGAAGGTTTGGAGCCCTTATTGCTCCTGTGACAAGGGAAGGAATCTAGAAGAGGACCTGAACCAGCATGCACACCTCCACAGAATTCAAGACCAACCCTGCCACTTGGGTTGGACCCTCAGGTTACTGTGAGTCCAGCCTTCTCGACAATAAGGGTCCAAAACAAGATCAGACTTGAGTCCAAAGTACTTCCCCACACACAGAGATTCCAATGTCCAAAGCTCCCAACTTTGGGATCTCTATGTACATGGGTCGAGGCACAGGAATGTCCAGATGTCAGGAATTAGCCCCAAGCCAGCCGGGCTCTGGGCTCCTCGATGAAGACACATCCACAGCCATGAGAATGCACAGTCTGTGAAAAGTATGACAGTCCTTTTCATGGCAGGTTCTTGACAGTAAAAGTCCAAAGAGAAGAAAGTCCAAGTTAGGTAGAGTCCATGCGCAGAATGCTCCCAATAGCTCAGTCGGTGATAGGATGCAGACAGGGAAGATGAGAGAGATGTTCCTAGCAAAGGCTCTGGATGCTCTTGACTCCCACACTCAAGGGTTGAGTATGAGCTGAGTGTGGGTTGTTATTGAAACGTGGGTTACCTTGTTGACTGAACCCAGCTGCACTAACAAACCATGGCTTGTTAATCACAAACAACCCCTGAAGATAACCCATGGTTTGTTGTTGGGTCGTGAACTGTGCATTGTTCACCATGGTTTGTTATCTTGGCTGGGTTCAGACAAAACAATAACCCACATTTCAACAACAACCCATGGTTCAATGACAACCCACACTCAACCCATACTCAACCCTTGAGTGTGGGTTATTGTGTTGTCTGAACCCAGTCATAGACTGTTCTTCAGATAACCATATCTGTAAGCTGTATGAGGTGGTTTAGATAACAGAATAATGATGATGATGATGATGATGATGATGATGATGATGACGACGACTGTGGAGGACCGGGACTGGTCCTTTGCATGAGTTCGGAACTTAAAGGGTTAACCCGGCACTGAGAAAATGCCCTTTCCGCTGGCTTCTGTGAACTTTAAACCCAGCCGCGGCAAACCATTGACACTGAATCGTATTGAGACAGAAGGCAACTAAGTTTATAACGCCTTTAATGGAGCGAAACTAATAGACTACCAGGAATTTCACACTATAAACAACAGAGTCCATAAAAATCACTGAAGTGTAGAACTTCAATACACATATGAGGTATAGGCTTGCGTAATACAGAGAATAACTTCACAATAGAGAATCTGACTTACTGAGCTAGCGTAGCAGTTTGTGTAGCCGGTCTCCGGGCGCTGCATCCGAGGTTGGAGTTAGCTTGGTCCTGACCAGAGCCAGGGACCTGATCCGTGCAAGCCTGCACCTTGTTCCCAACAACCCTTTGTTCCTCAGGACGTGCTTTTTCTACCCTCCCTCGCCCCCTCCCCGCCCTTGATGACCAGGTGGGCTGGTTCCGCCCAGCGGGGTGGTAGATGTAAATGCGTCCTATTGAGGGTATGCAGATGTAACTATGTAAAACCGGTCTGCCCAGAACTCTGCCTCCTGTGCCCCGGGTGGGGATTATGCAGACAGATGGAGGGAGAGGGGTGGCAACGAAAAGGGGAAAAATATGTCAGGGTTCAGCAGTGTGTGATCAGGCACGGTCTTCACAACAACAACAACAACAACAACAACAACAACAACAAGTGGTCAGCTTCTCCACTGGTGGTATGCCAAATCCATGACAAAAATAGGAAGCTGTCTTAAATTGAGTTCGCTCACCTAGCCCAGTCTTGTCTGCTCTGACTGACAGAGGGCCTCCAGGGTCCCAGGCAGAGGTCTCTTGAAGAGATAGTTTTGACTGGAGATGCTGGAGACTGAATCTCCAGCAAGCAATGATCCAATGGCCATTCCCTAAAATGTTGTCCTCTTCACATCCTGAGAGTGCACCTAATCTCATTGCTAGGCCCTTTTTTTGCCCCCAGTGGTAGCTAGCAGTTTGATGTGTTTTTTTTTAAAGCAAAAGAAACACAGCTTCAGTGCGCCCATGTCACTTACATCAGGTCTAGATCTAGCCCTTCATGTATTCAATTGTTAGTATATTTTCAAATGTTTCTCTCAGAAACGAATGTGTTTTCTTGCAGCCCACGAGTCATACACTTTGAGATGGGAAGCTCCTGTCTGTCTATAGCTGGTACATCCTCCTAATTTCCCTAGAAATTATGATTCTGGAGGCATTCCATACATGACACAAGATCCGGGGGTAAATTCCAATGCTAAGTAGATAATGTTTGTGTTAAGTCTGAAAGGATCACATGGTGACCCCAAGTGTGTATCACACATGGTGATATATTTGTTGCTATGGTTGCCAACTTCCCCCCCTCCCCTGACATGCCTATCACAGCTATGTGATAAGTAGAATTTCAGCGTATGATGCTTTTTCCACCGTTGAGTCTGCATGCAGAGAAAAGCTTCATGTGTGGAATTTCTGCTTGTCACACAGCTATTAAAGGCACAAGAGCCCTGTCAGAAGCGGGTGGGGGAGTTGGCATCCCCATCTTAGCTTCAAAACTGCATGGCTTTGAAGGAGGCTGACACAGTATGCTTTGTCTATCATGGGGAAGAAGAAGACCATTATTTCAACCAACTGATTCAAAGGAATGCAAGTACGTAGCTGGAAACAGAAGTTATAGAGGGAACCCCTTCATTGCACAGAGGGTGTATGGCAGTACGAGAAAAAGAATCCTGTACCGTATCAGAAAAACAGGAGGGACAGAGGTAGTCTGTATATTATTATCAGAACTGTGTTCAGGAGAGAAGAGAGCTACAGTTTGAATGACCCTGAGTACATTTGACCTGACCATTCCAGGAAGAATCAGAAGGGGCAGCCCAGAAATGCTTTCAAGTGCATTTGTGTGATGAGCTGAGAGGTGGTCCAGACAACTAAAGTCAGCCCTGGTCACAGCACGTTCAATGTGCCTTATGGGTGTCCGCAGAACAATGTTTAGTTCAGGAGTTCGGAGGAGTGTGTGAGAAAGTGATTTGATTGCGGGCTCAAAATTGACCTGGCTGCCTGACAAGAGCAATAGTTGGCTGTTTTTGTTCCACGGCCAGTGGGAACACTCATTGGACTTGCTACACAAGCGGGCCCGATTCTCCGTGGAAAGGGCAGAATCACACTTACAGTGGAAATGAGCAACCAACAAAAGATGGGAGTACGGGGGACCGGAGCAGAGCATGGAATCGCTTGCACAAAGGGGAAAGGAGCCATCTTCGCAGCAGGTTTGGAGAGGAGTTGGAAAATCTGCTGGATGAAAAGTTCCATCTGCAGCTGAGAGGGCTGAACCCTGAAGGTGGCAGCACTAGCAGCTGGCTGGCATCGCACACAGCAAGAGCTTTTAGCAGAAAGCACAGGGAGAAAAGTCTTTCAAACAGGTGGGAGCATTCAAGGCTTGGGATAGCTGCTGGGGTGCACACTTACATAGAAACGTGTGTAAACCTACAAATGACACGGCACAGATATGCTCTTCATGACCCTCCCCCCTCCACTTCACAACAGGCATACTTGTACATATGCAGAGTCACAGAACCATGCACTAGTGCATGGGCACATTAGTAGATAAGTATACACACACGCGTGCAGAGGTTGCATGCTCATGGATTCACGCAAACATGTTTAGATATCGTTCTGACTCATCTGCAGCATGAACCTACAGGCAAGGCAGCACCATGGAAAGCTCCAAGACCAAGTCAGCAACTTGCTCCAGCAAAGGCTGGAGGTAGATTGAGGTCTTACACAAGCCCCTCCATCCAGTCTACCCCGCTTAAGCTGCAGCCCCATGCTTGAGGAGTGCGAATCCTTAAATGACCAACCCCTGGCCTGAAGGCAAGCACTCCTCCTCATTTCTGTGGCCCTCCTCAATCATGCGCAGAGTTCAAACTATTTAGCCCTCTTGTACTGTTTAGAAATTGACTCCATGTTTCGTGGCAGCTACCCAATCAACCCAGATTTTACTTATGGCTCAGTCTCTCCCTAAGCTGGTTGTGGTTAGGTAGCCATGAAATAGTCTAGTAGGCTTCACTCTCAGTTTCTGTTTGTCAGGGTTGTTCTAATAAAACCAGAATTTGCTTGCCTTAAATACTTCTCTGCATCTTCCTATATCCATGAAGAATTCCCCCCAACTCTATACCACAGGGGTGTAGAATCTCAGGCCCAGGGGCAACATCTGGCCCTCTGGGGCCCCAATCTGGCCTGCTGGGGTTCCCCCAAAGACCACACCCCTTTCTCTGGCTCCACCCCCTTTCCCCTGACCACTGATCATTTGGTGGTTTCCTAGCTTTTGTGCAGTTTTTTCCTCCATTCTAAAAGGTTAAAATGCCTCTCCTCAGGCTTAGTTACTCCAGGCAGGAGGAGCTTTAAGCTACAATATGCTGGTATTTTGGCCCCACCCCTTTTGCCTTTGGCTCCGAACACCACTGGGATGCAGGCCCCAAGAGCTTCTCCAGAATGGAATTTGGCCCATGGGCTGAAAGTGGTTCAACATCCCTGCTGTGCCACCTCATCTCCTGTTCATTCTAACTAAGAACAAACAGGACTGTTTAGTGCAATGAGGCCCCAATTCATCCATATCTTAAGTGAATTAAAAAAAAAAAGGAAAAGGAGGAGGGAAGTTGGGTGAAGTGAAAATGGCTCCCTCAAATTCTCCACCTTATTTGCGGGCAGCAAAATGGTGGTGGTGGTGGTGAGAAATTCACTGAATATTCTCTGGAGGGGAGGTGGAATTCTCTAACCATTTGGTGGTGTTGGTGGGAAGCCCAGAAAGAGCATTCTTAGAAAATTTATCAGAAACTTCTTTTCCGATACATTTTCTCTCATTTACTACTGAATGAAACTATACTGCTAGTTCATACCTGTGGATGAAGGGCTAAGAGAGGAGGTCTGGGAGGAGGAGGGAGGAGCCCCCCCTCCAGCCTTTCCTTCAACAATCTTAAAACTACATTATAAACAATATTAAAAGTGGACTCACAATTGCACCTGAAATTTTCCACCCTGTTTGCAGGCGATGAAATAGAAGGGGCCATTTCACTGAATATTCTTCAGTGGGGAGGGGGGGGGATGCTGAAATTTCCCAACAGTTCCAATTATTTGTGAGGAAATTTCAGGCCCAGGTCTGTGTGTCACTGATGAATGCGGAGTAGGAACAGCAGTAAAAGTAAGTTTAATATTTTCTCCAGTCCTGGCAGCAAAAACTATAATGTCAAACATTTCACATACATTTTGAAGCTATTGTAACACCTGAGTCCATGGCAGTTATTTGAAACGCTTTCTATGTCATGGGTTTATCTGAAGAAATTTGAATTTTAACAATGCAGAGAAACTACAGAAACTCAGTAGTGACCTCTAATTCCTGAATCATTTTTAATATTTTAAATAATTTAGGGCGCAATCCTATGGCACTAGACACTGTCATAGATTTCATAGATCATAGAGTTGGAAGGGGCCTACAAAGGCCATTGAGTCCAACCCCCTGCTTAATGCAGGAAACTAGAGGAGGGGTCTCCCATCCAAGTAATAACCAGGCCTGACCCTGCTTAGCTTTCCACGCTGAGCCAGCGTAAGCCACAGGCCTGTATATGTATTGCTGCTAAATCTTTCAGCATCCCAAAAGCCTTCATCTGGGTATTGATGAGAGCCAGTGTAGCGTAGTGGTGAGAGTGTTGGACTGGGACTCGGGAGATCCGGGTTCTAGTCCCTGCTCCGCCATGAAACTCACTGGGTGACTTTGGGCCAGTCACTGCCTCTCAGCCTAACCTACCTCACAGGGTTGTTGTGAGGATAAAATGGAGAGGAGGAGGAGGATTATGTAAGCCACCTTGAGTTCCTTGCAGGAAAAAAGGCGGGGTATAAATGTAATAAATAAATAAAAATTTTAAAAAATCATATGGCCATAGGATAATTCGGGGTCCTAGCTGCGACCTCGGAAACTCGCTCTGAGGTTGGAGTTGGTACTCTGAATTCAGAGTGCCCTCCCTCCACCCTCACAGCCGGCGCAGTTCTTTCCACGCTGGTTGTGGCTCTGAAGTCGCAAGACCGACCTTGGAGCTGGTGCTGGGTGGGCGTTCCACAGGGTGGGGAGGGAAAGAGCGAGGCACCGCCCTGCTATGAGGAATCCTGGCGATGCCTCAGCCTCCTTGTGAGCCAGGGGGAAACATTTAGACAGCTGTCAAAAGTGTTTTGGAGGGTGAGAGAGGCGCGGAGGCAGTCCTTGCCTCCACCCTTCCTCCCGCCCTCCATATGATGCCTGTAATCCTCCAACTTCGGAGGGTTTCATAGACATAGATCATAGAGTTGGAAGGGGCCTACACAAGGCCATCGAGTCCAACCCCCTGCTCAACGCAGGAAACTAGAGGAGGGGTCTCCCATCCAAGTAATAGCCAGGCCTGACCCTGCTTAGCTTTCCACGCTCAGACAAGCTGAGCCAGCGTGAGCCACAGGCCTGTTAAGGGCAGCCACATTGGATCGCGCTGTTAGTTAACATTTAAACATTTATTCTAAAATGTTTGACATATTTGAAATCTTTATATCCCTGCCTTTTGGTCCCAAAAGCAGAGAAGAACAGGAGACTTCTCATTCATATTCATATTAATTTGTCGATCAATCAGGCAAGAGGCTCTCTGGCACACACCTTTCAGTTCTCGTAAAGTGCATTGTTTCCTCTGATTATAGCTAGGGGTGTGTTTATGTCACTGTCACAGTTCTGTAGGGACTGCACAAAGAAGGGTGGAATGTGGTATCAGGCACAGAATGTAACTCCCCGAGGATCTTAGCTTTCGTTTTCTTTTTTCTGAAAAGGCTGTTTCTAGACCATATACAGGCAGTCCCCAGGTTACGAACGAGTTCCGTTCTTAAGAATGTTTTTAAGTCGAATTTGTATGTAAGTCGGAACAGCATAGCATTCTATACTGTGTTAAAACCAGCATTTACACAAATTGCATAAATTACGCAAATTGCGTAGTATACTACGCTATGTACTCTACGTAAACGACGTAGCGCCGGGGGACCCAGAAGTCTGTTCTTAAATATGGGTTGTCTGTTAGTCGGATGTTCTTAATTTGGGGACTGCCTGTACAATAATTTTGAAAGGGCATGGTCAATGTCCAGTAAAATCACAGAAGCCAAAGGGATAGCTGGATAACATTTCCAATAAGGTGCTTCAGTGCCCTTTGTCTATAGTAAAATAGTGAAACCTGTAGAAGAATCTATCCTGCTTAAGGCTGGCCGGCAGCCAGCAGCTGTCTTGGCTTCTGGGAGCGTTGCCAAGTCCGACTGATAAGGAATTCACCGGGAGCAGAGAAAAGCGTAGTCCAACAGTCCGGGGATTTTAGCCAGTAAAGTTCTTACAAAAGTCCAAGGATCAAGCAGCCATCGTCAGGGTCAGTCTGAGTAAAGTCCAAGAGTCCAGGGTTCAAGGCAAGGTTCAGGAGCAGGGTCAGGGATCAGGAACAAGAGCCAAGGAAGACGTTGTTTCCCAATACCCAGGCTCCAGTGAGTGCGTGCTTTTCTACTGCCTGCTGCCAGGCATGCCCGTCCCGCAACTGGGGCTCCTCAGCAGCAGGCTGATTATAAAAGCCTCACAAGGCCGCTGCCCTGGTTTGCAGCCGGACGCTACGTCGAGGGGCCTGCATCTGTTCCTGCCGTCTCATCTTCCTCCTCTGTCTGGGACTCGGGGCCTGCACCACCTCTACCCCTGATTCTGATTCCTCCTGGGCTGGGGAACTCCCACGGGTCATGCCAGAGGGGCCTGCCAGCTCTTCAGCTGCCTGGTCGGCCCTGTCTGGAGCAGCAATGTCTGAACTCTGCTCCTGAGGAGTGTCCAGGGCCCTGGGTGAGTCACACTCGTCCTCAGAGGAGGATTCCTGGAGGGGGGTCATGACTGAATCAATCATCCAAAATGTGAGTAATTAGGCATACAGCATATTTATATTGGGCACAGAATTTAATTTGGATCACACCAAATGATGATGATAACATGGGATCCCCACAGCTTTGCATATAGCAATGGCTGGGATCATACAGGATTGGAGCAAGGGGAGACTGTGTGTGCAAGCATGCTGATGAAGCGCAGAATACAGCTGCTGTTTCCATGTAGCTGAATTAGTGCTCCAGGGATCAGAAGCAACTCCCAATGTGGTGCATTGGGTAAAACAAGAAACCAGCTTTGTGGGGGTAGCTCCTTTGTGGATAGGGTCATAGGGATGCTTTGTGAGGACCCATACTTTTGGGCAGTGCTTTTTTTCTGGAGAAAAGGGTACCGGAACTCTTGGATTACATTTCCTCGGGAGTAGATGGCGATTAAATTGTAATGCAATTAATAGAAGAAAAGGTGCTGGAACTCAGTTCCGGTGAGTTCCACCAGAAAAAAAGCCCTGCTTTTGGGCAAATGAAGCACCCTCATGTATTGACTTCAGTGACTGAAGGGGAAATGTACTGCTGCAGCAGGGCATACACTTTGTGAGAGCTTACATCTCAAAGGGCTAGTAGTTCATCGTTGGGCTTATTCCCCATTAAATAAGAAGAGGTGACAATGTCCGGTTCTCGTGTCATGGGGTTGGAGCAAGAATGAATTTGGCGAGGAGCAGAATGGGCCATATCACTGACAGGTAGCACTGACAAAGGGCTGGAGCGAGCATGGAAGCCTCACGGGCATACGCTTGTGGTAGAAAGTATGGCATTCATTTGGATTTAATGCATACAAATTTAGTTATGAGGGCCACCACACTGACTTCAACATTATTACTTACAGTCAGTTGCCCCCATAATGCTGGAATGACATTTTTGTAGAAAAGCAATCTGTTAACACACAACGTAAGAAATTAATGGACAAGAAAACTCCAAAGCAAAACAACAAAAGACACTACTACACATACAAAGCCAGGCTTCTAATATATTAAAAGCTAAGGTCACGATACAAGGGTCCCCACAAACACCTATAAATATGTAAACTGCAAGGAGCAAATGTAAGCAAAGTTGGAAAACATGGTCTGTGTGGAAACTGATGTGAACTGCAGATTCATCACTGTTATGCATGGAGCTATGCAGGCCCAAATTATAGGGTAAAGACCCTGCAGTGAATTATTCCGATTCTAGTATAGGTATGTATAGTACCCTTAATGAATGGTGCTGTTGTAAATCAGTCCGGTCCACAGATAAGCCGTTGTGGTTAACACAGTCCAAGGTTGAAAGCCAAGAGATATGTCCAAAACCAAAATAAAACAAAGCAGTGTAGCAGGCTGAAGCGTGGTCAGGAGTGTTCCGAAGTCAAGCAAGCATGAGTCTCGGCCCGGGGGCTGGCAGGAGTATCTGGCTACGGTCAAGTTGCAATGACAATTGCTTCCAGCATCCGAAGTGTATTTGGGGCCTGTTTTTTAAACAGGCACTGATTAGCAAGGCAGCTCAGCTTGGCCAGGCTGCAGATGACACGTGTCTGCCCCCACCCAAAACACACTCTGGCACAGCTGCCCCATGTCTTCCAAACGGAGGCACAATAGGTGCTACTTTGGCTACCATAAAAATATAGTTCCAATATAGTTCATCTATCTCAGTGTTCTCCAACCTTGGGTCCCCAGATGTTTTTGGCCTACAACTCCCAGCATGCCCCAGCCAGCACCCATGACAAGCTGTGGCATATAGTTTGAACCCGGCGGTCAATGAAATTGGTACTTTTTTCCCTGAGTTTCAGGGAATGTTAAAGGACCTTAGTCTATATGGTCCCACTTTTCACATGGAGAAACCGCCAAATAATTACACCATAGCCTATTTGACAAAAGCACCGCTCTATAGATTATTGAGCATAATAGTTAATCTGTAGAGAAAAGAGCCTTTGGGGGTTCCCACACGCACACTCACACACACACACACACACACACACACACACACACACCATGTGTGAACTGGCTAGAGGCTGGGTGGGGTGGGGTGTGCATAGTTCCTCTAGAAGTCCGGAAAAGCCAGGCTAAAAGCTTTCAAGTGCAAATGTCATGAGTTCCCCTCCCTGCCTGGCCAGGTGAAGTGCATCATGATTGGCTGAAGGCAGCAGAGCTACAAGAAGGAGGGGGGGAGGGGGAAAAGGTATATTCCCAAAGTGTAGCCTTTGTGTCTTTGTCTTTGGTCATCGCGTGTCTGCCGGCAGTTGGAGCAATGGCGGCGCGCCAAGGAGAGGCCCAAGCCTTCGGGAGGCCTCAGGATCTGACCCCAGGTAGCTCCTGGTGAAATTAGCTGAATGAGGGCTCTGGTAAAGGCAAGCCTTGTGGGAGGCTACCCATCTCGTACCTTCGGGTAGGTGTGGTAATCTCCATCGGGCAGCAAGGCTGTGCTGGATCTAACCCTGGAAGAGAACTGACCCTCAGGTAACAGAGTTGTGTGCCTGAGAGATATTAAGAATCAGGTTTTGTTATTTTGCAGCTTTATTGTGTACCAAAGTCTCTCTCTCTACTTTTGTGTGCTTCTCTCATTTCCCTATTGGTTGTTGTAAAATGCTACCTGAATAAACCTGCTCTTGGTTTTACCCCACATGGGTTTTGTAGTCGCTCTGTGGCTTCAGTAACTAAATCCAGGTTACAGTCAGAAAGGCAAGTCCCTGAACAGAGATTCAAGTAGGATTGCAGACAGCTGAGGCTGGCAATCTGGTATCTTGAGATCTCTGGGGGTCTTGGTTCCTTTTGGGTAGGAAAGGGTGGGGGTGTGGCGGGTCAGCCAGCCCCCCCTTCCTCCACATAATCCAACCCTGATGCCATGGAATGGAACGTTAACCGCATCAACTGTAACTTGTGTGATGATGCAACGGACAGCCTGTTTATTTCATCTTCTTGATGAACAATTACATCTGTTGCTTGATTGTACATGACATCATTGCAACAGGCACTACATTACTTGTCTTTGGAGCTGTTTTAAATTTTCATACAAAGAAAACCAATATTAAACAAACAGAGGAAGCAAGTAGGCAGATGCACATGTCAACTGAAACTATGCGTGCAGGCAGACAGACAATGTAACTTCAGTATTCCTGTTGCTGAAAAGGAACGGGTAGCCTTTCCTCTGTAACTCAGCATCCCCTTTGATGAATGTGGGAAAATCCACATTAAGAGCCATGGGCAAGAGGGAAGATCGTTTAATTAAAACTGATGGGTGAAAAGAGGAAGCAAAGATACAGGCGCAGGAGGTAAAGTCTGATTCCACTTAAGAGCTGGTGGAGATGTGGGCTGCCCCATGAAAGACATTTTGGTTAGGATACAGCTCTTGGTTTGTAATGCCAGGAGGCTCTTGTAATGCTATAATAATGGGCTGATGTCTGTTCACAGCAGCTTCCTGTGCACCTCCTCCCCCCTTTCCAGGCATGATGAGCTGAACTAGTCTCTGACGGGGAGTGGTCTTTTATGTCCTAATGACATGAATGCAGGGAAGTCTTTTTCAACTGGAAGCGTGCAAATCCAAAAGGACCGCAAGAAGAGACCAAAACAGATCAAAATTACAGTGGGCTTTCAGCAGCATCCTGTCCCCCTGCTTGGAACCTCAGAGATTTTACTGTTCCTGCAGAATGGGATGCAAATGATCCAAGAGGTGCCTTATGTTTTGAGGACCTTTAAATAAAAGCTTGTGAAATTTCACTCCTCTATTGTCTCCTCTCTGCATACGGAATACATGTCCAGATGTGGTAGAAAGGAAAGAGAGGGCACTCCTCTCCACAACAAGCTTATATCTGATTAACCGTCATAGCTTTTCCTGTAGAAACTTGGCCACCCACTGTAGGTTGGCAAAGGTGCTGGGAATTACCCAGCCTCAGACTTTGCTTATATCAATTGCACTGGCTTCCAATTTGTTTCTGAGCCCAATTCAACCTGCTGATTCTTACCTATAAAACCCTAAACCATTTGAAGCCAAGATATCTGGAATACCACCTCCTCTCATATGAAGTCCATAAGTGATTATCATCATCTGGAGGCTCTGCTTTTTACCTCGCCATCAAAAGAGGTTCGTTTGGTAGGAACACAGGACAGGGCCTTCTCTGTGACAGCACCCCAGTTGTGGGATTCATCCCTGATGGCTTTTTAGGCGGGTAGTAAAAACATTTTTATTTCACCTGGCTTTTAATGGCATTTGATGAAGTTTTATTATCTCCACCCTCTCTGGTTTTTAAATCTCTGTTCTACTTTTCTTAAGTTGTTTAAACTTGTTGGGCAGCACAATCCAATCTGGCTGCCTGTAACCATCCAAACTCAAGAGGATTACGGGCATCCTATCAAGGGTGGAAGGACCGTGGAGGGGCAGGTTGCCTCTGTGCTCCTCCCACCCTGCAAAAGACTTAGACAGTCGATTTTGGCCATCTAAGTCTTTTGCCCTGGAGTGCAAGAAGGACAGGCTGAGGCGCTGCCAGGATACTATGTATCATGGCGGAGTCTGTCTTCTCCCCTCCCTGCCACCCGGAACACCCACAAACCTCCGGCTCGGAGGACAGTCTTCCGACCTCGGACCCACAGTTGACATGGTTCTTTCTGCACTGGCTGCGAGGGCGGAGGGTGCTCCGAGGTCGGAGTTCGAAGTTCCGACCTCAGAGCATATTTTTGGGCTCGGAGCTGGGACTCTGACCTCTCCTATGGCCATCTAGATGCTGTCTAGCAGCCATAGGATTGCGTCCTTATTTTATTGTTTTGAATGTACTATAAATTGCTTTGCAGGGTGTCCTTGTTAAGACCGAAAGTTGGTTTAGAAATGTTTTTATATTTAAATAAAACAAGCAACAAGGGGGAGGGCCTTTTCTGTGGTAGCCCCTCGACTGTGGAACAAGCTCCCTCCTGAGGCCCACCTGGCACCAACTCTTATCATCTTTTTGGTGCCAGGTTAAGACTGCCCTCTACGTTGAGGCTTTTAATAATCAAATGGTATACGGCGGGGTGGTACATTGTTTTTAGCGGTCGTGTTTTATTAACTAGTTTTAGTGATGTTTTAAAATTGGTTTTAAATTTTTACCATGTTTTCATTGTTTATATTTTTAACTGTCTTTTATTGTATTTTTTTAATTGATTGTTGTACACCGCCCAGAGAGCTTCGGCTATTGGGCGGTATAGAAAATGAATGAATGAATGAATGAATAAATGCATAAATGAATAAACAACAAACAAACAAATATTCTCAATGCAGAGTAGCAGAGACCCTGTTTGAGACAGTGGCTTTGTGAAGACATGGAAAGCCATTCCTGAGCTGCTCTGAAGTCCACTTACAATGGTGACTGAGATTCCTGGAAGCAATGAACTTCCATCCACAGGGATGATGGCTGGCTGAACCAGTTCTGCTACCGCTGCCCCATATGCCATAGGCGGAGGACGGTGATGCATCACTACAGATGTTATCTTCTGGTTGATTTATGTTCAGGCACATGCAAAATATTTTTCTTTTCTTTTTGTTTGCTGCACTGCTGTAGGCCTGGAGGACCTGGCTGAGACCTGAGCCTCAGCAGGCAAACTACTCTAGAAAATGCAATCAGAAGGCACTTTGTTTAACATAAGCATAAACAGGTGAGGTGGACTCAGCCTCAGAAGAACCAGGTTAGTGGCACAGATGAAGTGATTTCCCCAAGGTTAAAAAGCAAAGCAATGGTATTCACGCCACGAATCCTATTTCAGCATCTTTTGTCCCATAGCCTCAGCATGAGGCATGAGAAGCCTTCTCCAGTTCCCAATAAAATGCATTAGGTGAAAAGTGTGATAAATTCCTTTAATAAACGCTCCCGCACATACACCAGTTTGAGGGGTTTTTTTTTGCAGACTTGAACACAACACAGATTCCACACATGTACAGTCAGCTGTACATGCCAGATGCCTGCCCTGGTGGATGAACTAGAGAATTATAAGTTAAGGCACAATCCTGTGCATGTTTAGACAGAAAAAAGCCCTACAACTCCCATGCTGGCTGGGGAATGCTGGGAGTTGTAAGGCTTTTTTCTGTCTAAACGTGCATAGGATTGTGCCTTTAGGGTGCTTCCAGTCGGAAGGCTCCTAGAGCTACCATCGAGAAGGCACTGTGCAGCTATTCTGTCTTTTCTTTTTTAACCGATTTTCTGCAGTAAGAGAAAAGATGGAAGAAGTGGTTGGAAAATACCAGAGGTTTACGAGTTGAAGACAAAGGGTTACTGGATCCCCAGTAAAATTCAGTGGGAAGCTTTGCATGATGCAATAAGTCACCTTACCCCCGATGCACTCAACAGATGATGAGGCACATTGTGGATAGGGTGTCCCCTCCCTCCCCCCTGGTCCTCCTGAAGGTATCCCAGGGGACACCACTGGAAGAAAGAGACTTTCCCCTCCACCCTGCCGTCAAGGCAAGCCCTTGTCTATTGCCCCCCCAGGGGTGCAGGTAAATAAATCTCCCCTTTGCTAGCATTTGAAAGCTGTGAGAAACCGACCTGTCAAATGGTTGCAAAGCCTGGAATGATCCTTGCTTGTAACAGGGGGTGCCTTGTTCACCCCTTTCGCAGCAGGATCCTTGGGTTTTTTTTGTGGGAGAACATGTGTCCCAAGTGTCCCCGATATGCTAACATCTTGGGAACATGCAAAACTTCAAGGGATCCCACTTAGAGAGGCAATTCCTTTTTGACAGATCTGCTGATCTCTCAAAGAGGAATTACCCCTGTAAAGTGGAGATACCACAGAATTCTAAAAGGGTAACAACAAGCTAATTTTGAACCTTTTGGTGCTCTGTTGCAGCTCCAAAGGCCATTTTGTTTTTGCGATACTCCAATTTTTGGGGGTGCCAGGAGCCACATTGTGGGATGCCTTCTCCAAGTGCCCCTGCCAAATGAAGTGAGATGGGTGGCTACTAAGGAGAGAGCCTTTTCTGTTGTGGCACCCAACAGAATACCTTCCCCAGAGAGGCCTGCCTGGCGCCTATGCTGTGGTCTTTTTGGCACAAGGTGAAGACCTTTTTACTTTCCCAGACATTTTAGTCTTTCAGTTTCCGTTGTCTTTAAATCTTTATTGTATTTTTAAATCTTTACACTGCTGCTGTTTTTTTTTACTTTGGTTTTATGCTGTAGTTTTAAACTTTTAAAAGTTTTATATTATATTTTATCGTGTGGTATTTTATGGTTTTAATTGTTGTGAATGGCCCAAAGAGCTTTGGCAACTGGGCGGTATAGCAATGAAATAAATAAATAAATAAATAAATAAATAAAATTTTGCCCATCCCTGGTGGAGGGAGAAGAAAAGAAGAAACTTTCATTTTCAAATGCCAACTGTTTTGCCTTCATGTTTTCAGATAAAAGATAGGCAGAGCAATCCAATGAGGCTGCTCATAACCTCTGAACCCAGAGGATTACACAGGCATCCTATTGAGGCTGGGAGGAGCGCGGCGGATAGGATATCTACCACGTTCCCCTCGCCCTCAAAAACATCTAGACAGCCACTTTCAGCCATCTAGATGTTTTTTCTCTCGTGAAGAAGAGAGGTTGAGGCACCGTTTGGATTCGTCATAAGATGGTGGCGCCTCGTTCCTCCTCTCCCTACCCCTGGGAATTCCCCCCTGGGGGGAACCGAACACGGTATTCCCTGCTGGTGCAGAAGAGATTTCCGAGGTCACAGGGGTTTCTATGCCCAATCCTCTGCCCCACCCCAGACAAGGTCGGCAGGACATAGGATTGTGCCCTGAATGTATCTGTCAAAAACCTACAAGCCAAAGGGTTGCTGAGTTTCTGTATATTCTTCCACAACGTTACAGTTCCATCTCTGTATTCCTGGCTGCCTCATTGCTTTGCCTTTTAGCACGCAATCCTATGCAAGCATACTGGGAGTTGTAGCCTTTTTCTGTCTAAACTTGCATAGGATTGCACCTTTACTCTCTCAGAATATTGCCCAAACACTCTGATTTATTGGGGTGTGTGCGTGTGGAAATGAAAGATTGTATTCAGAATAATAATATACAACCCTGTGGTCCCTGGAAGCTGGGATAGTCTCTCCAGAGAGGTACACCTAGACCCATCGCAAGACAGCTTTATTTCAGCGGGCTGAATAATATGATTCCTTCCTGCTGCTGCTTTTAAATTGGTTGCAACTTCTGCTTTTAGCAAAAACAACTAAGAGTCTTGTGGCACCTTAAAGACTAACAAATTTATTGTAGCATAAGTTTTCATGGACTCTTTGTTGTTAGCAACAAGCTAACACAGCTACCCTGCTGGAAATTCTACTTTTAGGTGTTCTAAGGCCTGTGGCTTATGCTGGCTCAGCTTGTCTGAGTGTGTAAAGCTAAGCAGGGTCAGGCCTAGTTGATGGGAGACCCCTCCTCTAGTTTCCTGCACTGAGCAGGGGGTTGGACTTGATAGCCTTGTAGGCTCCTTCCAACTCTAAAATCTATGAAATCTAATAGTTATTTTGCTGTTCATTTGTAAGCTACCTTGTTTTCCAAAAAGGTGGGATAGAAGTAAGGATGTACGGATTTTGTTAAATCTGAGCAGTCTGTGTTTTGCCGATTGTCAGGCGTCTTTCGCTCCGCTGTCTGCTCATTGACGGAACTGGATGTTCTAATCAGAATTTCGTTCTACTTGCGCTAATTCGCATTAGTGCCAATGTGAATAAATGCAAATCCCTCCCAAAAGTATGTGTGTGTGGGAAACAAACTGGTCCTCAAGTTTGCAGAATCCATATGACTCGGAAAAAGCCAGTCTGCTGTGGAATCTGCAGGTCAGATTCATAGAAAACCAAACTCATTTGAATCCGTTGAGGATTTCTCTGACATCTCTAGGTAGAAGTGGTTAGTAATAAACAAACAAAAAATCACCTTCCAATATTTCTCAGATGAAAATAGGGATGCACTTGTAAGTTATATCTCTATCCCCCTCCATTTCATTTTGCCAGATCCTGAGCTCCATCTGCCGTATGCTGTATTCCCTTACTGGGTAGTACCTGTCCCGCAGATGAGGGACCATAGCTAAGTGATGGAGAGCACCTGCTTTGTATTTAGAGGGTCCCAAGTAGTTCATTACAAAGTGCCTTAATGTTTATTATTTATTTCGTACATTTATAACTCACCGGTCCTCCAAGGAACTGGTCATGGTGCTCCACCACCCCCCCCCATTTTATCCTCACAACAAACCTGTGATGTAGGCAAGGGTAGGCATGGTTGGGCATCTGTCAAGGGTCCATACTCTAGGAGGGGCCCACTGACAAACACCCCCTGGACTTGCTCCTCCTCTTCACCATTGCAACCTGTTTGTTCACCTGCCTCACTCTCTGGCCCAGACAAGTCAACATTGGCGGTGAGGAGAAGAAGTAGATGCCACTGCTCGCTCGCTCACTGGCTCTCCACCTGGTGTCTAGCAAGCAAGTGGTAGCAATGATGAGAAAGAGGATGAGGAGCAACAGCAGCTGGTGACAATGGCAGCGAGAAGGTAAACTCACTGAGGGAGAGGGGGGCCATTGAGGGTGTCTTTCCCAAGGGTCCTCAAAAACCTGGAGCTGGCACTGGGACCTTGCCAGATAACCTCCAAGGGAAATGCGGCCCTTGACGGAATAAAGATTCCCCACCCCTGCCTTAAAAGATCTACTGGCTCAGAGATATGCTGATGGGTGCCATAAAATATTCCCAGCAGGCACCTGCATGGCTTGAACAGCACAGGTGGGTTTGCCTGCTTAATCATGCTCCTAAGGCTTTCCCCTCTTCCATACAAGTCTGAGCATCTCCATACAGCCCCCACCCCAGTCACATGGGGACAGGCAGGCAAAGGAGTCCATGCCGTAGGGAAATCACAGAACAAGCAGTCACGCACGAGAGAACTCATCAGAGGAAAGTTTCTGAGGCTGCCCGCCTGCTCGCCCTTGAGCTGTTTGTTGAGATTTTCATTATGGTAATTATTTCAATAATGGTTAAAATAGATAATTATTATCCTGCTGATTTAGGCAACCCATTTTGCACAGGCTTCCCCTGAACTACAGCCCAACTTCAGAACACAACGCCTCCCGGGAGCTGCCTTTGATTACAGCAAGTACACACCTATCACCCACCCCCTTTATAAGTACATTGTACAAACTCATGTTAACTTAGGACAGTTTTTTGTGCTACATGATTTCTATTCTCTTTTCCCACCTTAACCCAAAACAATCACCCAGGGGAATTAGAAATATTGGACATCATGACTGGGGCGCAAGCATTAGGGTGACTAAGGGCACAATCCTATGGCCGCTAGACAGAGTCTAGACAGCCATAGGAGAGATCGGAGTCCCAGCTCCGACCTCGGAAACGTGCTCTGAGGTCCAGAACTGGGACTCCGACCTCAGAGCGCCCACCCTCCACCCTTGGAGCCGGCGCAGAAAGTACCGCATTGGCTGTGGCTCTGAGGTCGGAAGACTGACCTCGGAGCTGGAGGTTTGTGGACGTGCTGGGGGCAGGGAGGGGAGGGGAGAGGCTCCGCGATGATACACAGTATCCTGGCGGTGCCTCAGCCTGTCCTCTTTGCGCTCCGGGGCAAAAGACTTAAACGGCTGAAATCGGCCATCTAAGACTTTTGCAAAACAGGAGGAGCACGGAGGTGACCTTTGTCCTCTGCACTCCTCCCACCCTTGATAGGATGCCTGTAATCCCTTGAGTTCAGGGGGTTATGGACAGCCACATTGGATTGCACTGCCCATCCCTTTTCCTGCTTTGCCAAGAATCTGAAATGGAAGGCCTTGTCAAAGCAAGTTTTTTGTTTTGTTTTGCTTTTTACCACCGACAGGACCACTTGAAGGCAAGTGAAATCAGAGTGCAGTATTTTCCCCCACAGGGGAGCATTCAAGCCTGTAAATCCCCCACCTGCAGCCTGAAGTGATACAGCATTATTGCTGGATTTTGCTGAATGTATAAGCTGGGCTTTACTTAGGCCTCTCATAGAATTCATAGATCATAGAGTTGGAAGGAGCCTACAAGGCTATCGAGTCCAACCCCCTGCTCAATGCAGGAAACTAGAGGAGCGGTCTCCCATCCAAGTAATAACCAGGCTTGACCCTGCTTAGCTTTCCATGCTCAGACAAGCTGAGCCAGTATAAACCACAGGCCTGTGGACCATGCATTTAAAATAACAACAGCAACATCTGCATCCAGACCAGGGATGCTTGAGGAATTCAATCTTTTGCAAAAAAAAGAAGAAGACTTGATCTGCACCTCTCAGACTAATATAACGACTAGAATGTAGCCATCCACTGCATTTCACATTTCTCTGAGTATTGTGGTACAGTTCTCTGAAGTTTAAACATATCAAAGTATGCATCTAAATATGTATTTTGAGAGAAAATATACGTTTAAATATGTACTTTCAGGTGTATTTAAGTACACAATTTTAGAGGATATTTAAAATCTCAGATTAATGTTGAAACAGAAAGGAAACATGTGAAAGTGATACAGACCAGAAATAAACAGATTCACCCATCCTTAATCCAGACAATTCAAATTTTGCAACAAGAAAATCTGAATTCCGTATAATCTGAATTTTGTATAAATTATGCAAACTGAGCAATTATTTCTCTTCTTTTACACATTTCCCCCTACAATTCTTATTATTTTGCATAATTTGCTAATCATGGGGAAGAGCAAGGAGCTATGCAGAGCATGGATGCTTCACCTCTATGCACTGGGAACATTATTCAGCCATACATTCTTCAGCATTATTCAGCAGGCATTGCCTACACACTTTCAAGGATTCACCCATATGGGCTAGAAACTTGCATTTTCAAGACCAATAGCAAAGAAAAGTCAAAATTCTCAGGAAGCTGCATTATGTGCCCAACACCATACCCCACCCCATGCCTTTTCTAATGGGATTGTGACATATGCACAGACTTGGCCATAGTGTGTGGTTTGCTTGAGGCATTTGGATGCATTTTATTTATTATTTATTTACAAGAATTCTATACCGCTCCATATTCCAGTATGGAGATTTTGGAGCGGTGAACAATAAAAGATAAAACAGATAAAAGAATAAAACAATATGTTAAAAACAGAATCGATAAAAACGTGGCTGGTTAGTTCAGGAAGGCCTCGTGAAATAAAAGTGTTTCCAGGAGGTGCCAAAAACAACACAGTGTCACAGCAGGGAGTTCTGAAGAAAGGGAGCCGCTGCGCTGATGGCTTTTCTCCAGGTGGACTCCAATTGGGCCAGAGGTCCATGTGGAACCACCAGCGGCATGCCATCCGAGGACCTCAGCAACTGGACAGGTTGGTAAGGGAGAAGGTGCTCTCTCAGTCTCAGGTATCCTGGTCCCAGGTTGTTTAGGGCTTTATACACTAGTACCAAAACCTTAAACCTGGCCTGGTAGCGAACAGGCAGCCACTGCAGTTCCCTCAGCAAAGGAGTTGCATGTTGAAAAGGAGGGGCAGCTCCTAATAACAACTGAGCCGCTGCATTCTACACTAGCTCAAGCTTCTGGGCCATCCTTAAGGGCAGCCCCATATAGAGCACATTGCAGTAATTGTACTGAATGTATTCCTTTGCCCCATGTGTGCACCTGGCAGAATACACCTTTCTCACTTGCCCTGTTGTTTGTGTCAATCTGGACTCTATGGGAAGCTCCCCATGGAGAATGCTACTTTGGTGTAGCGGATTAGACCAGATGGCCATGAAACTCACTGGGTGACTTTGGGCCAGTCACTGACTCTCAGCCTAACCTACCTCACAGGGTTGTTGTGAGGATAAAATGGAGAGGAGGAGGGCGATTATGTAAGCTGCCTTGGGTTCCTTTCAGGAAAAAAGGCAGGTTATAAATGTAATAAATAAATAAATAAATAAATGGCAATTAAACATCCTTGGAGCCGAAGCCTCTACAATATTTCTCACAGATAACTGTGAAAAGCTGCTGACTGAAATTTGAAGCATGGGTGGCTCTTCCTGAAAGTTATGTAGACTTGCAGTTGATGGGAGAGCAGAGTCTGAAATCCATGTTGGCTACAGAGGTGTTTTGCTTGTCAACAGGACACTGTCCCTACCAGGGATGGGGATTCGGACTCCAGGACTCGACTCGTGAGTCGGACTGAGTCCCCTTGGGACTCGAGTTGAGACCAAGGACTCGTGTTCCAAAATCATGTTCCTCAAATGCAACATGGATAGGTTTTGGGAAGTACACAGCAAGTTTATTTTTTAAAATCATTTCCCTAAAATGCAACCTTTCAGACATTTTGGGTTTGGGTGCCTCTGCCTGCCTGTTTGGGGTTCCCTGCCTCCTCTGCCTGCCTGGTCTCTTCTTGACCAGTTCCACAGTTTGAATTGTCCAAGATAAACGCCTCTGCCTGCCTGCTTTGGGGTTCCCTGCCTCCTCTGCCTGCCTGGTTATTTTGGGTTTGTCTGCCTGGTCTGTTCTTGTCAAAATCAGTTGCAGAGTTTTGAAATAAAAAGGCACACTTGTGCCTAGAATTTATTTAAGCCACACATCTGACGTAGCCTTATTTTGTTGGGGAAAAACCCCATTGATTTTAATAGGGATTCGTGGAGTCAGCTTTGGGAGTGACTCGTGACTCACCATTTTGGACCAAGGACTCGGACTCGGACTCGAGACTCGGGTCCAAAGACTCGTGACTCGACTCCAAAGACTCGTGACTTGACTCGTGACTCGAAACCAAGGACTCTTCAACATCCCTGGTCCCTACTGTGCATATCATGGGTAATGGAAGATTTATTGTTACTGTCTGGGTATGCAATGATGACATGATGAAGACTGAGGAAAGGGGGCAAAGAAGGCAAGGGCTGGTGACACTGGGGGGGGATTCCTCCCCCACCTGCCATAACTCAGTTAACAGCACTTCTGAGCAGTGCCCTGCGGAAAGTGTTTATAAGCCAACCATCCTCTGTAACCACATCCTTGCCCCACTGAAAACAGGCAAGAGGAAGTTGATTCAGTTTGTCTTCTTCTTCTTTCCTTTTCATAGATTTCATAGATTATAGAGTTGGAAGGAGCCTACAAGGCTATCGAGTCCAACCCCCTGCTCAGTGCAGGAAACTAGAGGAGGGGTCTCCCATCTAAGTAATAACCAGGCCTGACCCTGCTTAGCTTTCCACACTCAGACAAGCTGAGCCAGCGTAAGCCACAATGAGGAAAGTTATTAATATCATTCTAAGACAGATGGAATCTGGAAGGGTCTCCATTGCAGCAGGTGACACACAAACATCCCAGGGTATTGTCTGAAGGCACCGGATGCAGCAACATTGCTGAAGCTAAGCAGGTCTCGGACTGCATGGGAGACCAGCTGGGAACTGTGTACAGTACCTTGAATTCCATGGAAGGCAGGCAGGATATAAATGCCTTGAGTGCCATTTTTTAGGGGTAGAAAGGCAGGGTATAAATCAAATAAATAAATAACAGAAACATTCGTACACACATGTAATAAAAGCCAGCCACTCTTCCTCCCATGCCTGGAGCCTCACTTTTTTAAAAAATAAATAAATAGATAAGCATACAGAGGGGACAAAAAGTATTATTTTGGTGCAGTGGGTGGAATCCAAATCACCAGAAATGAGCTGCTCCAGGCTATGGCACTAGCCATTGAATAATAACGAGTGCAGGGATTGCCAGGAAGAGTGGCGGGTTGAGTAACACAACTGGCTTCTCCATTATGAAATAATGACTAAGAGTGTCAAGGCAGTTCATTTGGATGTGCCACCATGATGTGGCAAGCTATGTCTGCAAGAAATTTGGCCACACACTGTGCATTGCACTCATGGGCGATACCAGGGCAGTGGGAGTGAGTATGGGGGAGTGCCACCTGGAGAGTAACTGTGCCCCTTCCATTCTCTCCCCCAGTATTTCTTCTCTGATGCTAATTGTACTGTACAGCGTTACAACCATCATCTTGACATCTTGAATGAATGAAGATCATGTAAGCCAGAGCTATCCCAGGGTATCCAAGCATCACAGAAAATTGCGAGGCCAAGCTAGACATGAAAGATGCCAGCTGGGTTGTGCTTCATGCCTATTGCCCTGGCCATCTCACAGGGTTGTTGTGAGGATAAAATGGAGAGGAGGAGGAGGATTATGTAAGCCACCTTGGGTTCCTTGCAGGAAAAAAGGCGGGGTATAAATATAATAAATAATAAATAAATAGATAGAGGTATTTTGGGGTGGTGGTGTCTAATTTGTACAACAAAAAGTGCTAATGGTGGACCCTGCCCCTCTTTACCACTATTCTCCTAGCCTGGGTCCAATACTGGAAGCGAGCTACACTGGGCAAAAATGTCTAAAGCAAAGGAGGGTCCCGAGGTAAGGTGCGGGAAAGGGGGAAGGTTCAGCTCCCCTCACCTGTGTGTACCTCTGGATTTAAAAATTACATCCATTCCCCTATTCTCTCCCTCTTTTATATGTGGATAGGGCAAAACATGTGAACAAGCAGAGGTGGCTCCTCCTATCATGTCTAGTTTGTTCCTCAGTGACCTGGCTGTGCCTCTTCTCTACCCACGTAATTTATTTAAAGTATTTTTAGATGCTTTTCAGAGTTATGCCCTTACAAAGAAGCATACAAACAACAGCACAGTTAGATACAGTTAGATGGCATAACAGCAACAGTACCAAGCCTACGGAAAACTTTGTGAAGCTACTTTGAACACGCAAGCCAAACATGAGTTCAACTGAAGGCAGCTTTAAATAGAAAGGTATAGACTGCTCAGCTAAACAGTCTATACAGAAGCAGCTAGGTAGGTGCATGTCAGTAGGAAGGGAGTTCCACAGAGTTGGAACCAACACTGAGAAGGCCCTGTCTCTTGAGCATTGCAGCCTAACAGATCTTAATGGTGAGCCCTAGAGAAGGACCACTGATGTAGATTGTAGTGTACCGGCAGGATTGCATGGGTGAAGGCAGTCCTTCAAACAGCCTGCTCCCAAACGGTTTAGAGCTTTAAAGGTTAAGGCCAGCACTTTGAATTGGGACTGGAAACATGCAATACAATTGGAACAAAACTGAATTTATGTCGCCCAACTTCCTGGCTCCCACCAGCATCTGGGCAGCGGCATTTTATTTATTTATTTATTTATTTATTTATTTATTTATTTATTTCCTGCAAGGAACCCAAGGCCACTTACATAAGCCTCCTCCTCTCTATTTTATCCTCACAACAACCCGGTGACGTAGGTTAGGCTGAGAGTCAGTGACTGGCCCAAAGTCATCCAGTGAGCTTCATGGCCAAGTGGGGACTAGAACCTGGATCTCCCGAGTCTCAGTCCAATACTCTAACCACTACGCCACTCTGGCTCTCATTTTGTACCAACTGGAGCTTCTGAACCACCCTCAGAGGTAACCCCACATAAAGGACATTGCAGTAGTCTAGTTTGGAGGTAATAATTGCATTGGCTACCGAGGCCAGGTCTGTCTGTTCCAGATAGGGCTGCAACTGGCATGCAAGTCAGAGCTTGTAGAAAGCCCACTTGGCTACAGTGGCTACTTGGAATTCTCACCAGTGAATAACAAGTCCAGTACTCCCAAGCTGTGCACCTGAACTTTCAAGGGTACTGCAATCCCATCCAGGTCTGGTTTCACACCACTATCCAGATCAGCCAACTTCCCAACCCACAGAAACTCCATCTTTCCTGAATTATGTTTTAGCTTGTTCTTCTCATCCATCCCAGTACATATCCAGGCATTTGTTCAGGAGCTCCACCACCTCCTTTGGACTTTAGGTGACAATAAATGTGACAACAAAGCCGAAACCTGAGGATGACTTCTCCCAGCCGCTTCATATAGATGTCAAAGACCATTGGGGATAGAATGGAGCCCTGTGGCACCCCACAAGTCAAAGTCCATGGGATGGAACAGAAATCACCCAATACTACCTTCTGATACTGACCATCAAGGAAGGTCTGGAACCACTGAAATATTGTGCCTTTTAATCCCAGGCCCGACAGTTGGGAGAGAAGCATACTATAATTGATGGTGTCAAACACTACTGAGAAGTCAGGAAGAAGAACCAAGAGGATTCCACTCCCACCATCCAGTCCCCAGTGCAACTCATCCATTCGCGTGACCAAGGCTATTTCCATCCCAAACCCAAGCCAGAACCTGGATTGGATCTAAGTATTCTCCGAAACCACCTGGAGTTGAGAGACCACCACTCTCTCCAACATCTTACCCGGAAAGGGAAGGTTTGAGACTGGACTATAGTTCTCTAAGGTAGAACTCTACATTCAAAGTGTCAAATGTTGGTTCCTTTAGTAAGGGTTGCACTACTTCCTCCTTAAGAGTAGCAGGGATCACCCCTCCCTCAAAGAAGAATTAACTACCTCTGAAGTCCAAGTCTTCAACACCACCCTGGATGCTTTTAATAATCACGATGGGAGGGATCTATAGAAGAGGAGGTGGGTCTCAAATTTCAAAGCAGCTTGTCTACACCCTCTGGTTGAACAAGCTGAAAAGTATTCATAATGACTCAACAAGATTTGCTACATCCATCTTTGACCCTGTTATGACCTTGGCATCTAATTCTGAGTAAATACATGTGATTTTACCCACAAAATGTCCTGCAAATTGGTCACAGCAAGTCTCTGAAGGTCCCATCACCTGATACACTGAATAAATGTGAAGCAGATCTTTCACCATATGAAACAACTCTGTTGGCCAGCATTGTGCAAACACAATGCTGGTTGAGACGTAGGATTTCTTTGCTACTATCACCACCACAGAGTAGGTGAAAAGATGGACTCTTGCTTGTGTTCATTCGTGCATACAGAGAGTTTCCCACCATCTGCCAACCCATGAGCCTCACTTCGAAAGTGATTGTGTGCATGGTTTTCTCCTGCACTATTTCAAAGTAGTAAAAGCAACATGTGTGAGGCAGTTCTATGTGGCAGTTTGAAAAGTTCTCCACTGACCTTTTTCAGAGCATCTGAGGCAGAGGCAAGGCTAGCCCAATCATAGAAATGACCTAGGTAGCCAATTAGAACAGCAATTCTTTTAAAGATGCAATCAATTGGTGATGTAGTACTCTAGAATCTCTTGTGTGTTGCACATGATGCACAAAAATGGCAAAAGAGAAACCTTCTAAAGTGTACTAGATTTGGAAATCATCTAAGAAACAAACACTAACATTCTTATGGGGATTACATTACTGATAATCTTTTTGTGTAAAAAACACCCACCCACCCACCAAGCATTCTATCTGTGGAGCTTTTCTGGGGGGCGGGAATGAGGACCTTGATGCAAAGGGGTGTACATTTCACCACCCCCTTTTCATGAGCAAAGATCACCCACCCCCCTTTGCTTTCCCTTGACAGCTTGCCTTCTGAAGGCTGTCGAGAGAAAGGGAAGAAAAAGCCTATTTGGACCCTCTTTGGATCAATGTCCAGGGTTGGTACCTGCTGCACTCTGACAGCAGGTACCAGCCCCCCCCTCCGACATCGCCCCAAAATGTTTGCCAAATACTTACAGCCCCTCCAAGGTGCCACTGTGGCACTTCGAAGGGGCTGTTAGTGGCTGTCAAAACGGACAGCATGAAAGCTGGCTGTCAAGCTGGACTTTGTGATCTCCGGGAAAAAAAGGGGAAAGGACAAAAAGCCACAGCAATCTGAAAATGGTTCGCTATGACGCCGGGGTGGGGGAGACAAGTCAGTCCTGCTGCGAGGTCCCCTGGGATACCTGCGGAAGGACCAAGGGGGGAGGGAGGGGGCAAACAACCCACAGTGAGCCTGATCATCTGTCACACGCACTGGGGGTTGTTTGGCCAACGACCAACCCATCATGGCTTATTTCCAGGGAGTTTTAGCGTGATGTGCAAACGCACCCATTGTTTTGCATATTAGAGAAGACAAATTCCCATACTGTCTGGAGAAACCTGGTTCAGAAAAGGGCAATCGTCAAGGGGCTGGTGCAACTCCCCTATGGGGAAAGGTTACAATGTTTGGGGCTTTTTAGCTTAGAAAAAAGGTAAGAGGTAACATGATAGAGGTGTATGAAATTATGCATGGTGCGGAGAAAGTGGATAGGGAGATGAAACTGAGTGGTGGGAAACTGAGTCAGTACAGATAAAAGGAATGACTTCTTCACACAACACATAATTAACCTATGGGATTCACTACCAGAAGATGTAGTGATGGCCACCAAGTTGGATGGCTTTAAAAGGGGATTAGACAAATTCATGGAGTATAAGGCTACTAGGCATCCGATGGCTGTATATTAGCTCCAGTATCAGCGGTAATATGCCTCTCAATTACCAGTTGCTGGGTAACACAAGCAGGAGGGTAGTGTTGTGCTCATGTCCTGCTTGTGAGATTCCCATGGGCATCTAGTTGGTCACTGTGGTAACAGAATGCTGGACTAGATAGGCCTGTGGTCTGATCCAGCACTGCTCTTCTTATACTGGTCTGGCATTTTAGAGCACATTTCAGCACTTATCAGGGTCCCTTTTGTTGATCCCATCCCTTGCCTTACTTTCCCAACATTTAGCAGTATGGTACCTATATAAGAGACTCTACACAGGCAGCACAAATGCACCAAATACATCAGGGGTGGGAAACATGCAGAAAACTGCATGCGCCCCCCCCCCACTACTGCCCCCCCCCAGTGCAGATACCTACACCACCAAAACTCACGGTAGCAAAACAATGCCAATTTGCCACTGAAAATCAGCAGCAAATCACTACAGAATGCCACAGTGGCCAAATTTAGCTTTACATTTGGCCACTTGTAGCATTCTGTAGTGTTTTTCAGATGGTGTGTGACTCCCTTAGGCCTGCAGGAGTCAAAAGAGCTTGTTACAAAATGTAACACCGTCAGTGGGAACAACTCTCTCTGAAGTTTGATTTCTAACACAGCACAATCCAATGTGGCTGCCTTGTAACCGTCTGAACTAGGAGGATTACGGGCATCCTATCGAGGGTGGAAGGAGCACGGAGGTGCAGGTTGCCTCCGTGCTCCTCCCGCCCTGCAAAAGACTTAAATGGCCAATTTCGGCCGCCTAAGTCTTTTCTCCGGCACGCAAGGAAGACAGGCTGAGGCGCCACCAGGATACTACATATAGTGGCGGAGCCTCACTCCTCCCCTCCCTGCCCCCCCGAACACCCACAAGCGGTCAGCTCCGAGGTCGGTCTTCCAACCTCGGAGCCACAGCTGATGAGGCTCTTTACATGCCGGCTGTGAGGATGGAGGGAGGGTGCTCCGAAGTTGGAGTCCCAGCTCCAACCTTGCTTGCAGCACGTTTCTGAGGTCAGAGCTGGGACTCTGACTTTTCCTATGGCTGGCTAGACTCAGTCTAGCAACCATAGGATCACGCCCTTAGTCATTGATTCCAAGGCTACTGAAGATGCATTCATAACTTGGTTTACTATAAGTTATTTTCTCATTCTCTTTCTCATTCCATTGCAAAAAAAACAACTACAATGGAAATTCAGACTAACTAATACCAATCATACTTCCTCTGGATGCTAAAAATGATAGCTGCAGAGTTAGAAGTAAATATTCTGAAGGGAATATGTTTAAATCTATTTCAGTGCTGACCTGTTCCATTGCAACACCGCTGAAGGCTTGTGTGCTGAAGTCTAGCCTCTTCCTCCAGGACGTGACGTATTTCCTTTCCATCACTGACTGATTTAGAAACAAAACTTTCTACATTTAGCCACAGAGAGAGTTAGCTTCTCTTTTTCCCCCCTGTAAGCAAATGACAAAATAGAAGGGGCTGGACTAGCAGATGACTGTACTGTACTTCTTTTTTTCTCTCTCTCGTTAATGTTCATTAAGTAACAAAACCCACAATTAATATTTTCCACCCAAATCCATTCCTGCAAACATTGAAGTGAGAGTTTGTGGCTATGATCGGGTCAATGTTTCTACTATGCAATGTATATTAACAAAATGCACCCATCCGATGGAGGTATCTGCCCGCTTGGGGGAACCCCAAGATGCAAAAGCAAAAAAGCCAAAACCCTAAAAAAAACACCCCCCCAAAAACAAAATGCCCCTCCAAAAATAGCCCAGTGAGGACTGAGCATACTCAGTGTTACTTTGTTAATTGTTACCAATTTGTTACTTGGAAAAGAAAAATAGAAAATTAAGGGAATTTGCAGGAGAGTAAACTGGATCGCTTGAGGCTCTAAAACAGCTTATAGTATCCAGGAGGAAGACGGGGCTGGCTGGCTGGAGCCCTGAACAGAAGGACTCCTGTGAGAATATACTGCAACATTTTGTTGCAGATCCCACTTGTTGACCATAATATTAACAACCTGGGTAAAATTGGGCAAGGTGGCAAAAAGGTTAACAAGGAAGTGAAATCACTGTTTCTAAACAGTGTTTCTAAAGTCATAAAAAGGCAATAACCCTTATTCTAGGATGGGGTTCTAAAAACTGTTTTTACCAAGCACCTTTTCAGTCCCACTTCAAAATGAGGTCGTGAGATACTGAAACCTACTATACCTGTTTATCATTTTATTTGGTCCAAAGTGCTCTATAATGCTTACTGCATTCGCTATAACCTTGTAAGTTACAATTATTCCTATTTTATAAGTGAGGAACTAAGGCTGAAAGATGTGAGCAAAGGGTCAATGGAACCCTTGCAGAGCCCAGCCACTGGGCCCTTTTGGGGGAAGGATGCCTCCCCTTTTAACCTTAAAACAGAGATGATGATTAGTCCAACCCCAGGTCTTCCACCCCAGTCCAGTACTCTCCTCTTTCTGACTGCTGGGGGACTTCAGGTATTCCTCTCCTGCTCTTGTTTTGTCTTCCTCCAGCCCTCAGTGCTTTCCCAGGGACACAGAAGACATACATACCCTTTGGGCCTGCTATCTGACCCAGTGGAAGTATCTTTCAGGACCTTGTGTGCCTCCAGGCCTTTCCTATCCCCCTATTAAGCAGCCAGTTCACCACATCCTGTGCCCCTGACTCTCCTGTCAGCTGCCGCTCTCCTCTTGCCTTTCCTTTAACAAAGGTGGCACAATAAATTTACAACAGAGCTAAGTGACAGCAGCAGTTCCAGGCCCAAGTCCAACTCTATCTAGCAGATCAGGGGTGGACAGGCATCAGGCTTACAGGATCTTCTTCTTCTTCTTCTTCTTCTTCTTCTTCTTCTTCTTCTTCTTCTTCTTCTTCTTCTTCTTCTTCTTCTTCTTCTTCTTCTTGAACTAGAAACCCAAGATCCATCAACAGGATCAAAATGAAATGTGGGCAGATGTCAGGCTTACAGAATCTACTTTGTTGTTGTTGCTTTTGCTAGAAATGAAAAATAGTGCCTTTGGGGCCAGACATGCACTTAGAATTAAGGAACAGGATATCTCTGAACACATGTTCAGCCCAGGAATTTGTTTTCAGTACCAGAACTGAGTTAACAGTTCTTTCACCCACAAACCCACACCTAGTTACGCCCACCAAAAGTTCCTTCTTTCAGTGGTCTAATTTGGGGCGGAGGAGCCTTTTTCATTTGTTGCTAGTGGGAGACAGAAACCTTTGCTGATTATTGCAAATCACCCAGAGATCTACCAGTAACACTAATGGATTTGTTTAAATTTATAATTCAAAATTTGTGCCTATATTGTTATATGTATAGTTTTATCTCTCTTAAGATAAATGAGAGATAAATGCAAATGATGTAGAATATAAGTAATGAGCAATGAATTCACTCCCAGGTAAGTGAACATAGGACTGAAGCCTGAGAATTGCAAGCGAACACCCTACAAATTGAATTATAGATTAACAAGATAGTTTGATATTTCCTTTTGCAAACAAGGCATGTGATGAAAACTCAAGATTTGCTTTTTGCAGATTCATTACATTTGACAAATCTAAATTTTGCCTTGAATATTTAGTTCCTCTCTGAAAGAAGTTTCCCACTGACCAAGTCAGTTGTTCGATGCCTCCTGATGGACTCTGAGTGCCACAAGACTGTCCTCTCCCACACCCAGTTCTGACCTTTCTCAGAGCCAGGTCATAGCAAGAAATGGGTCATGGTGCTAATATCATTTGAGAGTTTTAGAATCTCTATACAAAATCCTGCCACCCAACTAGAATTTGAATTTTTTAAAAATCCACAGATCAGGCCTAACTATAAAACATACACAAGTGTGGCTTCCCTATCGGTTTCTCTCTCTCCTATAACTCAATTAAAAGGGAAAAAAGAAGAAGAAAGGATGGTGATAATTTCCTAGAGAGGTAAACATCCGACTTTCTCCCCTCCTTTTCTTCCTAAAGTAAACATTCTCGCCACAAGGAATTAAAGGCAGAGAGGAAAGGATGACTATAGTCTGACGACAGGATGTCAACAAAGTGTGACCTTTCATTTCTACTGGCTCCTCGGCCTTAATTCGAAACACCAATTACACCCTCTACGAATGATAAATATATAAAAAAGGAGAGGTCCCACTTTAGCTGACTTCCATGACATGCTGAACTGTCATTTCCTCTCGCTTCTAATTTTAACTCACACAGCCTGTAGGGTTGTGTGTTTTGGACTCTCTTCCCCTTTGCTTGTGGTATGTTACTTGCCAAATGTTCCTCTTTTTTTTTTTTTTTTAAACTCTTTCCCTCATCTTCGCTAAGAAAGGACAGGATTGGTCCTTACAAAGCTTGCATCACTCTGGAAATGGAAGCATGACAGATATCCATGTGACCTATAAATAACAATGGTTAAAAAAAAAAGTGCCGTGGTGCTTCCGTAGCTTACACACTGCTCCCTTTTCCCATAATGCATCTTCTTAGATGCACTGATTTCCAAGTGGGGCTTATCTTTTTCATTGGTCAGGGGGCTGAACAGCAAGCAGCATGGGCTCCTCCCACTGACTCGAGCCTCATTCACGTTTACCACTAGCAGAGCAAGTACAGGTGGGGCTCCTTTTCCATTGCAGGTTTTATTTGGAGCTTCATAGGAGCTATCCATGGTGCAGAACTACACACACACACACACACACACACACACACACACACAGAGAGAGAGAGAGAGAGAGAGAGAGAGAGAGTTCGTCACCAGAGCAAGTGCAGGTTTTGCATTTCCATTGCAGGTTTTATTTGGAGCTTCATAGGAGCTATCCATGGTGCTTCATGATGACAAACCTATTTTGGGAAGGGGTGGTGGTGAAACTCCAAATACGACCTGCAATGGAAAATGAGCCCCACCGAAATAGGAGTCACCAGCCACCCCTGCCCACGGGGTCTTCTTAGTCTATGCTAGTATGCATCTGAGTACAGGAGCCATGTAGGCAGGACTTTCCCACCTGGGTGATGATTGGTTGGGAAGGAATTGTGCAATTGGACCTACCCACATGGTTCCTGTGTTCAAATACTGGAGCAGGGTAAGAAGATGCCACAGAGAAATACTTGGACAATAGCTGCTTTCAGAAACCCCTCCTGGACTCAGATGTCTAATAGCCATGAGTCCAATGCTCAAGTTGCCCTGGGCCATCTAGCTCTGTTCTGTATCCAGTCCATTGGAACATTCAAAAGTCTGATACTTCTGCTTCCCTGCTTGTTCTATTGGTCATAGAAGCCAAGAGTCTTCATTCTAAGTCTGAGGCTGTAGCTGAAGGCCCTGAAGCAGGATTGTTGTCCTTTGCTGCTCTTGAACTAATATTCTGTTCTCTTTTACCGTGTCAATGTTCCCAACAAAATGAAAAAGGGAAGGGGGAAAGAAAGAATTGTACAGGGGCACTGTGGAGTGTATACTCACTGAAGATAGCATGCAGGGGCAGTGCTAGGTACTGAAAAGATCCAAGGCTCAGGCCCGCAGGACAAAAAAAGAAGCACATGTTAATTTACATATACTCTAACATCTGTAAAGGAGTGGAGCACATCTCCTAAGGACACCCTTATTTGTAAAAAGGGATGTATGGACAGGGGACAGGAGGGCATCTGATATCAGAAAAACACCTCAGGCAGAAAGATTCAAGAAGGGGGCAGCAGGAGGTGAAGCACATGTGGGCAAAAAGCCAGCTAATCCAGGGGGATCAGATGCAACAGAGAGCATCAGGGCCCCTGTAGCTTTATTTCAGCAAGTGCCCATAGACAGCAGGGTGGTGGGGCAGATGGCCTCCCAGAGATTCGGGGCTCCAGCTCTAGTGGGCTGTCCCATAATATCGCCCCCGATAGCATGCACCTGTAACCCTCAGTTTGAAGAAGTGATTGAGGGCCTATTGGCGTTGCTGAGAGAAAGTGTGTTATCCACATTAGTTTGTTTCTGTTAGGATAACTGACTCAGCAAAGGTATGGGAAATCATAGGAAGCCAGCTATGAGCCGTACTGCAGACTCTCTCATTTCTTTGATAGTTTTAAGTTCCAAATCCCAGAGCTTCTCATTGGTTAAACAATTTTGAAGAAATAAGATGTGCAATCTATGTTATGGCTGGACTAATCATTTGTTTGCATTTATTCAAAGAGTTCCAACACTGCTGAAATAGGATTTCCAAACTGATATCCATAAAATAAACTATGTGGGAAGACAATGTTATGAACTTGAACTACCCAGGAATCCAGCCTCAACATGCACAATAGGTGCCCTGGATGGCAGTAAACCAATATTTACATGTATGCCTCCACAGGAATAACCCCCAAACCATCCCATGGACACAAAACCTCTCACAACCCACTGTCCTGGAAAGTATCACTGCCTTTACTTGTTAGGAGACACTGAGGCAACTGAGTGAATGCAGCAATTTGCCCAATGCCATAAGGAGCCACTGGATCCAGCTGGGAATAGAAATCTAGAACTGAGATTGTTGCTCCATAGTTCTCCCCTCCCCTCTCCATCAACATTGAATCACTGCACAATTCTCCCTGAGCTCTAAGGTCACCAGGTGAGGCCTTCCTGCAACTGCTGCTGTAACGAAGAGTTACAGGTACAAGGGACAGGGCCTTTTCAGTGGTGGCAGCCTTCTGGAGGCACTCTCTTAGAGAGGCTCATCAGCTCTGTGCTCAGTTTAAGAAATCATTGAAGTTTTTTTTAAAAAAAAATCTGGAATGTTTTTGGAAACAGTGCAATTTTTAATTTGGATTTTGTTCAGCCTTCAATGCTTTCCTGCTGATAATTTTTTAAATTGATATTTAATACTCGTTTCTAATTGTCCCCCTATTTTTAGTGTTATGAAGTACCTATTGTTTATGTCTTCTTACCCTTGTATGCTGCCCCAAGGGCTGTGTAGAGCCATGGAAGGATAAAAGTCCCCAAACAAACAACATACTGATACTTGCAGCAATGGTGGTAATATAAATATAATGCCAGGTCAAGTGAGAATGAGATTGTTTCCCAGTCCTGCAGTAGAAAAACTAGAGAAAAACAGAGTCACATGCAGATTTCTTTTTATTGTGATTGTTGCAGTACAAAGCATGTATTTATTTAAAGGGGGAAAACACACACACATACACACAACTAGGAAGTGCTAATGGTATGCTTCAGTTGGAAAGGAGATCGTGAGCACTATAAACCAGCAGAAATGAGCAGTTTAGTGCCCAGAGAATATCTAAAGCAAGAAGCACCTGTGCAGCTACCAAACACATAGATGTAGTTCAGAGCAAGCCTCGGGACCTTCAATGATAGGATATAGCATTGGATAGGAGCGAACATGCCTGTAGGAGCGTTTAGAACAGGGCTCTCCAACCTTGGGTCCCCAGATGTTGCTGGACTACAGCTCCCAGAATCCCTTGCCATTAGCCATGCTGGCTGTGTATGCTGGGAGCTGTAGGCCAGCAACATCTGGGGACCCAAGGTTGGAGAGCCCTGGTTTAGAACTTTGTCAGAGCTGGTAGAACGCCAAGGATTTGAAAGGCTTGCAGTCACTGGATACAGTCTACTTCTGCCACATTTACGACAAAATTCCAAAGGCCACAGTAGAGAATTCTTTATTTATGCCTGTTTGGCTTAAGAATCAGTCCAACCAAGACTGATCAGCACTATGTAAGTTACGAGAGGGACAGGTGTAATCAGCATCTTTGGGAGGCACAGTTTCTCTGATTTTTTATTTTTTATTTTTTTAAATGCAGATGGTCTTAGCACAAACTGGCTTGCTGGAAAATTTACACAATTGTAGTTTTAGGAGAAGACCCATCCCCAGAAATTCTAGCTGGCTGTGGGCAGGGATATGTGTGGAAACAGTTATAGACTGGTTAGAAGGGCATGTGTTGGGACCGATCTCTTGTTGTCTCTGTACCCAGGCTAACATGAAAAGAATCCAAGAAACATGTTCAGGCCCACAGAAGTCCTGCAGCTACTGCCCCTCCTCCCACCACCACCACCACCACGTGCTGAAGAATGCCCAAAGAGGCTAGAGATGCCCACACAGTCCTCTTCACACCAAAGTAAAAGTTAGCTGGAGGAAGGTTAGAATCCTAAGACTGTAAATCACAGCGAGATCTACAAAGCCCTCTGAACTGGCAACGATGCATTTGATGTGCCAACAGGCTGGTGCTGAATGAAAAGAGTTGATTCACTCTTGTGCTCCAAAGGGAAAAATGCAAGCCAAAGCATTTCAGAGTAAAGGGGAATACTGCTGTTGCTGCTCCTAGTTGCTGCTGTAGTCCTTGGTGATAAACTGGGTTGAAGCCACAGGTTTTCCAAGCTGAAACTTATCCACAAAGTTTTTCATGTTCCAGGAACCTAGAAAGGGAAGAGACATGACTGAAAACCTGGCTCTTAGAATTTAAAGGGCCTTTGATTCTGTAGCTCAGGCCCCAACCACATTCCCTGGTGGCAGATTTATTTGTTTAAACCTAGATCTATCCTAATCGAACTGGGACTGGGGTCCATGGGTGAAGGTAGCTGAACTACTCCTGTATCTGCTGTTTATTTCCCTTTAGCAGACAAACTGTGGGGAGGTAAACTGTGGTTGAAAAGTGTATGTGTGTGCATGTGTGCACATGCGCTTCTTGAGCTCCGGAGATTAGCAGCCCAAGACCTTCAGTGCCAAACCATAGGGAGGATGCAGTGACATCCTTTACTGCACATTAATTCTCCCACATGTGTCCCTATCTGCCCCACCTCCCCCAGCACAAATCAGTTGGCCAAGAATTCACCCCAGTTTAACAAATTCAATCTCTCTCCTTACCTGATGAGTTTCCCTGCCAGTAGCCTGTATTGAAAGGAGCAGTTGATGCAGGTGTCCAACCCACACCTTGCAGGTGGATTGAGATGTGTATTAGCAGAGGGGAAGCTGGACTGAATTGCTTTAGGGGAAAGTTTAACACTGGAGTTTTCCAGGAGAGGTGATCAAGGGATGTCAGGGGGAAATGTGCTCAATCCAAAGGGGAAAGAATTCTGAATTTTAGTGGTAAACTTCACAGCAACTCTTCTAGATACATATGCCTTCATGAGCGCCTTATCTGAAAGATCCACACCCCTTATGGGTTTGTTTGTTTGTTTATATAGAGATTTCTATCCCATCTTTCCAGTGCCTATGGATTATTCAAGGTGGTTTACAACAATTTAAATCACAATGTCATAAAGTACAATAAAAACACATTAAAATACAATAAAAATACATTAAAAATACAGCAAAGGCAGAGACCACAGGAAAACCCCCCCACCATAATCTCAGGGCAAGGCAGTTTGGTGCCCTAGGCAAGATCAGATATTTAGTGCCTCCCCCTTCCCACTTGAGCCCTCCCTCCAGCCCTATGCCCATTATGAAATAAATTTCCCTCCCTGGGAACTGCCGAGCCCCATAGAAAAACTTTGTGGACTTTGAGACCTTTGTGTTCACGCAGAAAGCAAAGAGGCAACATCAGCCCAGCTATGCCAGGAACTCCCAAGGGCCTTCTCCTACTCCATATACAGTCATGCCTTGGATTGAGAGCATAATTCGTTCCGGAAAGGTGCTTGTAATCGAAAACACTCTTATATCAAAACAAAATTCCCCCCCAAAAAATTGTACAGAGATTTTTAATTTAAGCCGTACTACAGTACTTGTATTGCAAGACGACGCTTGTATATCAAGTAAAAAAAAATTAAATAAATATTAAAAATTTTGCTTGTCTTGCAAAACGCTCTCAAACCAAGTTACTTGTAATCCAAGGTATTACTGTATATGTAAAAGCCTGTCTCCTCCTGCAGGCAGCACAAGGGATATGAAAAAAGGATGTGAGAGAGGTGTGGTGTCGCTACCTGTGAGGAATAGAGACAAAAGGGCATCTTGCAGCCTGTCCTACCTCGCAGGGTGGAGGTACAGAGACACCAGTTTGACTCATACACCTTCTGGGGGGGGGGAGAATGCATGTAGTAGAAACATAGCAAAGAGAGAGCCCGTGGATCATCTGGTTCAAATTTAGGAGGGGCTTTACGAAACTTGCTGCTTCCCCTCCTCTCTCTCTCACTTTGTTTGTTGCAATATTTCTTTATCAGAATAATGTATATTATGCTGTCTTTCCCTTTACCAGCCTAGTGCTCAAGGCAGACAACAATATTCAAAGTACAGTAAAGCAAACATCAACAGCTCAGGGCACAATCCTAAACACGCTGAGGCAGAAAAAAGCCACGCAACTCCCGCATGGCTGGCTGGGAAATGCTGGGAGTTGTAGGACTTCCACCCCCCCTCCAAACACGCGTAGGATTGCATCCTAAAAGCATTTAAAACCAAAACACAGAAACAGCATGGTAAATAATTAAAACATTGGAGCCCCAGCTAGCTTAAAATACCTTTCCCTCCCTCCCTGGTTGCTGGAAATAACTGCTTTCAGGGGACGTTGAGGCGCTGGAGGGAGGGAAGGCGAAGGAGGTGTTTGCAGGTGCCTCCTTCCCGCCGCCCACCAGCCTCCCATCATTGGCCCCTGCCCGCCTCCTCCTCCTCCAGCCTGTCGCCTTCTCTGCCTCTTTTGATGCTGGTTGTGAGGAGGAGCCTGCCTGAAGCTTCAACGGCGCCAGCTTGGAGACCGAGCCCTGAGGTGGAGGAGAGGGAGGGACGGGCACACCTCTTTCGCCTCCCCTTCCCCGCCACAGGGCATGATTGGTAAAACAAACTTGGTAAAATACACATTTTAGCGCTGTATTCCCCCCCCCCCCCAAGGCATTTCTGGTGCCCCCTTTAGCCCAGTGCCCTAGGCAGCTGCCTAGTTCGCCTAATGGTAGCACCGGCCCTGCATAATCTTTAAATAAAACAGCAGTACTTATCATGCAAAAGCCTGCAGGAATAAAAATGTCTTTACAAACGGGTGAAAGGCAACCAAAGAGGGGGCCATCCGTGCTTTATGAAGCAATATTGTTGCAGCCACTGAGAAGGCCCTATCTCTTGTTGCCATCAACTGTCCTCCACCCTGGGTGAGTTTGTATGTATGCTTTAAAGATCCACATCATCTGAGCTATGCTTGCCAGTCCTTCTCAGCTGAAACTACAACGTGTTCACACTTTGGACTGGGATATACAAGGCTGAAGAGGACCATGAAGAAACCAATATAACTCCCACGGGTAATCTAAACTATAGACTGAACAGCACAATCCTATACATATTTATTCAAAACTAAGTCCCACTGAGTTTAATGGCACTTCCTCCTAGGAAACTGGGTATAGGATTGCAGCCCTAAACTGGTTTAATAATCATTCACTCTGCCCATGGATCCTAAGTGGGAATTATAGTTCTGTGAGTGGGGATGAGAAGATCTCTAAAAGAGAATTTTAGAGCACCTTTGCCAAACTACAATTCCCAGGAAACTTGAATAGCATATACTGTACGTGTCCTAGAGATTCTGGCAATGAGCAGATCTGTATATTATTCTTAAATTGCATGTTATTGTATTGTATGCTATTTAAGCTGCCCCTCTAACTTTTGTTTGAAGGATGAGTAAAATGTATTAAACTTGAAACTTTGAGCTATACTATGCCTCACAAGAACTTCCTGGCTTCTAGAATACAGAGAGAAGGACATATTTTTGTTTTCACTGTTCATGCTACTTGTCCTTTTAAATTCTAACTTGTTCTCACGTTTAACTTTTCCCAAGTTCAGAAAAGCTTTTTGTGGCGGACCGAACCTGGTCCGTTGCGCGGGTTCGGCAGCTTAGGGGTTAACCGGCACCGGTGCCTTGTAAGCAGCTCCCAAAGCGTTTAATTCCAGCCGCGAGTGATATTGACACAGAATCCCCCCAGAACACAGGGATTTCAAAGAGTTTAATGGAGCAGAACTAATAGACTACAGGAATTTCACAGTATAAACACAGGAGTCAATAAAGATAGCAGAGCGGAAGTATTCAATTTGCTTACAAGGTAGGCTTGGCTCGATGCTAGAGTTACCTTACATCAGAGAATCTGACTCTAAGATCTAACATAGTGGTTTCCGTAGCCGGTCTCCGGGCGCCCTGCCCGGGGTTGGAAGTTGCTTGGTCCTGACCGGAGCCAGCAACCTGATCCGTGCACGTCTGCCACGTGTTCCCAACAACCACCTGGTTCCTGAGTGCTTGGTCTTCAACCTTCTCTCAGCCCCCTACCCCGCCCTGATGGTCAGGTGGCCAACTGTGCCCTGCGGGGCGGTGGCGCCTTTTGGGCAGGCATCTCCTGGGTGATCTGGGGTACTTGGCAGCTCTTTGAGACTGCTTCTCACCTTTTGGCGTTCCAGCCCTACCTCGAGGGTAGGCGTGATTGCCCCCATTGAAAGTATGTAGATGTGGCTATGCAGGGGTGGTCACATACAACTGGTCGGATCAGATTGTGCCGCTTGCCCCCAGGTGAGGATTATGCAAAGAGGAGGGGGGAATGCGGGGTGTCAGCTACAGGAGAAACTAGGCAAGGGTTTGTCCGCTGTGTGTGCTCTGGCTTTCTCCACACTTTTACTTTGGCCTGATTTAATATCTTGCCTTCCATGCTTTTGGAGGGGAGATATCAAGGAATGCCTTTTCAAGACTGTCTCTGTCCCTGTAATAATGGGAAAGTTGAAACAGTGGGTCAAGTTCTTTTATATTGTTCCTTCTATCGGGACATTCGTAAAGAACTTACTCTACCTACTTTATGTAAATTCCCGGATAGATCCAAAGATTGTTACATATTGCTGCTACTTTCTGAGAAGGTCCCCCATATTACTAACAAAGTGGCCAAATTCTGTGCAGCTGCCATAGCTTGCCGCACTTCCTTGTTAACACAGTGATCTTTTATCCTGGTTATGGGTTTTTTGATATAAAAATCTTGATATAAATTTTATATACTTTGAGATGTATTGTTGATGTAATGGTGTTATGTATGTTATATTTATTTATTTATTTATTATATTTATTATATTTATACCCCGCCTTTTTTCCTGCAAGGAACCCAAGGCGGATTACATAATCCTCCTCCTCCTTGACATTTTATCATCACAACAACCCTATGAGGTAGGTTAGGCTGAGAGTCGGTGGCTGGCCCAAAGTCACCCAGTGAGTTTCATGGCCAAGTGGGGACTAGAACCCGGATCTCCCGAGTCCCAGTCCAACACTCTCACCACTACACTACACTGGCTCTCAGTGTTCTGCTTTGTCTGATACTGTTTTATTATTGGGTGCTGGTCGTTGACCATAATAAATATATTCATTCATTCATTCATTTGTTCTCACGTATGATTTCTCTTTATGATCTTGTAAGAAATGCTTTCACCGCTTCCCACCAGCCCACCCCAGAGGAGTCCTGGAAATCCCCAGGCACTCGCATGGCTACACTCTTGTGGGGAGAATGACAGAGCTCCATGGGACTCCTCCCTTCAGTGATCTGTTTGTCAAGGAAATGTGATTCACCCCAATGCTCACTACTTCCCACTGCTCCATAGCCTACTACAGAGTGCTGCTTGGCCCCTCCCCTTTGACCACCCCTCTCTCTCCGTATGCTAGAGAGGCCCATGTAAGCTTCCATGTGGCTCTAAAGTGCTGCTCAGCCCACACATACATGTGTGTCCAGCTGCGTTTGCAGTAGCATCCTTCCCTCCTAAATTACACGACTGGCTGTGTGGGAGGAGAAGACAAGCCATAGTAGTAGTAGTGGTTGTTGTTGTTTTAATGTAAAACCCCTCTCCCCACAAACCTCTGATCCCATGACCTCAGAACCATGGATAAAAATGAATTTACTGAGAAACAAGAAGTGAAATTGCATCTAGCCCCATTGTGATCGCTTTCATGTCCATTAACTTGAACAGGATACCCTGACTGTTACATGCCTTGAGTGAAGAATTCACAGCACTCTGGCTCCAGTGGTGGTGCTTCAGGGCAAAATTAGATGAGAAGGGGTCAGCCACATTTGAAGGGGGCAGCCCCATTCATGTTCAAAGCAGGGGGGTTGGGTGTGTGTGTCTACGTTGTACAACAAAAGTTGTGCACGGGTGAGGGGAGCTTAAACCTCCTTTTCCCCAGCTCCTCGTGCTCTCCTGCCCCGGGCACTTTTCTCCCAGCCCAGTACAGTAGCTGCTGTTCCTACTTCTTTGGTTGAGGGCAGTGGAGAACTATGTGTTCTGAGCTTGGAGCATTAGCCACCTTTCATAGCAGGGAATGAATATGTACTGCTTTCATGCTCACTGTATACAGTGCCTTTGGTTGTTTATAAAAGAAGAATCTTGCAAGATTAGACCAAAGGTCTATCAGGTACAGCATCCTGTTTCCCACAGTGGGAAATCCACAAGCAGGGCATAAGGGCTCTCTCCTGCTGTCATTCCACAGCTGCTCCTGCTCAGAGCCATGTAGCCTTCAGGACTTGTGACCATTGATAGACCTATCTCCATTAATTTGTCTAATATCTTTTAAATCCATCTAAGCGGGTGGACATAACCACATCCTGTGATGGTGAATTCCTTGGATTAATTATGTATTGCGAGAAGAAGCTCTTATTTTTGTCTCTACTGCCAGCTTCATTAGATGATCTCAAGTTCTAGTATTTTGAGAGGGAAAAAAACATCTCTGGTCACTTCTTCCAGTTTCTGTAAGGTGTCTGCTCCAAGATTTGACCCAGTCACTGCCTCTTAGTCTGACCTACCTCACAGGGTTGTTGTGAGGATAAAATGGAAGAGGAGGATGAGGATTATGTAAGCCACCTTGGGTTCCTTGGAGGAAAAAAGGTGGGGTATAAATATAATAAATAAACATAATAAATAAATATAATAAATAAATATAATGTTTTCATCTTATGCTGCCCACAAGCCTCAGGGTAACTGGGCTGTCCCAGAAATGCATGGTCAGAGTTTGGTTATCTGCTACTTTCCTGAATTACCATTAAAAATAATTTTGGAGGGAAAATGCCATTATGCATTCTTACCAAACAATTAATGTTAATTGTTATAAACAAATAATAAATAATGAACCCAGAGAGATGTCTGAAGGCAAATGATGCAGTTCTGTTGCTGAAACCACACAGGTTTGGCCCTGTATGCTGCTTGGCTTGGGTTGAGGGTCATATGTGTGCCACCCTGAGCATTCTGGAGGAAAAGCAAGGTAGAATTGTGACAAATAAAAACAATAATAATATAAGTTCATGCTGAATACGCATGCAACTGGGGCAAAGCAAGGAATGACACAAGAACCTACCAGCTCAGCCAACACGTAGTCGTGATGGCTAACAGTATTAACACAGGATTTATCTCTGCTTTCATTTTAGTATTGTGCTTAAGTTGTGATAGGCAAATGTATCCTTTCCTTAACAAATACAATTTGAATCATTCCAACAAAGATCTCAATTGTGCCTACACAAACTGCAGTACCCAACGCATGCACACTGATGTTTAATTATGTGTATTTTGTCCACAATACACGTTGTTGTGGGAAACACTTGTATAACATATTTAGTGCTTAAATTGTGAGACTTAAGACTCCCTGATCTTTTAACTGTAGAAACAGCAGCAAGTCAGTAGTAAGTTGACTCAGCACCAGGGCCTACGCATCATTTTGGGGGGACCACAGTAGCATAAACGTATAACTTGGGCCTCCTCCCACAAACATTCCACAATACTACATCTTCCATACAATCTCATGAGTCATGAAATAGAAGTTTCTACTTTAATTCTACACTTTCTACATTTATGAAAATACATGATGGGGCTTTTCTACCACACTCAACTCCCTTGCTGGTTTAAAAGTTCTGGTTTAAAAGCCTCATGTAGAAAAGCCCTGCTTCTGATTGGCTTCAGCAAATCTCACAAAATCTGGACAATAGGTACTCAGATACAGGGAAATAAGTTTCCATAAATATCCTCAAACATGAGTTACAATTTAATCTCAATTCCGCCCTACCCCTCCTTCATGGTAATGGGATTACAGCCTAGGCCAGGGCCCTCTGGATCTCTAGATCCTGAAGTATACCTTTCCCTGCACCATGCTTGGGCCCTGTTCAGCACTGACCCACAACAAATAGTAGTACACCCTGATTACACTGAACTGTTAAGAGAAATATTACAATTTAAAGTACTAGATAAGATGAAAAAATGAAAGTGGGGGTAGCTCAGCATTTTTAATGGCAAGCTATTTCCTTAAACTGTAGAGTTGATAAAACAGCAGCCTTCACCTAAACTGGTCAATGCATAGTATCGTTGGAACTAAAGGAGTTTGATACAACTATGACACAAGATTGGCATGGAACTGGAGACCAAGGGTACTTCCAGATGAGCCTTTATTATGCAACCGCCCTGCCTCTTTCACAAAATTTTACAGGCAGTCCAGACGTCATCTTCAATTTGTACCCCTCCCCATGTTTCCCCACCACTTCTTCTGTCTTTTTTCTTACCAGAAGAAAAAAAACGGCTAAGGAAGAAAAGATGGAATAGCAGCACAATGCCTTTTGATAGTTAACACTAGAAGCCCTCCATCTGGAAGCACCCTTAGCTTGTAGGAGCTTGTGGATTGTTATGATCCCATTCTTTTCTCCCTGGACCCACCCATGCTGCCTTGTAACACTGTGATTGTCCCTGGGCCAGGAAGGCTGTCTGCTTTATCTAAATTCAAATCTCAGTGGTTTAATAAACACAACAAACCGACCCTGCAGCTCTTGCAAAACAGTGAGCAAAGTACAGTTGCTTCATCGTCTGCCTCCAAGGCAATGGGTCCAGTGAAGAACAAGTAGGGATGCAGCTGTGCTCAAGTGCCTACTTTTTGCTGCTGCAAACTGAAGGAGGAACCAGCCAAAGAGCAAGCTTATACATGCCTACTGGACCCTGGTGACTCAGTTCTGGAGAGCAAGAGAATGGAGGTTCTATGTGCTGCAGTTTGACTACTGTGCAAGAGATAAAAGCCCCAGCTCTACAACAAGGTTTGCTTCCCCCTTCCCCTGGATGACTCTGCCAGATTTGGGTGAGACCCAAGGAAGTGTCAGTCATGGAACTTCAGCTGCTGCCTTGATTGGGAGTGTACACATTATGCAACATCGGCTCATTCGTTTTTCCCATGGGGCCCACCATTCTTTTCTGAGGGTGCAAACTCAAACTAAAGCAGTAACTGATTCTTCTTCTGGCTTGCTGAACTCAAGCAAAGTCCCAGGAATGGCAGCCTGCATTCTATGCAGAGGGAGAAAGGCAGCTTGCTGCAAGCCCTGTGCAAAAATGGTTTGTCTCATCTGGCATTGAGAAGACGTCCACTTGCTTTATGCCTCTCATGTATCTGAGTGGTAATAAGCAAGACGTACTTGCGAAATTTGAATCTTACTCTCAACATTCACTGTGGTGCATCAGAGAGATTTAGTTTAGTCTCGATGTGATAGCCTTGTAGGCTCCTTCCAACTCTATGATCTATGAAATCTATGAGAGATTTCATTGGCAATCCCTAATGTGGCTCACCAGGTAGCCCACTAAATGTTCAGCACTTTGTTAAAAAAAGTGATGAAGCTACTCACAGGGACTCACACAGCTATGCTGGGGCTTAGCTTAGCACTTTTCCTAAGGATGTGTGGGCTCAGGCCTCACACCCCTCTGGAGGCACAGAACTTGACTGGCAGTCAATGTGAAGCTTCTGGATTGGTTAGGCCTAGTATAAATACTAGGAGCTAGCCGTCTGCTCTTTCCTGGTCAGCAGAGCAGCATCTTCTGCATGCTTTACTTCTGGCTTTGACTTAAGTCCCTTTTTTCCAGTTCTATCAATGGACAACCAGGACCCTTAGATGGAGAAGACCCATCCTGGGTGTGGATTCAGGTATGGCTGCTCATGGCCCTGGTTTCACCCTGACAATCAGCAATTGCAAATAAGGCTGAGAATAGAAAGCCCACCTTTTGTCACTTGAATATGTAAATATGTCTGTGCTCAGCAATGGACAGAGCACTTCCCAGTTTAGGGATACATCCAATTCCAGCCTCTCACCAATCTTCAACCTCTTGGGAGCTGGGTAAAGGGACGGGGGCAGTGGTAGAGCTGTTTCTAGCACTTGGAAGGTGCACTCCAAGTTTTTGTTTCACCACCAAGAAAGGCTCCTAGACAGAGATTGGCTGAGATATATTGAAGAAAGCCACTGTTATTCCAGGGTGAGGTTGGATTTTCCTGTGGGTTGCGATTCTTTCGATTTGTAATGTATCCCTGGCTTCTCTGTCAGTGTCTCTATGTGCAAAATAGTAAGATCACTTATTCTCTGCTCATCACTCCCCCTTCTGGATGGGAATACATCAAAGTTAGATAGACTGTCTCCAGGCAGTTTACAGGCAAAATGGCACTGAATGAAGTTTAAGAGATATTGCCCCTTACTCCTAGAGTTGCTTTACTACCTTTCTTCTGATAGATAATGGACAGGTTCTTACGTCATGACAACCCAACCTGGTAATAAGCCACGGTGGGTTGGTTGTTCTGCGAACAACCCATGGTGCGCCCAACAGACTATTGGGCTCACGGTGGGTTGTTCATTCCCTCCCTCCTTCTCCTTCCTCCCTTGGTCCTCCAGGCAGTATCCCAGGGGCCACTGCAGCAGGACCAAGTCATCTCTCCCCACCGCGACTGAGAGGCGTTTTTGACTCCCCGCAGCTTTTTTGCACTTTAAACCTTCCCCCCACCCCACCCCAAGATCACGAAAGTCTGCTTGACAGCCAGCATTCGCAATCCCCGTTTTGACAGCCACTGACAGCCCCTTCAAAGTGCCTGAGCGGCAGAACCTTAAAAAAATTTCTTTTGTACAATTTTTTTTTTGCTCAAATAAGTTTGTATTATTTTTTAAAAATATATTTTTAGCTGCATTTGCACAACTGTGGATGCTCATAAACTGCAGACTGGTAAAAGGAAAGAAAAATTAACTGACTTATTATTTCTGTGCCTGGGTACCATTCCCCCCACCCCCCCACTCGCCTCAAGGACTGATTTACATTTTTCATACATGAGTATAAAAATTTGAGAATAAGAATTCTATAAAATAACTGCAACATGTCCACCAACTTTAGTTTGGCATCTGCCCTGTTCATGAACATGAGGGGCAGATTATGGTATTTTTGGTTGTGGTTGTAGTTACTATAGCTCCTGATATATATTCAAATTGTTTGTGAACTGCCCAGAGAGTTTTGGCTGTGGGGCGGCATAGAAATAAAGAAAGAAAGCACACAATGTCCAAGAAATTGTATAATTCTGCCTCATCCTATGAATGCTTACTTGGAAAGTAAGTCACACTGATTTCAGTGGCACTTTCTCCTAAGTCAGTGTGCGAAGGATTGTGGCCTGTAGCATGATGGAGAATGCTAATTATGAACTTATGTATGTATGTATGTATTTATTTATTAATACAATTTATTGCCCACTTTTCATCAGAAAACAATTCTAAAGCAGGGTAAAACACTAATAAAACATAATGAAATCATACAACATGAAAGAATAAAACAGTTAAAGAGGAGAGAAGAGAGTAGGTTTACAAGATGCCGCCGCAACACAGATTCAATCAACACAGATGGGTGAACATTTGTACTTGCATCACCTGTGGCATTCAAGTTGCACAAAAACCAGTGATTTTATCCCCAAAGTGCCTTGCAAATGTGTCAAAGCAAGTGTCCTTGGGCTCCAACACTCCATTTACTGGGATAGATGTTACAGGATCCTAAGCCACACAGAACAACCCTGGTGGCTGGCTACTCGAGGATGCAAAGAAGGTGGAGGAAAAGCCCTCACCACCACATAGTAGGCATGATCATGTGTTTTAGCCTGTGTTGGATAATAGTTTTCACATAGAGTTATCCATCACCTATGCTCTAGTGGTCGTTCAACCTGTTTCATTGCCTGTAGTTCCACTGAGAACCAGGATGCTATTCAGACACCATAATGATGGTGCTTGGGGCTGTGAGCATGTCAACGGTTCATCTCATCTCATCATTTCATAATGAGGCTAGGATTTTAACAGGATCACCAGCCCTGTCACCTGAAAAGTTCCACAGAACATCCAGGAATCCTTTGGATTCTGTAAGTCTCTGGGGGAGGACCATCTTAATGGGTCCCCCCCCCATCCCTGCAGGCAGGAGAGTCAGCCACCAGTCCAAACCACACCAGGATGCAGTCTGCTGTCATCATGAGTGGAACCAACAATAACCTATATTCCCCTCCCAGTTCATCTGCGTGCTTGAATTCTGTACTTGGAACCATTATAAACCCATACAGTAGTCTAAAAACACAGAGCCTATGTCAGGAATGTGACAGCAGTCCTTCAACAGAGCAAAGTGGGTAGGCTGGGGTGAAGAATGGGTTCATACATGGCCATGTGTTCTGGAAAACTGGCGATGATTTATTTATTTCCAACAGCCAAAGCTCCCTGGGCAATTCACAAAAACTACAACCCTAAATACAACAGGATAAAACATAATATAAAACCTTTTGAAGTTTAAAATAGAATAAAAAGTAAAAACCACCAGCAGGGTAAAGATCTAAAACCACAACAATACATTTAAAAACGAAACTACAGCACTAAAAAGCCTGGGAAAATAAAACAGTTTTCACCTGGCAATGAAAAGACCACAATGTAGGTGCCAGGTGAGCCTCTCTGGGGAGGTCATTCCACAACTGGAGTGCCACCACTGAAAAGGCCCTCTCCTTAGTAGCCACCCGCCTCACCGCCTCATTCAGTGGGGACACCTGGAGGAGGACCTCTGAGGGTGATCTTAGGGTCTGAGCAGGTATATATGGGAGGAATTGATGTGGGGATGTATTAAATAAGGGAGCTGAGGAAGACATGCATGGTTTAGCATGGTGCTTGTGGTAATGGATGTTCATAATGGGGTCACCAAGATTTTATTTCATTTCTTTAAATGTTTGATCCTATCAAAAACAAAGAGTGAGAGCCAAGCTTCCCTGCCTTCTCCTATCAAGCCCACACTTGCTGGCTGAAGTGGGAATCCAATGAACTCCTGCCCTTTTTCCAGAACAGAGATTGATTTTTAAACATTTCTCTTTGTGAATATGTTTCAGTTCTTATTGCTTAGATACGAAATGGCCAACTCATTCACTAATCTTGGGTGCCGGTGACTCACCAGAACTCTTTAACAAACAAGAGGGGGGTGGGGGGAGAGGGAAGGAAGAGTGAGCCACGGTGGGTCAGAAGGGCTGAAGCCCATTCTGTGTCTGAACAATGAGGGACTTCACACTTGGCTTGGCCCATAGCTGGAGCTCATTTCCTGCAGAATTATATCATAGTGTCTTGCCCTTATCTGAGCTATTGCTCAGTCTGAGAGGCTGAAAATGTACAGCAAACATCTGCTGTTGCCATCACTATAATTTCCACTGCACAGATGGTTAGTGATAGTGAAGCATAGCGGGTAGAACACGGCCTTGCCAAAATCGTAGTAGTCAAACTGTGGGTAGGGTAAAGAGGACCATTGCCTGCTCAGTGCCATTTGGGATGGCACCAGGTATTCATGCTCCCAGGACGAGGCCCGATTTTGCCCCCGTCATGCTAACAGACAGCTACTTTTAGCCAAATCCATATCCAAATCTTCTCAGGTCCCATGGTAGTGCCAAGTCCATTACCACCACACCACCACCCTCTCTTTCTCTCCCCCACATACACACACTCCCCCTCTGCTGCCAACCATAGTGCTGTCTGCCACAGCAACACTAACCAACATCTTTTTCCTGCTGAGATTTTAGCCTATTCAGGCATTCAAGTCAAGCAATGAGGGAGATGGATACCAGCTTGCTAGTTCTGCCTCCCCCCTCTCCCCCACCCTCATCCTCACCACTCTCCATGAGTTGTAGGCAAACTCATCTGCAGAATGGAGCCTTCTCTACTTGTGGAGGATCCTTGCACAATTTAGAACTCAGAGTTCTAAACTGCACAGGGAGCATGAGTAGAAAAGGATTCCTGCTGCCGACATTTGCCTCCAGCAATCCTTTTTGGCTAGTGCACTCATCCCTGTCCTCCTTCATCACCTGAGGAATTTGAACACTTGAATGGGGCATCTATCTATCTGTTGCATAATCCTGTTTGCTCATGTCAGTCACAGTCACACTGCAGTTCAGTTGCAACCCACTACTCACATTAGATTTTTATGTCACCATTGCATTTTGTGAACAAAATGTGTACCGTAAATCCAAGGCCATCTTGCTAAGCATGCAGGCACAAGAAGAACAGGCCCAAATACTATGTAGTACACAGCTTTGCAGACCATGGTATCCTGAACGTTGGCTGCCACTACTGATAGAAGAGCTCACACAATCAGAGTCATACTTTGTCCTGGTATCAGCAGAGTTTGTGTTTTATAATTTATCTGCCTCATCACTGGGGTTCTTCTGGGTGACAGGGGTCCTGAAGCTTTCCCGCAAAGATTAATGATGTCTCAGTGGCAGTAGGCGGGAATCCTTTTTGCCATTAACAATACCTAGAGTCTGGAGTACTTTTGATTATAATGCTGAACACACTCATGTTGCAGTCCCATTCATTTAACTTGAACAGCAGACTGGCCAAGTGGCAAACCCTACTTAGAAGCCAACTGAGAGTATGGGCCAAACTTGTTTCTGAAGGATTGTTTGGGAATGCTTTACAATTCTTCTCAGTTCCTAGGAACATTTGCTTTTAAATCCTCCAGCCCTTAAACTGGACAAGCAGGCTATTGGGCTGAATATTGGGCCCACTGTTTGTGACAAGCTGAATCTTATTTGAACAATACAATTCTACAGGTTGCACAAACAATGGTGGCTCAAGAGCAGGAAAGGAAAGGCTTGATTATATCCCAAATTCTCTCTGTACAGTGCCTAGTTTTTAAGCAAATGCCTATTACTAATAATAAACAAAATACAAGTCTGGGCCTTAGGAGCACAACAGCAGAGAAAAACAATTATGATATTGTATAGAAAGATGATACATATCCTTTTGATTATAACATTTCAAGGGTAACTCTTTCTTTAAGGATAACATTTCACAAATGTAACATCCACTGAACACAGTCTGGTTTAAACACCAGAGAACTTCATGTGCATGTTTATTTAATCCAACACAATTAGAATCTGCTCATCTCTGAAACCCACTGAAAATTTCTGAAATTGTCGTATAGTTCTTCATAGCAGTGTGTGTGGATTCTGGCCTGCTAACACAAAACATTCTGTCCAAGTATTTAAAAGTTTAAGTCAGTAGAATCTGTGAAAATGTCTAGAAAATATTATATTTGTGCTATGGTGGAAAGATCAAAAGCAAGCAGAAAATTCTCTAGTAGTCAAATGTCTTAAATGGAGTTTAAGATAGAGCCATGACCAGAACTCAAGGCTGCACATCCATTATTTGCTTCTTTAAGGTTGCAACCCTACAATCACTTACCTGGGAGTAAACCTCATTTAACTCAATTAGACTTACTTATAGATTTCATAGATCATAGAGTTGGAAGGAGCCTACAAGGCTATCGAGTCCAACCCCCTGCTCAATGCAGGAAACTAGAGGAGGGGTCTCCCATCCAAGTAATAACCAGGCTTGACCCTGCTAAGCTTTCCACGCTCAGACAAGCTGAGCCAGCATAAGCCACAGGCCTGTACTTCTAAATAGACATGTACAGGATTGTGCTATAAGACTTCCTTAGTTTTCATTTACATTCTGGAATCATGACCAGAGGTGACCATGTTCTAAAGTGCAGGCCACCAGGAGGATCTGGGGATGTAAAAACATTTCCCACTCACTCTGCTTCTCACAAGAACTTTAATGTGTTCCCCCCATGTGTTTCTGCCCATGTCAATCTGCCAACCTGTTTGCAACTAATATGTGTTTTTGATGCAGGAATCTTTGATCTGTATATATCCTCCATGAAATTAGGTTCTCTGGATACAGTGGCCCAGAGCAAGTGACCAGGAACCTGAATATCTCTCTTTTACTACATTTCCTCTTGTGATCCTCCATGGCTCCCACCCTCAGGTCTGAATCATTGTAGCACCATGATAATTCTGCATGAGGCCCTTTCACACAAGGCAAACCTAGCGTTGTCACTCAACAGGTTGCTGCCGCTTCTTATGTCAGGGACCCATAATCAAACACATGTTTATAAACAAATGTTTGTTGCTCATTGCATTACCACTTTACATTACAACTTAAAACCTGTTAAGTGTAAATCTAAAAAATGTGCAGTGTGAACTGACCTGCACAGATAATCATAATTTATCCCAAAGTGATCTCTGTATTGATTCATAACTTGTATCAGTATGATCCACACAGGGATGTGCTATTCAAATTCTCATCAGAGCAATCCCTGGGATGTGAATATGGAAGCAATGTGGTAGCATGGCTCTATACTGATCAGGGAAGCCTTAGCCTCCCTATATAGCTGGCTGAGGCAAATGGAAAGACTCACTGGGATTTGGCACACCCCAATGACAACATTCTGCTAGCCAGAATCAAGGTTAGGAACAAAGTTCAGACACACACATCTTGAACTGTATGGCAGAGTAAGTCCCTCACGAAAAGGGGGCCACTCCAGTATCTGTGTCCTTCAACACTGATGGTGATGTTAAAGTGCTATTAAGCTTTTAAAGATATTAATCTTTGTTATCTCACTGATGCAGGAAACCACAGGTTCCAACTCCCTTCTTGAAATTTCCAGTCACCCACTGGGGTTTCAGCACTTGGCTTATGAATTCTCCACCCCATAGTGGCCAGGTCTAGTTGTTGACCTGATTTTCCAGCTGGGTGGAACAGCGGCACAAGCAGAGCCTTGCGCAAGTCATGCTACAGCACATCCTATCATTTTTTTAAAAATTGCATCTTTGACTCGCAAAGTGTTTTACAATGTTTATTGCGTTTGCTGCTGCAACAAGTCTGTGAAGGAGGTCTTTGCTATCCCCATTTGGAGACAGGGACACTGAAGCTGAAATATAGTTACTGCACCTGAACCACCCACTGAGTTCAGTGGTATGAGCCCTGGTCAGCCAGATCCAAGTTTTTTTATCCACTGGAGCACACTGACTCTAACAAGTACCACTATCAATTGATAAGAGGTAAGCCACATCCCTGGCTTCAGTCACCTGCAGGCTATAGCAATCACATCCACATCCTTCTCTCTCCTAAGAACTACTCAGCACTAAGGACTTCTAAGAGAGGGTAACGCCTTCCACCACAGGCAGCTGCCACAGAATGGATGAGTGTGTGTGGGAAAACATAATGAATGCATGACCCATCCTATCTAGGGCTGACAGAATCATCTTTGGGGACAATAATGGAGAAAAGTGAGCAGGGAGAATAATCCACATTTCTGATGTTGATTTCCCACACATTTCCTAATTAGTCTCCAGAAAAGCAAGAAAATCTGTTGCATAATTCTGTGGACAGTTAAGGCCGCTGACCCCCGCCCCCTGCTAAGCCCATGCAGATGACATTTACCACTGAGAGGGCAAAGTGGCTGGATTTCTTCATCCCTTCTCTTATCAACTGGTGTCACATAATCTTCTTGTTTCATTTGTTTTGCTCTCAGCTGCTGAGCATGTCAGCTCACATTATCCAAAAAATATACACAAATGCATACAGATGCACCCCTTCCAGAAAAAAACCCCTCACATAGCTCCCAAGTGTGTTGAGGGCTTATCAGAGATAATTGCTGCATTTCTGCAAAGATTTATTTGTCTTTAACTTCCTTGAGTGTCACTTTCCTCCCTCCATTTCTCACTCCATTTGTCCAAGTATTTAAATTAGACCAGCATAGGCCACAGTTTAGTGCCCTCTTCTGGACACTTGAAATTTAGTTTAGGGAATCTACAATGAAATCTGCCAGTAAGAAGTCCAGTCCACGTTTTGTGAAATAGGCTTAAAAAATACTATTAATAATACAAATGTGAACAGAAATCTTTGGTTGAAGTTTATATTCACTGTGAGTGAAAATACTTTAGGAGGGAATTTAATTGTATAAATGCAAACACAGAAGAAGGCTATAGGTTACAAGCTTGGGTACAAATTACATACAACAAAGTCCCAGTGAAATTAATAGGACTTTGCATGCATAAGCACATGCAATATTTGCAGCCAAAGTTAATATGAAGTGTTAAATTAGGACTTACTCAGGGGAACAATATCCCATTTCATCAAAATCATGGGAAACTGCATCAACTGTTAGCATTCTTTACAGTGTGAGTGTTCATGACTACATTGTTATTCAATACTACACACGCCTCTGCAAGAGAGAGACTGACCAGTCCAAACAGCAGAATGTATAAACATTCATGGATGATGAGCGTATCAATTACTACTTGCTGACTAGACACCTGTAGCCATACTCTTGGATGGTAAATTCCAATACATACAACCCTCTTTCTCCCCACCCTGCCACCTAGCTAGCTTGATGGCTTTTTAGTAGATAAAACAAAATATAAATGCTAATAATGAAATAGATGAATAAATGCTCAACCAGCAGACCGTGGGGAAATGTCTCTTTCTCTCCCACTCCCCATACATGCATGATCTCTCTTCTCCCCCTCACCTATTCTATCTTTCTGTCTTGTGCATGTCATAAGAATATAAGAAGAGCCCTGCTGGATCAGTCCATCTAGTCCAGCATCCTGCATCCCACAATGGCCAACCAGATGCCTCCAAGAAGCCCACAAGCAGGACATAAAGGCAAAAGCCATCTCCCACTGTTTGTCCTTTCGCAACTGGTATTCAGAGGTATACTGCCTCTGAACATGGAAGTTCTATTTATTGTGGCTAATAGCACTGATAGAGTTATCCTGCACAAATTTGTCAGATCCCCTTTTAAAGCCATCTAAGCCATGAATTCCATAAATTATATATTGCCTCTTCTCATTGGCACCACATGAGATCAGTCTGCATTGCAAATTCTACCAGGCTGAAGACTGGCAAATGTCCTACATTGTGAAGAAGTATACATGGAAGGAAATCCCAGGAGTGTTAGGATTATCATCCTTATCCACTCCTCCTCCTGGTTCAAAAGAGGGCATTTGTATTCTACTTTTCTTTTACATGATTATATGTCATGCAATCATGCAATTTTAGCCCCAATATTCTCCATGAGAAAGAACACAGGAGAAACAACATCATCTGCCAACCAGAGTTTGTCATTTTCACCATGACATTGGACATCCTTTTATTTTCAAAAATTCAGCACCAACAAAAAAACAAGTACAATATCTCTCAAGATTGTGCAGTTACACAATTCTTGCCTAAGACAACTAAAAAATAGCAATGGGAAATTCCTAAGAAAAGATAAAGCCCACAGTCATACATGCCAGGGAGGGTAATCTAGTAACTGCAGAATAACCCAAATGTTTCATTCTATACAGGAGCTTTTGAAGGAACAGATGACCAGCTAAAAATGTGTTGCTGCATCCAATAGACACACATATTTGATCAATCAATATCACACAACAAAAGGTGCCTATATATATATATATATATATATATATATACCTATACATACCTATGGAATCAATTTGCTCTAATTCTGAAATATATGGTGGCCTTGTAATATGGATGGGTATCCCATACATTTAACCTTCCCAGGAAGCAACCTTAGAAAGCACTAGGCCTAAAATAGCTGTTTATAGGGACGGCACTTTGGCTGCAGGAACCAGAATTTACTTTCCCAGCATCACTTTGGGGCATGTGCTTTTGCTGCAGAAGATCAGGAGATGGAGGGCTCTTGATATTGGGAGTAAGAGGAACAGAGGAAGACTCCAGTCAAGGCACAGAATCTTGTATGGGTATGATCAGACACAGCCTGCAGTGGAAGGCACTTTGATTAGGTATACCACTGATGTGGTAATCTTGTATACCACTGATGTGGTAATCTTGACAGCACTGGGGGGAAAAAACCCAGAATATATTGGGGGTTCATGTTTATTCAACAGAAGCATGGATGTCCATTAAGATGACCAACATACCCAGTGTTGCATATGAGCATATCTAGCAGTCCACTGGAACTTGGGAGATAGTACTCATTAAAAAGCAAGATGGAAAAGGATCAAGCTGAGGGTAGGGCACTATATTAATATTTCACTTAGGTTACCAAGGCCAGAGCTAATGGACTCCGATTTGTGTGCCATGTGCCCTGATTATAGTTAATGGTAACATTTCCCTTGTATATGCAAAAATGATGGAAAAGTTTCAGAAGTGGCATCAACCAGTTGGTTTTGTTCTGTCCTGCTTGTCATGGTGGCAAAAGTAGGTAACTATTTTAATGTACTGCTGACTGTGTGTTTATATGTATCTTGGGGATTTATATCTGCAGTTGATTATTGGTTTCCTTATGTTTGTCACTTTGCTATCTAATCAGAAAATGATGTGAACCATAAAACACTATAGGTTACATTCATGAAGAGCGTCTCATCTGAGTTACTGTAAGATAACAGAGAGAGAGAGAGAGAGAGAGAGAGAGAGAGAAAGTCCCTGGTTCAAATCTTGCTTCTGACATTAGATAGCCTTAGATAAGGCAAGGCACTAGTGCTCCAACCCGGCACTCTCTCCATCTGCAATATGGAGACAATAATACTGACTTAATCAACAACCCTGTAAGCATTAGCAACATAATATATGTTAAAGACTTTGCATGGTCTATAATGCTATATAAATGTTATGTATTATTGTTATGGTTTGTAATACCACAGAACTTGAACTACATATATTGATAGCGCTGTTGCAGATTTCTTTTTCCGGGGTTCTGATGAGTGCTTGTTATCCCTGCCTTTGTTAATGCTCCTTGAATACCTCTGCCACTGTGGATGGTCCTGGAGCAAGGACCAACTGATTCAGTCAGCAAAGTCACACATCGTTGATGTCTTTTTTCTTTCTACTGGCCTCCTCTTTCCATTGAGGATACCGTGTTTCTCCTGAGGGTCCGTCACAAATGTAGAATAGAAGAGGGAAAACATCAGTACCGTCATCAGGATGGAATAAGAATTGCTTCATTCTATGCCCCCTTTCCTTTAATACGAATACACCATTTTTAGTGTCATTGGCCAGGGTGTGCTTCCTGAGCAGAAAGATCTGATCTGTAGCCCACCGCTTGCCCTGCAGGGGCTACAAAAAAGCCATGACAACAACTCCTAAATCCTTACCAACCTTGGCATTTTTTAAAACAACAACAACATATGCTTGATATTTAACAGTTCCTCTTTAATACCGGTAACATGAGAACTCTTTGACCACAATTTCCTCCATGGCTGGGATGAAAGAAGTGTGGATTTCAATTTGCTTCATCTTCTTGGTTAGTCTCATAAGACACTCTTCATGCCGTTTTCCATATGATCACATACATCCTACAGTGGGAGGCACTTTGATTAGGTATCCCACCCATCTAGTAATTTTGACAGCACTGAACAGATGGAATATATTGGGGATTCATGTTTATTCAACAGAAGCACAGGGGTCTATTAAATCAACACAAATACTGGGTTAAAAAGACAGGAAGGATATAGTATAAAGCAAGATCAGATGGAATATGCTAAGTTAAGGTTGCCAGCTCAACTCCCACATTGTCCTTGGGTCTCAGTATCAAGTCACAGTAATGGATGATTTTATTTGCCAGCTACATAGCATAGAATCCTCCAACTGAATTTCTTGGATTCTACTGTCTTTGGATCTTTCTGATTACAATGTAAAAGCCACTCTAGGAATTTTATCTACCTACTGCCTTTGCCGATGCAGAAATAACAGAAGATAATGCAGGGCAAAATGCTTGTCTATGGATTGAGTGGTGTGAATCGACACTCACTTGAAATTCAAGGGATCAGCCATATGGTGGATGATCAGGTCATCTAGAAAACAACGAACTCTCATAAATGCACCCTGTGAATTTGGCAGAAAAGTCTGAGAATAGCTGTATGATTCAGCAGTGAAAAGCTAAAAATAATCTTCCATCATTTTAGTAGCAGAGCCTCTCTGGTGAGGGTCATCGTTCTGGTACAGCTGTTTGAAACTCATAATACTAATGTACTAGGTTCAGAATTCTAGACACAGTCAGAATCTACAGTTCCGAAGCGCAACAGCCCATAGGTTGGTGATGATACTGCAAGAGGAACAACACCTTAAGTGACAATATCACCAAGAACAATAAGATGAATGCTATTTTTCACTGGATTGCATTTTTAAAACGTTTGACATAGATACTTCTGATATTTGGAATTTGCTACTGGTCTTGTAGTACATGGTGTGTTTTCTGTGGCTTAGGCTGATCTGCTCTGCTATGGTGAAGAAGCTATATCAAGCACGCAGAAAAGAAGTAGGGACTGTTAGGTCTTTGAGTTTCTATTCTTGAGAATTTTCTTTGGACAATATAGATTGCCAAAATCTTTTTGTCTTGAAAAACTTAAGGCAGAACTCCGTAAAGAGCTCAAACAATGGCTATATACTGTGTATGTGTGCGCACATACTGTATGTATGATATTTCCCTGATCCTTCTCAATGTATGCCTTGCTGAAGTCAGGAAGCAAAGTACCAAACAACTTCTCTACTCTTTCCAAAGGAAGGAGTACCATTCTTTGACTAAATCCAATACAGAGTTAGGTGTACTCAAGCCTACTGGTTTCGGTTGGGCTGCTTAAGCATATCTAATACTGTCCTGGATTGTGTCCTTTGTGATTTTCAGTGATGAGGATTTCTGAGGGCTTTCGTCTGTCAGACATCTCCCTGTAGGCTCTGGGCCTAAAGCAATCTGCCTGACTCACTTCCTTTTCTTCCAATCTGCTTGTTCCTCGGCCCAAAACAAGAGTGATCAAATTCCAGATAAGCTGTAGGCTTCATTTTGTTTTAGTGAGACTTTCAAAGTTTGAAAAGTGTTGGGAGCCTTGTGGGACAGTTTGGGAGCTCCTGCTCTTGAGCACTGGCTGTTTGCTTTAAATTAGATACTGCTCAATCCATATATATACCCTGATTTGGGGGTGGGGGTTGCTGAGCCCTTGCAATTCCTATTGAAGTAATAAGATCATTTCTCTGCATGTAGTCTTTTATCTAATCAGGAGCTGTCTGGGGTAGAAAGCTCTTTGATTAAGGCATCTCAACTCTATTCATCACTGAGACACAGGTGATCAGCACCTTTCCGAATGACAAACATGGAGGCGATACTCTGTGATGCATTGTGCTCTAGCACACCACCACCACCACTATAAAGCAATTTCTCTCAAATATTCCTGCCCATATTACGACAAAGTGGAGCAGTGCTTAGAGTGAACTGTCTTTATAGTGTAAGTGGCCAATTATCTTAAAGACTAACAACTCAGCTAAAGTTTCCTGATCCATCTAGGAGAAAATACGTGAGTGTCATAAACAGCTGAATTCAGCTGGCAAGGAGCTGGGAGGAGCAAAATAAACTGCAGATGGAATAATTAAAAAACAATTGTGGCATAATTACAGGACTACATTGTCGGGCAGCAAGGGTCTGAAGCTTTCCTCTTCATTAATTAGAGCAGATCTAGGATTACTATCCATAATTACTTGCAGATATTCAATGCATCTTTCATGTCTGAAAGACAACAGTGAGTTGGATATGCAAAATCTGCTCAGCATTTCTATAAGGCAGGGGTGGACAACCTTTTTGGGCCCGTGGGCACATTTGGCAATTTGAGAAACTGTCCTGGGCACCACCACAAAATGGGCATGCTGCAGATGAAAGCACTGGCTTGCAGCCACCCACCATCTTCATTTCCTAAGAATATCTCAGCCCCACGTGTGGCCCAGAGATATTCATGGGAAATGCAGGTGGCACTGGCTTGAGGCCCTCACTTTGCTTTGAAGTGATCCCAGTAAGAAAACGTCTTAATAAAAAGAGAAAGTGGGAGGGGTGGGGTGGGGCAGTTCGACAGGCATCAAGAAAGGTGTCCGAGGGCGCACTGGCCCCACATTGCCAACTCCTGCCATAAGGTTTGGTGGATATAGCACCTAATATAGGTCTGAACAATGAACGGGGCAACTGCAAGCTGAATATAAAAATGTATATTTAAAGTGTGGTTCTTGCCAAATGAAAACGTCATATTCAGTTCACATCTCCCAGTTGGAGTCTGGATGAATTATGAGGACACTCCCCCCCCCTTTTTTTCTTTTTAAAGCATTCTCTTTAGCTATAATCTAAAATTGTTGTGCCACAACTTACTAAACCACAGAACCACAGAAATGATAAAATAAGGCTACTTCAGATGTGTGGCTTAAATAAATTCTAGGCACAAGTGTGCCTTTTTATTTCAAAACTCTGCAACTGATTTTGGCAAGAACAGACCAGGCAGACAAACCCAAAATAACCAGGCAGGCAGAGGAGGCAGGGAACCCCAAAACAGGCAGGCAGAGGCTTTTGTCTTGGACAATTCAACTGTTGAACTGGTCAAGAAGAGCCCAGGCAGACAGAGGAGGCTGGGAACCCCAGACAGGCAGGCAGAGGCAGCCAAACCCAAAATGTCTGAAAGGTTGCATTTTAGAAAAATGATTTTAAAAAATAAGCTTGCTGTACTTCCTAAAACTTATCCACGTTGCATTTGAGGAACATGATTTTTTCTAAATGTTTGGCCCCCATTCTGGAACGATGAGATCTCATCACAATTCCACCCTCACTGAACACCCGCTCCACTGGTGATGAACTTGCTGGAACCAGAAACACACTCAGAGCAGCCACACAGAGTAATCTCAGGTTCTTCTTCTGCCTCTCCCAAGTACGCAACACATCAATCAAAATAAATCTTGACACACTGTTGGGGCTGCACTCCTGGTAGCCGTCCATAGTGGCCGAGCAGCGGCACACCTCGCTTCCATGCGCTCTTCGCCGGCAATCATGCTCCTCTCCACTCCTTCTGGCACAGCCCAGGGATGTTGAAGAGTCCTTGGTCTCGAGTCCCGAGTCGAGTCTCGAGTCCCATTAAAAATATTGGGACTCGAGTCCGAGTCGAGTCAGAGGGGGGACTCAGTCCGACTCACGAGTGGAGTCCTCGAGTCCGAGTCCCCATCCCTGTTTCATACTTACTGGAATGCACTGTTGAACATGAAGGTGAAGAGTTATACAGAAGAACATGGGATGAATGTACTGATAGGTACGGTATGTATCTGCCTATTTATCTGTCCATCTTTTCTCTCCCTGTCTTGGACTCTAGTTCAGTTCAGACATTTAAAGAAGCTTAATGCTTGTCTAGTGCAATGCCTGAACTGATAAATCATTGTTTGTGATCAGCTGGCAAACCAGAATTAGAAACTGGTTTGAAGTAGGCTTGTAAACCATGGGTTGTGTTATCTTGTGGTGCAATGTCTGCATGGACAAAACATAATTATAGCTCTTGCTCTGCCTCTGGAGGTCACTGCTACCTAGAGACTGGAGGGCTGAGCCAAGGGAAAAAGAAAGCAGACACGCAACTATAAATGCTGAGGCTGAACCCCGAGAAGACCGAGGTACTTCTGGTGGGAGACAAGGGGAGGTTAGGGGATGTTGACCTGGTGCTGAATGGGGTACATCTTCCCCTGAAGGACCAGGTCCGCAGCTTGGGGGTCATTCTAGATTCCCAGCTGTCCATGGAGGCTCAGGTGTCAGCAGTGAGCAGGGCAGCGCTGTATCAACTCCATCTGATGCAGCAGTTGCGCCCCTACCTTCCTAATCATCTAGTCCCATCGGTGGTTTATGCCTTGGTCTCCTCTCGCCTAGACTACTGTAATGCGCTCTACATGGGGTTATCCTAGAAGACGGTTCGGAAGCTACAGCTGGTACAGAACGCGGCGGCTTGCCTGGTTAAAGGCAGCTGCCGGCGAGACCACATCACATCAGTGCTGAAGGAGCTGCACTGGCTACAGTTGCTTGCCAGGCCGAATTCAAGGTGTTGGTTTTCACCTTTAAAACCCTATACGGCTCCGGTCCAGCTTATCTCAAGGTGCGCCTCCAGCAACACCAAGTAGGCCGCTTAACAAGGTCTGCCACGGACGGCCTTCTCCTTGTCCCATCAGCCAGAGCAGCCAGGCTGATGGGGACTAGGAAGAGGGCCTTCTCTGTGGCGGCCCCCAAGTTATGGAACTCCCTCCCCAGTGACCTTTGTCATGCCCCCTCCTTGATGAACTTCCACCGGGCTTTAAAAACATGGCTTTTCAGGCGGGAATATGGGGTGGGTTAGGGTTTTTTTTTAAAAAACTTATATTTTAATGGTATTTTAATTATGTTTTAATGTAGTTTTAATTGTGTTTTATTGTATTTTATTGTATTTTAATGATTGTACATCGCCCAGGGTGGCCTGGGTGGCCGGCCAGATGGGCGATTGAAAAATATAATAAATAAATAAATAAAAAATAAACTATGATCTATCTATACGTTTGGAAGCTCAAACCACATTTTATGTTTAAATGTAGAAAAGGGCAACCAAAATGATCAGAGGTTTGGAGCGAATTCATTCCAAAGGAAGGCTAAAATGCTTTGGGCTTTTTAATTGGGGGGGGGGGAGAACCCCATGGTCGGCCATGATAGAGATATATAAAATTATGCATGGTGTGGAGCATGTCGAGAGAGATATGTTTTACTCCCTCTCTCATAGTACTAGAACTTGGAGTCATTCAAAGAAATTGACTGGCAGCAGATTCAGGACAAATGAAAGAATTGTTTGTTCTGAATCAGGACAAAGAAAAGGATTCACACAAAACATAATTTGTAGAATTCACTGCCACAAGATATGGTGGTAGCCGCTAGCTTAAATGGTTTTAAAATGGGATGAAATAACTTATTGGTTGATGGGTCTATCAATGGCTCCTAGCCATGGTGGTTATATGGAACCTCTGTGTTCAGAGGCAGTTTGCTATGGAATTACTAGGTGACACGACGGGGAAATCAAGGCTGCCTTCATGCCCTCTTTGTGGGCTTCCTAAAAGCCTTTTGCCGCTTCCCTTTTTCTATCTCCTCCTTTTGTCTTGTGGGCCCATTTAGCTAGGAGAGCTTCCACAGACTTGTCGGGCATAGATGGGCAGTCCGATGTTATAGTATGAGAAGGCGGAGTCCAGGGCCTTGGAGATGTTGATGCCCTTGGAGCCAAAGTTGCCACCAGGGCCTTGTGCCAAAGTATGGCCTTCAATTTGTCCACCCTGTAATTCCTGGCCTGTTTAGTAAAGGCCTGAAAATGGTGGCAGGTGTCCACAATATGGGCTTCTCCTAAGCAGATGAGAAAGAGAGAATGCCCATCTGCCGGAGGCAATTTCGCCCCACATTTAATGCACTTCCTGAAGGGTGCTTTGGCGGGCATGATGACGGCTTCCACAGGGAAAATGGAGACGGAGGAAGATTTATTTTATTTTTACTTTTTACAGACAAAGGTTAGGACGAAGAAATAGATGAGGACAAAAGAAGTTTGAAGAGACGAAATCAAGCTCAGCAAGAAAAAACACAGAGAACTTCCCAAGACAACTAGATGCAATGGCAGTCGAAGAGGAATTGAGGGGACGGGCGGGAGCCCCGCTAGGGAGCATGCAGTATTGGGGGAGGGGCTCCTGCCCAATTCTCCTCAGCTATAGAACTTTCCCGAAATGGACTAAGCGCAGGTGCAGAGCCTATATGTGTGATGCACAGAGACCATGAAGAAGAACCTCTGTGTTCAGAGGCAGTTTGCCATGGAATTGCTGGGTGACACGACGGGGGAAACGCAGCTGCCTTCATGCCCTCTTTGTGGGCTTCCTGGATGCATCTGGTTGGACACACTAGAAAGTAGGAGAATGAACTAGATGGATGCTCGGTCTGATCCAGCAGGACTTTTATGTTCCTTATCATAAAGTATGATTTGGTATAATGCCTCAGCTGAGCCCGCACCTCCCCCCCCCACAAGAGGAATATGATAGAGGATGAGCCTTCTCTTGCTTGCACAGAATGAGATTGTATTACTCTCCAAGCCAAGTTGGTTGACCACAAAAAATATATGGTTGGGGTTGGGGTTATAGCGTAGTGCAGACTGGATACAAGAAAGTCAGACGTAGGTCTATATAATCCTATTGAAGTCAATAGCAATACACTTGCTTAAATCCCATGCTTAACTTTAATTAGGTTGCAGGTTGGCATGTAATTAAAGCAAGCAAGCAAACAAAACCACCGTTACATCCTGTTTTGGAACATGATCCAATCCTCTCTCACTAATAAAGGAGGAAGGGTGTGAACTAAAATACCATGTTCAACCCTCCCATCCTGATGCTCTTTGGTTTTCTGTTCCAAGTCCACATAGGCTAAAAGAAACTGTCCCTTGATGCCTTAGTCTGAAATGGAATCCACAACTGGATTCATCCAAAAGGTTTAATGGATGAATACTGATAATTGCAATATGCTCTAGACAGAAGACTACTCTTGAAGTTAGGATCATAAGCTAGAGTGGGCCCAGAATGCTACAGCTTTGCTTAGGGGCTTGTGGAGATAAGAGAATATTTAAGTCATTTATTTAAGAATTTTTAATCCAGCTTCCAGCCCTTCTTCTAAGTTTCTCAGGGCTGTATTCAAGGTCTACCTGCCATTTTATCCTTACAACAACCATGTGAGGTAGGACTGGGCTCACAACTGGCCCATGACCATTGAGTAAGCTTTGTGACCAAATAGTGATTTGAACCCAGGTCTCTAGTTTATCTCCAACACTCTACCCAGTGTACACTATACTGGCTTTCAACATAAATTGCAGCAACTTTCACTGGCTACCTACTGTTCATTTCTGGGTGCAATTCAACATACTGGCTTTAACTGCCAGATTCCTCCATGGCCTAGATTTGGCAAACCTTAAGAACACCTCTCCCTATAAATTCTTCCCCATCTCCCTTAAGACCGACAAGTGAAACTCTGCCTTGATCCCATCCCTGAAGGAGTTTAGGTCTGTGGGTTGCTAGAGTAAAGTCTTTGCAATGGTGGTCCTGGTAATATGGAATTGGCTCCCATATATTAATTAGTTCTACAGCTGCAGGCATTCAGTGAGGCTCATAAAGCCTTCCTGTATCAACAGGTCTTTTGTTTACATTATTGCTGATTACCTGCATTCAATTGTGCTTATTTTGCCCTCTGTGGTTGTTTTTTGCAGATAATGCTTAACTTGGTGAGATTCTGCTTCAATTGGATTTGTTTTTATAATGGTTACTGTTTTCACATACACGCTGTGTAAACTGCTTTGAACTAAAGGATGAAGTGAAACACACTTTTAAAAACAAATAAATAATGGACCCTGTAGCCTGTAGCTGCACTATAGGTCAGAAGGGCCACACATATTTTAAAGGAACCCTAGAGGGTCGGGGGAAAGGGCAAAAGTGGCTCCCCCATGGGGACTAAAGGGGGAGAATGGGAAAAGTTGAGGAACTTGCTGAGAAGGGGAGTAAATCTCCCCAAACCCCAATTTTTGCACAGAAAGATCACTCGCGCCTATGATCTTTCTGTGTGAAAATCAGGGTTTGGGGAGATTTGCAACCCCCTCTCAAAAAGAGTCACATCTATTCTCTTTCCCTTCCTTTATTCCCCAAGGAAGAGCCACTTCTGCACTCCCCCCCCCCCGACCCTCTAGGGGCTGGGGAAAGGCTAAAAGTGCACACACACCTTTTTAAAGGAAAACTGAGTTTGACAATTGTCTGTCAAACTCTGGGTCCCTTTAAAATGGGGTTTTTGAGGGGGGGCCTCAGGGATTTGGACTGGGACATACTCAGAGGTATGTCCCAGTACAAATCCACCCAATTTCCACTCAACACCCCCATTTTAAAAGGATCCTGGGTTTTGACAGGCAACTGTCAAATTCGGTTTCCCTTTAAAAGGGGGGACTCATTTTACACTTTCCCAAGGCCCTAGAGGGTCAGGGAAAAGTGAAAAAGTGGCCCCCCCATGGAGACTAAAGGGGGAGAATGGGAAAAGTTGATGATCTTGCTGGGAAGGGAGAGTAAATCCCCTCAAACACCCCCTTCTCAGCACAAGATCCCTTGAGGCATGGGTTTCTCTTGACAGATCACCTTCTGAGACCTGTCAAGAGAAACCCAGGCGGTGGGAAAGGTTTTCAAGTCTCGGATGGTTTTCAAGCCCACATCGTGGCGGGGAGTGGGGAAGCCAGTGCCAGGTGCCCCCAGGTGCTGCTTGGGTACTTGTGGGACAGCCGGCCCTGGCAACAGCCAGGGCTAGCTCAGGAAGAGCAGCAAGGGATTAGAAATTTGTTATATTCTTTAATATTTTGTTGTACACCACCCAGAGAGCTTAGGCTATTGGGCGGTATAGAAAATGAATGAATGAATGAATGAATAAATAAATAAATAAATAAATAAATAAATTTTAAATATTTATTTCTTTAGTGGTTTGGACTCGAGGAGGGAGGGGAGGAGTACTGCTACCCTAAAGTATTTTACCACTTGTTTGCTTATGATAGAGGCCCTTCACATACGCAGCCACCCACAAACAGCTCACCACATGGAGCTGTGCCAACCTGGGCACCTTTTGAGTGACCATTCATGTGGGTTTGTACCATGCTTGAAGCATTTGAGACTGATGATTGGGGAATCATGAACAAACACTGCAGTCAGTGAAGTTGCTAGAAATTATAACAACCTGCTGTTCCTTGATAAATGAAGGATTCTGGCCAGTTACCACATGGATGGTGACATTTGCACAAAACCCATTCCCCCGCACTTGTCTGCAACTCCACCACTGATATTGTGCTCCCACTGTGAACTTACCATATTTACTGAGCACAAACAGCATAACATTTCATCCCTAGGAAAAATGTGATACTTTCCCCACGTAGTGCATCCATTTATTGTGATCACCGATATGTAGTGTGGAATGTAGTTGTATGGGTTTCACAGAAACCCACTGGATATTTCCTGTGATGCAATTGGTAAAAAGTGGCACCTCCTGCCTCTGTGCACACACCATTTTTCTACACTTCCTAGCAATAGCTTTACTTAATTTAATATTTTACAGTGGTGGCTGGTGCCCCTTGGGGCTGGGGGGGCATAGGGCAGGGCAACTCATGGTAGGCAAAGCCAAGGGGTTTGTGGAGTAGGCGGAGTCAAGGGTCACAGTTATCCACAGCAGCAACCCATTGTACAGAAAAGGGAAACTGGGGCAAACTAACTTTGAGTTCATGCCTGCAAAGCAGAGGGTTGAGTAGAGTGAAAACCACACAGCAAAACAGAAGCACTCCTTAGGACCCACATTTTTCTGTACAAGCAATAACCCCTATCACACAGAGAAGAGAACTGAAGGGAAGTAACTTCAAGATCATTAGTGCAAAGCAGGGGGAGATGAACTCTCCTGCACACACACACACACACACACACACACACTTTTTAATACTCTTTTACTTTCTTTCTTACTCTCCTTTTCTTACTTTAAGCACATGGGGCTCAATCCAGGTTGGCACTGTCCCACCTGCACAAAGCCACTGATATTTTATTTATTTTTCCAGTGTTTGAAAAAACCTTGAGCACCAATCTCTTTAGCGTAAGCACCGTTCCTCCCCCTGTCTCACACACAATCTATCCATCCATCTAGCTATATAAAATCAGAATGACTACACACTCCTTTCTAGGAGTGGCCAGTTAATAGCCGCCACACTCAAAATCTTCCAGGGTAAAGTCATTACGCAACTCCTATATGGGGCTGGAATGAAAAGGTGCTTGTCCAGTTGGAAATAGTCCAGAATAATTTTCTAAGGAAAATTCTGGGTCTTCCCCAGGGCACTCCCACCACCCACCTAAGGATGGAGGTAGACTTACCTCCAATTATTGTTAGGGTCCATCTGATATTGATCAAATACTTGTTGGAAGACCATCTAGTTAAATCCAGCTATTTGTACTATTGGGAGAGGAATCAGTGGACAAATATGTTGTCCTATATCTTACAAACATATTCCTTCACTAAATGATGCTAAGCTCTGGGATTTAAACAAAATCCGAGCCCAGCTTCTTGTGTGGGATGCCAGCCAAGACATTACCCTAGTTCAGCATTCAAAGTTCGATCTGTGCTACCCTTTTAAAAATAAAAATAAAATCATCTCATGATACTTAGATGACCTTACTAGTGCACCATTAAAGAAGGCATTAATCAGCTTATGTTTTCAAACCATGTCTTCAGTGTACCTTGAGGGGAGATTCTCCGAAGTTCCTGTGGAACAACACCTCTGCCCTTGTGGCCAGAGACAGGTGGAGAACTTAAAACACTATGTCCTATACTGCCCCTTTTATGGATGCTGGGCCAGATTACTGATAACTTCTTGGGTTCAGAAGCGGAATGTATTAACTTTTTGCTGGCTGATGTATTTCCTTATGTTAGCCATTAAGTGGCCATTTTCACTATGTTATCTTTTAAAATTAGAAAGAATAATTTATCTACTAATTCTGTTAGACCTGGTCAAACAGCATTTTTGTTGCATTTTTACAAAACCGTTTTAGGTATTTTGTATTTGTAGTTTGGTTATATTTTGTGTGTTTGGATTTTGATACTTGTTATGACCTGTAGTTACAACAATAAACTTACTACAACTACAACTACTACTACTACTACACTCCTGATACTTCACACTACATATACACCTCCTGCCAGAATATTCTCTGTTCCCATCTATGAATTTATGGATGAGAGATTGCACTATTGCCACTGGGCAAGAGCCTGGAGAAGAATCACACAAATAATAAAATGCAGTTGGAACACCCTTTAACTGCATGTAGAAATCCCCATGAAGGAGGTTCTAGTCATGGTGAGTACTAGTAGCAGCAGGGTTGGCCACTTGCTGAGGAACAAACCATTTTATTGGCCCAGTAAGGAAGATCATGCCATAACCTTCTCCTGCACCACTGCCAGGTTGGAGTCTGAGGTCTCCTGAGGGTGTTCTACCCAAAGCCCAGAAAGCGTTGGCCCTAGTCAGGAAGGTGGACTCAAGATAATTTAATACAAATGGTGAATTGTCCTCATCATCAGTTGCTGGACTGATCAGTACAACTCCCTAGTCTAGCTAAGGTTAACAGAAGGTGGTAGCACATGGCATTTGATTTATAGGTGTGCAGAGAAGTGCAGCATTGTTGGTAGGTTGCTCTGCTCTCCGACTACTCACAAACAGCTTGCTCCTCTTACAGGTGGTGACTAATATACCTCTTACAGCAAAAAGGTTTTGCACCTGTTGTTTCTCTGGCTCCACAAACTGATTTCATGTGTGGCTGGTGCTTCTCGCGTGCTGCGGTGTCGCCATGGGCGAGGCATCCACATTCCTTTATCTCTCCTTTCATCTCCCTCCTGAAATTCTGCTTGTGCAAAAAGTCTCAATGCAGTGTTTTGATTTGGGAGCCTAGATGTCCCTCTGTGCCGAGGACGTGCCTGCCTGGCTCAGCAGAGCTGTTATTTCATGAGCATTGTTTCAAGACTGTTTGTGCAACCCCAATTGCCAAATCTCATTATTCATGATTTTATCTCATTGCTTGATATGCATAATAGCTCTGAGGTGTCACTGATGAAACTCCTGCTACTCTTGAATCTACCAGTAAGGACTTGTTCTCAGTTTCACAGTCTCCAAGCCCCCCCTCACCTTCACATCTCCTACTTTAATTTGGAAGTTGTCTTTCAAACTTGGCTGCCTTTTTTCAACCCAGTCTGAATTAGCATGCAGGGACCGGTCATCTAAATCAGTTTGCCAAGCTGCCAGATTGCTAATAAGTTAGTCTGTGTATTTTTTTATTTATTTTATTGTTTTTGCCTCACACAACTCCAACTCTACTGCAGGGCACAGTGATGATACGAGCACATGGCAACCCCATTCACACAGTCACCAGGTGTTAATTCGATCAAGGTTTCCACAAAGAATGTTTGAAATACTGTCCCCCATGCCAGGAATTGGTCAATATGATGGCTATAGGGAACTTCTATGTCCTAGGCAAATCACACTGAATCAGCACAGGAACTGTCCAAGTCCAACCAAAGTGCAAAGAGTTGGGCATAAGGAGATGTTATGTGATGTCAGCAATAGCAGCCAGGTAGAAACTGAGCGTTTTACCTGCTCCTGCATATAGGAGGATCAGGAGGGCGAGGGCCCTGCTCTGGACCACACAACAGTATTTGCTCTCTCCTCCCAAGCAGGGCTCAGATATAGGAGGCCTTGTATGACCAGGCATGTGTTGTGCTTTTCGCTCTGGATTTCTGCTTGAACTCATTGCTGTCTCTTCTCCTAAGAGTAATGGTGAATGGTCTGGCACTGAGGTATATGTTGAGTTGTGGGGTGGGGGGCTTAGGTGCCCTGATTCCATAGCTTCCTTAGGTGGGGTGTTTGCCAGGGTGGCAGTCTTGGGGCATTCTTCAGAGTGTGTCAACTCCCCATCGTGCTAATGGATCTTCCTCTGAGAAGTCTCATTCAGCTCTAGGTTCGGGCACAGGCTGGTCCTGATTTGGAGACTGTGGAAAGCAAGATGCTGGACTAGATGGACCTTTGGTCTGATCCAGCAGAAATCATGTTCTCAACATACCTCCCACGTGTAAAGCCAGTCATGGGATGACTTAAAATACATAAGAGCAGGAGTAAGCCAAGCAGATATTTCATTGGCCCCTAATTCCGTCAATTTACAACATATTTAAGCTCAAGGAGGTCACTGGTTAACACAAATAGGAGAATTATGGAATAGGTACAAAGTCTATATAGTTCCCTTCATAATGCAAGAGCTTTCTAACTCCCCAGTGCGTTCCTAATAAAGACTGCTACATGCATACTGCCAAGCAATAGATGGTTATGTGGGCATATGCCAGAGTTCCTTGAATAACCCAGGGCAAAATTATCATTCACTCATTTATTTAATACATTTTTATACCGCCCAATAGCCGAAGCTCTCTCTAAAGGATAAACAAAGATTTATTCTGGGGAAACAGAAACCTTCCATAAAAGTAGATATAAAAGAAAATAAACAAAACAGCATCCTGTTTATTGGTCACTGTCTTAATTTTTGCTGTTATTGGCTAAAAGAACAGGGTATATTGATATCTATTTAGCTTAGAGAGCAAAGCAAAAGGGATGTGCTCTTTTTGGACAAACCACTCTTTTCAAAGAAAAGAAAACTGCAGGAAAAACCTTCAATTCAGGTGACTCTGTGACTTTATTTTCAGGTGGATCTTTTTGAAACCAATCATGTAATTCACTTACATTTCAAACTCTAGCAGGCAGACTGAGATCTGAGTCAGGTGGGCAAAGAAGAATAAGGAAACTGGATTAGAATTTGTGAATGCCATATCTGTGGCTGGGCTGTTTCAGACTGCAGTGGAGGGCAGCGGCTTGTGCAACTGATACACATTCCTATAAATAGAGACTGAAGCAGCAATCCTATACCCATGTACCTGGTGTAAGACCCATTGAACTCAATGGAACTTACTTCTGAGTAGGCATGTATAGGATTGCATTGTTAATAGTTCATTTTCTCATCTCCTATCTGAAAGAAATCTCTCAGAACAAAACAGAATTTTCATAGTCAAAATTGAGACACTTTAGGTACGGTAAGTTAATACTCATCAAACATATGTAACAACTATACACATGGTATACAAATACTATATGTAACACAGCTTCTACTACTAACATATATTTTACTTGATCAATCATACGGCTTTTAGCTACTTAATTAAATTGAAGTAAAAATTCATATTGCCAAAACTTTGATATACCTATTGCATTGCCATTCCACAGTTCGTAATCCCGTTCACTTAAGGAACTGAGGTTTCAAGATCATAGCTATGCTCCTCTCAAAAGCACATCATCCTCTGCAGTAGTTTCCCCCAAGAATTCCTAACTCTAAGAACAGCTTTGGATGGGAGAGGGGGAGGGAAAAATCCAGCCTTACCCTATGTTTTTCTGCCACTGGCCTGAAAGTAAAAATGTAAAAAAAGAAAAAGGGGGAAAGGGTTTTTTGGGTGGTCACTAGTAATCCTAATTGGGGTAAACTATAGATTGCAATTTTGCAGCAGTTCTTGTGCTGAGGAACTTCAGCCCATCTGTTTGTGATATTCATTATTATTTATTTTATTAATTACATTTATATTCCACCTTTCCTCCAAGGAACCCAAGGCAGCACATGTGTTTCTCACCCCACTTCCATTTTATCCTCACAACAACCCTGTGAAGTAGGTTAGACTGAGAGACAGTGATTGGGCCAAGGTCACCCTGTGAGCTTCATGGCTGAGTGGGGGTAGAACCTGCATTTCCCCAGTCCTAGTCTGACACTAACCACTATACCACACTTCTAGATTACCGTATGTCTTCACTAGCTGTATGGGTTCACCTCACTGAGGACCAACTTTACTTGCGTGTGTTAAACAAGACAGCCCAAGTCATTTGTTTTTCTGACCTTGCCAACTTACACGAATCACATGGTTACCCCCATCCAATCAACACTGAGAATTCACATTGGTGATACCAGCAGGAACAGCTGGTTCCCACACTGTAATTTATCCTCTGCATAGTATACAGCCATGCCCCTGCTGGGGCATTTTTAATTACCTTCACAAGCATTCCCTATAGGAAATTATATTATGCTGAAATTGAAATCAATGGGAGGGAAATAATGCACCAATGCTCATCTTGCAACTAATGTACTAAAAGAACAAATCTGAAGGTTTTCTGCTTGCTTGGAGCACAAAGTGGCACAATCTCCTACCTGCCGATGCACTTTCCTCTAGACTCAAGGATATGTCTTCATAAGCTGGCTGTTCATAGAGGAAGAACTGGTAGCGGTGATAGCCAGTTTGAGATGGTGGTGTGGGTCGGCGGTAGTCTGCATACAGGAAATAAAGCAACGATGTTCAGATCAAATTTCTGCTGTATAGTTCTCTTTACAACAGACACCCACCCCATTGACAATCCAAGATATGGCCTCTTTGTAATAGGAGCCAGCCAGTTATTCTCTTTCTGACCCATTATAACCATCTCATTTGATGAATTCACCTGTGCCAAGAACTATGTACCCACTCCCCTCCTTTCTGCAATTTTCCTGGGACTTCCTTGGTCAGTTTCACTTGTCACCCCTGCTTGCTTTGTTGGGATATCCTCTTTTCCCCCCTTACATGAGTAGAAAAGGCTCCCTTCCCACTGAGTGGTGCCATCAGAGCAGGACTTCGGGGCAGGCGTCCCGGGCACTACTCAGCAGAAGGAACGGGGGGGGGGGGCAAATGCAGCAGGGCTGATTTCACCACCTTTTGAAGTAAGTGAAGCAATTCACATCGCCATCTAATGACTTAAGTTCAGAATTAAAAACAACGACGACAACCCTGACTTCACCACTGTCCCGACTTCAGAAGTAATCCGTGCAACTGGTTTTTACTTGGATGGGAGACCCCTCCTCTAGTTTCCTGCATTGAGCAGGGGGTTGGACTCGATAGCCTTGTAGGCTCCTTCCAACTCTATGATCTATGAAATCTATGAAACCTCCCAGGGATTTCTCTGTTTTTTTAAAACTCTATGTTACTCCATATAAATTTGCTTGCATTAGTACATTGCATCAGACTTTAGGGCCAGATTTGTTCTAACCTGGAGAAAATAAAATAAACGAAGCTCTGATCCTTATTCAGAGAGGCTCTATTAAGACATCATTAGGTCCCTATCGTGGCTTTTAAATGGGCAGTTATGATCAAGAAAGCCGATTGGGATTGGTGGTGTAAATTTCACATCTCCCTATACAGCACCTGGCGTGTATGTGTGAGCTCTGAATACCTTCTTCACCCTTTCCTACTTTCCCCCTTGTCTCATCTGGTGTCTGGCTCTATGCCATCTGCTTGAAGGTGTGCTCTTGTCTCTTCCCCCTCGGAAAAAAACCTCCCTTTAACGTCACCTACCTTTCCCAGCAACTCAAGCTCAGATCTGTTCCTTCTCACTCCAAACCCCACCTCTTTTTACCTTTCTTAACCCATCTCCCAATGGATGACATCCAAGCCCCGAAGGAAGCATTCCCTAAAGGGAATTATTTGGACTTATTCCAGTCTCTGTCTGCTTCTCATTATGACATGCCCACAATCTGTCATGTGGTTCAACGTTCTACAGCTCCTGCCCCAAACAACCTATTTCTCCCTCAGGTTTTTCCTTAGGTATTTGACAACAAGTACCTAAGGAAATATCTTCTGGAAAAACCTTGTCACCTTCTGACTTTCTTTTCTCCATAGGTCCCTGTTGTTGTTTTAATTGCACCTGATGGTCTCTCCTGCCCTCTGCTAGTGTGGACGCTATGTAATGCTCTCCCAGTGAGAAGTATATGACTACCATGTTTTGATGAGAAATGAAACAAATTCGCCCCTCAAAATTCTCCTAATCAAGTTTTGATGTTAGACATTCGCCAAATACTTGACAAACATGGAATATGGACTCCCTGGCTGAACTCACAGAGGTAATTCCTGGCTAGATGATGAGGTTTCCCAGACTTTTAGAAATTTGTTTTCAACATCTAACAACTGATATTTGCAGTATTTAATCACTGGCAGGCAATAGCGTTTAATATTTTGACAGTATTTGCTAGTTGACATGCAACAGTATTTTGTTTTTGTCAGTATTTGGTAGTTAACATGCCTATTGGTACTTGGTATTTGGCAATTGTTATTTGAATTCAGAGTGTCTGATTGCTAACTACTTATGGATTTGATATTTGAACCTGAGAAAAATCTACTCTACTCTAGATTTGCCAGTCTAGGCCGGCAACAAGTCTAAAGTGCCCCATGTTTCACATTTTAAGCTCAAATTTTGAATTCAGCATCTGAATAAATGTAATAAATAAATAAATAAATAAATTCAGGACCAGCTTTCGTTCAGACAGCTAGTGACTGTAGGCAGCTATCAGTTTAGAAGTGATCTCAAATGCCTTCATCATCCTTATAGGATACCTCATTTGGTGTATTCAGAAAACCTAACTGTAGTTCCTCTACTTATGTTGGAATGAGGCTCAGATTACACATGTTGTTAAATCTTAGAGTACTCTTAGAGTGTTCAATTTATAATGATCTTAGAATTAAATATATTTCTCCATTGATAAAACCATTGAAGGGAAGGTCATCATTTGCAAAGGTATGTTTCCTGTTGTCTAATGTTGACAAGTATATATCCTACAGAACATCCAAATTCCTTGTAAATGTTTTACAAATGTATACTGTAAAAACTTAAGGTTATAAGGGAAATTATTTAATTTCTGAAGATCTATTAACTAAGCTCTGACCGTGTATAATGGCAAATTGCTGTATACAATAAAGTTGTTGTTGTTGTTGTTGTTAAATCCATGTAGTCCCCTTTCTCCGGCATTAAATTTTATTTTATTTTTTTAGTTAAAGCAGCCGCTTAGGCTGCAGTTGCCAACAGGAGACTGACCTGGGGGTTGGGTCATCTTAATCCTCTCTTCCTTATCAGTTTTGGCCCCTCCAAGCTGCTTTCACCCCTGCAGGGTAAAAAGAACCAGGTAGCCATTGCTTTTCATCCATGGGGTCAAAAGCAAAATTGGAAGGGGATAATTTGGAGGTGATAAATCAGTGGGGAAGCATTTAAGTACTCCTTCCCTTCCTACACTAGTCTCCCACTGGACATTACAGCCCAGGTGGCTGCTTGAAATAAAGACAGAAAAAGTCAAGGAAAGCTGCATGTGATTAATATAATTGTGTTGTATGAACCTGAATTGGGGTGGGGTGTGTGTCTCAGGAAGGCAAGGGCATACATATTACTGGAAGACACTGCGACTGCACAAAGAGAGCATCTTTGGGTGTGCCAACAAACTGTATGCCAACAAACCCCTTAGACAAAAAAAAAAAAAAGGGAAGGGAAGAGACAACTCTTGAATGTGTCTAAAGCAGTGTTCTCCAACCTTGGGTCTTCAGATGTTTTTGGCCTACAACTCCCAGCATGCCCCAGCCAGCATAGCTGGCTGGGGCATGCTGGGAGTTGCAGGCCAAAAACATCTAGTGGGGACCCAAGGTTGGAGAACACTGGTCTAAAGGGTGTAGTTGCATTACGGAGTATGAGGTACAGTAATACCTTGGATTGCAAGTAACTTGGTTTGAGAGCGTTTTGCAAGACAAGCAAATTTTTAAATATTTATTTAATTTTTTTTTACTTGATATACAAGTGACGTCTTGCAATACAAGTACTGTAGTACGGCTTAAATTAAAAATCTCTGTACAATTTTTTTTGGGGGGATTTCGTTTTGATATAAGAGTGTTTTGGATTACAAGCACGTTTCCGGAACGAATTATGCTCTCAATCCAAGGCATGACTGTACAAGGAAAGGCGCTGTATTAGCATTTATTATTATGTTTATGATTACATTTTTTTTGGTCCTACCCTTCCTCCAAGGAGCTCAGGGCAGTGTACGTAGTTCTCTCCCCCTTTTTATCATCACAACAAACCTATGACCGTTTGTCAAGCCAAGAGAGAATGACTGGCCTCGGGTCAACCAGTGAGCTTCATGGCTGAGTGGCAATTTGAATTTGGGTCTTCCCAGTCCTAGTCTTACACACACTAACCAGCAAAAGCTGCGGTCACATATTCCCATCATTTTTGAGTTCAGGGTAGTAGCTGCTTGCTGTTGGAACCAAGAAGGAATGGTTTTCTATTTCTGCAGGACTGGCAAGCTGTACAGCAGCTTCCCTCAAGTATCATGAATTTGACCATGACAGAGGCTTAAAATCTGCATTCCTGCCTGAAAGGCTGCTAGCTACAAAGTTGGGATCCAGACAGCTCTTCCGCTTCCCAGCCTCAAACATCTCTAAAATTCCCAGCTAGTTTGGCTTCCATATGCCTATCTAGTGCCCGGGTTGTAGTAGGTAATCAGCAGGTGGAAACCACACTCGATTCCTGGAGAGCTCCGACTTAAATGAAGCCAGAGTATTGCTTGCCGTCAAGCTTCAATGCATTGCTAGTGACCTGACAGCTCCCCCCTCCCCCAGTATGTGTTGTGAAAAAGAGCCTAATACCAAGCAGAGCTATTATGTATGCAGATGCTCCCTAACTGTTTAAAACCCCAATCTTAGCTCGAAGGGCATTTCAGATTGGATTCAAGGAAAGAGGATGTGATGTGAAGGGACTAGAGAGGCTAAAATTCCGCCACAGCCTAATCAGATCAAGGGGGGGGGGGAATCCATCTCCCCTTGAATAACACCTCAGATTATTAAAAGCATTTAATGCAAATGTCGTTGATTCACAGCTGATGTCCTTTCTACATTTTGTCCCTTTGGGGCAATAAGCTTAGGCTTGCCTCTGCTCAGACCCAATCCTGCAAATCCACTAGCTGGTGCAATGGGGCAAGAGCTTGGGCACTATCAAGCTGTTAGCCTGTGTAGGTTTTGCATTATAGACCAATTTAAGTGCAAACCAATTTTAGTCTCATATACAGTCATGCCTTGGATTGAGAGCATAATTCGTTCCGGAACCATGCTTGTAATCCAAAACACTCTTATAGCAAAACGAAATCCCCCCCAAAAAATTTGTACAGAGATTTTTAATTTAAGCCGTACTACAGTACTTGTATTGCAAGACGTCAGCTTGTATATCAAGTAAAATAAATAAATAAATAAATATTTAAAAATGTGCTTGTCTTGCAAAACGCTCTCAGACCAAGTCACTTGCAATCCAAGGTATTATTGTATACAAATGCCTGAAGAGATAGCAGTTCATATTTTCCAAATGTTCTGAACAATTAGCTGCCGATATTAACAGGGATTTGAGCCGAGCATGTGCAGGCAGTCACTTGATGGCATAGAGTAAATTGTATGAGATTAGATGCTGCCTGTTTGTTTCTCACTTGCAGAAAACCATCCCTGAGAAGCTGAGCTGAGTGGGCAAAAGGAGTGGGAAAAACTTTGCCAAGCGTCCTCTATGATGGAAAAGTTTGCCCACTGTACTGTTAACACCTCTTCATTTTTCTGTATTAGCTAAAGAAGAGATCAGCCTCTGCTGTCCAGTTTGAGTGTGAAATGATTCCTCTGAGTTGCTGTTCTAATGCTGAGATTTCCTGCTCTTTCTGAGACTGCAGTTGGGGGAATCCTCACTGTTGCCATATCTACCCCTACTGGAAAGCATGAAACTGAGAAGCATGGACATTTAAGGTTTATCCACATGCTGCTGCGCAGCACATTTCCAATGCTCTTCCTGCAAACCCTCAGAGTGCAAGAGTCCCTGTGGCTATAATATAAATGGAGCATTCAACCTGTTTATTGATGTTTTATTTTTTATCAGTTTCACTTGCAATCAAAAGCAGGGAAGTTAAACTGACATGCTCTTTTATTTTTAGTTCTTTTAAACTTTACGGGAAGATGTGTGCTATGTGTAGTTTTGAGAGATGTACTGCATGGCCTTCTACAAATTGTTATTATTTCCTTTAAAAAAAGGAAAACATCCAGAAAATGGTGGGACCACTTCTGAACTGGGAGGAGTTAGCTTTGTTAATATTCAGCACTTCTGCTTGTTCAAAGGAGCTTATACAGTTATGTAGGCAAAACAGATTTCCCAAGGACTTTGCAGTCTAAGATATACAGTGAAGAAACCAACAAAAAGAGAGAGAAGATTAAGGAGGGAAGAATCTGGATGGATAAATGCAACTACATGTACTTCAAGTTTGGTTACTTGCAGCTGAAATGAGATTGAGACGCCTCTATAGGATAGGCCAGGGGGTCCTCAGGTCCATGGGCCATATCTGACCCACCTGGAGTCCCAAACTGGCTCTTTAAGGTTTCCCAGATGACCACACCCCTTCCCTTGGCCTCACCCCTTTCCCTCAACTGCTGATTGATTGGTGGCTTCCCAGATTTTGTGCAGTTTCATTTTCCTGTTCAGAAAGGTTGAACTGCTTCTCCTAAGGCTTAGTTACTGGCAGTAAGAACTTCAAGCTAAAACAGGCTGGTATTTTTGGCCCCACGCTTTTTGCCTTTGTCCCTGCCCACCATTGGAATACAACCCCCCCCCCCGAGAACTTCTCTGAAATTGAATTCAGCCCTTGGGCTGAAAGAGGTTCAACACTCCTGCCATAGGCCATGTAGAATAGGTGGGTTTTGAGGAGGAATTTGATGATAAAGAGACCAAACCCTTTTAAAATGAACACAAAATACCATGGGTTGAGCAGAAGTTGTGTTGTTCATTACTTGTGATGTTACCAGCACTTTGTAAGAGATGCCTATATGACATGTTTGTAAGCAGAGTCCACGAGGCACTCACAGATGCAATGGAAGGGATAGTACATGTGTGTGTGCGCGCACAGAGTGGTGATGGTGGTCCATGATAAAATGTTATAATTCATGATCTGGGAGAAAACTGGCTCCCATCTTGAATAGAGCCATCTGTATCTCCCAGGAACGATTAAATAGGAGCTGTGAGACTTTATGGAAAGACCTTTGGGTCCCACACAACAACTAGGAAATGCACTTTTTTTTTGCAGTAAAAACAATAATCTGGTGGAAAAGCCCTTTGAAACCTATCCAATTTTCTCATAATACTTTTCTCCTCCTAGTAGCATGTGAAATTCCAAGGAGGGATCAGTAAGGATCTCATGCAGTTACCTCCTCTTTCCAGAAAAAACCCAGTATCCCCCCACCTAACCATTATTAATTGACACATATTGATTTGTTTAAATGTATGCGTGTACAGTCATGCCTTGGATTGAGAGCATAATTCGTTCCAGAAACGTGCTTGTAATCCAAAACACTCTTATATCAAAACGAAATCCCCCCCAAAAAATGTGTACAGAGATTTTTAATTTAAGCCGTACTACAGTACTTGTATTGCAAGACTGTCGCTTGTATATCAAGTTAAAAAAAATTAAATAAATATTTAAAAATTTGCTTGTCTTGCAAAACGCTCTCAAACCAAGTTACTTGCAATCCAAGATATTACTGTACGTTTAAAATTTCCACTGCTTATCATAAATATATTGCCAAGTGTACAATAGCCTGTGACCTGTGGCTTACGCTGGCTCAGCTTGTCTGAGTGTGGAAAGCTAAGCAGGGTCAGGCCTGGTTATTACGTGGATGGGAGACCCCCTCCTCTAGTTTCCTGCATTGAGCAGGGGGTCGGACTTGATGGCCTGTAGGCCCCTTCCAACTCTATGATCTATGAAATCTATGAAAAACAAACAAACAACCAAAACACACAGGTTGAAAACTGATCTGGTGACCAAGCTGGGGTCTAGACCCTCAACTGGGTCGCACTCTAGCGTAAAGCAGATTGCACCATTGGCAGCAGCACCATTTAGCTGTTGCATATTTTTAGAAATAAAATTGTAAAGAAAGTCAGTGGGAAGAAATGGAGAAAGAAGGAGAAAAATTGACATGTATTTTTTTTTAAAAGCAGGTCTCATGTTGCAGGTTGGACTAAAGTTGGATGCAGGGTCTAAAAAAAGTTGAAGGCTACTGGACTAGAGAAAGAGGCACACTTGAAAGAGTGCCTATGAGTGTTGGCTGTGTTGCATCCTTTGTTTAGAATTCTCAACAAGGGACAAGGCTGCTGGAACGTTTCCCTCAGTAGCTTTTCCCTATGGATTCTCTTCATTCCCAAATATGTCTACTGATCCTTGCTTTCCCAGTATCACACTCTTTGGATTTATCCATGGTTTATTTATTTATTAATTAATTTATTTATTATATTTATACCCCGCCTTTTTTCCTGCAAGGAACCCAAGGCAGCTTACATACCGTAATCCTCCTCCCCCTCTCCATTTTATCCTCACAACAACTCTCTGAGGTAGGTTAGGCTGAGAGTCAGTGACTGGCCCAAAGTCACCCAGTGAGTTTCATGGCCGAGCGGGGACTAGAACTCAGATCTTCCGAGTCCTAGTCCAACATTCTAACCACTGTACAACACAGGGGGTTATCTATCTTCTTTCTAGTCAAAGACAGTTTTAGAGAAAAATTTCTGTTAGAACCACTGGACAGCTCTGTAATAGAAAAAAGTGATACTAGGCAATGCCCTAGGCCCTAAGGGCTCATCTTGCTAAACTTAGAAGGGCTGTGGCCTTGTTTGACTTGAAGCAAGATCACACACATGAACGGAAATCCAGAACTCCTACACATAAATGGAAGCCTATGTTGCAGAGAGACTGCTTTCCATTCTGTGCCAAGACCTACTGGTGCACAAAGGCCCTAGGGAAGAATTTGTAAGGTGTGTCCAGCTTCTGCTTACCTGACAACACATTGCCTTGCAGATTCCCATTCTTCAGGTCAGCACCCTGAAATGAGAGGAATAATTTTACAGTTTGGCTGTGTGCATTGCAATAAACAGAATATTCAGCCTGTATGTTTCATTATTCTGCATACTGTGTATACCTTGCACAGAATAACATAAAGAGGCAGGTACATAAAGCAAGCAGGGATGGGGTGCATGCCTGCCAGTGCCTGAAATAAATCATCCAAAGGTGGCAAATTTATGTCTGAGCTCGAGGTCCTGACATGAGCTAAAAATAAAACTAATAAAATGGGCAGTCACGGTGCTTGCAGTAGTGCAAACTGCCAACTATTCTATCCTCCACTAATCAAGCTGGCAACCCTGGACAGTACCCGTAGCAACTGCACAAGGACAGCACCAATAACTATGCAGCAATAATTTGTGTCTGTATGGCTGCCACACCCAACCCACCATATCTCCACACTCCTAGCCATGGCCAATGAGGGTTGCACAACTACTGAACAGCAACCTGATTACTTTCCACTGTCAACTTCAGCCATGGGATGGACAAATATTTCAGTTTCGGTTTCTCCCACATTCTCATTTTTCCAATCTTAAATTCGTTTTCTCCTGAACTTGAGATTATTATTTTTTAAAGTTCGGATTAAAATTTATACACATTTGTTAATTTCTCCTGGTGACAAACAATTTTCATTCTAGAAGAATGAACACTAGTTTTTCAGTTACCTCCTTGCAAACAACAACAACAACAACAACAACTCACTACGATGTCTTGTTTGATTATAGCAAGAGAAGTTTATTTAGCTTCCTTTAACTTCATTTTTTCCTAAACTTGCCTGGCACCTTATTTTATGCCTAATGTAAGCAGAAAGTATAGGGAGAACAAATATGCTGGTGCAAGATGTAGTTTGCTTGCTAATTTATATTTAAAGTGTCATTGCCTTGTAAATGACAGCCCGGCACACTGTAGAACTCCTCTGAATCACAAGCTGTGCCTGTCACTGTGGCATAGAGGTACTGACAGACTGATCACACTGGACCTGTTATCTGGGAAACAGGTTGCTAGGAGGGCTACAAAAGCAAGCTTTAAAAGCCCTGACACCATTGTGTGTACAAGAATTCAGGAAGTAGCTAATTAATATCTTTGCAATGACAAAAAGGTCACTGCAGTTTCAGAAAGTGCATAGGCTGGCACACATAGACAGCAGGTAAAGTATCAAAAGATGCCTACAAACCTAGCAAAGCCAACTTGCATATTTCTGAGTGGTATCCTTGCATAGTGTTCATCAACAAAGCTCCAGCAATGTCAATGCCATTGTAGGACATTTCAGACATGATGCTGAAAAGTTATCTCATGCTTTGAATGAATACATATAAATACCGTTGAGAAGGAAAGCATTCAAAAGAGACGTTGAATGTATAGTGTAGCCAAAGTATCCTTTATGTTTGCAACAGGTGCTGATTTAATCCTCCTACATTTGTAAAGGCACTTCACAGATCTGGTTTTGGAGTCAAATAGATTCCAAATTAGTCATAGTTAAACAACAATGAGATCTGTTTGACTCCAGTGCAATGAAAACATATGAAATTGTTTTAAAGACTACTGGTTATTATAGTATAGGGGTAAAACTATATAATGGGGATGGTATCTGGGGACTGTAATGACCCCCAATGTTACTCATGCAGTTTTTGCTTCCTGCTCAAAACCTCCTGGAATTATGTATAAAAAATAGTAAAGAGTTAACACCTCCTTATCTTAATTGCTATGTCAACATAAAGTAGCCGTTACATTGTAAATTACAGTTTTCATTGTGTTGAAATCATTTAGAAACCAAATAACTTGATGTACAGCATTCAAATTTTTCCATTCACTTTTATTGGAATCTAAATTACCCCAATACCCTTTTAGGGAAACCCTCAAATTAAACACACACACACACACACACACAATGTGAGGGAACAATGAAACACCACAATCCAGTTGATCCATGTAGGCAAAAACATGGAGTATACAGAGACACAGGTTAGGGGGAAAGCTTTATATACCCTTTGGGCTCAGTGATACTCCCAGACACATAGAGGGTTAAAATACAGGCTGTTTCACACATTAACTGAGTGTACATTCAACAAGGCTACTGCCAGTTCCAGCTTCCTGATGAGTGTATGTACCTGTATTATGATTCATGTGTTTGCAAGCAGGTATTTATTGCACATACACTTTAAGCTGCTAGGTGTATATTAAAATCTTAGGTGTGACCTGTGAAATGGTCCAATGATGACTTAGCCTTGTGAGTGAAAGCACCCACCGAAATGCATACCAGCTACTTCAGGCATGATGAGGGATATTTAAATTACTTGGAAAAGAGAGACTGGACCATTGCAGTACACTGGACCATTGCATTTGGGGGAAATCTTCAGAGTCTTTGAGTGAAAGTCTGTTCACTTTGAATTCAATGTGGTTGCAAAACATATCCTATTGATATCCCATGGCAAATCGCCAATTGATTTTAGCTCTCATGGACTGTATTTTTCTTAAGCAATATTGCATTCCTATGCAGGCTAGAAACATCCCAAGCACTTAAACATATGACGCAAACTGATAGGAATGCTGCTGATACTTTTCCAGCTCTGCACAGGGACGATACCTGAAAATTTGATGTTGTACCCTGGCTTTCCCAAACACTGTTTAAAGCAGCTTACAGTTACAAGACCTAATGCAAAATACATACACTAATAAACTTTTAAACAGTAATAATATCTTCATTTCTTATCTTATAAAAATTCTTAGCAATCATTACAATTCCCTCAACAGGACCATCTTTTTTCAGGCCCAAGTTGGGGGTGAGGATGGAGGCTAGGCAGGCTGAGTCACAAACCTGTGGATACTGCAGATTCCAGTGTTTTGGTTCCCTCAGCAAGCTAGTTGTTCATTTTCTCAGCCCCAAGATAGTGCAAGAGATGGACCCAGCCTGGCCCACCTAAGCACATGTCTGCTGGTGGCAGTGCAGACCTGAGCACTTCTGATACTGTTCCAAGTAAAAAAATTGGTAACACACACATTACAAGTACAAGACAGTCTAACAAAGAGACACAGATTTGTATCTCTCTGCAATCTTCAGTTTAGGCTACAGAATTCTATGAACTACATTGGTTACCAATTGAAGTCCGGGCCCGATTCAAAGTGACATTCAAAGCCCTAAATGATTTGGGTCCAGGGTATCTGAAGGAATGCCTCGTCCCATATGTGCCTGCCCAAACCCTGAGATCCTCTTCGGAGGTCCTTCTCAGAGAGCCCCATCTAAAGGAAGTTAGGAGGGTGGCTACTAGGGAAAGGGCCTTCTCAGTTGTGGCACCCCATTTGTGGAATCAGCTCCGCAAAGAGGTGCGCCTGGTGCCCACTCTGTATTCTTTTAGGCGCCAGGTGAAAACCTTTTTATTTGCCCAATATTTTAATGGTTGATTTTTTAATTCATTTTTATTATTCTACTGTACCTCCGGACTGATTCTTTTTGGCTGCTTGATTTTATTGTGTGATTTTATATTGCTCTGCATTTTATTTTATGTTCTTTTGTTTTTAAAATGACTGTTTTTATCTTGTTTCTCTTTGTAAACCGCCCAGGGAGCCTTTTGGCTGATGGGCGGTGAACAAATATATTAAATCAATAAAGAAAGAAATAAAAATAAAGAAACAAAGAATTTTCAGAATGCCAGCAGAAGCTGTTTGTCAATTATCTGATGCTGCTGAATAATTCGGAAGTAAAGTTAGGAACAGAAAGTGTAAAAGAAGGATTATAAAGTCTTACGGAACAAATAAGACAGTTAATATAAGGCAGTGTTCTCCAACCTTGGGTCCCCAGATGTTTTTGGCCTACAACTCCCAGCATGCCCCAGCCAGCGAGAACACTGATATAAGGCAATGCATGCATGTTTTGTGCCACACCTGTTGCTACTATTAGTCCTATTCCCTCTTCCCAACCAGCTCTGACAATGTATATCAGTTCTGATTTGCAACATCCCCTGTTAATCCAGTAGTGCCCCCGTACCTCATATTGCTAATACACTTCAGGTCTGACCTGCTCCAGCAGTAACAGGTATTTTCATTAGAAGAAGTACGTTGATAACTGGTTCAGATATCTGAAGACATCTAGTTCCTAGAAGTTTTGGATCGAATAATTTTTGGAGCAAAACAGAAGCCATGGGTTGAACTAAAGTTTTAGCCCTTTTGGCATAATTCCTGTGCTTTTAATAGTTTCATGACAAGGAGAAACTCAACAAGTAATGCCTCCATTGCTGTATCTCAATACCAGAAAAATATTTGCCTGAATTTCTCTCTTTCACATAGCTGTTAAAAGTGCAGAAAACATGCCTATGGCTGACTGACCATAACAAACAGCTGCAGAATAGTTTTACTAGCCAGATGAAATATATTTGGTGAACTGTTATCAAAACCAGATAGTTTTCAATTTGATTTTGGAACCCACCGTTCCATCAAGAGCAAGCTACAATAATAATAATAATAATAATAATAATAATAATAATAATAATAATAATAAAAATTACTGGTGGCCAAATAATTCTCTACACAGCTATTTATCCTTTTCATGCACAGAAGGATAATGAATACCATGGCTCTGTCTATGTTTCTAGGAGATTCATACCAGCTACAGCATCCAACCAGGATTGTGGGCAGCCAACATGTAGACACATGTCTCAAGTAAGGATGTGTGAATCAGCAAAACTTCTGGATTCAGGCCTGGTTTTGGAACGGAAACTGCCTTGGTCGCCCTGTGGGATGACCTCTGCCGGGAGAGGGACAGGGGGAGTGCAACCCTGTTGATTCTCTTGGACCTCTCAGTGGCTTTCGATACCATCGACCATGGTATCCTTCTGGATAGGTTGTCTGGGGTGGGAGTTGGAGGCACTGCGCTCCAGTGGTTCCGATCCTACTTGGGCGGCCGATTCCAGAAGGTGGTGCTGGGGGATTACTGCTCTGTCCCTTGGCAGTTATGCTATGAGGTGCCACAGGGCTCTATTTTATCCCCCATGCTGTTTAACATCTACATGAAACCACTGGGAGAGGTTATCCGGAGGTGTGGGCTGAGGTGTCATCAATATGCAGATGACACCCAGCTCTATCTCTCTTTTTCATCTAATTCAGGTGAGGCAGTGGCTGTTCTGAATCAGTGCCTGGACACAGTAATGGACTGGATGAGGGCTAATAAACTGAGACTCAATCCAGATAAGACGGAGGTACTGTTAGTGGGTGGTTCGTCTGCCCGGCTAAGTGAGATTCAACCAGTTCTGGATGGGGTTGCACTCCCCCTGAAGGATCAGGTTCGTAGTTTGGGGGTGCTCTTGGATCCCCAACTGTCACTTGAGGCACAGGTCAACTCGGTGGCACGGAGCACCTTTTATCAGCTTAGGCTGATATACCAACTATGTCCTTATCTGGACAGAGATAGCCTAGCCACAGTTATCCATGCTCTGGTAACCTCTCATTTGGATTACTGCAATGGGTCCCAGGATCGATTACAAATCAACTATTCTAAAACTAAGATCATGATTTTTTCCAATAGTACTAAGACCCACAGGTGGTGCATAGATAGCAATGATGTAGAACAAGTCACCTGTTTCAAGTATCTAGGTGTCGTTTTCCAAGCTTCTAGAAGGAAAACTGCACAGGTTAAATATGCTTCCACACTTGCCAAGAAAAGCACAGCAGCAATCCTGAGGTTTTTCCGGTTGCGGGGAGGGAATTTCATTCCAGCTGTAATTAAATTGTTTCTGGCAAAACCGAGAGCGCAACTGCTATACGGAGCACAATTGGGTTCTTTTTCAAATTTAGCTACGTACGAAAAAATACAATCGGGCTTCCTAAGGTCACTATTTTTGACGCCCAGATGCATCCCAAATGGGGTTTTGAGAATGGAGAGTGGATTACTCAGAATTGAAGCTATTGTGTGGCAAACCACCTTATTTTCTTGGCTTAAACTTAATTTGACTCCAACTGGGTTGCTCCCCCTAATATTACAAGATAATTACCAAACAAAATGGTGGAACACCATAGATAACAAATTGCACTCGTATGGTCTCTCTCCTGAATATTTGCTAATTTTAGGATTGGAGAAAGCAAAAGATATTATCAAACAACGGATCTGGGATATAGAACTTCAAAATGACTTAAGTCAAAGCATATATATTTACCGCTCCCCCCGAGATATTCAGAATAGAGGGCCTGCGGCTTATTTAAGTTCTCTTACCTATTATAAATATAGATGGGCATTCTCTAGGGCTTGCTATAATGCTCTCCCCTCAACGTTTCTAGAAGGCAAATACCAAAATATACCAGTCGCTCAGAGGCTGTGTGCCCATGTGACTCAGGGGAGACAGAGACAATTACACATGTCCTTTTATACTGCTCGTTCTACTTAGATGCCCGGTCAAACTTGATCCATCCCTTGTTACATGATTTTCCAGGTAACACTGATGAATTTTACACCATGCATTTACTTGCGGACAGAGACCCTTCTATAACATATAAAGTTGCCAAATTTTGCTTTCTGGCTACAAGAACACGCCATACACTTATAACTTCTTAGGCCTTGTCTGAAGCTGTGAGAAAGGGCCAAAACCTGCTCTGTCTTCCTCATATTTAATTGTGATTTTATACTGATATCTTGTTTTTATTGTATTGTATGCCATCTTGATATGGTTTACTGAAGGACAGCCTAAAACTTGGTATTGTACAAATCTTGTGTATCTATTGTCTGTTTATGCTGGTCTTGGACTGTAATAAAGATTTGATTTGATTTGTGTCACAATTTTTATAAGATGTGGTCATTTTGGAAGCTTCAACTTTACAAAGGTCATCCCTTTTGAAGCTTCTTGAAGGATATGATTGTCAGCATGTGCACAGCACCCACTCTCTGAAAATCAGGAAGGCATTGATTTGAGAGCCTAAAAAGGGAGTGCTCAAAATGGTCAATTACTATTGAACAACTGATGCTGATTTGCAAAGAAACCAATATCATGGGGCAGTTATTGGCTCAGTCACTGAAGCTGTGTGAAACTTACCGCCACATCACACACAAGGGACACCATGGAACAAGTTATGAGACCAGGGATGTATGGGAAAACTGTCTCAGTTTGTTTTGATCAGGATTTTACCCAGTTTACACCCTCTGGATCAAACATGGACTCGGACGCAATCTGCAGTCCTAAGTCCGTGCATTTCTGAGCTTGCAATATGATTCATGGACCAAAAAAAATGTGTTTGACAGCATGTGTAAAATGTGAAAGATGCAGATGAAAAAATGTGCACTTGGAATTTGGAGAACTTCGGCGAGCTCAAGTTTTTATTTATTTATTTATTTAATACATTTTTATACCGCCCAATAGCCGAAGCTCTCTGGGCGGTTTACAACAGTTAAAATAATAAAATACAATATAAAATATAAAATTTAAAAACACAGATTAAAAACAAACAGCAGAGCTAGCAGCAGCAGTTACAATAACGGAATTAAAAACAATTACAAGATTAAAATGATTAAAATGCCTGGGAGAACAGAAAGGTCTTCACCTGGCGCCGGAAAGAATACAAAGTAGGCGCCAGGCGAACCTCTTTGGGGAGCTCATTCCATAACTGGGGTGCCACAGCAGAAAAGGCCCTCCTCCTAGTAGCCACTTGCCTCACTTCCTTTGGCAGGGGCTCTCGGAGAAGGACCGCTGAGGAAGATCTTAGTGTCCGGGCAGGTACATATGGGAGGAGACAATCCTTCAGATACCCTGGCCCCAAGCCGTTTAGGGCTTTAAATGTTAGCACCAGCACTTTGAATCGGGCCCGGAAACAGACTGGCAGCCAGTGCAGATGAGAAAGCACTGGCATAATATGTTCTTGTCGGCCAGTCCCGGTTAATAATCTTGCTGCCCTATTTTGGATCAGCTGAAGTTTCCGGACCGTTTTCAAAGGTAGCCCCACGTACAGTCATGCCTTGGATTGAGAGCATAATTCGTTCCGGAAACGTGCTTGTAATCCAAAACACTTGTATATCAAAATGAAATTCCCCCAACAAAATTTGCACAGAGATTTTTAATTTAAGCCGTACTACAGTACTTGTATTGCAAGACGTCGCTTGTATATCAAGTCAATTTTTTTTAAATAAATATTTTAAAATTTGCTTGTCTTGCAAAACGCTCTCAAACCAAGTTACTTGCAATCCAAGGTATTACTGTATTTGAGTATCTGTATTTCTGTAACTTGATATGTTTAATCACATAATCATAAGCATCTCTTTTCAGTTCAGCAGGTGATTTCATAGATCATAGATCATAGAGTTGGAAGGAGCCTACAAGGCTATCGAGTCCAACCCCCTGCTCAATGCAGGAAACTAGAGGAGGGGTCTCCCATCCAAGTACCATAACCAGGCCTGACCCTGCTTAGCTTTCCACACTCAGACAAGCTGAGCCAGCGTAAGCCACAGGCCCCGTATTTATTAGCTAGATGGCCTTTGTTTGAATACTAAAGTTGCAATCCTATGCACACTTACCTCGGAGTAAGCCATGCAATGGGACATATTTCTGAGTAGAGATCTATAGGATTGCACTATAAATCTCTTAAGAGTCTAGGTTTGCTTCCTTTCCCTTCGCTCCCAAGAAGGGAAACTAAAGGAACCTGCTTCAACTGCTTTACTGAGGAAAGCAGATGTGTCCCCCTCCTCTTCTGGAGAGAGAGGGTCCTGGCAATGGCATAGAGCATTTCCTCATTCCACTTCAATTATCAACTGCAAACTGCCCGCCCACTGTAGAGCTTTCTAGCCCCTCATTGCTAACTCCTCCTGACCCTGCCAGAGCATGGGGTCAGCAGCACATTTCTATGAGTGCAAGGAGAGATGATTTAATCTTTTCATCCACTTCTTCCCATTTATCAGGAGGAATAAATCACTTTCCTTTGCCTGCCAAGCAGATTGGGGGAAGGGGAGAGACAGTGGAAGATGGAGTTGGGCTCTCTGGATCCTTCTCTGGAATCTGTCTCATTTGAAAATAACTTCCTGGAGTTTGCTCCTGGCTTTGGCATGGGAGGAAGATGGAGTTGGGCTCTCTGGATCCCTCTCTGGAATCTGTCTCATTTGAAAATAACTTCCTGGAGTTTGCTCCTGGCTTTGGCATGGGAGCAGCTGCCTGGCTGTCCCTTGGGAGCTGTCTGTTTTCATGAATGTCCTGATGAACATCTTGGTACAACAATAAACAGCACCTCCTAAACACAGCAGTAAATCAGTTTATTTTTTCAAAGGTACGGTAAATGACTAACTGACACTACCTGTTCCCTGAAAGTACTGCAGCCTCCTGCTCTATTTCATTCTTATGGATGTTGATTTAAAACCACACTTCCAGACATGTGTACCCAAAATGGAAATAAAAACATCAGGTTTAATTGATTTTTAAAATTAATTCTATTTGTGCTTTTTGATGTTTTTATATTGATCTTAATTGACTCTTGTTAACCATCTTGGATTTCTTTTATCTAAGAAAGGTAGAAACATTTTCATAAATAAATAAAATGCTCTAGAAGCATACGGCACCATAGACACTAACAGAGTACAGTAATACCTTGGATTACAAGTAACTTGGTTTGAGAGCGTTTTGCAAGACAAGCAAATTTTTTAATATTTATTTAATTTTTTTTTACTTGATATACAAGCGTCGTCTTGCAATACAAGTACTGTAGTACGGCTTAAATTAAAAATCTCTGTACAAATTTTTTTGGGGGGATTTCGTTTTAATATAAGAGTGTTTTGGATTACAAGCAAGTTTCCGGAACGAATTATGCTCTCAATCCAAGGCATGACTGTACTCTGGTACGTGTCAATTATTTCTGGAGACCTAATATTTCAAGACCTATCAGCAACAGGATGTTGAAAACATCTTGTTAACAGCCATGGCTATTTGATGCATGCCACAAAATGCAGCACTAAATGCTCTGTTACAGGGACCTCTCAGGCGAACCTCAGGAGCATGCAGCACCATCAGAAGTGCTCCTTCTGAGGGCCACATGGACCAGCCAGGGTCGTAAGGGCCAGGTGATCCCTAAGGTAACCTGGTTCCAAGTTGTTTAGGGCTTTGTATATTAACAACAGAACTAGAGCACGTCACAGTAATCCAGCCTGGATATCACTAGAGTGTGGATAACTAAAGCAAGGACTGTCCTCTACCGATTGGGTTGCAGCTGGCCTAGCAGGCTACGTACCTAGCCACTGTCACCACCTGAGCTTCCTCAGGTAGCACCAAGTCTAGGAGAAGTCACAAACAGTGTACTTGGTCCCTCATGGAGAGTGCAACCCCATCTAGGACAAAAGTTGCAAGCCTCCATCCATCCAGAGTACAGTGATACCTTGGATTGCAAGCATAATTCGTTCCGGAACCATGCTTGTAATCCAAAACACTCTTATATCAAAGCGAGTCTCTGGCGGGCATGACTGGGTCCGATTTCGGCCCACTACGTCCGCTCGAGGTGAGCGGTTACATCCCTACGACTTGTATTGCAAGACGTCGCTTGTTTATCAAGTCAAAATTTATTTTTAAAAATTGCTTGTCTTGCAAAACGCTGTCAGACCAAGTTACTTGCAATCCAAGGTATTACTGTAGTTGGATTCCCTACCCACAGTAATTCTGTCTTGTTTGGAAGTCAGAGCAGGGTTCTAGAAGCTAGATCTCATGCATCCATAGTGCTCCAGATCAATTATGTCTGTTGGACAGCCAGCAGTGCTTAAATCTATATTGATCTTGTGGTACTCCACTCCCTGAACAGCCAACACAGATGCTGCTTAACTGCAGCTCATTCCAGAGCAGTCAGTGAAAAGTAAGCCAAGCCAAATACTAACCTGTGGCAGTGGAGGCTGGTGGCTCCAATGTCAGTGGGGCTGTGTATCCACTCCGGATTTTAGTTTGAACTGTGGAGGAGCTATACATGGTGCTGAACCCTATCCCCAAAATTGGTTCGGCACCATGGATAGCTCCTTAAAAGTTCGGAGTAAAATCAGGAGTGGATACACACGCCCGCTGACATTGGAGGCCTGCTATTCCCTTGGATTAATGGCTAGTAGGAATTCAGTTGATCCTTTCTCCAAAGTTAGTGCAGAATTAGAGTTTCAGAAAATGTATACAGGCTTATCATATCTCACCTGTTCTCTCTAGTGTGGCATTTAAATAAATAAATGACTACTGCTGCTATTGTTAATGTTATTTATGGAGTGCCTCAACAATTAGGCAATGAACAGTACGGTAATTATATTAAAAGGAATATAAACTGCCCACAGGCTTACAGTCTAAAAAGACATAATCATAAGGAAAGGGGAAAGGTCACAAAAAGAAGGGAAAAGGAGAAATAGAAGCAGAGGCAGTGGTCAATGGGTTGGGAGAAGAGGCATGTTTTCAAATGCTGTTTAAACAATTGCAAAGAAAGAGAGGTGTGGCTGTCAGAAGGGAGTTCACTCTAGAGAAAAGGGGAAGCAACAGAGAAAGGATGGAAGAGAGAAACAGGAAATAACCAAGGGGTTAGCCAAGAGGAAAATATTGGCAGAGCAAGAGGGCAAATAAAGAGAAAGATGAGAGCCAAGGAGCAATGAGACTGAATACGGAATAGTAGTAAGAACAGCTAAGAAACTGTCCTCCTGGACAAAAAAAAATTGATATATATTCTTGTTGCATGTTCCAATATGTGTTCAAATGTCTCCATTTGTGTCTAGCCTGTTGCTGCAAACAGTATTACCGTATATAAGGAGGCTAAAGAAGCAGATTCCCCAAAGGGAGGTGTCAAGCTTTGGATTGCCTTCAAAAACTGCTTTATTTTCTCTGAAATGGCTAAATGCACAAGAGAACCAGTGGTAGGGAGCTAGGCTGAGCTGCCTGTGACACATCAATACCACCCAGGATGAGCAAATTTTACTTTAATAGTGCTGTCAACATGTTGTCTGCTCGGAGGCTACTCAGCTGTAACTGCCCATAGAGATTTGCGAATCACCGCATGGCCACCGTTCTCCCTAACGTGAGTTAAGCTAATGGACGTTGATGTGCTGCCATGCTTATTAATGCCCACTGATGACAGCATTAATGTTTCTTAATGACACCATTTGGTTTTAATGTGTCTATTTTTTAAAAAATTCTGAGAATGCGGTCTGTGACCAGTTTGAACGGGAGGAGGAGAAAGGTATGGCTTCTCCTAGGGCTGTGGGACAGGGGATGATCAGTGATGCCACATTCTGTTTGCTCGGTATTATACGGTTAGTGTGGGTGAATTCACATTGCGCATCCTTTACTTAATGATTGCAACATCAAGTGATAATTTGCATGAGTGAAATAGCCATCACAGATCTTACACCACAAAAACGGCTTATACAGGACCTGCTATCACCTCAAAGTGAAGTCTTCCACAGATGTTTGGGAAAGGGTGGCTGGAGGAAAGTCATAAAACAGGTTGATGATGCCACCCAAATCAGATGCAAAGAAGAATCTGTCTAATTTGTCTTGCATAGGATTGCGCCTTAAATGACTTTTACAGTGCCATCCAATGTGGCTGCCCGTAACCCCTCGAACTCAGAGGATTACAGGCATCCAATGGAAGGCGGGAGGATCGCGGAGGCAAGGATTGCCTCTGCACTTCCCTCGCCGTCCAAAACACTCAGACGACCGATTTTGGCCATCAGTGTTTTACCCCTGCTTGCGAGGAGGAGGGGCTGAGGCACCGCTGGGATTTCTTGTAACCCAGCAGAGTCTTGCTCCTCCCCGCCGAGCCAGCTCCAAAGTCAGTCTTCCAACTTTGGAGCCACAGCCAGTGCGGAAAGAACCACACTGGCTGCAAGGATGGAGAAAGGGAGCTCCAAAGTTGGAGTCCCAGCTGCGACCTCAGTGCTTTTCCAAGGTCGGAGCTGGGACTCCGCCTTTTCCTACGGCCGGCCAGACAGCTTCTACTGGCCATAGGATTGCGCCCTTAGTTGATTATCTGTTTTGAAGCGATTAATTCATCAATTAAATTCAAATAAATGTACACATTACCCAAACCTTTATAGGTTACAGTGCTTTTCCGTGATACTGAAGGTATTGTAGGATAACTTAGAGCTTAACAAACAAAAGCTGCCGCTCACTATTAAGAGGAAAGACCATCCTTAATAATTACCCTTTCACTCCCTAATACACACCAGTACTATAATAGCTTCAAAAGAACAACAAAATTCAGGAGTGTCCTAATATCACCATTTCTTTATTGCACAACAAAACAAAAACAAAAACCTAACATTTAGGGATGGATGAATCTGTTTCATTTTCTACAACTTTTGAACTTTTTGAAGCACAAGTTTGTTCTGTCCCATTTCTACATCCGTTTGTGATTATTATTTTTTTAGTAAAAAGTCAACATGGAAAATTCATTTCTCATGTATGCATTTTTGTACTCATTTTTCCTAATGTATGCATTTCTCCTAGGAAGAATGCATTAAAAAAATGCATACATTAGGAGAAATCCAAACAAAAATGCATACATTTCTGTATGCATTTCTCCTAATTTTGTGCATGCATTTTTGTACAATCTTTTTTTAATCAAAGAAGTGCATCACAAGATTTGGAGAAGTGAAGAACCTGAAGGATAATTGTTTTCCTGTTCATCTATTAGTTCAGGAAGCGCACGGGGGGGGGGGAGGTGGTTTGCGGGGGGGGGGTTCAATAACATGAATGGGGCGCGTCCGCTTGAACCCCCCCCTTCGAAATTCTCATACATCCCTAGTCCGACCACTGGGCCATCTAATCTAGTACTGTCAACACTGACTGGCAGTCAGCGGCTCTGGAGGATTTATTTCAGGCAGGATTATTTCCTAGACCTATCTGCAGATGCCAGGGATTGAAACTGGGACTTTCTGCATGCAAATCAGATGCTCTAGCACTGCGCTATGGCTCTTAAAATGTAAAGCAAACAATTTTTTTCCACCATCCCTACACATGTGTCAAACGTATAAAGCTCTATTTGACTAACCTATCAATTAAGCTGATGTGTAGAGCAATCCTATGCATAAGGTCCATTGTTTTCCCAAAGAAGTGTACATAGGATTGTAAACTGAAGCTTGCTGCCCTAGTAATCATACAATAAGCAGCCCCCAGGAGGTCATCTGCATATGGCTGTAGCTGCTGGAAACTATGAGGGGATAAAGCAGAAACATCCCACTGAATTTCCAAGAGTCCAAAACAAGGCTAGGAGGGGGAAGGACAACAATATCAAGAAAATGACAGATTCATTTAGCAACCTTCCACAATCCGGTGCCCTCCAGATGTTTTGGACTACAACTCCCATCAGCATGGCCAATGGGCAGGGATGATGGGAGTTGCCATCCAAAACGTCTGGAGGGCACCAGGCTGGGGGTGGCTAATGTAAAGAGTCTTCTTACCGTCCAGTGGAATATGACTTGTACAGTGCCCAGCATATACCGGTAAATGGAGCTAGATAAATATCAATGAAGTACAGTAATACCTTGGATTGCAAGTAACTTGGTTTGAGAGCGTTTTGCAAGACAAGCACATTTTTAAATATTTATTTATTTATTTTTTTACTTGATATACAAGCGACGTCTTGCAATACAAGTACTGTAGTACGGCTTAAATTAAAAATCTTTGTACACATTTTTTCGGGGGGATTTCGTTTTGATATAAGAGTGTTTTGGATTACAAGCACGTTTCCGGAACGAATTATGCTCTCAATCCAAAGCATGACTGTAGTGGTAATAATAGCAGATTCCTTCAAGACAGTCATTCACTTGCTGCCCAGCTGTAGGGCTTGCTTGGCTTAGGCTGCTTTGGCCATTGGCACAATTGGTTCCGCAGCTGGAAAGTGGGTTTTTTTTGGGGGGGGGATGAATGTGTGTGTGTGTGTGTGGGCAAATAAAGTGACTCTTTTTCCCCCCCTTTCTTTTTCTCCTTTTGCTTTCCTTACAATAAATAATCTCTAGAGCATGTCTGTTCCTGATCCTGTTAAGGGGAAGCGCAGGGAGGGGAGGAGGGAACTTGTAGGAAGGGGATGGGCAGATGTAAAGGCAGGGACTCAAGGTGAAGGAAAGTGGGTGTGGGAATTTACACAATAGCTGGCAAGAGCCAGGAGAAACAGATGACTGATTGGACTGTGAAATCTGTGAATGAAAACAGATCTCATTTGTTATTCACCTTTCCCTACCCCCCCAGCCTTGCAGCTGGCAGCTGGAACACCCAGAAAACAAGCAGTACACACTACAAGGCAGGATGGAGCTCATCATCCCCTCATTCCCGGCACCTCTAGTTGGTTACCCTGTTGGTTGGGCTTCATTCCACAATGTGGTTGTATTGCCGGGTGCAGTTTTTACAGCACACTGATATGATCAAATGACAATTAGTGACCTGGCAGAGTTAATCCCCAAACAAGCTGCTGCCTCCTCCACTACTAGTTTGGAGCACAAGTAGTAATGGAACGGAAGGCATCCTCAAAGTTTGTATAGTCAGAAAACCAAATATATTATTACTGCACACACTTTCCCTTGTATGTACTAATACTTATAATGAGACCAGGAGTTATGAAATGGCTCTTATAAAGATAAGGAGAAAGAAGGCATGGGCCAACACACACCCCAAGGGTTCTCCCACAAAAACAACTCTAGAGCTGGAAAGTGTTCTTCAATAGGAAAGGCAGTTATGCAGATGACTGCAAAAAGATTGTTACCTTTTATGCAAGATCTATTCATCTCATACAGCCTATGTTTTGTTTATTTCTGCCTCTTTCCTCAAAGCTTTGGCAAATGTTCAAAATGAAAATGAGTTACATAGAGAGAATATAAACTCAGGCATATGTTGCACATTCAAGGTCTAGCAGAGGGGTCACAATTCAGTGGCAGAGCATGTCATAGAATCATAGAAAGTAGAGTTGGAAGGGGCCCACAAGGCCATCAAGTCCAACCCCCTGCTCAATGCAGGAATCCAGGTCAAAGCATCATCCCTGACAGATGGCTGCCCAGCTTCACCTTGATTGCCTCCAGAGTGGGAGAGCCCACCACCTCCCTAGGTAGTTGGTCCCATTGTCTTATTGCTCTAACAGTCAGGAAATTTTTCCTGATGTTTAGGTGGAATCTGGGTTCCTGTAACTTGAGCCCATTATTCTGTGTCCTGCAAACTGGGATGATCGAGAAGAGATCCTGGCCCTCCTCTTTGTGACAACCCTTCAAGTACTGGAAGAGTGCTAGCATATCTCCCCTCAGTCTCCTCTTCTGAAGGCTAAACATGCCCAGTTCTTTCAGCCTCTCCTCATAGGGCCTTGTTTCCAGTCCCTTTATCATCTTTGTTGCCCTCCTCTGAACCCTCTCCAGTTTGTCTACATCCTTCTTAAAGTGTGGTGCCCAGAACTGGATGCAGTACTCAAGATGAGGCCTAACCAGTGCTGAGTAAAGGGGAATTATCACTTCACGCGATTTGGAAGCTATACTTCTATTAATGCAGCCCAAAATAGCATTTGCCTTCTTTGCAGCCACATCGCATTGCTGGCTCATATTTAGTTTGTGATCTACAACAATTCCAAGATCCTTCTCACTTGTTGAGCCAAGTGTCCCCCATTCTGTAACTCTGCATTTGGTTTCTTTCCCTAGGTGCAGTACTTGGCATTTATCCCTATTAAATTCCATTCTGTTGTTTTTGGCCCAGCGCTCCAGCCCATCGAGATCGCTTTGAATTTTGTTTCTGTCTTCCAGAGTATTAGCTGTTCCACCCAACTTTGTGTCATCTGCAAATTTGATAAGCATTCCCTGCACCTCCTCATCCAAGTCATTAATAAAATGTTGAAGAGCACTGGGCCCAGGACCGAGCCCTGTGGTACCCCGCTCGTTACCTCTCCCCAGTTTGAGAAGGTACCATTGATAAGCACCCTTTGAGTCCGATTCTGTAGCCAATTGTGGATCCACCTGATAGTTGTTCCATCTAGCCCACTTTTAGCTAGCTTGCTAATCAGGATATCATGAGGCACTTTGTCGAAAGCTTTACTGAAGTCCAGGTATATGATGTCCACAGCATTCCCACAGTCCACAAGGGAGGTTACCTGATCAAAAAATGAGATCAGGTTAGTCTGGCAGGATTTGTTCTTGACAAATCCATGCTGGCTTCTAGTAATCACTGCATTGTTTTCAAGGTGCTTGCAGACTGACTTCTTTATAATCTGCTCAAAAATTTCCCAGGGATTGATGTTAGACTGACTGGTCTATAGTTCCCAGGTTCCTCCTTCATGCCCTTTTTGAAGATAGGAACAACATTTGCCCTCCTCCAGTCATCTGGCACTTCACCTGTCCTCCATGATTTCTCAAAGATGACAGTGGTTCTGAGAGTTCTTCCACCAGTTCCTTTATTACTCTAGGATGCAGTTCGTCAGGCCCTGGAGATTTAAACTCATTCAAAGTAATCAGGTGTTCCTTGACCGTTTGCCTATCAATCTCAAGCTGCAATCCTGCCCCTTCAGTCTGCACTTCAGGTTTGCCAGGGACATAAACTCTCTTTTGGGAGAAGACCGAGCTGAAGTAGGAATTGAATACTTCTGCCTTTTCTTTGTCTTTTGTTATCAATTTGCCATCCTCATTGCATAGTTGAACCACCATTTCTTTCCTGTCTTTACTATGCATGTATCTGAAGAAAGCTTTCTTGTTGTTTTTAGCATCCCTTGCTAACCTTAGCTCATTCTCAGCTTTAGCCTTCCTGACACTATTCCTGCAGTTCTGTGCTACCTGCTTGTACTCTTCCCTTGTAGCCTGTCCTTCCTTCCATTTCCTATACGTGTCCTTTTTTGTTTTCAGGTCATCTCTGGGTTTTTTGTGAAGCCACATTGGCTTCTTCTGTTGCCCTCTGCCTTTTTTCCTTGTGGGAATTGTTTGCAATTGTGCCTTTAGAATTTCCTTTTTCAAAAACTCCCACCCATCCTGGGCTCCTTTTCTCATTAGAGTTGCTTGCCATGGGACCTTACTTATCATTGTTCTGAGTTGGTTAAAATTGGCTTTCCTAAAATCCAGGTTATGCATTTGGCTGCACTCAGCTTTTGCTTCCTTTAGAATCAAGAACTCAAGTATAACATGGTCACTTTCCCCCAGAGTTCCCCCATGTCCTTTACATGCACCCTATTTTTAGGTCCTAGTTTCAGTCCTCAGCATCTCCAGTTGCTAGTCAAAAGGCTCTCAGATAGCAGGGCTGGGAAAGACCTCTACCTGAGATCTGGGAGAGTTGCTGCCATTCAGAGTAGTCAATACTGGATTATTATCCAGTATTATCAGAGTAGTCAATACTACCAGTGGTCTGTCTCAGTGTAACACAGGCAGCTTCATATGTTTATAGGTGGGTCAGATTCACCAGCAGCCTGGTTGGAAGCGGTGGCATTTTGCCTTTCCTGCTCTGGCTCACTGCCTGAATCCTTCAGGTTTATCTTACCAAATGTACCCCTTGTCCTACAAGTGCCTCAGACCTTGATGCACCTTGATGAAAGAATGCTACAACCTGGTTTCACAAGAGACTGTTTGTTCTATTATTCAGGCCAGTTTGTTGGAGATGGTTGGTTGTGGTTGGTAGATTTTAATTTATGCAGAGGGCTAGAGTTGAGGTATCCATTAGTGGTTTCAAAACACTGGATTGTATGTCTGGGAGGGAGAAGAGAAGTTTCCACATGCATTATTGTAGAGTACCTGGCATTAGAGGAGTCTCATCCTGCCTTGGCCTTCATATACATTTATCACTCCTTGTCATAGTTTATCTTTTCCAATTTCCTCTTATTGGGCTCTGTGACTGAACCGTTGTGAACATAAGAAGAGCTTGTTGGCGTGTGTGCGAGTTGGGAGATTTATAATCCTATCTGTGTGCTAACAGACGCCTGAAATTCCACACACAGATCTTCCAGATCTCACCTCCCTACGCAGCGTGCAGCGTGCTGGTTCGGTACCAGTTTGGCCAGCCCAGTCTGTCCCTGTAATCAGACTTGCTTCCAGCTTCCCCATTGCAGATTAATCCATGGAGTCAGGAAACACTCTGGAACACCACAGGTCTAATTCTACCTGTTTATTTACTTAGCAAGTAAAGTTCTACGGAGTATACATTTCCTAGTTACAGTCCATGTGCAGAGTATAAATGCATAGCAAGCATTACATCCAGTGGAGTAAGTTGAGCTTCACTCCACCTCAGCAAAGAAGTTACATTGTTGCAGTGACAAAAGTCCAGCAAGAAGAACAAAGGAGAAGAGAGAAAGCAGTCCTGCCTCTCTCTAAGATGGCTTCAGACAGAAAACAAGTTAGCACGTCATCAGAACATACAAACCATGTGACCAGCTCATATTGTTCCCACAGCCCAGGTTCCCATGTGAAAACACAAGGATCCCAGTAAGACACAACAAACCTGTTTACAGCCATTCTGTCCCTTCCATGTGTAAACAATGTGCTGCAGCTGGTAAAGTGATACATATCACAACAGAGCTCTGCATGCTGGATCACATCAAAGGTCCCACTACTCCAACATCCTCTCTTCCTCAGTTGCCTGGCCAGCCAGATGCTTCCAGGAAGCTCATAAGCAGGGCATGAAGGCAAAGGCCCTTTATCACTGCCACCCCCTGACAACGGGCATTCAGACAACGGGCCATTTAATTGTCCAACTAAATTAGAAGTTCCATTTAGATCTGGGTGCTAGTCCCCGCTTGGCCATGAAACACACTGGGTGACTTTGGGCCAGTCACTGACTCTCAGCCTAACCTACCTCACAGGGTTGTTGTGAGGATAAAATGGAGAGGAGGATGAGGATAATGTAAGCCGCCTTGGGTTCCTTGCAGGAAAAAAGGTGGGGTATAAATATAATAAATAAATAAAATAAAATAAATTGTCATGGCAAATCGCCATTGATAGAGATATCCCTAATGAATTGTCTAATCACCTTTTAAACCCTGCACAAACTAGAAACAGCACCAGCACCTGTAGAGTAGATTCTCTGGTAAGTCCAGACCTCCCAGATATTTAAGATTTGTCCAAGCAACAAAATCCTGAAGGTCCAGTAATATTTCTGGTTCTTGCAGGGGCTCTAGCTACTGAAAGGAAATTACAAAGGGCTGTACAAACATACATTTATTAAACTTGACAAAACATCTGACTCTGTCCTTATTTTACAGATGGTGAATCTGAATCTGGAGCTTAACAAATGTTAAAAGTGCAGCTTGGAGGACAGCTCTCAGACTAGTTTTCAGGACCCTAGTCAGCCCTCTCACTGAAAAGCTAAACTAGCCCCACTACCCTGCTTTTAAAGTCCATACTGTACATATGTCTAGGAATGCTCTAACAAAGGTGTGACTTTGGGAACTGCTCTGGACCACAGATTTGCAATCCTTGTACCACCTCGCATCCCTATGCAGGGATGTGAAACTCAAGTAAAGTGTACAAGCAATGTAACTACTATCATGCAGAAATATTTTGGAGTAGTATCTGCCACAACTGACTGAGGATGTCAGCTCCCAGCAGAAGGGAAGGGAAGCTGGCTGTCACACCGCTACAACAACACTAGGCCCATGAAAACTGAACAAGCTTCTTCCTGCAACTGTGGTGTGTTAAATAATAGAAACTTTAGAGTTGATTGTGAGCTGATCTATCAATTATTGACTCATACTTGTCTTCCTATTGCAACTGTTGCTTATTTCAGTTCAGTCATTTTTGAACTGTGTTCTGGGGAGCCCTGTGGTTCCCCAGAAATTTAACAGAGTTCTTCGATTTCATTTCATTTTTTCATTTCATTTCATTTCTATACCACCCCACCGCTGAAGCTCTCTAGGCAGTTCACAAACAATTTATACAATAAAATCTACATTAAAAAACCAACAATGAAAACATTCAATATAGTTAAAAAGATTAAAACCAAATTTAAAAGCACAGTTTAAAATGACAATACAAAAAGTTAATAAAACTAAGGTCTACAGGTCACCCCTCCCCCTCCCATGTGCTATTTTGAACAGATTAAATATTGAATGCCTTGGCATAGAGGGAAGTCTTAACCTGGTGCCGAAAAGATAGTAAGGTTGGTGCCAGGCGGGCCTCAGTGGGGAGCTTATTCCATAATTGGGGGGCTACCACTGAAAAGGCCCTCCTCCTTGTTGCCACCAACCGGGAGCCTCCTTTGGAGGTGGCAGTTGGAGGAGAGCCCCAGATGTTGAGCGCAGTGTCTCTTCAATGAGAAGATCAGTAATTTATTTGTTTTAAATTTATTCAGAAAGAAATGCAGGATATATAAACTCTGAGTGGCTTAAAACCAATTAAACATATCAACAATTGCAGAATCAGCAGAAAACATACAAACAAACAAACAACAACAAGAGGAACAAGCCATTGGCCATGCTGACTGGGGAATGATGGGAGTTGTAGTCCAACACATCTGAGGGTACCACATCAGGGAAGGCTGAAATAGAGCATGCCTTCAAATAGAGGACTGCCCTCTGACAGCCCTTCAAATAGAGGACTTTCCTCTATAAAGTAGGTCACATCGTCACCGTATGCAATGTGCAGGCACAGGGGAGTTTGGGGTGTGTTATATGGAGCATTCTCAGTTTATGTAACAGCCATGCCCAATAGGCATCGCCAGCACCCTATGTGAACTAAGAGTGAATCCCAGAACATGCCTGGAATCCTGTTACACGTATGGGTCCCATAGCAGATCCGTATGGATTCCTCAAGGGAAGGGATGAGGAAAGGGTTCCCTGACATTTGAAACCCACAGTCCTAGAAGAATACAGCACATAGCTCAGACATCCAGTACTGACTCTTGTCTTGACATATTTCTAAATGACATACCGTAGCTCAACTTGGGCTGTTTATTATGTGGCTATATTGACATGCCTAATCAGAAACCAGTGGCCGTGCTTGAGATCCAGAGCCTGATAGCATTTTACAGCCTGCTTGCCCTGCACATTCTGGGGTGTGTGTGTGTGTGTCTGGAACCACCTGTGATTACCCTTACAATATACATACTAGATAGAAGGGATAAATGTTAGTAAGCAACATGGCCCTGTACTGTTAACATTTTGCTGGTGTGTGCACGCAACACCCTCCCACCCACCCCCATGGCTTTTCAGAGTTCTTTTAGTAGCCCTATGGTGTGTGTGTGTGTGCGTGTGTGTGTTTGTTTGTTAATGTGAATTGCTAATTCTTCCATCCCTCCTGACTGATGATGGCTGCTAGGATTACACACCCTGCCCATTTGAGAATCCAATTAAACAAGCCCGTCTGGAAAACATTGAGCAGTGGAATCCCACACAGATGGTTCAGTCCTCTGAATGACTCAGATCTAGCTGGACTCTGAATTAAGGCAGGGGAATCACATGGAAAGGGGTGGTGGTGGAAGAGGGAGGAGAAGACTGCGGAGGCTGTGACTGCCCTAGAGATCCCCTTGAATGGTTGAGCTAATTAGCAATACTAGATCCCCCCCCCCCCATTCAAAGGCAGGTCACAGCAGTTATGGTTTCCTGAGGTTTACAGTCTCTTTATCCAAATGCTTTCCCCCACTGGGAACATGCTAAGATTTTATCAGACCTCATTCACTGCCAAATTAATAATGCCTAACAGTGCTTGCTTTTACAAATGAAATAAAACTTAGATTCTTGTGATTTCTATAAACTACAGTATACTTCGTTAGACACCATGACCTATACTTGATGATGTGATTGTGGCCATACAAATTATAACACTCCTTCCAAATATCCTAACCTTTATTCTCCCAACAAGGAGGGCCCTTCTCAGGTCTCAAGCATAGGAGGCAGGGGAAAGGTACACTTTACTGGGGCTTGGTAATCCAGGGGCCTCTGGCCCAGGCTGCAATTACATTACCATGTGTGTGGGGGGGATGAGATTGAATTTATATATATATATATATATATATATATATAGTAGATCATGCTTGAGGATATTTATGGAAACATATTTTGCTGTATCTACGTACCTATTGTCCAGACCTTGTAACATTTGCTGGAGCCAATCAGAAGCAGTGCTTACACAGAATAAGAAACATTCTGAACAGTAAGTTCCGGGCCCAGGACCTTCTCTAGAACTAAGAGTGTGTGGTTGGCAACCATGATAAGAACCAATGGTTTGTTTGACCCATGATGGATTGTTGAGCCATCCGAAACCGGATAACACGACACATCATGGGTCAAGCCCTAAAAGAAGTGAGCCACTTGGCAAGAGCAGCAAAATCCCCTTGCTGTTCTTACCCAGTAGCTAGCCAGAGAGCTCAGCTGACAGTGGCTCCCAAAGTGCCCAAGTAGCACTTGGGGGCAGCTGTTAGAGGCATCCCGATCTCTGCTCCATGCTGCTGCTGCTCCATGCTCAGCGAGGCCTCTCAAGCAGCAGGCAGGAATGATATCTCCACTCCGCACCTACCACCCCGAACATGGGGTGGTGCATGCGGAGTGGAGAGCTCATCCCTGCCTCCTGCTCAAGAGTAGACTTCTCGAGCAGCAGGATCTTCCAGGTGTTGTCTAGATCTTGTCTGTGCCACCACTAGTGACAGCCCCTCCACCAATGCCCATTAGGCACTTTGGAGTGACCATCACTAGTTCGCCACTTTTTAAACATTATTTTTTCAGCCCCGGAAATGTGAGCAAATCTCTTCATATATACCGGTATATATATATATATATATATATATATATATATATAAAATGTGATGATCTTTCAGAGGCATGCAAGTACGCACTTATGGCTATCAGATATATGTAGACTGCTCTATGTCCTTGTAAGTTTCAGCTGTCAAAGGGAGCAAAGTGCAGTAGGTAACACAGATTGAAACTGACAAGCCGAGACTCCATATAGGCTCATTTGTGCACAATTGCTGAGCTGTCACTTGAAAAACACTGGTAAAGGGGGGGAAAGTAGGTGCACCAAAAGTGGTGACAAGATCTCTCCCTCAGCAATGTAATCCTCTGGATTTCAAGTGTTGAACTGACTGTTTGCAGTGCAGTGCCCCCCCCCCCCATTTTCGACATTTTTCCGGGTCTCCAGCTACTGCTGAAAAGGGAGATACTATTGGACGCCACAATGCCTCTTAAATAAGGGTTTGTCTAAGTTGGCTAATTGCTGGAGGAGGAGTACTGCAAACTCTCCTCTTACCCATATGTTATGGCAATGCCCAACAGATGCCTCTCTTGAGGAGGAGGTCATAATACGGATAAACTTTGTATTAGAATACTCTTTAATATTTACTAATGCACATGTTCTCCTAAATTATTAACCTGTTTCTTGGAAGCAAACACAAGGTCAACATAAATGGATTTTCTGTGCCTTTTGACAGCTAAAAAACAGATTACAACATTGCAAGGATAAACGTCCACTTCCTATAACACAATGAATTGAGGAGGACCTAACGACACTTTCAACATGTGAACGGGTGGTATTTAGACTGCCAGCTGTGAATGGATAAATACATGAATATTTGGTCTGCCTTTGTTGAAGCTTATGCATAATTGTTATTATTGATAGTTGTATTTTCATATGCACATATATACACATAGGTATACATTTCATACTGCATCTATTGTAAGTGAATTATTCAAATTTTTGTAAGAAAATTGTATTTTTTCTTCCCCCCCCCATGGTTTTGTTTTGTTGAAACGTCACAATAAAAAATTAATAAATTAATAAATAAAAGAAATATTCAATTTTATTAAAGGACACACAACACACTTCAGAAAAACACACACGGTCAAGCAGCTTCCACTTTCTAAAGACTTGTGCCAGGATCCAATGAACTGTGCAATTAATTCCATGCACACAATGGGGCTGCACTTTGGTGAGTTTATCAAATGGCAGCCCCCAATGTTGCACAGCAAATCAGTTTTGAAACACAGGGGTTTTCATCTGGTCCTTATGCTCAAACAAAAATGTCAGTATCCTGATTGTGCACAAGCCCTTGGGTGTGCCCGAAGTGGCTTCTTGGATCTTGGGTTAATAATTTTCTCACTTACTGTGTTACATTTTAGTCTTGCCAGCAATATCTTTAGTTTGCTCTGGAAGAATGTGTACTGTGGGAGAGCCATCCTACAAATCCTATGGGTGGTTCTGGAAAGAGGTGGTGATCTGATCCACTAAGTAGAAAATTCAGTAACTGTAAGTGGAAAAAATAAATCCTTTTTCTGGCAAGACACCTAGCGCAATGTTGGGAAAGCACTGTTATAATGGCAAGCAAACAGGAAACAATATGAGACTGCTGAAATCTACCACGCCTTTCTTTTTGCACTGGCAGTGCTGACTGTGTGCATACTAAAAGGAAGAGGGGAACCACTCCTAAATCCCAACAAGGCTAGGCATTGTCCCATGAAAACTAAAAGTTTATTACTGTCTCACCACTCAGATTTAGGATTGTGCAAATGGCCTATTGAGGACAGTCTTGTGCTATTGCTTCTCATATCTGGGCAAGAACCAGAGCTCACTGGTGGAGCACACACTTTACACACACAAGGCATGAGGTTCAATCCCTGGCATCTTGTTAAAAGTTCCTCAGGTGACAGGATTTTGGAGAGTATACCAGGAGTAGGCATCCTTTTAGGACCCATGGACACATTTGGCAATGTGAGAAACTGTCCCTGGGCGCCACCTCAAAATGGGTGTGCAACAGATGAAAGCATTGGCCTGCAGCCAACTGCCATCTTCTTTTCCTAAGAATGTCATTGAGCCCCCATGTGTGGCCCAGAGGCATTCATAAGAAAAGAAGATGTCAGGCAGCTAGACACCCTCACCATGCTTTGAAGCATTCCCAGCTGTCAGTATGACATTTTATTTAAAAACAAAAAGTGTGTGTGTGTGGGGGGTGTAGGGCACATTGGCGGGCACCAAGGAAGGTGTCCAGGGGTGCACTGGAGCCCACAGGCACCACGTTTCCTACTCTTGGAGTAGACACCACTGGCTCGATGATCTGACTCCGTATAAGGCAGCTTGATACATTCATATGGGAAAATAACAGGAATATAGGAACACAGGAAGCTGCCTTATATTGAGTCAGAGCATCAGTCCATCAAGGCCAGTATTGTCTACACAGGACTGGCAGCAGCTCCCCAGGGTTTCAGGGAGGAGTTTTTCCAGCCCTACCTGAAGATGCCAGGGATTGAACCCGGGACCTTCTGCATGCAAAGCAGGTACTCTACCACTGAGCTACAACCCCTCCCATATTGGTGTAATCACTACCAATCATCCCCAAAATGATAGGTAGTGATTATAATGGGAAGTGAAGATGGGACAACTAAGTCTGGTCCCCATGTTACCCTTCTTTTAGTTAAATAATATTTATGATATATATATATATATATATATAGAGAGAGAGAGAGAGAGAGAGAGAGAGCAGAGAGAGAGAGAGAGAGAGCAAGAGAGAGAGAGAGAGAGAGAGCAATTAAAAAAGAATTAAGAGTTGATGACAAACACAGAATATGGAAATACCAGTACTATAAACTTTGAAAAGAAAATGTATTGTTGAAGATTTTCTTGAAAATTATTGTTCCAGAAAATTGTAAAGAAGAAAGACTATTTTTCATCAAATGTAGCCATTTGGTTTCTGATATAAACCCTTGTAAAATAAGTTAATTTACTGAAAGGTCACTGTCCCATATCCAGATCCCATGATATACTTTTAAGTCAGAGGAATGCATGTACAAATCATCTAAACCTATAACAGGGGGTGTGGGTGTGCGAGAACAGGTATGCAGAGGATCCTGGACTCAGAGTGGTTCAGCAGACGCATGACTACCAAGTGGATCAGGATCTAAGGACTAAATCCAGACTAAGCTATAATTAGAGTAAAATCACTAAAATTGAGTATTCTATAATGACTGGAATCAGCATTCTCACAATTTTTTAACTAAATTCTTTTGTACCCTAGAATGGATTGGGAATTACACTTGTCATGCTGTTGAAATTTCCCACCATCATCTCCTTCTATATATACCTGCCCACAGTGGAGGCTGGTGACTCCTGTGTCAGCGGGGCTCCTTATCCATTGCATCTTTTTGTTTGAGCTTTATAGGAGCTGTCCATGGTGCTCCATGGTGACGAACCTAGTTTGGGGATGGAGTTCAGTACCATGGATAGCTCCTATAAAGCTCAAACAAATAGATGCAACGGATAAGGAGCCCCAATGACACAGGAGTGACCAGCCTCCCCTGCCTGCCCGGACTCAAAGATCATCCTCAGAGGCCCTTTTCTGCATGCCCCTGCTGAATGAGGTGAGGTGGGTGGCTGCTAAGGAGAGGACCTTTTCAGTGGTGGCACCCAGGTTGTGGAATGACTTCCCCAGAGCAGCTTGCCTGGCACCTACGGTACATGGTGGGCTTTTCAGTGCCAGGTGAAGACCTTTTTATTTTCCAGGCTTTTTAGCCCTTCAGTTTTAAAAATTGTGTTAGCACATTTTTAGATCTTTGCACTGCTGCAGGGTTTTATCTTGGTTCCTACCTTGGTTTTATTCTGTTTTAAACATATGATTTTATATTACATTTTACCAGGGCTTTTTTTCTGGTGGAACTCACCGGAACTGAGTTCCAGCACCTTTTCTTCTATTAATTACATTACAATTTAATCGCCATCTACTCCCGAGGAAATGTAATCCAAGAGTTCCGGTACCCTTTTCTCCAGAAAAAAAGCACTGCATTTTACTATGTTATTGCATTTCATGGTTTTCAGCTTTGCCTTGTAAACTGCCCACAGAGCTTTGGCAAATTGAGGAGGGGGTATAGAAATGTAATAGATAGATAGATAGATAGATAGAATGAGACTTGAGTTAGTCATGACTTAATGGGCCTACTCTAAGCATGACTCAGCCCAATCTGGACACAGCCCAATCATTTTAGATATGGGAATGGGCTGTAGGAGTCCTGCTGTAGACTAAAATTACAGCAGGAACTGCAGTCCTCAGACCATAGCACTGAATGACTTGTTCCTGGACACACAAAACATGATTATGAAAGGATCACATTCATCAGAAAACATTCCAGGAACCTGATTTTTTCCTCCAAATACTAGATCACACTCCCTTCTGAAAGCTTTCATTAAAGCCCAGGAAACTCTAGCTCATAGTCCTCTACTCTAGTAAACAAAAATCCCATCCTTCCAAAACCTAAATCTTCAGGCTCCCAAATCCTACAGACTAGCTCACAAGAAAATTATATATGACTAGATTCCCCCCCCCCTAATATATTTTCTGATGGAAAATATTTTTCTTTTTGGGAAAACATATGTGTTGATTTATTGCCAAGTGAATAGCAGAAGATCCTTGGCTTTGGCCTCCAGCAGTACTCTTGTCAACCTTGAGGGTGTAAGATGCAAAATGTGTTGATAGAAATCAGTGACTGTTCTTGGGTAAGAGTATCCCCACTAATAATACAACAAATAGCTGATTTCACTTTGGCTCAAGGACAACCCTCATCTATTTGTGATCTCCTTTTGCCAAACGTTGGCATCATTAGTTGGGAATGATGGGATAGTGCTGACTGGTTTCTTCTGATTAAGATAATCCTGTTTATCTGCTCTTATGAAATTGACTGAGCTGCTGGAAAGGCAGAAGGGTCCTCACTGTATTATAAGGTAGGAAATTGCAACCTGAAAAGCAGAAATACTGTTCTCACTGGCCATGTTCACACATAATAATAAACCAGAATTGCTGGCTTATCCCAGTTTTCTACAAATGAGCAGTGTGTTGGTACACACAGCCCATTCACTCCTACTTCACTCCTCCCTTTGCATGAGCAGGTAAAGCAAACCAGAAATGGAAAGCTTTGCTTGACATCCAAACCCAGATTCCTGATTTGTCACTCCCAAACAAGCTGAGATATATAAGCCAACAACAAACCCTGATTTGACTTATGACCCTGGTTTGTCTGAGTGAGCCAGGGCTTGGATGTCATACAAACGTTTCCATTTCTGACTTGTTTTACTTGCTCACATGAAGAAAGAAGAGCAAAGCAGAAGCAAAAGAACTGTGTACACCAACACACTGCTCATTCACAGTAAACCAGGACAAGCCAGCAATTCTGGTTTATCGTTATGTGTGAACGTAGCTACTGTGTGCCGTAACTGAAGCATGCAAACTTAAGAAACTCTAAAAGTATTGTTTCTCTTGCTCCGCCTAAGAGAGAATATCTGAGAATAGTCCCGAGTTCAGCAGGTTTAATTCACTGACCAGAACCAATACACAAAAAAATGTGAACGGGTTGCCTGATGGAGCATGCAGGCTCCAACAAAGAGGCAGCAGTAGCCTGTGGGTGGAGATACAGTTTGGAGGGAAAGAAGAAAGGCGACTGTTATGGCTTGTCAATCTCACTTGCCTTAAATTAGTGGTAGCTCCTGATAAAACTCATGTAACTAAAGGGAGATTAGAACAAGAGACCACCGAGTTACAATTCATCAAGTTCAATTTTATCTCCTGTGGTTTAAATTGGGATAAAGGTGGGTTGTTGTTTTTAATTACACTACATGTGTTAACTGGCTTGCCCAATGCCAAGATATTTCTGTTATCAGCAACAACTACAGTAATACCTTGGATTGCAAGTAACTTGGTCTGAGAGCGTTTTGCAAGACAAGCAAATTTTTTTAAATTTTTGACTTGATAAACGAGCAAGGTCTTGCAAGACAAGTCGTAGGGATGTAACCGCTCACCTCGAGCGGGCGTAGCGGGCCGAAATCGGCCCCGCTCATGCCCGCCAGAGACTCGCTTTGATATAAGAGTGTTTTGGATTACAAGCGCGTTTCCGGAACGAATTAGGCTCTCAATCCAAGGTATTACTGTAGTTTGGAAATGGCCACTGTTAATAACGTGATTGCCACTGTCTGTACTTTCTGTATCTCACTGTTTACACCCCCATCAAAATGTGACTATATACCTGTAACTCAGCATAACACTTTATGCATCTGAAGAAATGGACTCTAGTCCACAAAAATGTATACCAAAAATAAATGTGTTACTCTTTAAACACTGTGGTTTTTTAATTTTAAAAGTATATCTGTGAACTGGAAAACAGGAAATGTATAACTATGTCAGAGTGGCTTGTTCTGGCTGATGGGGCAATCCTAACTAGTTTTGTCTCTGAGATGCCTGGAAATTTGAGATTAACTTTCTGCCTGCAGCTAACTGCCCAGACACTTTCATCCATCTCAAGCGAATTGGCTTTAATGAATGTAAATGACAGGAAATTAATCAGCTGCTTGAGAGCTGCTCCTCCTCTCTGCTGGGTATCGCCACACTCCATTCAGTGCCATATTCCACTATGGCCAGACTGCTAACTTATTAACATCACAGTGCATAGGCTTAATGCTGGGGTGGGAGAGAACATGCAGGGCCTGAATTTCGCAGCAGCCCTGCTGCTATGGAATGTGGTTCTTAAGTACAGTAGCTTTGTAGTCCTTGCCCTTATTTGTTCATAGGATATTGCACAATTCTGTGGAATCAGTTATCCTGGAACTCTGCAAAGAACCTTTGACAAGAAGCAGAAAGCAGGTCTACCAATATCATCAGACAAATGAAACTAACAGTTTTCAAATGTCATAGAAATAAAATGTTGCAGAAACACTTGGCCATGACTTGTTACAGCTGAGGTTTTAAAAAGGTTGTATATAATTAACCCTCTCTCAAAGTTCACACAAGCTTAGTTTTAGCTAATATATATCATTATTTGTTTTTTGCATGATCTAAATTTTCATGGTTCCTTTCTGTCTTAGTTTTCTTCTTGTTTTTCTAATGGCACCTTTTGTGTTTCTGTTAATGTCCTTCTTTCTTTTTATGCTTTCTATTTTTCCTTTTCCTAAACATACTGGGATTCCTCAGCATTCTCTATTAGATTCTCTTAATATGGTGTCATATCTATAGTGATGATATTCATCGCTCCGAAGACGATCGAACACGGGTTAGAGCTGCATCTTCAGCCTACCAGGTGGCAGTGGAGGCAGCAAAAAAGAATTTCTATGCTGCCTCCATTGCGTCTGCGGAGTGCTGCCCCAGGAGGCTGTTCCAAGTGGTCCGGAAGTCTGGTCGGTCCAGCCGCTCCGGACCCAATGGAACAGTAGCCTCCTGTGAGGCTTTAGCGAAGCACTTCGCAGATAAAATTGATCGGATTAGGAGTGGGATTCCGTGCGTTGTGGACACAGTGGGTGAACGGGAGGAGGCCAATGGCAGACCGGTTTTGTGGAATCGGTTCCAGCTTCTTCCTTCTGATGAAGTGGACAAGGTGCTTTCATCTGTGAGGCCGACCACCTGCTTGCTTGATCCTTGCCCGTCCTGGCTCATAATGAGCTGTAGGGAGAGACTGGGTGAGGGGATCAAGGCGGTGGTGAATGCCTCCCTCGAGGAGGGAGTGATGCCATCAGCCCTCAAGGAGGCAGTAATAAGACCGCTTCTAAAAAAGCCCTCCTTGGATCCCCAGGATCTAAATAACTTTCGCCCAGTCTCCAATTTACCATTTCTGGGCAAGGTGATCGAGCGGGTGGTGGGTGCTCAGTTGAAGGCACACTTGGATGAAGCCGATTATTTAGATCCATGCCAGTCGGGCTTCAGGCCTGGACATGGGACGGAGACGGCCTTGGTTGCCTTAGGTGGATGATATGAGGAGGGCTTTGGATAGGGGCGAATGCTCCTTTCTAGTCCTCCTCGATCTCTCAGCGGCTTTTGATACCATTGAACACGGTATCCTCCTGGACCGCCTGGAGGGGTTGGGCAGTGGGAGGCACTGTATTGCAGTGGTTCCGGTCCTTCCTCTCTGGAAGGTACCAGAAGGTAGTTCTTAGGGAGGAGGCTTCGGACCCTCGACCACTCACTTGTGGAGTGCCGCAGGGTTTCATCCTCTCTCCGATGTTATTCAACATCTACCTAAAGCAGCTGGGAGTTATCATCAGGAGGTTTGGGGTGCGGTGTCATCAGTATAGCGGATGACACGCAGCTCTACCTCTCTTTCAAGTCCTCACCGAGGTTGGCCGCTGAGACCCTGTCCAAGTGCCTGGAGTCAGTGGGTGGCTGGATGGGAAGGAACATGCTGAAGCTGAACCCCGACAAGACCGAGGTACTTCTGGTGGGGGACAAGGGGAGGTTAGGGGATGTTGACCTAGTGCTGAATGGGGTACATCTATCCCTGAAAGACCAGGTTCGCAGCTTGGGGGTCATTCTAGACTCCCAGCTGTCCATGGAGGTTCAGGTGTCAGCTGTGAGCTGGGCGGCGCTGTATCAACTCCATCTGATACGGCAGCTGTGCCCCTACCTTCCTAATCACCTGCTCCCATCAGTGGTTCATGGCTTGGTCTCCTCTCGCCTAGACTACTGTAATGCGCTCTATGTGGGGTTACCCTTGAAGATGGTTCGGAAGCTACAGCTGGTACAGAACGCGGCGTCTTGCCCTGGTTAAAGGCAGCCGCCGGCGGGATCACATCACTCCAGTGCTCAAGGAGCTGCACTGGCTACCAGTTGTTTGCCGTGCCGAATTCAAGGTGTTGGTTTTGACCTTTAAAACCCTATATGGCTCCGGTCCAGTCTATCTCCAGCAACACCAAGTAGGCCGCTCAACAAGATCTGCCACAGACGGCCTTCTCCTTGTCCCTTCAGCCAGAGCAGCTAGACTGGTGGGGACGAGGAAGAGGGCCTTTTCTGTGGCGGCCCCGTACTGTGGAACTCTCTTCCGAGTGACCTCCGCCATGCCCCCTCTCTGCTGAGCTTCCGCTGCTCATTAAAAACCTGGCTGTTCAGGCAGGGAATATGGGGTGGGTTAAGATTTTAAAATTTTTATATTGTTTTAAATGTATTTTATCTTGTTTTTATCCTATGTACATCATCGCCCAGGGTGGCCGGTTGCCGGCCAGATGGGCGATAAATAGATGATGATGATGATGATGATGATGATGATGATGATGATGCATCATCATCATCATCATCATCATCATTATCTCTACAGCAGTGGTTCTCAACCTTTTTTGCCCCATGCACCCTTTTCACCATATGTCAAAATGTCATTCCACCCTTTCCAAGATTGTCTTAATCTGTGCCATACAATAAGGTATGATGTCCTGTAGATTATGTACGATCTGTAGAATTGTAATTTGTAGAAAGTTGAGTCTGTGGAAAGTTTCCAACAGTTTGAGTCTGTGGTCCCAATTCCCCCCTGAAACCCTAAAAATCCCCCCCGTTGGGAATTCCCCCCTGGTTGAGAACCCCTGCTCTACAGCCTTGGGAGTGGGGAATCCTCCATGCCCTACAGTCCCATAGATGCTCTTCCACTTCCAGGGCCCATAGGATCACTCTGTTAGTTATTTTTTAAATGTATCAGTTCTTTAGCTCCTGCTTATCTTCTGTTTTTACATTTCTGTGTATTCACCTTCTTGATCTTTGGGCTCCTTCGTTATCTGTTGTTCATCAAGCCTTGTATGTTTTTTCCTTATGCTTCTTCATGATTTGTCTCTTATTGCTCCTTATTTATGGAATGTATTGCTCATGGGTATTCAGCTAATTGATTCTCTTCCCTTGTTTAAAAAAAGGACCAAGAATCATATATTTAAGCTAGCCTATGACTAAGTTGCTATGGTTTTAATTTTGGCATTCTCCTTTTGTTCCTCCTTTTAAAAATTATTTTGTATTTTGCCTTTGTTTTTATACTGCAAAGCTGATTCAGACCATGTCTGTTTTCTTATATGTTCTGTACAATGCATAAGTTGTGCCAAAACCACAGCTAATTCAGAATACAGAGGCTTGCAAAGGAGCACGGTCACCTGCAGGGCCGGTGCTACCATTAGGCCAACTAGGCAGCCGCCTAGGGCGCAGGGCTAAAGGGGGCGCCAGAAATGCCTTGAAAACAAAATACAGCGCTCTCAAGTGGGAAGGGGGGCGCTAAATATCTGATCTTGCCTAGGGCAGCAAACTGCCTTGCACCGGTCCTGGTCACCTGTATCCCAGGTATGCCTGGGAGTGTAGGCTGCCAGAATGTGTGTCAAGGGAGAAGCGTGGGTGCCTTTACTGTGCAGCTCCACCAAAATGCCAAAAATGTTCTTCCTGGAAAATCACCAAAAACAGGTCACTTTTTAAAAGAGGAGAAAAATACTGTGAAAAGCACACCCTGTTTCAGCTTAGTCAAATAACTTGAATAATTGATACATTTTTTTTGTTTGTTCTAATTATTTATTTACTATTAGATTTGTACCTTGTTTTTTGAAGTCCCCAAAGTGGCTAATAACATTAATAACATACAATGATGTTAATATTGTATAATAAAAAATAAAATCACATAACAAACATGTCCATAAGGAGCCCAGCTGACCTAGGAGCATTGTCTTTGCCTGACTCCCTGCTCTTCTAGTCTAGGCTCTCTCACACAAGGCAACTGGTCGGATATGGTTATTGTGGTGAAAGAGGTGTCAGTCAAGCTGATCTGGGAGTGGCTATGGATGAGATATTCACCCACCTACTTTCCTCTCCTGTCTCTCTCTCTCTCTCTCTCTCTCTCTCTCTCTCCCTCCCTCGCTCTCTCTCCTGGCCACTGTCTGATCCCATGCCCAAAAAGGCCTGAGGTGCATATCCTGCAGCTCTGTATAATTTCTACTTCTCCGGGTCAAATATTCAGAAATATATGGAACAACATGCAGGACCGGTGCAGGGCAGTTTGGCGCCCTAGGCGAAATGAAATTTAGCACACCCCCTCTCGTGCCGTGGGGGGGGCTCCGGAGCAAAGCAGCCCTGCTCTGCAAACCCCCCCCCATGCCGCCACCACCACCACCAACCTACCTTCCCCCTGCCCTGGCTGCCGCCGCCTCCGAGGAGGAGGAAGTGATGCGACGGGACCCCCGCGCTCTGTTTTTTGCTGGGGAAACCAGGGCAACAGGGCTGTTTAAGCCCTGTTGCCCTGGTTCCTCCCGCCAAAACAACACGGGCGGGGCTCCAGAAGTGACGCAACGCGGAGAAGGTAGGTGGCGGGGGGGGTTGGGGGGGGTGGCGGCGGCAGCGGCAATGGGCGGGGGGAGGCGTGGCGGCGGCGGTGGCTGTGGGTGAGGCGTGGGCGGCCGGCGGGGTGGGAAGCGCGCGGGGGGCGGGTGGGGAGGCACGGGGCGGTGGGCGGGTGGGAGGCGCGGCGGCGGCGGGGTGGGCTGGTGGGTGAGGCGCGGCGGCTGGCGGCGGGTGCGGGCGGGGATGGCCGCGTGCAGCCAGCGGCGGGCGGGGAGGCGGAGGCCTGGGGGGGCGGCGCGGGCGGCAGCGAAGAGGAGCGCAGCGTTTCTGCGCCCTCTTCAGCCGTGCGCCCTAGGCAATCGCCTAGTTTGCCTAGCGGTAGCGCCAGCCCTGACAACATGGAATATACAGAACAGCAGCCTAGTGTCTCATCCATACTTTTGATAAGAAGCAAAAGTATGCGGCGGCGGCGGGTGGCGCGTGGGGAGGCGCAGCTGGCGCAGAAGGCAAAAAAAAAGTCATATTTTCTCTGTAAAACAAGGGAGACAGCGAGCATATAGCCATGTTGTAATGCAGAATTGTGTTCCCCGAGAGCTATGGGAGCATGATTTTGCATTAAGACAAGGGCTTAAAGTGAAAAAATGCATCTTGTTTCTTTGTTGAAATTCGGCGGCAGCAGGTGTGGCCCTCCATAGTTGCCCACCCCTGATCTAAAAAGATTTAAGACACAAGGAAAAGGATTAGGAGGGAGCAAGAAGAAAGTATGATGGTGATTGCTGATACAGATATACCTATTCTGGAACCAGTTGTACTCAGGAACTGAAAATAAAACTGCCAGTATCATACTGCCCTTAGACAAATCTATGGTGCAACCGCACTTGGAATACTGTGTACAGTTCTGGTCACCGCACTTTAAAAAAGTTTATTATAGAGTTGGAAAAAGTGCAGAAAAGGGCAACTAAAAGGATCAAGGGGCTGGAGCAATACCCCTATGAGGAAAGGTTACAGCGGCTGGGATTGTTTAGCTTAGAAAAAAGGCAAGTAGGGAGAGATATGATAGAGGTGTACAGAATTATGCATAGTTAGAGGAAGTGGATAGGAAGACATTTTTCTCCCTCTCTCATAATACTAGAACCCAATGGGGTCATCCCATGAAGCTGATTGGTGGGAAATTCAGGACAGATAAAAGGAAGTACTTCACACAGTGCATACGTAGTTAAATTATGGAATTCCCTTCCACAAGATGTAATGATGGCCACCAATTTGGATGACTTTAAAAGAGAATTGGACAAATTTATGGAAGAGGAGGCTCAGGCTATCAATGGTTTCTAATCCTGATGGCTCTATGCTACCTCCAGTATCAGAGGCAGTATGCCTATGTACACCAGTTGCTAGGGAACATGAGCGGGAGGGTGCTGTTGCACTCATGTCCTGCTTGGGGGATCCCGTGGGCATCTGGTTGGCCACTGTGTGAACAGAATGCTGGATTAGATGGATCCTTGGTGTGATTCAGCATGGCTCTTCTTACGTTCGTATGTTCAGGTTTGCACAGCACCTATTGTCCTTCTGGGCTGGCCTCTTTGCTGGCCTCTTCCGACTTTCTTTCTCTCTTCTGCAGTTTCCTCTTCTCGTTTTGAGTTCAAGCTTAATCTGTTTCTTCTCCCATCCCTTCAGTGCAAGATATTGCCTCAGAAGCCCTATATATTCCATATTGGAAGCCCTATATGCTTCCAAGCAGAAGTCCTTCTGATAAAATAAAATAATTATCCAGGACTTCAGCCAAAATGAAGTTATCCTAAAGATCAAATAAATTGTATCTGAAAAGCCCAATGTTATCTCATTTTTTCATAATCCCACCAAAGATGGGATTAAAAAAAAGCACAGGATAAGAGAAGGGTAATTTTACTAGTATAATTTAATAATGTGTTCTTAAACAGACATATTTGATCATTTGCATTTATTTTATGAGCTACATTATCACAACATTCTTATTATAGTGCCTTATGTTGCAATATTTTGTGTTATTACATGCCTTGAAAGGGGCAGGATAAAATGAAATAAATAATAACAAAGAAAGAAATCTATGCAAGGGTGTTCAGAACAGCTCTTTGAAACCACCCTCTAGCTGCACCTTACCTGGACCTCCATTGCCCGTGATTCTACCCTCCTCTTTTTCCACCATTCATTTTCTGGCCCTGATACCTCTCTATCACTCATCTTGTTTCTCTAAAGCAGACTGCAAAGGCTCTAGGCAGAGATTATGTAATTTCTATATTTAGGGCCAATTCTGCTGGATTGCTGCCTGCTAGACAGAAGCCTCCAAGAATCCTATGCCCTGCCGAGCTGCTACCAACAGGCTGGGAAGAGTGACAGAGGTGATTGTCGCCTCTCCCCATCCTCCTTCTCTGCATTTTTCCACCAGACAAGCCTCTGAGCCTATCTAGAGAAGTCACACTGCCAGGGACGGGGCCAGTGGCTGGCTGGCTTCTGGATCTGGTAGATCCATGGCATGACCCCTTCCCTGCCCACTGGCACACCCCAATCCCTCCCCTTTCTTCCCTTCCTTGAGGTCGTGATGCCAACCTCAGGTAAGTTAGATGCTGCAGAACTTTAAACAGCAGCTGGGGGGGGCACTTGGAGGGAGGGAATCCATGCTTGGATCACCTGCTCTGTGGTCAGAGCTCTGGCTCCGGCCATGAGGGAGGGGATCTGCAGCATCCTATGGCACCCCAGATGCTCTGTTACTGTATTTGGTGGTAAGCACTTTATGTGGTTTCTGTGTAGGGCAACTGCGTTATGGATCCTGTTTTTGTGGGCTCTTCTTGTTCTGAGCGTGTTGCCTTGGTAGAACCTGCTATCACTTTGCACTATTGGTCTTAAACTGTTGAGTCTGGGCCCACACAAGTCTGTAAACCCAGTGACACTCCCACTATTTTGCTTTGTTTATTTTAGTAAGAAAGGGATTGAGAAGTCAGGCGGCGACCCAGATGTGAAGGAAGACAGAACTCCTTTACCTTTAATAGTTGTGTACAGGGCTGGCCCTACCATGTCACACACTGATGTGCCCGCATCAGGTGGTCAAGCGGGAGCCGGGAGCAGCAGCAAATTGTGCTGCTCCCACCCCCCACTAGGAGGGCCCGCTGTTGCTGCTGCCACCCTGCCACCTCCAGCGGATGCTCTGGAGAGCCCCGCCAGCTGCTCTCCCGCTGTGGCATCTGCCACAGTGAGAGTGTGGGTGGTGGGGCTCTCTCAAGCAGCTGCCCGCACTCCCATTGCCTGCCTCCCACTTCCCCTTACTGCAGCCCTGGCTGGGCCCTGCGACAGATTGGCTGAACTCTCATGAGAGCGTGCCCAAATTTTCACGAGATCTGCCCAAACTCTCGCAAGAGCGTGAACAAGGAAGCTGTCTCGGAACGTGGCCAAGCTCTTGCAAGAGCCCCACAGCCAGAAAGGGGCACCACGCAGAGGCGGCACAGTGTTCGTGCTTCAGGTGCCAAGATAAATCGGTCTGGGGCTGGTTGTGTAGACAAGGGAATTTCAGAAGCTTCAATTTTTCTTCCCTCCTCATCCCTGCCCACAACAAGCTGAACCTGCCAGGATTCCTTCTCCTATACAACCATAGAGATAGGAAAATATTAGAGTGAAAAAGAGTGACACATCCAATTGTCTGAAGGCAGAATTCCCTAGTTCCTTCTGATGATCTTTTCTTCTTCTCTGCCAAGGCAGAAGTGAGAGTTGCGTGTAGAAAACAATGGAGAAATCCATGATCTTAGTATAACTGTGGTGGGGCAGCAGTGTGCCCATCCAGTAACAGAAGGTAAGAGCAAAGACGGGAGCTCATGCTCTTTCTTACTCGGGTCTTAACTTATGTGAAAAATGTGATTTTAAAAATAGTTTTTGAACATTTAAAAATTGCCCTGTCAATACCAAGTCCTTGGGGTTGGGGTGGGGGAGGGTTGTGGCAGAGAAAGAGTGGATTACAACAGGCCTGCAATGGTCCAATGCTAATATTGCAGGTGAGAGATTGGGCTGAGGTTGGTTCGAATTTCCAGCCAAAATGTGCCCATAAAAAAATATCCCTCGAAATTGCAGCATAGACCAATCTACTTAAATTGCCCTCTCAGACTCCACTAAGCCCCAGTCCAACTCTCAGCTGCATGCAGTCGCTTTGTGCTCCACTTACTTGTATGCAGACACATTGTGCGTTTAAATATGTAAACACTTCCCCCCCCCCCAAATCATGCTTTCATACAAAATAAGGCATGAGTTGGAAAGAGCATGAACTACTATGCTTGGTGCTACCTTTCTTTTTTCGAGGGGGCGGGGTGGACATGCTGCTGCCCATCATAGCTACACTGAAATCCTAGATGTCTCGTGTCACTTTTGCTCCAGTGGGGACTTAAAGAGAGAGAGAGAGAGAGAGAGAGAGAGGTCTCTATAGTCAATCCAGAGTTGGCCATTGTGTGTCAGCCTGGCAATTACAAGTCTATATGTGTACCTCTATTAAGGTACAGGAGCCCTGTTCTCCTTAAGGAAGGTGAAAAATAAAGAACTATGGCAAAAGAATTAAAATTTACCACCAAATTGGGATTAAAGGTGGGTACTCCTGGGTCAGGAAAGTTTGGAGATTACTGTTTTGCACTCTGCTCATATCCTCCTTCTCTGTACGAGGTGTTGGATTTTTAAAAAAAGTAATAGTAATAAAAATCTTCGTGTGGCCTGGAGGAAGGCTAAGGGCAAGCCTCAGGCTGAGAACATCCCTGTGGACAACTCAGACATGGTCCACCGATACCTGCTTGAGGCTCATCCAGCCATAAATATTTGGCTGCTGCTGGTCTCCCCGCTGCACCCCCCTTCACAAATTACAGTCTGTGGGTATGCATGAAGGCAAGTGCTGCCGATGTGACTAAACTAATTCCATCCTGCTGCTCCCTGTATTTTATGAAACCCCCACCATCACAAGTCCGATTCGTCCATCACGAACTTGAAACAGCAGTAAAATGTCAGTAAAATCAAGTTATCTGGAGAACACTCTTAAAATCTCACTTGTAAACATGAGTAAGTCTGGATCCAACCTTTTCTTTTTCACCCCCAGGTATTCCATCTTAACACGTTCACAGATAGCAAACATTACGGAACATGGAGTACAACCTTACTTTTGCTGCTTATCAATGGACAGTCTTTGAATCCCTGCCACATTTATGGTAAGTTATATACAGGAAACGTATATGGGATTCCCCCCCCCCCCTATTTTTGCTCTTATGAGTTGTGTTATCAGGAAAGTTTTCGTGTCTACTTAAGGCTTTACGCCTGTGCACACTTATAAAAGAGTAAGCACCATTGAATACAGTGGGAGTTACTTCTGGGTGAAAATGCATAGGATTGTACTAGTGCTAAATCCAGGCAATTCTTTCCTATAATTGGCCTTTTATCATTAGCTAAAAGTAATTAATTTATGCTATGTAGAGCACTGAGATCTCAGCACTTTATGCAGGCGTGGGAACCCCACTTTATTACTGGAGTCCCACTGATGGCCCTGTAAAGTAGGGAAGGGCTCTTCCCTCACTGGAAAAGTGCCAATCAAATATCAGCTCAGTCATGAACCTTAGGCAAGCCATTATTCTGTTAGCTTGATCTACTAGGGATGTGTAAGGAATCCGATAGGAGGGTGAAAAATTGAAAATCCAACGGATTTTCTCGACTTGGCCCCGCGGATTCCGTTCTGTTCACCCTCTGTGCTGGCACCAACTTGATCTGACGTGAGTCAATCTAGCATGCGTACTTCCATTTTTAAAATGGGCTGCAATTTACGTAATCTTTTTTTTTAAATACAGGAAATTTGTTTCACCTTGCCACCTTGAATTTTCTGACAGTTAATTTCAGATTTGTGCAAAATTTGGGCCTCTGCTCCAGTTTGTGCAAGTTTGTGTAATTTGCATAAATTTGAACAAATTGCATGACTTTGCACAAATCTGCGGAGGCTCGAATTTTGCACAAATCTGAAATTAACTGTCAGAAAATTCAAGGTGGCCAAGGTGGAGTGTGTGCATATGCAGTGAGAGGAGGATGCTTCCATAGTTCTCATGTTAAATGCTACAACAAGAACAGCAACAAGAATGACTCGAATCTAATGTGTCAGTCCCAATTTGTGCAAATCACAATTTGCAAAAATTGCTCTAGAGATATGCAGTTCTTGCTCCAAATTTGTGCAAATATTTCGAGGAATTTCGCAGAAGCCAACCCTGCACCCGACTCAGCCTGCTTTTCGCCTTCGGGTCAGAAATGTGTTGAAAGTCCGTCAAGCTCCAATGGAACGAATTTTCCAGTGTCATACATCCCTACTTTCATCAAGATGGGAATCAGCCTACCTTACAGGGTTGTTGGAAGGCTTGCTGAGACCATGCATGTGAAGCACTCAGGAAAAACACTTGTATATAAACACATATAGCAGTATGAGTAAATGCTCAAGATGCATCTTGATACGATGTACCATATTTTAATTCAAACTAATTTTTGAGGATTTCTCAGAATGTGGCAAGTCCGCATATAGACATATTTCAGAGCATTCAAAAGACTGCTCAACAGGCTAAAACCTACTGAAAAGTGAACATATTGACTTTGCCCCATTAAAAAACATGTTTTGTAAAATGACCCTGAATCTTATCCCAAAATTACCTTGTCACCAACACTGTTTCCAGAAAAGAGCAGCTATTTAGTGGTCTTCTGTCCAGCCACATAATTTAACTTTCTCAGCCTAGAAGGAATGATAGTCTATTGTTGGTGGGCCAGAAGCCACATGTGAACCCAAAGCTTTAAGACCTTCACCTCTGCCTTTCTAGGGTCACCACACCAGGCAATCTACCTTGATTGCTTTTACAGTTATGGCAACTGCACTTCCTTAATACAGCTCTCCCTTTCTTCTGGATTGTCTTGAATAGAGGAAAACACCATAAAAATATATTAAAAAATAAATATTGCAAGCAGTCATCATTCAAATTAATGTTTTTTTCTGATGCACCTTGCTGCCCGTCCTGGGAGATGGACATGCTGTAGGTTATTAACTAAATCAAATAAACCTAAATCAAGCCCCAGTTTGGCTGCTTGCCAGATTTTCAGGGTAGGGCACTATAGGCTAAATTCTCTACTAAATAGCCCTAAAAAAAACTATAGTCGCAGCATATGAAAGTCAGTTTAAACCAGGGTGTGCCTATTCTCTCTTTCAGGGGTAGGATCTCTGTAAAATGCTTCAGCAATAGAACATCTTACCCAATGAGTTTTCCCTATAACAGTGAATTTGGATAGCCAAGTGCCTATTAGAATGGAGGCAAAACAGGGCTTTCCAAAATAAGGCAGTAGTTTCAACATACAGTCATGCCTTGGATTGAGAGGATAATTCGTTCCGGAAACGTGCTTGTTGTAATCCAAAACACTCTTATATCAAAATGAAATCCCCCCAAAAAATGTGTACAGAGATTTTTAATTTAAGCCATACTACAGTACTTGTATTGCAAGATGTCACTTGTATATCAAGTAAAAAAAATTAAATAAATATTTTAAAATTTGCTTGTCTTGCAAAACGCTTTCAAACCAAGTTACTTGCAATCCAAGGTATTACTGTACTCATGGGACCCGCTAGGTACACACAAGTATATAAATTTGTAAATTAAAAGAAAAAGACATTTTCAAAACCTTACAAAAATGGAAGTGCAGCTGAGGGAGGTTGGCTTATGACCCGCTAGTTTATTGCCAGTTAGACATGGGGCTAAGAAAGGGTCTAAAAGAATGGGAAGTTGTGCAGACCGTAGCCCTATTTGGGCATTCAAAATTGTACTTAATCATGTGAGTAGGGAATGGGGCTGCCCCATGTAGCCCTGCCCCCAACATCATGCACAGTAGTAGACCCCCCATGACTTTCATGTGTATGGCACAAATGTCTGTAAACACACAGCTGAATACATGTAGGCCTGTATGCAAGTGAACACCCAACAGGGTGGTGCAGACAATCACAACTCTTTGATAATTTCCAGAGGGGGCCCGTGTTAGTCTGTTGCGGCAAAAACAACCAAGAGTGCTGTGGCACCTTAAAGATTAACAAATGTATTATGGAATAAGCTTTTGTGGACCATAGTTCACTTCATCTGATAAGTGTACCTGTATGATACACGTCTTTGCAAATACATAGTTGTTGACTTTTCATTTTTAAATGCACACTTAAAACATCTTAAGTGTACGTCTAAAAATGTGTGAAGTGACTCTCAATGTGCAAGTCATGCTGTCTTCCCCCTTCCCTCCAGCTCACAATGAGCCTCCCTTCTCACAAAATGCAGTCCTTTGGGCTTGTCCTCCCTTCCCCTAAATGGGGACAATAATTTAATAATTAAGTTTCATTTATGTGAGGAACTCCTTGGCCAGCTGCAGTATTGTAATAGTGCATGATGCAATTTTGCATGAGATGATTACTAAGCTTTGCTCAACATGAATCATCATGACCCACTGGCCTTATGATTCCCCTCTGAGTGGTGAAATCCTTAAGGAAAGGATTTGATGTGTGGGATTTATCCAATATGCCTTGCCTTTGAACTCTTCTAGCTATGTGGGTTGAACGCCAAGAGTAAAGATCTTGTATAGCATGTTTGAATCCAGCCACAGCCCCTAACCCCGTGAAATGGGTGTAGTGCCCTGGGCCGAGATAATTATTGTTATTGCACTTCTGTGTGTTTATAAAAAAGATAAATGGCTGGGAATTAGGAGGACCCAGGGGAAGGAAGCAGCAGGAGAAATGCTTTGGCTTCCCCAATACTCATGTAGTAAGGCTAATATACTTTCCTGTAGATGAGTGGAAGAGGCTGTATGGTGGGAAAAACCAAGAAGATTGAGACTGAGCCTGAAGTGGGGGTGGGGGTCGAAGTGGGGAGAGAGCCATGTTATTCTGTTCTGGCATGCTGTCTCAGCTGCTCTGAATGAAGGTGGATTATAACACGGGGAACATGTGGAGTGAGAAACAGGAACTTGGTCTCAAGCCTGCCAGCTCTCACAATTCTATGGGAAGTCCTCTGATTCTCTGTGTTTTCTTAGATTTTGTATTGCTTCCACTATAGATGGCTTAACTTTTTTTTTTTAAGCTATAAGTTAGTCTTCATGATGATCAAAGCACCATTCACACGCTGCTCCAGGAAGAACCAGGGATCACTTGGATTAGGACAATTGCATGGTTCCTTCCCACCCAATAATTGCCTTCCTCTGAAATCAGTTTTCCCTAGTCCACCTATTGAGGACACAAAAGCCCTGTTCAGGCATATACCTGAATGCATGAGGGCTTAAACTGGTCAGGCCTTGCCCCCTACATCTGCATGCAACCTTGCTCACACCTCCTCAGACCCTGACCTTCCCATGTAGAGCAGGGCAGAGGGGCTGGGACACACAGGGTTGTAGTGGGTGGGTCCTGTGTGCATGCCCCATCCTCCTACCCAGTTGAAGCCCTCACATGTTCAGGTGAATACTTGAGCAGGGCTAGCTAGTGAGATGCGTTCTCAGTGTGGAACTGAAGTGGAGCACCGAAAGGTGCCTGCCTGCTACGGCCTACACTATTAGGCTTTGCTGCACCATTTAGACATCAGTTCCTGCCTTCATCTATCCCCATCAAGTCCACCACATGAAGCAGCCTGTTTGCTTTGCCATATAATAGGGAACCCCTTTCCCATGCATGTTCACCCAAGTCTGAGCCTGAGCATTCTCCAGTTTGGGCTAGGTTTTATTGCCTGGAATTAAGCTAGAATGTAGTAAATTTATTCACACACACACACACACACACACACACACAGAGACAGAGAGAGAGAGATTATTTTATAGGGTATGCTGCTGCCCCATTGGTTTTTACATGATTTTGTTTATAAACACACACTACCACCACCACCAACAACAACTAAACGTAACTAAACAGCCCTTTTCTCCAGATACTTTTCTCCCATAGGATTTCACCTAATCCCCACCCAGCTAGATTAATGCAGCAGAACTCTGTGCAGACCAAAGAAACTCACTCAGTACTTCTTTGGAATTTTGACTTGTATTTGATCCCTGAATATGTTTCAGGACCTGGTGTCAGGCTTTGGAATGTGAGATTCACATCATACATTAATCTCTAAGCATGTGCAGAGTGCCCTTTCCTTGCCACAGAGTTACCACAGTCAGTCTTCAGACAGCTAGGACTGAGGGGCATGTCTTCTTGGCAGGCTGGTCACTACTGTCTCTCTTCAGAAAGCAAGCAGAGCTCTTTAAGTTTTGGATACTGACATTCCAGTGACCTCTCTGAAGTTGTTTTTTAATTGGGAGAGGGTTGTGGGGTTTTTTGGGGTTTTTTTTTTGGCATTTTGCTGAGTGAGAAACCAGAACTGCCATTGGGATGTTATAGCCAAACAGGAAATGGCTGTAATTTGAGTAACATGAGCCCATTCCCACCCATTTCATTCTGGATCTTTTATGGATGGGAACTTTTGCATAAAAGTAAACCTTTGCTTTGCTTAAAATTATGTGAAATTAAAGTTCCCAGCCTCTCCCTGGCTGCCTCTGCTTTCTCTTAGCTCAATTTCAAGCTAACCACTTGGTTTCTCCAAGTTACATGCTACTCCCACCGTATCCTCCATCCTTTGCAGCCTGGCTTCAACTTCTGCCCACAGACGATGTAATGATCTCTAGAGGCATCAGAAAGGAAGACTATTCCAGGAGCTGCTTAATCTGTGCTCTGATGACTCAGCTACAGAATTAGGTCTGACCATGAGGGTAAATTAATGGAACCAAACCAGGCTACAGTAGTAAGAGAATCACTCTCACATTCATACACAGAGCCCAGATTAGTGTGCAGCCTGCCAATATGACCTCTCTTGCTGTGAAGTCGCAGAGACTTGAGTCTTTGACTGTAGCAGAGAGGTTAATACTAAAAACTGTTATTATTGTTGCACTGATTACAATCCCGGCAGGAGTTGAGCAGCAACTCCTGCCAAGGCTGCTCAAACAATGCCCTGTACTTTCCTCTTCTCCTTAAAAGCCAACCGGAATATGATTCCCATGGGGCTCAGGCTTTCTCAGCAGACAGAAAATTTGGTGCAAAGAATCAAAGAACACTCTTCCTGTGGTCCTGAGGGGAGCTCATAAGAGCTGCAGTTGAGATTTCCTACCCAGCGGTGTGTTGACTGTAGCATGCAATTGCTTTTCTTTTCTTTTTTTTAACTTTAAGAAACTTGTCTTTACTGAACCCAGCCAGACTGCAAAGGCTGATTTTGGACCCTCCATTTCATGTAAGAACACTATTTGTTAGATGCTATTCTCCTCCAATATGGAGTATGCAAAGCAATTTACAAAACAAGAATTTTTTAAAAGCTACAGTGAAAAAACTAGGAATGTTGCTGAAACTCAAAATAAGTTGGTTCATAGGTTATATCTAGTGGGTTTGTAATTCCTGAATGTGTAACAAACCTGGACTTTGATACAATGAACTTTAATATTTTTGTAATTCAGAGATTGATTACAAGTTAATTAATATTTTCTGTGTTTGCGCAGTCACCATGACTAAGCATCCAAAGTCCTTCATTTTTGTGCATGCTCAGATGTTGGTTGCTGAAAACCCTTTACTTTCTGAAGGAAATGAAAATTTCCCATATGCAATGCACATGTGTCTGGAGTTAATTTACTTTAACCCTTTAATTATTCTGTGCCAAAGGAACCAATCAGTTTAAAACGTGTTTTGCTTGTGCTAAAGCCACTTCCTTCACCTCCATGTCACTCAACTACAGTAAACAAAGCACATGTGAAAACAGCCAATCAGAGAAGGGTACGTCATGAAGCATGATGTCATGATGTACATGTCCGGAAAACAACACCATATTGCATACACCACATTCCCAAGATGTACTTTGATCATATGGAAACATTCACAGATAGTTCAAATTCTTGAAATAACAGAAAGCTTTCATCTAAATTTGTGATGTTGCATTTGTAACTTGGTGAGCTAATTACTATTTGTGATGGGGTAAGTTTGCCCATCATCACCATAAAAACAAAAAACAAAAATAGTTATAAAGAACAGAACTACAGACAGCAGAGTGAGAAAAAAGCACCCATCCTAATTCTAAATATCTTAGCGCACAATCCTATGGCCACTAGACGCTGTCTAGAAGGCCATAGGAAAGGTCAGAGTCCCAGCTCGACCTGGGAAAAGTGCTCCAAGGTTGGAGCTGGGACTCGCAGCTGGCATGGTTCTTTCTGCACCACCTGCAGATCCGAAGATGGAAGACTGACTTCGGAGCCAGCACTGGGGCGATGTTCTGGGGGGCGGGGAGGAACAAGGCACTGCCGTCCTATGAGTAATCCTGGCAGTGCCTCTGGTGCCTCTCCTCGTGAGCCAGTGTAAAACACACAGACGGCCAAAATTGGCTGCCTAAGTGTTTTGGAGGATGAGGGAAGAGCAGAGGCAATCCTTGCCTCCGTGCTCCTCCCGCCCTCAATAGGATGCCCGTAATCCTCCGGGTTCAGAGGGTTACACAGGCAGCCACATTGGATCGCGCTGCCCATTACAATTGTGGAAAGGTAATTAAAAAACAGCATTCAAAAATTATGTCAGCATATCAGAAATCGGGGGGGGGGGAAGCTATGATGATGATGATGATGATGATGATGATGATGATGATGATGTCGGTTAATGATAGCAAGGAAATGGAAAGTACAACATGTTTTTCTAATCACTGATTGGTATAAGGAAGTTTGGGATATAGTCCTAAACGATAAGTTACTTGTAGTATTAAATGCAAAAAGGGACAGTTAAAGAAGAATAATTTTTGGGATATATGGAATCAATTATTAGACTATGGAGGAGGACTATGTAAGCTGCTTTGGGTTCCTTTCAGGAAAAAAGGTGGGGTATAAATATAATAAATAAATAAATAAATAAAGGGGAAGGAGAGTATGCCTTGTCAGGACATGTTATATTTTTGGAATGTGGAATTCAATTGATTAAGGGGATGGAAGTACATTAGTTGGTCCCTAGGCAGATGAGGGGTGCACGTTATGATTTATATTATTGAAGTTGTATGTTTTTGTTTTACCATGTTGTATGTAGTTTATAATAACTAAATAAAATTTAAAAATAATAATGATGATGATGATGATGTATTTTTCCAGTGAAGGAGAATGGCCTTGTGAGTCTCCCTGGGGAGAGAGTTAAGAGCTATTACAGAGGTGATTCACAGCACAACCCTGTCTACTCAGAAGTAAATTCCAGTGAGTTCAATGAGACTTACAGTATTTTTCCATGTATAAGACTATACTTTTTCCTAAAATCGCTAGACTAAAAATTGAGGGTCGTCTTATACATGGAAGTAAGCAGAGGAGAGAACCACGTGGTTGCAAAACTGCCCAGTGGGGGACGTCTTATACATGGGGGCGTCTTATAGACGGAAAAATACGGTAGTTCCAGAAAAGTGTGTGAGTGTGTGTGTGTGTGTGTGTCGGATTACAGGTATACAGGTGTGTGTCCGGTATACTATTGGAAGATAGGCCTCTGAGATTCTATTAAAAGCTATCCCACAGACAATTTGTGGTTTCAGCAAAGCCCTATGCCTTATCTCTACCTTGTAAAACAAGAGTGATGTGAAACCTGTGTGGCAAAAGCTACGTGTACAAATGTTGACATGGAAGCCTTACAATATTTATTCAAAAAGTGTAATGAAGACGTAAGCACCACACAGTTCGGAAATAAGTGAGAATTATGCTGGTTATATAAAATTATGAATGGTTTCAAAAAGGTGAATAGGGAGTGTCAATTTATTATTTTTCCTAATATTAGAATCACTAGGAATCCAATGACAGTACTATACACATTTTTAAAAAATGAAATGCGTTGCTGTTGTTTTTTCCACACTGCAAATCATAGACCTTTGGAACTTACTACCAAAGATTACAATAATGGCCAAGAATAAAAGAGGAATTTAGAAAATATGCCAAATGAAAGACAGAAATCAATGGTTACTAACAAAAGGCCAATAAGCTGTCAAATTCTCAGAAATAACAGACACTGTACATTCAGCCATCTTGATTTGTATGAACGTAACAGCTATGTTTTGGGTGTCACAATCCCACAAATTGTAGTAGCCATGTGTGCAATCCCCACATAGAGGTGCCGGTTCATACATGTGGCATCTCTGCACAAGTAAGCACTTCCTGGCTGCCAATTTGGGGGTGGGTGGTGGGTGGGCCTCTCATGCTCCCGAGGTGTTCACAAGCTAGTCTGAAGTAACCTTCTGCCCTATCAAGTTCTGACAGGGGAAGAGGTGCGATAGGGGCAAAAGGGGACAGCTTATTCTTCCCTGAATGGTGTCTCTCTTTTCTCTTTTTTCTTTTTTGCGCTGCTGTCATGATGCAAGTTGCCACTTCACTGGCTGTTTTGTTCTAAAATATTATTGAGAAAATGTTACACTGGCTAAAATGTTACACTGACTATACTATGACATTTAGGGAAACAAACAAAATGCCATCACTATGAAAGACAAGGTTTGCAATGAATAAATCTCAGAATGAGGAAACCCACATTACATCTGCGCATGCGTGTGTGTGTGTGTGCGCGCACACACACACACACACACACACACACACTGCCTCCATAATTAACTTAATAAGTTTCTTACAGTATGCCCATGTGAGTGATGTTCAACATATTCAAGTGTTGACAAGACAGCACTGAACTCAACGCCCACATAATGGGCAAAATCAGGTGCTGAGCTCAGACACACCTTCATTGTCTGAAACTTGTAGTAAAACTACAGGAGCTGCATTGTGAAATACTCTAGAAGCAGATAGGGCTGGAGCTCTGAGGTTGCAAGCAGTTAGCTCATTAACCCTTCTGCTGTCACAGTTTGGAGCCTGCACTGAGGATATACAAGCTCCCCTAAGGAAGGATCACACATAATGAACAACCACCAACAACGTGGTCAGCTGAATAGCAGGAGAGAGTTTCCTGATAAGATTGACAAAGATATTGAAGTCTCAATGTTTTGGGGATCTTTGAACAAGAGGTTATTGAGAAATCTGCCATTATTTATGCTTGCATGCATGAATAAATAATAAATAAATTTCTATCCTGCTCTTCTACTTCCATATCCTACATCCTAGTTCAAGTCCTAGCTCAGGTCTCCTCTTTTTCTAAGATAAATAAATGGCAACTTCCTAATAATCTTCTTAACAACAGCAAATGTACAGAATATGACACCCATAATATAGGCATTGTTTGGCTCATACCTGTTATTAATGTTACATTATAAAAATTGTTCATAAAGGCCTGGGGAGTGATTAAATGAAATTTAATCCAGTGTGGCGTAGTGGTGAGAGTGTTGGACTGGAACTCGAGAGATCCGGGTTCTAGTCCCCACTCAGTCATTAAACTCACTGGGTGACTTTGGGCCAGTCACTGACTCTCAGCCTAACCTACCTCACAGGGTTTTTGTGAGGATAAAATGGAGAGGAGGATTATGTAAACCACCTTGGGTTCCTTGCAGGAAAAAAGGCGGGGTATAAATATAATAAATAAAATAAAAATAAAATAAATACTCTTTTATGTTGGTCAAATGGTCTATTAGAATTACATGAAACACTTCTAAAAGATAAACTACAAAAACCAGATTATTGTGAAACATAAACTAGAAGAAATGAGGACAGTGCACTACAGTGCACTACACTCCCAGTATGGACAGTTTAGTATTATTTTTTTAAATCCATACAATTCAAGTGAGGAATGATATGACAAAGGAGAATATTGGCTATTGGGTGGTATATAAATGTAATAAATAAATAAATAAATAGGTGAAAGGGAATTCACGTGACTTACCATCCAAGGCTGGGGGAGTGGGGGATGAAAGGAACCCCTTTGGGGCCAGAATGGGTTATACACTGAGAGTTGTGGGTCTTGCGGGGGTTGCAACTCAGGAGGCCCCCCTCAGCACCTAAAGGTGTGGCCGAAAGGACGGGAACAGATATCTGAACTCTGGGGCAGGTCAGGCATGCCCTTATTAACTAGCAAGGGGAACGGAAATCCCCTCCCATCTTAACAATGTCTGTTGCAGATCCCTGTTCTCGTAAAGTTAATAAAGTTTGTGGCCCTAGTTTACCCATCATCATTTTATTTATTTCATTTATTATTACATTTATATCCCACCTTTTTCCTCTTACAAGAAACCTGTAAGGTGGCTTAAATGGTCCTCCTCCTCTCCATTTTGTCCTCACAACAACCCTGTGAGGTAGGTTAGGCTGAGAGTCAGTGACTGGCCCCAGGTGAGCTGCTTGGCTGAGTGGGAACTAGAACCCGGCCCAGTCCAACACTGAGGACCGGTGCAGGGCAGTTTGGCGCCCTAGGCTAAATTATATTTAGCGCCCCCCCTCTCGTGCCGTGGGGGGGGCTCCGGAAAGCAGCCCTGCTCTGCAACCTCCCGCCGCCGCCGCCGCCACCGCCACCGCCACCGGACCCCCCCCGCACGCTGCTGCTGCCGCCCCCCACCTACCTTCCCACGCCTCCTCCGAAAAGGGCCCCCCGCGCTCTGTTTTTGGCCGGGGGAAACCAGAGCAACAGGGCTGTTTAAGCCCTGTTGCCCTGGTTCCTCCCGCCAAAACAGAGCGTGGGCGGGGCTCCAGAAACAGCACGGAGAAGGTAGGTGTCGGGGGGGGGAGGCGGAGCGGAGGCGAAGCGAGGCGAGGCGAGGTGGGGGGGAGGCGGCGCGGGGGGGAGGCGGCGCAGAGGCGAGGCGAGGCGGGGGGAAGCGGCACGGAGGCGAGGCAAGGTGGGGGGGAGGCGCCCAGGCTCGGCCCCACCACTACTCCGGGCGCAATCCCCCGCACTGATCTGGCTTTCTTGGTGAGGCGGGCGGGCGGGCAGGGCAGGAGCGCGCCGGCAGCGAAGAGGAGCGCAGCGTTCTGCGCCCTCTTCCGCTACGCGCCCTAGGCAACAGCCTAGTTGGCCTAGCGGTAGCGCCGGCCCTGCCAACACTCTAACCTCTATACCATACTGACTGGGTTCACACAACACGATAAGCCATAGTGGCTTATAAGCCAAGTTTGCTTCGGAGTGGCTTGTTGTGCTGTCTGAACCCAGCAGCATGGTTTGTTAACCAATGCACAAGCCACTCTGACTGGGTTCAGACAACATGACAAGCCACTCTGAAACAAACATGGCTTACAAGTCACCATGGCTTATTGTGTTGTGTGAACCCAGTCACGGCCTCTCATGTGTCTTATCACTTTATTTCTGGGTTTGGATGCAAGGAAATCTTAATACAAAGAATGAATCATGACTCACGAGAGCTGTCAAATTACAAAAGTGCTCAACAGACTAGATAGCCAGAAAAACACAGCTTCTTCCCATTGAAGCACCTGGATAAGGGTTAGATTTCCCACCAAACTGGTCACCAGCACCTGATGAGGGGGAATGGGAGGAGAACCTTCTTGAAACTTCGCCATCCCCTTCGCCATCCCCTTTCACATGCATTAAACATTTAAACACATGGAATGTCTTTCCCACTCAGCAGATGATTCACACTGGACAAACCTGCCTCAGGGGAAATTCAGACACAAATGTTTGGATTTCATACTTGTGGAAAGTGACAGCTTTAAAGTCTGACATATAATCATCAGCAGTGTAAGTTAACACTTTCTTTGTGTGATGCATATTTGAACAACCATGTTAATTTCTTACTAGATCCCTCCAACATTCATGCCTCTAGAGTTATGCTACCAGGTTTTGGGAATACCTTTAAACTGCTGGATGATACTCCAGAATAACAGAGAATAGCTGGGTAATAACAGAGAATAGCCACCCTTCGAAGCCATAGCTTGTTCTAGGGTTTACGGTAGCCACCATGGCTTAGTGTGTGTGCGAACCTAGTGAATATGTGCTGGGTTGGTTAGGACAGGTGAGATGGTAGCCTGTGATACGGAAAATCACTCTATTGTCTATTCTGCAGAAAGATATATTCAGATTTATTTGGCAAGGGGAAAAACCACCAGTTAAATATAAGATTTTACAGGATGCAAAAGAAAGAGGAGGTCTAAGTTTACCTGATCTGAAATTATATTTTGCCACTTGTTATATAGTATGGATGAAAGACTGGATTTTGTTGAAAAATAGTAGATTATTAGAGTTAGCAGGGCATGAATTGAGATTTGGATGGCACAGGTATTTGTGGTATGAGAAAGCTAAGGTGAATGTAGAATTTAACAATCACTATGTTTCATAGATTTCATAGATCATAGAGTTGGAAGGAGCCTACAAGGCTATCGAGTCCAACCCCCTGCTCAATGCAGGAAACTAGAGGAGGGGTCTCCCATCCAAGTAATAACCAGGCTTGACCCTGCTTAGCTTTCCATGCTCAGACAAGCTGAGCCAGCATAAGCCACAGGCTTGTTAGACGTGCCATTTTGAGAATATGGAATAAATATAAACCTAGGCTTTGTCCAAGAGTACCACTGTGGTTATCAGCTCAGGAAGTGCATCATAGAAAAGAAATGTCAAGTACCGGTAAATATAATTGGTTGACATATCGTGACTTGCTGGAATTTTCTCAAGGTGAATGTAAAATAAAATCAAAGAAGAATTGATAAAAGATAGTAGTAGGCGATCACTCGTGACCGAGTAAGATTGTCTTCCAGGATAAAATTACAAAAAGAACATTATAAAAGGAGGAAATTCTAAAAAATTGTGTAGACTCTAGCGATGGGTCCGTAAGTGACTATGGAGGCCAATTCTAGATCCACACAGCTTCCCACAGTGAGTACACAGGTTACCAGATGGAAGATGGTCCTGTAAAGGATTCGTTTGACGTGCTTTTCGCTTAGCACATTTCTCCCTTTCACCTTGCACTCAGGCTTCTTCAAAGTCCATGGAACCTTTGTAAAAGGCCGACCTCCAGTTAGATCATTCATGGGCCAGAGCTTCCCAGTTTTCGATGTTTATATTGCATTGTTTTAGATTAGTCTTAAGAACATCTTTAAACCTCTTATACTGACCACCGATATTCCGCTTTCCATCCTTGAGCTGGGAATAAAGTAACTACTTTGGGAGACGGCAGTCAGACATTTGACATGACCGATCCATTGAAGTTGGCGTTGAAGGATCATTTTTTCAACGCTAGTAGTCTTTGCTTCTTCCAGTACACTGACATTTGTTCGCCTATCTTCCCAAGTAATTCGCAGGATTTTCCGGAGGCAGCATTGATGAAATATTTCAAGGAGGTGGAAATGACATTTATAGATAGTCCATGTTTCGCAGGCATACAATAAAGTCGGTAATACAATGGCTTTATGAACCAGCGTTTTGATATCCCAATCCTCGAACACTCTACGTTTCATTCGAGAAAATGTGGCACTTGCAGAGCTCAAACGATGCTGGATTTCACTGTCAATGTTAGCTGTAACAGAATGATAGCTGCCAAGATAGAGAAAATGATTGACATTTTCCAGTATTGCCCCGCCAAGCTGGATAGATGGCATCACCAAAGGGTTAACTTGCACTTGCTGATGAAGCACTTGCTGATAAAGCACTTCGGTTTTTTTGATGTTAAGTGAGAGACCAAGTTTTTCGTATGCTTTATTTATTTATTTATTATTATATTATTAATCGCCCATCTGGCCGGTCACCCGGCCAGATGGGCGATTATGCTTCTGCAAAAGCATTTAGGATAGTTTGGAGATCATCCTCTGAATGTGCGGAGACCACATTATCATCAGCATACTGAAGTTCCACAACGGAGGTTGTAATTACCTTACTTTTTGCTTTCAGCCTACTGAGATTAAAAAGCTTTCCATCATGTTCGATATATAATTCCCACATCAGTGGGAAGATTGCCCTCGACAAGATGTAAAATCATGGCAATGAAAATAGCAAATAATGTTGGGGCGATAACACATCCCTGTTTAACACCTGATCCCACTTTAAATGGAGCACCATGAGAGCCATTGTTGTCCAAAACTGTTGCCGTCATATTGTCATGGAGAAGTCGCAAGATATTCACAAATTTATTGGGGCATCCAATTTTCATAAGGATAGTCCAGAGAGCCGTTCGGTCTACAGTATCAAAGGCCTTAGCCAAATCAATAAATGCCATATAAAGGGGTTGATTTTGCTCCCGGCAAAAGAAGGTTAAAAGAAGGTTATATATATGTCAATGGTAATTCAGAAATTGCGTTAAATTGACATGTGTCTTTTACATGGACTAATTGGTTTCGAACCTGTTCTCTGTCACTGGGGATGCACAAAGACTCTGTATGTGTGAGCTGTACAGAAATAGCTGTCTCTGTTCACAGTAATTCACCAATCTGAGGAAGCATAAAAGAAAGGCTATAATGTTATGCGTAGAGATGTCACTGGTTTATAATTATCTGATTCAGCATATGTATTTGTCCAGTTGGTAATTCTTGGGTGTACTACAAACTATTTTCCCCAGAAGTTCTTCTCTAGCTCAGAATGTAAAACAAGTTTTTGCACATCGACAATAAGCAGTCAGGCTGACCAGGCTGCTTTGCAAGGGAAAGCACAGAAGTTATCCAGTGTTAGCCCCTTACTCTTGAGGAAACTCTAATTGAAACTCTTTTGATGCTGAGGAATTACATGAACTATAAAGTCTGCTGTTTTATGTGCAAAAGTTCTTTAATGTTAAACTCCTACTCTTCATGAAACTCTCATTGATTTGTTAATTATATGACCAAAGCACCTGACCAAACAGCCTTTTATTTGGTGAGTATATTCTCGATCAATTATCTTGACTATTTTTTTGCAAATGGTTTACGGTCTGTGGTTGCTGTCCCACATCCAAATCTCTCTGGTTCCTGGATGTGTTTGTTTAGGGGCATGCAGCAGCTGAATTCCTAGGCAGTTCTCTTTCATGGATACTGCTGAGTGCAGGACCAGTGAAACCAAACTATAATTCCCACAGGGCAATATGATAATGCCCATGTGCATGGCACCATCAGCACATATGCACTGACAATTCAACCCCAAACAGACAAGCTTTTCCTGAGAATTACCTGAGCTAGTTCTGAACTGAGTCAAGCAGAATGTGCCTGCCACAGAGGAATGAGACCTTTGTCTTAGTAGCAGGTGGAGGTCTGTGTCTGTCTCTGTGTGTGTGTGTGTGTGTGTGTGTGTGTGAGAGAGAGAGAGAGAGAGAGAGAGAGAGAGAGAGAGAGAGAGAGAGAGAGAGAGAGAGAGAGAGAATTATACGCCTGCCTTGAGGATAGTGTGGAAAGGTACTGTACAGGTTTTCAATTGAGAAAGAACTTCCAGTCATTTTGGGCCCATATTATACAACTCATGTAGCAACCAAAGATGATGTAATCATTATGCCAATGAACACAGAAACCTGTCAGCTCACTAAGTATCCCTCCTGCCTAACTTGCTCTACCTTGTGCTACTGCTGCCCTGCCATCTCTCTGTATCACAAAGGATGATCTCTTAACGTTCACTAGATATGGCTGCCAGTTCTCTCTATGCTGCACCCTTTCCCTAGTACTCACAAATCATCTCCAATAGGTTTCAAGGAAGAAGAGTGGGACTCTTCGCAGAAGCTGCCTGCCTCACACATACCTTGCAGCAATTCCACAGCAGGCAGGGTGCCCGTTCCAAACATGTCACATCAGCTGCAAGTATCTAAACTTTTGCATTGTGTCTATCAACAAAAAGAATAAAAGAGGACTGATCATGCACTTTGGTCGTGGCAGGTTCAGGCATTGCTTTGCTTTGCTCCCAGGCAGATTCCCTCCTCCATGTGCACAGTGGAAGAACTGTGGATAATTCCCTAAGACAACTTCCTTCATAATAAATACTTTGCACTTCTACTTAAAGTGCTGTTAATCCAAGGAACTCAAAGTGTTTTGAAAGCCACAGCTAAACCTGGTGACACCCTTGAGAAGCTAGTAGGTCTTTGTTCCCTCACTTTGCCACTAAGGAAAATAAAGCACAGAGTGTTAAGTGACAGCCAGTGGCAGGTTCTCCAGAATACAGTTCTAGCAGAATGTAGGTGATTTGAAGTACAGTGTTCCATGGCAAAAATATGGTGTATTGTATCCTGAGGCATTTCTTAATGTTTGGACACAGGGTAAGAGTGTTTGCTAACTACTTGCATTAAGGCATAGCACTGTATTGCACGCAAACTCTTGCCTTAACTGAAAGTAACAGTTCACACCTTTCGTATTCTCAAAGGGTTTCCTCTGCAATGATGAGTATGCTGTGTCATCTATACAGTTTTGTGCATCCACCTGTGATCATCTCTTTTGCTTTTTACAATTTTGTTCCATATGCCCTGAACATATTTCCTGACTGTCAGAGCAATAAGACAATGGAATCAACTACCTAGGGAGGTGGTGGGCTCTCCCAGTCTGGAGGCATTCAAGGTGCGGCTGGACAGACATCTGTCAGAGATGCTTTGACCTGGATTCCTGCATTGAGCAGGGGGTTGGACTCGATGGCCTTGTAGGCCCCTTCCAACTCTACTTTTCTATGATTCTATGATTCTATTCTTATCATGCCATTTACATCTCCTCCAGATTTCTCACTTCTAAAAGCCCTTTCTTGGGCATTCACGGGGCCAGTTCACACACGCTATCATGCTGTTTTTGGTGTGTTATTTTAAAGTCAGCCCTGCTGGCCATAAGAAAAAAAAAATCAAAATCCATATTAGTGTATTATCTTTATTGAGTTGGCCTAATAAAGGTATTACACTAATACGGATTTTGGTTTTGGTCTTGCTGATGATTCTCTTAGCCTGGATGAGGAGCAGCTCCTCCAACACACCTAAGATAACTTCTCAGGTGGGTGCTCTACACTGATGCTGGGGCCCATAAGTGGAAGTCCATGATCTCACCCATCCCCCTTTTAAGTGGGAAGAATTGTGCAAACTGGGTATTTGCATAGCGTGCCCAGTTCCCACGTTACCTAAGGTGCAAGGTTGAAGGGCTGCATGTCTGCATCCAAACTTCTTGCACACGATGATAATTTGCTCGATAAGTGTGTAAACTGGTCTCAGATTTTTCCTTCTACTATCAGACAAGCCTCTCCTAACACCATCCTCACTATCCCTTTAACAAACAAGTCCTGTCTTCACTCTTCCCTTTTGTTCTGTTTATATCATCTGGAAACATTCCGAGTAGGGACCAAGTTGCTTCTGCAACCTATACAGTGTCCGGTGCACTACTGGCACTAAAGAAATATAACTAGTAATAGTTTTTACTAGTAGCTCTCTAACACACCTGCCAATGTGCTTCCAAGTCCAGGCCCCTAAGAACTTACAGCCTTAAGCCAGACCTGGCCTCTTAAAGAAAGAGCTGCTTACCGTATTTGTCAAGAAGGATCATGAAGTGCCGAATGCACAGGGCTGTGGTACATTGGAATTAAGGATTTAAGGTGGGAGTTAGCTCTGCATTGTTATGGAATTAAAAGTTTACCTGAGTGTTAGTGCTGTAGGCTTGGAGGAATTCTATATGCATATTAGGTTTAAAGCTTGGAGACATTTCAACACAACCTGATTCTCCTAGCCAAATGGGATTTCATCCCAGTCTCTTCTGGTTACTTCATCTGACGTGTGCACTACTAGTATAAATTACTCCAAACTGCCCCTCCCTTGTGCCCCAAATAGGGCGAGAGGTTTATTCCTTTTTTCATGTTATGTTTCAGCTATATAGCCTAACATTTGATTCAAAGAGCCCTCAGTATAAAATCGTAAGCAACAGATTCCAAGGAGAATGTGGATATTTTTATTTACAAGGGTGAGTCTATGCAGATCTGATAATAAATTCTGTCACAAGATAATGTTGCTTTTTGTCAGGGTCATTCCAAGAGACAGAAAAAAGCAACATTATTGTTTGACAAAATGGAATAAAATGAGTTGCTCCTGAAAGAAGGTTTAACCTGAAATGTGTTGGGTTACAACACTGTTTATAATAAAATGTTCCCTAGCATCTGCATATTTATTTACTTATTTATTTATTTTTTTACTTACTTACATTGCACCTTTCTACCAGTTTAGTCCCCCACGATGACTTACAATTGAATTAAAACCAGACAAACACAAAAACACAATAAAACAACAGCAAAGTAACTGATTCAATAACAAAATAAAACAACTGACAAGAGAAAAGCAGCAACCAAGAGCAATCAATAATCATAGATACCATCAGCACAGTTCCAAAGGCTGCCAAGGATCAGCGTAAATGGTTTTTAAAATAGGTGTCTGAAGATTAACAATGAAAATCACTTGACATATGTGCCTGGGGAGGGCATTCCAAAAATTGGGTGCCACTACTGATCAGGCCCTGTTCACCATAGCCACTCCTACATTTCTGAAGGAAAGCAGGGCTTTAGTAGATGACCCTAATGTATGGGCAGGTACTCCCAGGAGCAGATGGCAGATTCCCCATCTTTAGATCATCTGGGATGGGGTGGCAACTTGTGGCCCTCCAGATGTTTTGGCCTACAACTCTCATCATCCTTCTCCATTGGCTATGCTGGCTAGGGCTGATGAAAGTTATAGGCCAAACCATCTGGAGGGCTCACAAATTGCCCACCCTTGATCTAGGACTTCTTGAAGTCTCTTGTTTCCTTCCTCTACTCATTCATGGTGCTGTCATCCTGTTGTTGTTGTTGTTGTTCTGGCCCTTGCATAAAACCTGTGCCATGTGCATCTACATGCCAAAATATTTTATCAGGCCTAAGTGAACTAAGGTGGAAGCCATGATAGCTTTTCATCTTTGTACTGGACACTGCTTTCCATTTGCATTTGTTTTCTTTACAAATTTAGTGTCTTCATAGGTCACTCCAATAAGGCATGAAAAAGAAGCAGTATTGGTGGGTATTTTTAGCAACATGAAGCCAAAAGAGAAAGCGAGAGGACAATGAAAGTAACTAATTTTGCCTAGGGTTATAGGACAGACATATAATTAAGTTAACCGTCCATATATGGACAATTCTCCATTCACAAGTGGGTATAATTCAAGGAAACAACCCAGGCAGGATAATATGCAACATGTTCAGAAGCACACAGGCTCTTCTTGCATCACGCAGAAGGCTGCAGAAACAAAAAGGTGCTCAGTGAGTCCTTGACTACAGTGGGTTAAGTCATGGCATTACAAAACACCTCCATTGATACAGATGAAGAAAAATGTTGGAAAAGAGCCTGGCTGACTTTAAAGAACAACTTTAAATTAATTTTTCAGAGCCAACCAGCTCGCCCTCTACTGGCGGTATTTAGCAAATAATTTCCCATCCATACCAGAGGAGTTATTTGCCTAGCCTAATACCTGATCTTAACAGTTCAGGATGTTAAGAGGCTTAATTAACAAACTGGACCAACTGGGATATGAAACGATGTCATCCTGTCTCTCACCTTACTCCTTCTCCCTGGAGTGTTCCGATTTGGGTCTAGAGTGGGCTAATCTTTATCAGAACTATGACACCAGACTGGCAGCATGCTAATACATAACAGAAATATACAGGAGGAATTTCACCACTAGTGTACCATGTTGCCCTGTGTTTACTTGCTCTGTGCATTGAAATCAGCACTAGGAGGTGATTCTATGCCTGTTAAGTACCACGAGTATCAAATTCCTTGATAGTAAGGAAAGAGGAGTGAGTGTACAGGACATACTGTCACTGCATCAACCCTCTCAGTTGTTGGCTTACCAGGGAACAGAGCCAGCAAGGCCTACCATGGTCAGGTGGGGATGAGTCCAGCTTTCTGGTGCTCACTTGCCTTTGATGGCCAAGGCTAAATATTGAGCTTGATTCAATTGCTGCTCCAACTCCCAACTCCCAGAGAGGAGTTGCACAGAGCTATGTGTGGTGTGTATTCTATTCACACTTTTAGATTTCTAGATTGTTGTGTCGTAATGTTGTGACAGAATGCATCCCTACACCAAGTTTCCAATCAGACCGAGATCCTCTTGCTGCTGAGCAATTTTCACACAACTACACATTACAGTGTTGGTGCGTGTGCTCGTGAGCAGCAGAGTGCGTGTGCACATGGGAGATTTAAAATCCTGTCTGTGTGCTAGCAGAGGCCTGTTATTCCACACACAGATCTTCCAGATCTCAGCTCAGCCTTTTCGCAGTGTGCAGCGTGTTGTGAAGATGCCAGCCAAGCCTGCCTATAATCCAACTTGCTTCCAGCTTCCCCGTTTGCAGATTAATCCATGGAGTCAGGAAACACTCTGTAACACCACAGGTCTAATTCTACCTGTTTATTCACTTAGCAAGTAAAGTTCTACAGAGTATACATTTCCTAGTTACAGTCCATGTGCAGAGTATAAATGCATAGCAAGCATTACATCCAGTGGAGTAAGTTGAGCTTCACTCCACCTCAGCAAAGAAGTTACATTGTTGCAGTGACAAAAGTCCAGCAAGAAGAACAAAGGAGAAGAGAGAAAGCAGTCCTGCCTCTCTCTAAGATGGCTTCAGACAGAAAAAAAGTTAGCACGTCATCAGAACATACAAACCATGTGACTAGCTCATAATGCTCCCATGGTCTAGGCTTCCCATGCGAAAAACACGAGAACTCAGAAAGGCATAACAAACTTGTTTACAGCCATTCTGTTATTTCCATGTGTAAACAGTGTGCTACAGCTGGTGAAGTGATACATATCACAACATATAGATGGGGTTGAATTGATCCAATGTTCCGATATAAAATTTCAGCAAGATAGGGCAGACCTTCATCAGAATGATTGTATCAATAATGGAACAGAATGCATGGATTAATGTATTTGCACTGAGAAAGCAGAGAGCTTCAGCTATTGGGAGGTATAGAAATAAAATCATCATCTAGTTTTTCTAACCTATTAATAATACTTTAGTTGATTAATCATTTGACGTTGGATCAATCAATAAAATTTAAATAAATTTGCTTATTATCAAAACCTCAATATACCTTTTTGAGATATAAAGGACAAAATAAATTACAGTTTAATAAAGCAATAGCCTAAAAAAAAAAAAAAAAAAAGCAAGCATGCCCTTAACACTCAGATCTAACAGTTAAACTTGCCCCATCAATTAATTAACTAATGGTTTAGTTGATTAAACTATTGGTTAACACTTGCATTAGTCTACTTTTCACACAATCATTTCTTAAATTTGCCAACAGGAACACTGAAGTATCTTGTAAAATGGCTTTATTTGTTCTTTTATAAAATCTCATGCTGAATTTGTTGACCACTATATTATAAATTGTGCTTCAAAGATTTAACGTTTTCTGGTTTAAAATAAGTAATTGGCTGGTGTGCAGCCAACACTTTGTGCTGTATTGTATACTGTCATGGCTAATAGCTAAAAAAAATAATGAAATTGAATTGAATTGATGAAGGCTGCAATCATATACATTTAGCTGGGAGTAATACAGGGGAACACAGGGGAACTTACTTCTGCACAGACATGCGTAGCATTGCACTGTAACAATCAGAGTTCTAATAACAGCCCATTTCAGTTTAAGCCAGACTGCAGCATGCACAAGTGAAATCACACACCTCATTCCAACCACCACACAGTGCATGCTTGTGTAACACATATTTTACAGTAGAGACCTCTACACCCCATTCCTCCATTCCCCCAATATCTCTTATGGAATTGGGCTTAACCATCCCTCCAGCTTATTAAGGCTAGTGGCATTAGCCCACTAATGTTGAATTAGCCCACCCAATGCCTTGTTCAGCCACAAACCTCCCTGTGGTTAAAGATTGCAAGGCTCAACTGATCTCCCACTGCAGGATGAAAGGTAGGAAGCTTTGCAGCTTGCGTGACCAGCTGTCCCATCTTGTTCATTCATATTTTCGTGCAGGGCTCTCTACAGTTCTCTCACAGCCACACTGTGGCTCAGAAAAGATGAATGAAGTGGAGGCTTGGAAGGAGATTACCACAGCACTATAAGCCCATGTACTGCCAGAGAGGTGATAACAGAACGTTGTAGGGCAGCTGGGGCCACTCACAGACTGTGTGGGCTAGGCTGACAAAGGGCCTGAAAAGACCTCTGGACAAAGCGGCCGAAAGGTGGCCCTTGGCTTAATTTTATGCTGTACTGGCCCCATGGAGGTGGGGATAATCAGACTTAAGGAACAGCAGCCACACGCCTAATAAGGTTCAGAGTAAATACTGGGGTCATCATCAAAGGAAGGAGAATGGCCCCATCTGGTGCCTCTAAGTCTTTTGTGTGAGGATGGATGACAATCACATTTCTATACGATTTTCGTCTTAAGGTAGCAATATGTCTTGCTTACCGTGGGAGCCATACAGTGTATCTGCCAATGTTCTGGACAGAAACTCTCTCAAATGAAAAGCAAAGGTTGGATATAAGAAAAATTCCAAAATCCATATTAGTGTAATACCTTTATTTGGTCAACCAAAAGTTCACTAAAAAAAACTTTTGTTTGGCCCAGTAAAGGGATTATACAAATATGGATTTTGGAATCTCTCCAGTGAGAGACTTTTGATTACTTTCTAAAGGTGTCTGTACAGTTAACTGGTGCAGGAGAGCCAGGCCTGAGTTTTCATTGCAGTTCTGGGAAGTGAGTTCTAGTTCCTGTTGTTACGAAAACAGAGAGATCCTTTCAATCTTCTGTTCCTTATAGCAACAGTAGCAACTTTGGCTACTGCTGCCTCTTGGAATACTAGAGCACAATCAGTAGTTTAATAAAATAACTGGATTATTACAGGCATAATGTAGGCAGAGTGTCCCAATGGCTCATATGAAGACACAGGGAAACCGCCAAACCTGACTGATATTTGTGATATTAAATTGGCAACTATTTTTCCATTGTTTGCCAGCTTAAAAGTACACTTGCTTACAGTTTTTTTTATGGTGTAGACTGAAACAGGATATTGGACTGGCCCCCAGTTACAGGATATATGTATAGAGTTTAGAGTTTATGGATTTCACTCTATTAAAGTTATAGCATATATATGACTTGCTATTGTGTATTTCTCTTTACTGTGCACTTAGCATATATTCATCGGGAACCATTTAGAATTTTCTAACAATTTTATTTTATCTGTGTTTTAATTGGCATTCAGAATAATGTGAAAATTTCCTTTTAATTTCTGAAGCAAATTCAGCTGCCTTGCTGAGTTGGTCATTGCATGAGAGAATAGGCTTGTCACAATCATTCCACCTTTGCTGGAGATGGAAGAAGGGATATTGGATTTGACCCGAGGATATAACATGTTACTCTCCTATGCTTTGATAGAGAAAGTGAAGCCACCAGGCCAATTCTGTAAGCAGAAACAGCCCAAGCCTTTCCAGCAGGATGGCCACATGCGCATCACCAAAAAAGAGGAAATGCCTCACTCAAAAAGAGAATAAAAGGGACACCAATTTGCATAAATCTTTGCAACTGGGTTGGAGTTATGTGTGACTCTGTTATGGACAGATCACTATCTGGTTAGCTTTCCCTGCTGGTATGAACCTCTGTTGGGGTGGAAGATGAGTTAAAATGATCCACCCCAGGCGCCTGATGGATCCGAATTGTTTCCTGAATGCACTTGGGGAATTTCCTGTTGCATTTGTGGGCAGTACTGTCAAAACCCTAGCTGATTTGTAGAATACAGAAATGGCCTGGGTTGTTGACATTATTGCTCCTAAGGCAAGCTCCCTCTCCCTCCCAGTGGAGCCAGGTCAGCACTCTGGTTTAACAGGAAGTTGAGGGCAATAAAACAGGAGGGACATTGGCTAGAGTGCTGTTAGAGAAAAACTCATGATGAATCCGGCTGAACATGGGTGAAAGGCCATCTAAAGACCTATACCATGGCAGTGAAGAAAGCTTACTTCTCTGCCATCATCATAGTCCACACAGAATAGACTGGTGATGCTTTTCCGTACTGTGTGAGGCCTTCTTTGCCAAGAGGTTGGAATGGGGGAGCCGGAGCAGTCGGTGGCTTACTGTGAACAATTTGCTTCATTTTTCATTCATTCATTTTCCTTGGATTCACCTTGGCTTGGACTCCAATATTGGGGTAGGTCAAATTGATTGTCCAGTTGTCTTGGCTTCTTTTCTGCTTGTAGTTCTCAAGGATGTGGACAGGGTATCTGGAATGGTGTGGACTACCAACTGTGTACTCAACCCTTGCCCTTGTTGGCTGATTAAATTGGCCAAGGTGGGACTGATGCCTTGGCTAAGAAAAGTCATTAGAGCCTCTTTGAGGGAGGGGGTTGTTCCCTCTTGCTTAAAAGAGACAGTAAAAATACCTTAATTAAAGAAACCTTTACGTGAACCAACAGATCTGTCTAACTATAGGCCAGTTGCAAATGTACCATTCTTGACTAAGGTGATCGAGAAGAGGTGGCATTGCAACTCCAGATGCATCTGAATGATACTGATTATCTGGACCTATTTCAATCTGGCTTCTGGCCAGGATATAGGACTGAGACTATTTTGGCCATATTGGTGGATGACCTATGCCAGAAACTGAATGGGGGGAGCATGACCCTATTAGTCATGGACCTCTTCGACCTCTCAGTGGCTTTTGATACCATCAACCATGGTATCCTTTTGGACTGCCTGGCAGGGCTGGGCCTTGGGTGTACTGTTCTGCAGTGGTTCTGGTCCTTTCTGTAACTATTGGACCATGTCCAGAAGGTGTTATTAGAAAATTACTATTTGACTCCAGGGCTGCTGGCCTGGAGTTCCACACAGTTCTATCTTGTCTGACATATTATTTAATATTTACATAAAATTGCTGGGGGAGATCATTCAGAGCTTTGGAATAAGGTGCCACCAATATGCTGATGACACCTAGCTCTGTTGCTCTTTGTCACCTAACACCAAGGAAGCAGTCGAAATCTTGCACTGGTTGCTGGATGAGGGTGAACACGCAGAGGTTAAATCCAGACAAGACAGAGGTATTGTTGATCAGCAGAAAGCCTGACTTGGGGATTAGCATTCAACCTGGAAGGGGTTGCACTCCCCCTGAAGTATCAAGTCTGTAGCTTGGGTGTGCTCCTTGACTCTGTCCCTGGATCTTCAGGTGGCAGTGGTGGTAAGGATTGCTTTTGCATAATTAAGCTTGGTGTGCCAGCTATGACCTTGAGTTGGTCTGACTTGGCAACAGTTATCCATGCCTTGCTACATCTCAGTTAGACTACTGTAATGCACTCTACATGGGGCTACCCTTGAACAGTGTTCTGGAGGCTTCACCTGGTGCAAAATGCAGCAGTTAGGCTGCCAACTGGTGCACAGTATTGGTATCATATTGCACCTGTCTTGAGAGAGCTTGCATGGGTTGTCAATTGCTTTCGGGCTCAGTTCAAGGTGTTCGTTTTAACCTTTAAAGCCCTAATCGGCTTAGGGCCTGACTGTCTAAGGGGCTGCCTGTCTCGTTATGAACCTGTCTGGTTATTAAGATCTGCAAATGTTGTTTTGGAAAATTCAATAAAAAAATTTTCAAAAAAAAAAAAAAGATCTGCAGGAGAGGCCATTGCCTGCAGAGTCTGTTTGTCGTGTGAAAAGGTTTTATCTTGTGTTACTCCCAAACTGTGGAATGCGTTCCCTCAAGAACTATGATTGGCCTCTACTCTCTTGGCTTTTAGAAAGGGTGCAAAGACATGTCTTTTTAATTTAGACTTTTAAATTATGTGGTTCTTTTGATGTTTTACTGTTTTTAATGTTGCTTTTTATTGTTTTAAGGTTTTATTGTTTTAAATTATTTTGTATCACCTCGGCAGCTTTTCAACAAATAAGGCAGTATATAAATGTTAACAATAAATATATAAATACATAATACATTTTGCATATGCTAATTTATATGTATAAATGCAAATTTAAAAATAATTGCTATATGGTAATTTAAATGGAAATACCATACATCTCACCATAGTGGGAATGATTGTGAGCAGGTGAGCTCTGTGCCTACTCGCCTGCTCAATGGAGAGGAGGAGGATTATGTAAGCCGCCTTGGGTTCCTTGCAGGAAAAAAGGTGAGATACAAATATAATATATAAATAAATAAATAAAATAAACTGTTGATCGGCAACTTCAAGGCCCCTGCTTCTCTCCCTTCTTAGGGCTCTTTATCCTTAAACCTGACTTGGACTGGACTTCAAAGAGAAGATTGTCTTCTATAAAGTAGGACCCATGGCCACCCAACTTTCCAGTTGGCTACACAGAAGGAAACTTTCCTTATACACCATTTTTGTGATGTTAAGTTCCGAATTCACTCTCTCCCTCTATTTTTTCCATGTTATGGTTAGGAAAAAATGTCAGAACCCTAAAAATATTTTCTCCAGGTAATGAAGGGTAAGCTAATAATTAAGAGTAATAAGGTTACTCATGCCTTTCAGTCCTTCATAATGCTGTCTAATACTATATAATTAGTATTTACATGCAGGTAACTTAAAATCAATAGCATTAGAAGATGATGGTAAAAATTTATAATGAAAAGATTTGGATTCACTGGGCATAGCATATCCTGCTTGCTTTTTCAAAATAATAAATATTACACTGTGGTTTGTCTTTCTATATTTAATTGTTACTTTTATGCATATCCTATTAAAAATGGAGCTTGGTGGTACTGTAATTGTAACAATATTTTGGATAAAATCCTTATCTCACATAAAGCTTGCCAGATAAAATAAGTAGTCCATCTTCTTTCTTTCTTTCTTTCTTTCTTAGTATTATTGACATGGTTGTCCATTTTTCTTCCCAGGTTTATATTCTATCATTTCTTTAATCTTCCCTCTTTTTCTGTTCTCAAATTCCTTCTATTTTCTTTTTAGCATCACTAATATTTGACCTTTTCTCTCTGTTGATGCTTCTTCGGCCCAGGCTCTTTGTTTATCTCTTATCTCAACAAGTGTAATGTTCTGTTCACTGGCTGGCATTCCCATCTCTTACTTTACATCCAATAGAGAAATTTTAATTAACCATATGAGTTTTTGTCAATTAATCTATCAATTCCATTTTCAAACAGGTAAAAACAATAGTTCTGAAGCAAGAAGCAATGTTTCTTCTCTTTTCATAATCTGTTGCATTCATGTGTTGTAGCAGCCATCATGTTAGAAGTGGTTTTTAGACTGTTTTTTAAAAATATTTTTCTATATAAACCACTTAAGGTGCAATCCTATGCATGTTTAGATGGCTATGTTGGCTGGGGCATGCTGGGAGTTGTAGGTCTTTTTTCTGTCTAAACATGCATAGGATTGCGCTCATAGAGATTTCATTATAGAAGATGGTATATTATTACTGCTAATGAAGTATATCAGTGTTATAAATGAAAGAATTAAGAAATAAAATAAATAAGGAGACATCCCTCCTATGTGAAAGAAAACAGGGAATGCCCTTTTTAAAGACACACCTGCCATCGTAATATAAGTATTTAATAAATACTTATATTATAAATAATACATATTTTTAAAATCTGCTATCTGATTGATCAGAGGCACATTTTTAATCAATTAAAAGTGGTTTCAACCAATTAATCTAATCAATTAATGGGTTAACACTGCAGCTCAAATAACTACATAGGATTTACAGAGCAATCCTTACGTGTGTGTGTATGTGTGTGTATGTGCGTGAGATATGTGGTGGCGTGTCTGCCACATCCAAAGCCCTGCCGGCTCACAGTGGCTAGGTCGGGAAGTGAAGGTGATGTTTTGCTGGGTTTTGAGACGGGGTTTAATATGTTAAATGTTTCCCTCCCATTGAAATCAATGGGAGTTAATAAACTATGCCAGTTCCTGGGCTGCCATCGTTTGTTTAAGGTCTTCTTTGGGGGGCATGTTCAGGGAATGGGAGAACTCTGGATATTACAGATCCAGGTTCTCCCTCAGTCCACCCCAAACATACCCCTTTTTCTCCTTCACCACCACTGGAGCACAGATGGCAGAAGAGCAAGGGCTGCGGAGGTTTCCACTGCAGCAACAGAGAGGCCTGTAGTGGCAGACCTCCCTCTCTGCCCATGGAGAGGGAAATCCAAAATATCCTATGCCCCTGGGATGCCCCTCCCAGGGGCGATAGGATTGCCCCCTTAACTGTAATGTAAACATTTAAAATCTAAACCTTTAAAGCCTCCTTTTCCCTGCAAATACTTGTATCCATTCCAATATAATAAAAAAGAAACATCCACACTTTAATTTTTGTTCTTAATTTCACTGCTCACATTACCCTTCTTCTCATAGTCTCAGCCATATTTCCCTCCTGAAAATATTGAGTGATCCAAGTGTGGGTCTGGAACCTTAAATAAAGCCTGTGGAACACTACTTCACACATTATATTTTTCAGGTTATTATATAAGACACCACACGTGTATACCTAAACATTTATGTGTGGATATGATAAACATCTCACCAGCTAATGGAGATTGGCTGCAGCTCCCTGCTGAATGTACAGTTGGTGACAAACCCAGGTTTGCCACTATGTAATGTGTGAAAATGCCCATACAAAGTCAAATAGCCATCTGTCATGATGGCTATGCTACAAATCAGAATCGAGTGTGCTTGACTCTGAAGGAGCTTTTGTCATTGTCTGGAAAGCTTTTCTAATATTTTGTATTAGGACAGCATTAGCAGAGCAGAGAGAAATAAAAGACCATTTATATGTCATATATATATATATATATATGTATGTATGTGTGTGTGTGTGTGTGTATACACACACACACGCACACACACACACACACCACAATCCATGTGCAGACAGCCTGCTCAGTTTTGTTGAGGAATAAAGTAACGAACATGCATAGAAATGCAGTGCCCTGTGTGTCTTTGGCCTGTTGAAGCCCCTTCTGCTCACCGCTCTGTTTATACATGATAGACAACTAATTAACATCCAAGCCTCTTGAAAGGTCTTTTCAGAGGTAATGTACTGACAGATTATGTCAGTAAGGAGCACTGATTTGTCTAAGCAGTGATCACATTGTTTCAGACTGAATGAGGTGAATATTAAACTGCTTTAAATGCACTCTTCATAAAGCACTAATTACATACTCCCAGGGGAGAACAGGCAAGGAATACTAAACAGCAGAAAAGTCAACAGAGTTCTTTTTATAGTATGTTGCTGGGTTCTGTGTTTTTCTTTCTCTTGCACTCACTCTCTCTCTCTCTTACAGTAAAATCACAGCACGCAGAAGAATACACATTTATAGCACAATGGTTCACATCTAATTATATGGCAATCATTAGTTTTAAACTGGCTGTATTATATTTTCTTTGATATATTGTGCCCCCCAGCATCACTCCGCATCAAACATTTCCAATGGCAGATTTTCTCCTCTTCTAACAAATGATTTTCCCCCCACTAGAATTTGCTTATTGTCCTTGGGGGTTTTTTTTTGGGTTTTTTTAAATATCTGATTTAAATTGGCAGGAATAAAAAGGGCAAATGGAGGGGGGAACGTCTGTTTAAGCAAAATACAAATCTGCATACTCCCTCCTGGAATAGTACATTTTATTAACTACTAGATACTGTATTCGTTTTTTAGAATTAAAAAGAAGCAGTAATCATCCAACAGTACTTTCCCATGGCTCTTGCTGAACCCCTGGGTTCAACTGTACAGCTATTCCAAAAGCATAAAAGACTTTGCTCTTTTTTTCTTTCTTTTTTTTAATGCAGCTAGGGAATTAAAGTAACCATGAGCCAGATGCTAACTGCAAAGAAAATTTCTGGAATTTTATTATTCTAAAGGTATCAAAAGAAACAGGGAGAGGCAGTGCGAAGCAGCTCTATTTCCACTAGCATCCTCCAGAAACTGGACTGATGAGTTTATGGAATGCAGCAACGCCAAGAATCATAACAAGATGGATGTGGTCTATTTATCTGTTCTTCTATCCCAGTACCATACTCTCCAGCCATTTATCCAAGCTCATGTCATATTAAAAAATCTCAAAGGCTAAGATGTACTTGTGGTACTAATAGTGAAGACTAAAACCCACTCTGATGTCTTTTCTGGAGTGCTTCACCCTCCAAGCCTTCTAGATGAGAGCTGCAGGGATGCCTGGCATTCCTTTTCTATCTCTTTCTTTTCTCTCTCAATATTTCTCTCTTAATATTCCCTATTATATAAACAAAGATGAATCAAGAATAAAAAAGACCAATAAATCAGATTAAGAGATAAAACATTTATATAGTGCTTTAGTATGTCTGAAGTACTTATTCATTATTTTTATTTATTTATTTTATTACATTATTATCTCAGTATTTCCAACATTATCTCCGTAGTATTTACAACATCCCTTTATGGTAGGTGGATGATGATGATGATGATGATGATGATGATGATGATGATGATTATCTTTTCTATACCACCCCATAGCCAAAGCTCTCTGGGCAGTTTACAAAATATTAAAACCTTAAAAATATATCAACATAATATAAAAACCATGTACAAAACAATGGAAAACACTAATCAATAAACCTCGCAGGACCATTTAAAACCTTATCATATGCTGCCAAAGGCTGGGAGAGGAGGAAAGTCTTAACCTGGCGCCAAAAGGATGACAATGTTAGTGCCAGGCGGACCTCAGAGGGGAGAGCATTCCCCAAGTGGGGGATCACCACTGAGAAGGTCCTTTTTCTTGTTGCCATCTCTGAACCGGTCCCTCGGAGCAGACACCTGGAAGAAGGAAGGCCTCAGATGACAATTGTAGTGTATGGGTAGGTTCACACTGGGAGAGGTGCTCCATCAGGCATTGTGGTTCTGTACCATGTAAGGCTTTATAGGTCAAAACCAGCACCTTAAATTGGGCTCGGAAACATACAGGCAGCCAGTGCAAGCAGATCAGAAATGCTGTTATATGTTCAGACCTTCCAATCCCTATAATTATTATCAATCTGGCTGCCAAATTTTGCACAAGCTGCAACTCTTGAACCTTCTTCAAGGGCAGCCCCACGTAGAACACACTGTAGTACCGTATTTTTCCGTGTATAAGACGCCCCCATGTATAAGACGCCCCCCACTGGGCAGTTTTGCGACCGCACGGTTCTCTCCTCAGCTTACTTCCGTGTATAAGACGACCCTCAATTTTTAGTCTAACAATTTTAGGGAAAAGTATAGTCTTATACATGGAAAAATACTGTAATCTAACTTGGAGGCTACCAGAGCATAGACTACTGAAGCCAGGTTATCCCTGTCAAGATAGGGGCACAGCTGGGCCACCAACCAAAGCTGGTGGAAGATACTCCATGCCAGTGAGGCCACCTGAACATCCAGGGACAAAGATGACTGCAAGAGAACCCTCAAGCTACGAACCTTCTCCTTCAGGGAATATGCAACCCCATGCAGAACACATTCAACACCCTCCATCTGGTCAGAAGAACCACTACCCACTAGCAGCAGCTCGGTCTTGTCTGGATTAAGCTTCAGTTAATTAGCCTTCATTCAGTCAATTGTCACAGCCAGGTACTGATCTAGCACATCCACAGCCCTAATACTGATCCGTACATAGATTTCATAGATCATAGAGTTGGAAGGAGCCTACAAGGCTATCGAGTCCAACCCCCTGCTCAGTGCAGGAAACTAGAGGAGGGGTCTCCCATCCAAGTAACAACCAGGCCTGACCCTGCTTAGCTTTCCACACTCAGACAAGCTGAGCCAGCATAAGCCACAGCCCTGTACTGAAGATGAGAGATCATGACTTGCCTAAGGCAAGATGTGAACCAGGAACTTCTTGACTAACAGTTGTTGTTATCATTATTTATTAAATTTATGTGTCACTTCCCACTGCAAAAAGGAGTCTCAAAGCAACCTACACATAGAAATACAGACATCCAAAATTAATATAACAGGGAAAAAAACCCAAAATCAATATAAACCACAATCAGCACATAATCTTTAAAAATAAAAAGTTGTATCCAACTGCGCCCTGGCGCTAGCACTAATGATGTCACACTAGCATAAACCAACACTTGCACAACATAACTACATAGTGTTTGCTAGCGCAATGGGAAAAAGCAGTCATTTGCTGTTGAAACTCGCTGCTTTTCCTCATAGCCCCAGCAAGCACTAGTGGCATTGCGTAAGCGCTGGTTTATGGTATGGTATTGCAATGTGATTGGCGCTAGCACTGGGGCACGGTTAGATACTACCCAAACACAATAAAAAAATATATAATCTAAAAACAATACAGTATGAAAAGCGTTCATCCGCAATACACATCTCCCACAACCCTCACAGCCTAGAATGAAGACCACAAAAGCAATCCACAATGATTGGGCCATAACTAATGTCCAAATGCCTAGGGGAAATGAGTCCATCTTTGCCTGGTTCTGAAACGATGACAGTGTCAGCTCCAGGCAAGCTTCCTTGGGGAAAGTGTTCCGTTCCATAAATGCTTAATTACTATATACTTTCATAGATCATAGAGTTGGAAGGAGCCTAAAAGGCTATCGAGTCTGACCCCCTGCTCAATGCAGGAAACTAGAGGAGGGGTCTTCCTCACATGTGAGCACGTGAGACAAGAAGTTCCTGGTAGACATCTTGCCTTAGGCAAGTCATGCTCTCTCAGCTTCAGCTCAGGGATGAGTTAGCATTAACCTACCTTAAAGTGGTGTTGTAAAGATTACTGAGTTAATGAATATTAAGTACTCTGAACATACTAAAGCACTATACAGGCAGTCCCCAGGTTACGAACAAGTTCCGTTCTTAAGAATGTCTTTAAGTCGAATTTGTATGTAAGTCGGAACAGCATAGCGTTCTATATGTTAAAATCGGCATTTACGCAAATTGCGTAAATTACGCAAATTGCGTAGTCTACTACACTACGTACTCTACGTAAACGACATAGCGCCGGGGGACCCAGAAGTCCGTTCTTAAGTATGGGTTGTCTGTAAGTCGGACATTCTTAACTCAGGGACTGCCTGTATAAATGTCAGGTATTATCTTAATGTGATTCACTGGTCTATATCATTCTTGATACATCTTGGCTTATTTAATATTCAGGGAGTGGGCTGGTTGAGTTACAATGGAATTTTGATTTCATTCAGGCTGTGAAATGATTACATAGTCAGTATAACATATGCAAAGCTGCTTGTACGGTTGACTGAAAATTCAATAAAAATTCAAAGCACCCCATCTCTCATACATGGCCATACTGCACTGCAAGCCAATGGAATTTATTTCCAACCTCTCTGATTTTTGATGCACCCAATCAGGAGAGCCCTGACATTTCTCTAGTTTCAGCCATTGTCTACGGTAGTTCTGGAGGGTCAAAGTAGAGAACTTTCAACTTAATAGGCCACATCTGTGGTGAGTCATGGTGGGGAGAGTTACTGCATCACGAGCATAGCTGCAGGGCCCCACCTGCAAGATTTTAAGATCTAAATACTTGGTTTATGTCTTGGCTAGAAAGGACTGTTGGTCAACTCCACAACCCTTTCTTCCCACTAATGATAGAAATGCTATCAAAAGGTTTGTTTCCAATACCTTTGCTGCAGCAAGAGCATGCCAAACAGTTGTAGCTGTGTGTAGTATTGATAGTTTTATAAGTGGTATCTGATGGTCTTATTTGGCTGCTTTGTATGATATTATTTATATATGTTTAATATTTTGTTCTGATTTATGGTTTTTGACTAATAAACTCCTTCTAATTCTGATTTTCCCACTCCACTTTACTAAATCATGGGAAATGAACATGTTGGTAGCACAGCTCATGTGCTGCTGGTACAGTATCGTGGCAGGTTCAACCCTCAGGGCAGAGCCACTGCCTAGGGACAGAAACAAGTGGGAATTGACTTTCACAGACATGGACACATGCTGCACTGGAAGTGATGAGCCTCGGGCCCCCTCTCTTCTGCATGTTGTGGGAGGCCTTTATGGCCTCAGCCTTGTAGGCACAAATAGATATCCAGTTTTCTCACTCATCACCAGCTCTTAATATTCATGAACCTGGTTCAAGAAATGCTTTTGGTGGTAGTAAGGTTTAAATGCCACGCTCGGGGACATGATTTGTGATAATAAGACAACATGGTATCAAGCTCCCATAATAATTATGAGACTGAAAAATGAACTTATCCATGACAACAGAGGTTGAGTAACAGACAGATGTGCTGCCATCCCTTTAAGTCAGATGACTTTAGGTCTCATACTTGCCCTCAACAAAACTCTTGGTGGGGATAATAAAACTTTCTATTAGAATGTCTAACGTTCTTTGCACAACAGCTCTGTGGGCTGGCTTTCCCAAGTCAAAAAATAAATAAGGGGTGGTTAGATGCCATTAAAAATATGGTATTTCAGGCGGGAATATGGGGTGGGTTAGGATTTTAAAAGAATTTTTTATACTGTTTTAATTATCATGTTTTATTGTATTGTTTTAATTGTACATCGCCCAGGGTGGCCAGGTGACTGGCCAGATGGGCGATCAACAAATATAATAAATAAATAAATAAATAAATAACCTATTGACAGTCAATAAAAGTTCAGCATCTAAATGATATGCTTGCATTTTGAAAAGTGGAAGCTCCTCTGTGCCTCCTAAACTCCCCACCTACAGCATGCCACTTGCCAGCCACTCGCTATGTACAGATGCTGCCTGCCCAGAATTCTGGAGGAAAGGATTTTAAACAGAAGCACATGGTACTTGCCAAGATCTTTTTTAATCCTCACCCAATGTAATGCATCCTTTGGATATTAATAGGACCCATGAACTTATGATCCTGTAGTTTTCTTTTTAGCCAAGTTGTAATACCTGTCTGATGGGGACAAGGATAGCAAAAGGGAGGAATAGAGCATGGGTGCTATAAGTGGCATAGGTAGTAGACAACTGGCAAAATTAGGAAGGAACAGGAGGGCTGGTGAACCTGGACATGAAATAAAGTCAGGCTTTACATGCCTGCCTACTTTTTTTAGCACTGTGCTGCTGCCAGTCCCAGGTGCAGCAAAGGCTAAAGGCTAAAGAACACGAGGATGGATACTTAGTGTAGTGGCACTATCTCCTACTTTGGATCTGATTTGTGTGGCACAGCACTCTTGCCAAAAAGCTGGACGGGCTGTTAGCTTTTCCATTTGTGTTAGTACCAGCATTCCCACTTTATATACAACCTTATCCAACCTGGTTCCTACTTCTCAAAGAATCACAAATAGGAACAACCAATAGAATTCTGCCTCCCTTCCACTGCTGTGTACCATTCCAGGCTGTGGGTTCTGATGACACTCTTTGATGTAGCTCTTAGGCTGCAAGGTTCTGCTAGGGATCAGATCTCGAGCAGGGATCAGGTTGGGTTGGGTCAAGTGTCTCAGAGCTGATGCACTACAGAAAGCTCAGAGTGGTGCTGAGGCTTGAAGCCAGGCAGAATTGTCTGTATGTTGTTCCAGTGAAGATCAGAGCAAGGCTGAAGCTTAAATAGGAAGTTACCATACCAGCCTTTAGGCTGGTTAGCTCCGCCTCTATACCGACTGACTTTGATTCTTAAAGGGGCCTGGTCTGTTTCAGCTATCTCAGGCTGTGGAGACCTGGGAGTGGTTGTTGCATGCTAGTGCCTCAAGTCCTCAGAGTCTGGGAATGGGAATGCAACCTCCTCTGGATGCAGGTGGAGGGCACCCCCCCTGGGGTTCCTTTGGAAAAGTGGGTTATGGGGGGATGGAAGCCTCGCAATGTTTTTCTGTGACTGAGTCTTCTCCTGTTGACTCTGGAGCTTCTTCTGAGGACAAGGGGTCGGAATACTCTGAGGATGATGGTTTGGGGTGCTGGTCCATGACATGGTGTTGCTCTGGTTTGTCAGGCTCTGCTCCCAGGAAGACAGCCTTCTTCGGTGCAATGGATTTAAAGTATAGATTGGTAGATATAGGTTAAACAATTGGATGGTGTTTTGAGCTTTAAGGAAAATTCAGCAAAAAGGAAGTAAGTTCAGCTGCCTAGGCTTGTTGTGGACTAGTCTTCCTTATTCAGGAAAAGGCTGGACAGAAATCTTTTAAAAGTGTTTTAAAATGAGGTATAATGATATAATTAATATTTTGCAGGATTTATTTATGGAGTTGACTTTCACAAGATGAGCTTAGATAGCTTTAAAAGTGGATTAGACTACAATCCTATGCACACTTTCCTGGGAGTAAGCCCCACTGAATACAATGAGGCTTACAGCTGAGTAGATATACATACAATTGCACTGTTAAGACAGATTCATGGAGGATAAAGCTATCAATAGTTACATGTCACTGATGGCTGTATGCAACCTTCAGGTTCAGAGGCAGTATGCCACTGAAGGATGGTTATTGCCTTCATGCCCTGCTTGTGAGCTTCCTACAGGCATCTGGTTAACTGGTTTACCAGTATGGAACACAGGATGCTGGGGTTGGACGGACCTTTCCAGCAGAGCTCTTCTTATGTTCTTAAGTCCTACCTTAGGGCCTATAACTTTTTTGAGTCTCTCTCCACTCTATTACCCTATGAGATAACTTATTATATAGAGCAACGTTCTCCAACCTGGGGGTCGGGACCCCCAAGGGGGTCGCGACATGCTTTCTGGGGGGTCGCCAGCTATACTGGAAGGAGGGAGGGAGGGGGAGGTATTTTCCTACAGCACCAGGCGCTTGCAATCCAATTGCTGGAGAAGGAGAGAGCACGCGCACGCGCGCCTACACTGGTGCTTTATGGGTAACAGGCACGTGAGCCTTGAGAAGGAGCCGCTGCCTGCAGTTGCCGCCAAGCACCTCCTTCGCCTCGTGCTTCTCCTCATTGTGCTGGAGTGAGTGAGTGAGTGAGTCGCTGCCTGCAGTTGCCGCCAACATCTCGCCTCCTCCTCCTCATGCTGGTGTGTGTGTGTGTGTGTGTGTGTGTGTGTGTGTGTGTGAGAGAGAGAGAGAGAGAGAGAGAGAGAGAGGAGACGACGCTGCCTGCAGTTGCCGCCAACACGCGCTTCTTCCTCCTCCTCCTGCTGCTGCTGCTGCTGCTGCTGCTGTTGAAGATCTCTGTAAGAACGAGTTGGAGGAGGGGGCAGATTGAGCTGTTGTTGGGCTGGAAAGGCGAGGTGGTCGCGGCAGCGTCCAGGGGTGAGGGGAGAGTGGGGGGCATTCCACCCAGCCCTTCCTTCTCAGACGCAGCCGGCTGGGGGAGGGGGAGTGGCAGCACGAGGACGACCTGGGCGACTTGATTATTTGCACAAAGGCAAGTGTGCTTACTTCCTCCTTAGCCCTTCAAGATTTGGCAGCCCCAATGCAAAGCAGTGAGGCGTGCTGCTGGCTATAATTCTGTTGGGAGAAGGTACTTAACACCACTTGGAGAGCTCATGTTATGGTATTTTTTGACACACTCATTGGGAAGAGTTTCACTGAACTATGGCTTCCTCTGAGTGAAAATGAAGTGTGTGTGTGAAAGAGAGAGAGTGAGAGAGACTGTGTGAATGAATTTCATTTCACTTGCTTCTGTGGCTATTGCAGAACTATTTTTAGCTGTCTCCAGCAGAACAGAGAGCCAGTGTGGCGTAATTGTGAGAGTGTTGGACTGGGACTTGGGATATCCGGGTTCTAGTCCCCACTTGGCCATGAAACTCACTGGGTTACTTTGAGCCAGTCATTTACTCTCAGCCTAACCTACCTCACAGGGTTGTTGTGAGGATAAAGTGGAGAGGAGGAGGAGGATTATGTAAGCCCTCTTGGGTTCCTTGCAGGAAAAAAGGTGGGGTATAAATATAACAAATAAAATAAATAAATAAATAAACAAATAAACATGTCTTCTCCTTTCTGATACAAAGCTGGCTGCTAGTCAAATAAATCCGCTCACTTGCCTGCTCCCTGTTGGGCCCTATTTCCACTAACATCCAGAGTCCAAAGAGAGGAAGGGCAGGTGAGCAAGTACAACAATAGAAATACAAAAAGAAATTGTTTTTCCTCAAAAAAGATTTTTTATATATATTTTCGGAAATCTGTACCCATGGAGAAAAAACGGAAATATTCAGAAGATTACCTTAAATTTGGCTTTACCACCTTTAATGAATATTAGGTTAAATTAAATTATATTCTGAAAAATCTATTTTTCATGTGTTTTCTTTACCCCACCAAAATGCAAATTTATGCAAATGTGGTGAGGGGTCCCCGGTTACTTTGCCATTACAAAAGGGGGTCGCGACTCGAAAAAGGTTGGGGACCACTGATATAGAGAGTGACACAGTGAGGAAATCAGGCAACAAGGTAGCAAAGTCCAAATGAAGAGATGGACAGTACAGAGCCAATGTGGCATAGTGGTTAGAGTGCTAGACTGGGACTCTGGAGATTTGGGTTCTAGTCCCCATTCAGCCATGAAGCTCACTGGGTGTCTTTGGGCCAGTCACTGACTCTCAGCCTAAGCTATCTCACAGGGTTGCTGTGAGGATAAAATGGAGAGAAGGAGGATTAAGTAAGCCGCCTTGGATTCCTTGCAGGAAAAAAGGTGGGATTTAAATATAATAAATAAATGAAATAAATAAATATAAATGTAACAAGCATGCCTAGTGATGCTGCTGTCATTCATTTTCAGTAACCCTAATTTGAATTGCTTTACATGCTGTAAATTATAGTAATAAATTAATAAAAATATTATTTACATCCCGAAGCTACTTTTCTTATTAAACCAAAGCTGTGTACAATAAGAATAAAAACCTCATTATGATTTAAATGTGTAAAATAAAGCTTAAGTAAAATAACCAAAGCTAAATTCAGTCCACCGTCAAGTTAAAATTCAGAAGACGCATTAAAAGCTTTCTCAAATAGGGAATGATTTAACCAATTTCCTGAAGGTTAACAATATTAATATCTGTGGGTTCCACAGGGAAGATAATTCCACAGATGTGTGGCAACTGAGAGCACCTCTCTCAGAGAAGGGATCTAGAACAGGGCCCCTATGGTCAAGCTCAATAGATGGGAAGAATCATCTGGGGCAAAAAAATGTTCCATAAGGTAGGTAGGTTTCAAAAGTTAAATCGAGCACTTTGAATTATGCCTAGAAGCTATCTGGTAGCCAATGCAGTTCATACAAAGTTGGAACTTTATGATGTTGGCCAGGAGGTGGAATGCTCCAAGGGTGCTCTCAAGGGCAAGCTCCATGTGCACCTCACTAGAGTAGACAAGCCTGGAGGTTAGAGAAACGTGGGTGAGAGATGACTGCCTATGGCTGGACAACTGGGATTCCTCACCAGCATGGTATTTATCTTGTTTGGATTCCCTTTTTTTATAATTCAGTTTGGATTCAGTTTTATCATCTTTTCCACCCAATGATGGAGAAAAATAACTGATTTCCAAAACATTTTAATTGATAAATCAAATGGATGAACTATGGACAAGTACCTAGGTAAATGACTTCTTAAAAGCCTGTTGTACTGTATGTACACAGTGTTCCAAATACTCAGCCATTTTCTCAATGTAAGGTGCATTTGGGGTTTTGAACAAAGATGAATTTGGGGTTTTGAACTTTTGAACAAAGGCTGCTCCACCATAAGTCATTGAGGGCCTCACACCTAAACACACACACACACACACACACACACAATGTTGGAGACCCCAACCTTAGTAAGTACTTGTTCAATTTTTCTTTCTTCAGTTTTACTCTCTCGTGCCTCTCAAAGACCCGTGGATATAATTTTTTTTAATTGTTAGGCTAAAGAAGCCAATGATTAACATGGTGGTAAGTCAGCACTCTCCTGTTATCAACGGGAAATCTTAATTTATATACCCTAGTGTAGATAACGAGATTTGTATTCTGTTTTGTGAGCTACCTTGCAGACCTGGTACAAGCTGAAAGGCGGAATATAAATAAATAAAAATAAGGCATGGTCCCAGCGGTTGATGTGACCACACACAGCTTTCCTCCTGAGGTGCAAAAATTCCTTGGAAAGGAAGAGTCATCCAGGCTCCAGCCTCTCTCTCTCTCTCTCTCTCTCTCTCTCTCTCAAAAGAACATGAAAGAATCTGATAATTACTTCTATCTACCACTCAACTGTACTAATTACCAACCTATTTCTTCACAGTATGACAGACACAGGCTCTCCAAAACACATAGAGATAAATTAGCACTAATTGGTTTTCCTCTGGCTGTTTGAATTAGTATTTAAAGCTCCAATTACAAAGCAGAATAATTACTATTAATGTCCTGTCGCAGTACAAAAGGCAGATATCTCAAGAACAAAACCAGGTGTGTTATTATACTGATTACAGAATATTTAACCTGGCTTGTTAAGACAAAAGGAAAAGGAAAGACAATTAAGAATGGAAGATGGTGGGAGATTCCTGCTGGGCCTGGAGCCCTTCAGAACCTGGGACAGTGGTGATTCATTGGCATCACAGACAGAAAGCCAGCAGAAAAACAGAAGCCACTAGAACAAACAAGTGCCAGTATGACAGAAAGCAAACAACAGTGGCATCATTTGGGGGAGCTGAGCCAGCTCCGCAACAGGAAGGTGTGTGAAACATCTTGGCACAATTCAGATGGGAACAATGGGAGAAAACTTGCATGCTCCTCAGGCGCGCTTTCCAGCTTCCACTTTCTTGACATTTCAATCACACCAAATTGAGAGACGTTGGGGAATACAAATAGCTGCCATCTCTGTTAAAGCTCAGAAGCATAAAAGACAATGAGTCTTGGAAGTTGAAAAATCTGTTTTCCCCCCAGCTCTCTCTTTTGTCACTTCTCTAGCAATTTCTATTCCCAAACTCTAGTTTCTGCTCTCTCTATGTGGCCCTCTTCTCTCTCTCTCTCTCTCTCTCTGTCTATGTGAGTGTGTGAGTGTGTGTGCGTGCGTGCGTGCGTGCGTGCATGCATGAAGGGGAGCTGGGAGAGTTTACCAGAATTTGATCTCCATAATGAGCACTGACCATACCTCTTCGAAAGAACAAGGGACAAGTTGCTGTGGCAGATGCATATAGAAAGTGGCTGTAGCTGGGGGGAAAACATGGATTTAAATAGAGTAATCAACCAACTTTTATATAAAGTTGGCAGAGGTCTGTCACATTTGCTCCAGTTCACTACAACAGTAATGGCCTTAGTGATGAATGGGATGAGGAGGAGGTAGAGCTGAACCTGATCCCTGCCATTGTGACCCCAGCCATTAAAAATCAACCCTGCTCCTATCTGCAAAGTCTCATCCTGTATTCTATTTCTTAATCACACTACAGTGTGCTGGAATGTTGTTGTTGTTGTTGTGTAATATTATTTATTTATTTATTTCAGTCATATCCTGCCTTTTTACAAGTACAGAAGGCAGCATTGTTAGGAACTGGCTTTTAATTTTTTTTTGAAGTCTCAGGTTCCCAACTTTCTATTTAGTTTCTGGTTCTCATTGACTTTGTGACATAATATTGTAGATGTCATATTAATTTTTTCCCTATATAATCATGTATCACATTTGAGAGTCCATCCAAAGGCCTACATGAGCACCAGTCACGTGGGCCTGATTCTAATCTGTGTTGTCCCTGTCAAGGATGTTTCACATGACTGCTTCAGCATCAGAGTACCACAATGAGTTTCATCCTCTGGGAATACAGTTCTAGCAGAGCAGTTAAACCTAAAATCATGCATTTTGAGTTAAAAGTATGAAACTTGGTACACTTACACATTGACCCATACCAAATATTTTTTGATATGGATCCCATTAAGCAATGCCGTGTGTGTGTGTGTGTGTGTGTGAGAGAGAGAGAGAGAGAGAGAGAGAGACTGACAAAACAAAGCCAAGACAAAAAAATATGTAATAATATGTAATATATTAGTACCTATATGTGAGGAATAATACTGAATGTGATTTTTATCATCTACATCCAAAGAGATGCAAACAGGTGGTAAACCTGCAGCAGCCATGTGCTTTTGTGCCATCACAATCTATATAAATCTTACCCAGGTCCAGCCCTGCCATGTAGCAAGGTGAAGTGATCTGCTTAAGGTGGCAGCAGCAGGGTGGAATACAAGACCCCCAAGAGTGTGCTTTGCATGGTCCCCCCACACCTCTAGTACAGTATCCTCTATGTGTTGCTATAGCATCATTTCCAACACCAAACACTGTCAGGCATTCTGCTACCAGTGCCAATAATAACTAAAATATGTATAAACGAATAAGGAAGTGTGGCTGCGCACCCCAAACTAAGCCTTGTGCCACCCCAAATCATATACCCAAAATTCAGGGACAGTTACTTCCATGAGATGCCAGGGACTTGCATCTGGCCATATGCTTTCTTGGGGCACAAGACACTTTCAAGCATGATGCCGCCATGCCAATATTATCCAATATAACCCAAAATGGATAAGGAACTGGGGTGTGTACACTCCCAAACTAAGCTTTGTGCCACCCCAAATAATATACCCAACTCTCAGGGGAGAGGCCTCTACAAGGCAGCACCGTGCTGCATCTGGCTCAATGCTTTATTTGTACGCTGCCAAGTAGGGCACTTCCATGCCAATAATAACTAATGTATGGTGAAAATAATATGGAACTGAAGGTGTGCACCCCACAATGTCTGGGGCCACTCCAAACCATGCACCCAAGGCGAGTGTCCTCTATGAGTGGCATGCCATCACGGATGAATGAAAAACAGTTTATGGATTGTTTTGTTTTTCTGCTTAATTAACAGCACCAAAATCAGACTTTAAGTGCTTCATCTTAGATGGAGTGGATGGACGACACTTTATTGAGAAAATATATGCAAGTGTACACTACAGAACTGGTGTACACTGTATGGTGCAAGCGGAGCTTTTAATGCTTGGGGTGTTTTTAAAGGTAAAACTGTTGGGGGTCAAATGGCTGTATTTTCAGAGCACCCCCTCTCCCTATATCCTTTCAGACATAGAAGGAATGCCCTTCTCACTCTTAGTTTCAGAACAAGAAGCCTAACTCACCACCAAACTTTGCATTAAGCAGCAGGAGAGGAGGCAACAGAGGGGGCAAAAACAGTTCTCCCTATACCCAGCTATGCTCCCTGGTTGCCTGAAGTTTGTGTGCATGCCCCCCTGTAAGGAGCTGCAGGTCGGCACCACCTTTAGGAGGAAGGACATACCCTCCCCTCTCTGTGCTGGCATCCAGAGAGAAAGTGCAGGGGGGACTTGACTCAGGTTGTGGGGATTTGGTGGGACTCTATGTGCCAGCTTGGGGGAGTTGGTGTCAGCGGCAACCACCTATTGAACACTGGGGTCCAGGCATCTCCCAGGCAGTGCTGGCTCTCAAGTCATTCCTGGAAGCCCTGAGCATTGCTGCTGCCACAGACACACAAAATGCAAGTGAAAACACAGGAGCAGCCTCTGATAAACTCCCTCAACATCCCACCCAAAAGCACTGTTACTGGAAGTAAAAAGGAGCACCCTGGTAAAGTTATTCCCTGGTTGGAAGCTAATCACAAAAACGATACCCACACCTTCCCCCTCTCCACCCTGGTATTTTCCTTATTTGGAGAACTTGAGGGGGGACCTATCAGTTTGAAATAATCTGCCTGTGTCTCTACAAATTGCTCCCTTTAGCTTAAGAGGACCCAGCTTCACCTTGGAGCAATTTGGAGGACCCTTGTTTGCTTCGCTTCACATGAATTCTGAGTCTTTCCAAATCAGCCCAATTCATCTGAATCTGATGTACACCCCCAATTCTTTACATACGATTTCAACATCCAAGTAGAGAAACAGCACTGTTATGCTTAATGGCAACAGTTTGTTTAAGCTGGCATCTGCTATTAGGTTTAAGCAGGTAGGGGTCTATTTTTACTCATTATATTTGTTTTTAAAATTAAAACATGCTATTGCCTGCCCAGATCCTTTGGGATAACGTGGGATGCAAATTGGAATAAACAAATTGTACATACTTTTAATGGATCTGTGAGGAATATCAAGTTACAGCTGTTGGACATGATACAATTGAGTGTGTGATGCCATTGTGCAGTTTCAGTTGGTGAGAGACTAGAGGCTTTCCCATGCTATCAATGAATCCGAGCCCCTATAACATTTTAAACTTGATGTAATTCTTCCACTCATCTCTCTTTACCTTCAGGAAGAGGTTAAATCCATTCCATTTCAAGCTCTTTTATTGGATTAATTGCAGGTTGGGTGTATGCTGGTCTCTATTGGTTTAAAATAGATATGTTGGGTTGTTTTTTTTAATATTGTGGATTTTTAATGTTGGCGTTATATGGATCAGATGCTATCCTTGTACATCAGTTTGATGGAAATGGGAAGTAGACATTTTAAACATAAATAAAACAGGTGAGTCTCTTTAGAAAGATAGCAGTGTTTTTCTTACCCCAACAAAACTGGGGGGGGGGGTAGTGGAGGGTCTCTCTCATCCAGGTAGTAGGGAGTAGGTGAAATGACTGATTAGTCAGAGTCCAGCTGTGGGGAAAACAGTTATTTTTCCATAATTTTCCATTATTTTTCCACTGAGAGCCAGTGTGGTGTAGTGGTGAGAGTGTTGGACTGGGACTCGGGAGATCTGGGTTCTAGTCCCCGCTCGGCCATGAAACTCACTGGGTGACTTTGGGCCAGTCACTGACTCTCAGCCTCACAGGGTTGTTGTGAGGATAAAATAGAGAGGAGGAGATTATGTAAGCCGCCTTGGGTTCCTTGCAGGAAAAAAAGTGGGGTATAAATATAATAAATAAATAAATAAATTCTTGGGATGAGAGGAACTACAATCCTGCTGGATAATGGAGGGGTGGTGGTGATAGGAGGAATCAGGGGAAATGTGGAAATGGGTTCTCTTGACAGAAGGAAACAGATTCATAACAACAGGTCTAATGCAGAGGCCACAACGTTATGAATCAGTTCTCTTTCTACCTTGATCTACCATATGAACATGGACAGCTTTGTCATTTGTTTGTCTTGACAGTTTGTGAAAGCTCTTCCATATGCTTGTAGCTCCTTGTATACTTCTCGGGTTTACATATTTCACAATAGGACCTTGAACTTTGTTCAGATTTCTACTGTTGTGCAAAATATAATAACTGATCTCACTAATCTACCAGATGACCCCTAAACAGGTTTAGGGAGAGAGGGAACAGGAAGGGCTTTTTAGAATGCCCAAAAATAAAGGGAACCAACAGTGTAATAATTGAGACTTCACACAAACTTTTTCAAAGCTGCATGGATTAGTTATTTTCTTTAAAGCCCATTTAGCTCCAGACATTTACTTACACTAATTCATCAAACACCAACAGCACTTTCATCATTAGCAGGTAAGTTGTCAGCATATGCTCCCTAAATCTCAGGCTGAATAGTTAGAATCGGGCTAGTATGGTTGGTAAAGGGAAAGAAAAGAGAAGTTGCTTAACTGTAGCTGATGTTGTTTGAGTGGTCAACTGTGTGCCATCAAAACAATTGGGTTCTGTGTCCGCACAGAGCACCTTCAGAATATCCTAGAGTTCTAGTCAGGAGCTGGTGCTCCTGCCCCTTCCCTTGTGAGGGAGAATTGGCCTTTGAGGTTGCTCTGAGGGGCAGATAAATGCACCAGGGGCAACTAGACATAATACAGGAGATCCATGAGTAGGAGATCCATGCTTTTTAAAACTGAATTGCAGCTGTGAGAGGGGCTGATATGGATCAGCACCATAATGCTAAGGAGTGCGGTTAAACTTTTATTCTCACATCAGTTCCCCTGGTGAACGTTGCTCCACTCCCAAAGCTGCTATCTGCACCATGGGGAAAAAGGGGTAAACACATTTTTGCTCTGTGGGGCAATTAGCTAAAAAAATGCAATCGATTATATTCCTGGGTCTCCCACATCATGTCTAGTAGTGGGTATCTGTCACGAATAGGTAGTAGCACATAAACAAAAGTATATCAATTGGCAATATATATGTAGAGAGCTTATGCACATTCAAAAGGAGTGACATCAGTTTCAAGGAGGTGCTCAGTCAGGATGTGTCCTCCACTTCATGAGAATGAGAGACTTGATAATATATTTCAGGCTTCTCCCCGATCCTCAGCATCATTGGGTACCAGTGAAGCCTGGGTTACAGGGTTCCACTATGGATCAGGTCTTTACTAAGGTTTTGGGCAAGTCAGGTCTCTCAGGGAGACAGTAATGGGAATAGGACAGCACCATGGAGAGTGCCAAGTGGGGCTGAAAGCTTTTCTGTATGTTGCTCCAGCAAGCAGCAGATGAGACTGAGTCTTAAGTAGGGGATTGGCTTCCTTTAGGCTGGTTAGCCCCACATCCACACTAAGACCTTTTCTCTTAAAGGGGCCTGGTGTGTTTGAGCAGCCGCCGACTGTGATGATGTGGGGTGGCTGTGACATGCTGGTGTCTTCATGGTTGGAATCCTCAGGGTCCAAGAATGGCAATGTATCCTCCTCTGGATGCGAGGGGGACGGGACAAGTCCCTGGGGTCTTCCTGGAGAACTGAGTTCCTCATAACCTTTCTGTAACCAAGTCCTCTCCCTTAACAGTTAACTCAGGAGCATCTTCTTCTGAGGATGAGGGGTCAGTATTATGAAGATGAGGGTTTGGGGTCCTATTAGTCAATGACACATGCTTGCTTTGGCTACTTTGGAACTATTAGCATACTGTCTGTCTTTTCAGTCACTAGTTTGTGGAACAGAAGCAGTATGAATGAATGCATGCCCCAGAGACCCTATTCCTTTGCCTTCTCTGGAGTAGAAGAGTCTGCATTTGCTGTTAATGAGAGTGGCAAAGAGGTCTAGTGAGGTGACCCCCGAAATATGGTCCCAATAAAGCTCACTTTTGCACTACTTTGCTAATTCTACTCAACACATCTGCCAACTGATTATTTCAAATGGAACAATTTCGCTTTTCATGCAGCAGCTGTTGTTGATGGACTGTATGCATATCGCTAAATGGCTTGGGGCCAGGATATCTGAAAGACCACCTCCTCCCATATCAACTTGTCTGCAATCATTTTCTGAGGCCCTGTTGCATGTCCTACCGCCTAAAGAGGAGAGGCTGGTGGGTATGCAAGACAGGGCCTTTTCTGTAGCAGCACCCTAGTTGTGGAACTTCCTCCTCAGGGAAGTTAGGCTACATTCTTTAGACTTCTGGTTAAGATAATATTGTTCAGCTGAGCCTTTAATATTTAATACCTCTCTCTGATTTTTAGTGTTCCATGATTTTATTATATTGATTGCCTGTTTAATGTGCTTTTGTTGTTTTGTATTTTATTCACTTGCTGATTTTAATTGTATATCACCTCAAACCCTCATTAAGTAGAGAGGCAGTCTAAAATACACTAAAACAAATAAACAAATAAAAAGCATTCTCAATGCTGCCTTATCTTATTTGTTCACATAATATTTAGTGGCAAATTTCCCCCCAGCAACTTTTATTGCGTTGCCCAACCCTCAAAATTAGTAAAAATGAGGCCAGTGCTCTGTGAACTGCTGCCAACTCTAGTGCATACTGTGCATTAATATGGGCAGTTGACACAGACCCCACTTCTCTAGGGTATCCCACCAATAAAGCCACCAAATGTACATGTGTGGGTGGGTGGGGGAAGGGAACCCTCAAGTTATCACACTACTAGAATACTACCTTGATAAAGACCAATAGCTATAACTATATGGAGACTCACTCCACATGTTAATGATCCCTAACCCCCTTCCTCTGCCACCATAAAATATGAAGTCTTGTTTATCTCTTATTCCTGTTCCCTATAGTAGCTGGACATAGGTGTAGGACAAAACAGACCAGAGGTTCAGAAAAGTAAAACAAAGTGTGAAGAGAAAGCCAGGTCAGGTATCCAGGAACCCCAATCCCATCTTCCCCAAAAGGGGGGATGTGAAGAGAAAACCAGGTCAGGTACATGCACACCCCACTTGCAGCAGCAGCTCAGGTATCCACCTTTCACCTTGTTTACCGCACTTGTTTCCTGCAAGGAGGCTCACAATGGGACACATCTGCATACCCCCTGGCAACTTCCCCTTCCCTGGCAGCCAAATGAGCTGTGAAGCATCCCCAAACAACAAGTGGGGCACCAAGGTGCCTGGTAGTCTCAAAGGGTGGGAAGTACTCTTGAGCACCTCTAAGCACCCAGAGAAACAGGTTATTCCTGACTCGCTTCAGCCAATCATGAGGGGAGGGGGCACAGGAGGGAGCCAAGAAAAGGGTATAAGGAAGGGGGCCTGTGGTGGGAAAAGTTGTTGGCCGTGGGCAGCAAGCTGCGCGGAGGTCCAGGGCTTCGGTCCGACCTCAGGATCCAGCCCCGGGGAGCTCCCAGTGAAACTAGCTGAAATCGCCTGGTCGCTGGCATACGCGGCTTTCGAGGAATTGGGGTCATTCCAGGTAACCCTTGTATGTACTGCTGCTATTACTCGCTCTAAGCTGCTGTAAATTGAAGGTGTGTGCGTACTGTTCCTGTGTATGTTTTGATACGCTCAATTACACTCTGTTTACCTATAAACAGTGTAGTAGCCTCCATTCATAAAACTGCTTCTTTCACTGTCCCAGTGTTAAAATTGGTTGCGGTTTCTGCCTAAGTGCCACGTGCCGCGTATAAAGGGCTAACTCAGCTCCGGTTAACCCCTTGGTGCCCGAACCCGCACAAAGGACCGGCTTTGGTCCTTTTCACACAAAGATATAGTAAATTTATTTTTAAATAATATATTTCAGGGGAGGGGGTATGGATCATTCATTAAAAAAACCAAAGATCTTACTGTTGCCTTAAGAAGCTGGCTATGTGTTGGCTCTAGTTCTATGCCCTATCCATCCTTAAAACAATTTTCCTGCTAAGCTCCACCCCAGTTAACTCATAGGCTGTACCAAGGGCTTAGATTGCAGCCTTCCATCTGGTAGAGGTTTTCTGCACAGGTACCTTCAAAGATTTCTCAAGACTTCACCTGTAGTCTTCAGTTTGGTCCAGCAACTGCTGTTGTTGCCTCAGGTCCGCTGCAACTTGGGCTTCAGGTCCTTCCTGAAGGCTGCCTCAGGAGTTCCCCACACCTCACTCACAGACCTTCTCTAGCTCTTGCCTCTAGTGATTTTAGCCTTGGTCTTCCCTCAGCTCCTAGCTACTTCTCCCGGCTGCTGCTCACTGACTGATGGGCCTGGTTCACGCATAACACTAACCCATGATATGAATTGCTGACTGTCTTGAGACTGAGGAGGCACTGAACTCAAAACAATAGTTGGGTTGGATGCCAAAGAAATCAGAGGTCAACAAATTGATAATGGGCCGGTTCGCACGATTGTTGCAGCTCACCATGGCTTATTTAAGGCATGTTGTGCAAACCTGGCAAAGGTGGCTTACGCAAGGGCTAAACAAACCTCACATAACCTTAAAACAGCCCATGGGTTATGTGAGGGTTGTTTAACCCTTGCATAAGCCACCCTCGCCAGGATCACACGGCATGATAAGCCACAGCAACTGCCCTCTGTGGCCTGAATATTCAAAAGGGCAGCCAGCACGTGACCGTGCAAACCCGGCCAGTGTTTGCTAGTTCCAAGTCAGGCAGGATCTTGAGCAAGTGAAGACTGGAACAGCCCCAGTGCACTGGATGAATTTGGCTTGGGACTGGGATTTCTCCAGCTGATATACAGGACAATGATGCTAGGGGATAGAAGGTGAATTGCTGACCTCTCATGACTCCAGAATGAGTATCTATTACAAGCAGCCATCATCTGTTTTGGGGAACAACAATGTCCCTTTGTGACAACAAAGAAAAGCCACTATGACTGTCATGAATTTTGTAAACATTTCTGCTGCAAAATAAATTAATGTGGGATAGCCATACTAACTACAAACTGAATATTAAAAACTCACTAATTAATGGAAACAGGAGTATCAGCTTTCTGAATAGAGCTCTAGGAGTTTTGGAGGTGCTCTGTACAGGCACAGAACCTGTTCTTCATGTTCAGGGAACATGAAGAAGAACAGTAGGTTGTACTGCAGTGTGTTTCAAAATGCTATTCTGGGAGCTCAAGCTGCACTCTTGCCTTGCTGTTGGCAAATGCTAAACCAGGGAACTTGGTATGCAGAGATATACTCACTCACCGAAGGTGCTGAGTGTTTTACACTCACAAATACACACACATCTGGTCTCACAGAATCATCATTACACTGAGCTGGGGAAGAGGTCTCCTTCTGTCCTGTCCTGTAGAAAAGCTGTATAAACTCAGGAAGCAACTCTCCTTCCTGAGTTTATACAGCCCTCTTCAAACTCAGAGCTGCACCAAGATGAATCTGCACAGACTCGTGGGTGTGGAGTGAGCGGGGGGGCGGGGGGGCGGGCGGAGGGAGGGATTTCTTTTTAAGAGACAAGGTGGGTGGAATGCGGGGATGCCAGCTGGCAATGGTCTATATTTCTACTGACAAGGCTCTACCCTGTAGGTGTGAGGAATTCCAATTAAATATGCAGCCTATTTGTCTGTGTGTGGGAGAAGGTTTGCTATGAAGGAGGGAAAGCCTCACATTCAGCTACAGAGCTAACCACTAAAACAAAAATTAGCTCCGTTCATCAAGGGAAGCCAGTGAAGGGCTTTCCTCAGTCTCATCTCTTCTTCCCTATCTCTATGTACTTTCCTGGTTGTGTTTGATACTGCCTTCTGGTTCCCTAGACAATCCACTTCCTGCACCCATGAGACATTCCCTTTACATGGAGGAAGGCCTGAAGAGGCAGCAGAGGAGACCATAAAGGTGTTTAGTGTGATTATTTTCGGGTAGCGACTGCACAGAAAACAACAGTCCACAGATCAGTTGCTTAGAGAATCCCAAAGGCCTGGTGCAAACAGGATGATCTGATAATGACTAGTAATAAAACATGGCCCTTCCTTTTGGTTTCCACACTAATGAAGGACGTTCACTAATCAATTTCCAAAAGCAAATAAAAGTCAATAAACTTTCAAAATCGCTAATGGTAACTCAATGGATCTATGGAATGACCAGAAAGTGCAGCTCATAAGCATGTGGGACATGGCATATTAATGGCAGGACTTTATCCAGCATAACATGGTGACCACAAGTCTGAGGCACAGCAGGACAGGTTAGAGATGGGATCTAGGAGATTGGGCTCCAGCAGTTCTGTGAGCAGGAAAACAGAATAGATTAGAAGACATAATAAATGAGAAGGCAGAAATCCATACAATTAAGACTAGGTAGAAAGCATGACTGAAGGACACATAGGGACAAAGCAAGTAAGGCTATGTGAGGTCATGTACAGTGAAGCAGACAGAGTCAGCAGCAAGGCAATGTCAGGATCTGCTCAGATGGAGCTCTGCGGCTCCATCTGGTGGCCACCTTGGGAACAACAAGCCAGTCTGCAGTACTTCCTTGCAGGGTTCAATCCTTGACCGATAGGCATTCCCAGGTACATTAACACACACTAGCTGGGAGCAGTGGGAGAGCCTATATAAGATCTTCCTCTTCTCTTCTCTCAAGCCTTTTCCACAGCAACATAAGCCTACATGTTGTCTGCAGCCGGTTCCTGTCTCCAGCAACTAACCTTAATCCTCACCTCGCCCCGTGTTTGACCTGTGTCCGCTCTTGACCAATGCTTCTAGCCTCTGGCCCTTCTCTGCCTGGCATGTGCCTGAACTCTGTTTGCTTACTGTTTGCTTACTGTATTGCCTTCTGCCTCTGGTTCTTGCCTGAATCCTGTTTGCTTATTGGATTGGTCTCCTGCTTCTGGCCCCTACCTTGCTTGATATGTGCTTTGACCTCTGCCTGTCTTCTGGATTCTGCTCACCCCTGGCCTGCTCCCACCCACCTCCATCATCCCCCTGGCCCTGGCATTCCAGTCCAGGACCCTTGCTGCCCACGACCCAGAGCTGACAGGCAATCTGGATTGGGTGCCAATTAAAAATAAATAAATACAGCATTACTATTCCTTCAGCAAAGCATACTCTATAGCAGGGAGTTGGACTTGATAGCCTTGTAGGCTCCTTCCAACTCTATGATCTATGAAAGTGTCTGCATCATCACTTTGATATGAAAATCTAAGGGCTCCTCTACATGAGGCACTTACCCTGCTGCTTTTTTGAGGCTGCTGCTTCCATTTTCTTTGCAGCAGTAAGATTGCCTCAGTTACTTGTGGCTCCCTCCCCCCCCCGGGGTTTTCTTTCTCTGGCTTTCTATATATTCTATTAAGCAAGCACAAGGTGGTGCTGTGGTATAGCTGCAGTATACCGGATTTTTGGCTGTACACGAGGCCTTTGTTCCGGTTTAAAATTTAATAGCTGACTTTCCTCGCTCTTAAAAAAAGCTGCAAAAACAGCTGGAAAGCACAGGAGAGGCCCTGGAGGATGACCATGTCCTGAAAAGGCCCCGCAAACCTCTGTGAGTGAGGGATCACAAGTGCACAATGTCTCATGCAGAAAAGCCATAATTCTCCTTATGGTATGTTTACCATGACTTGTGTGAAGGATGCAGAACTGTTTTAGGGTGGAGAGTGGGATTGCCCCACGGGCTGGATGACATCATGTCAGAGACATGGCCCTGCCCCCTGACATCTCCGCCTTCTTTCTTTGTTGGCGGCAGGGGTTGGGACTCAATGTGCACAGCGATGAGACTAAAGATAGCAGCAGGGATGAGAGGCAGTGAGACTCACCCACATGGGAGGAAGGGTGCCTGCTCTTCCCTGAGCACAGGTGAGTCCTAACCACTGTCCACTGGGTCCGAGGTAGCAGTGGGGATGCTCTCTGAGGGGTTTCCTCCAGGGGAGGAGCCTAAGCCCAGACCAAAACCCCCAAAAACCCTTAACTGAAGATGCAAGGGACTGAATCTAGGACTTCCTGAATGCAAAGCATATGTTCTGTCATTGAGCTATAGTCTCTCCCTACACCTTTCTGAGAAGCCATGCAGTGTAGAAAAACACATCAATGAGAACAATTTGCTTTCCTAATTAAATCACTGATCAGGGGTGGGGGCCTGGCTTAGAAGCAGAGTACATGCTTTGCAAGTTTGCATGCAGAATGGCCCAAGTTCAACCCCTGACATCCCCAGTTAGAAAAATCAGTAAAGCGGGGAGACCTTCTGTCTGAGACCATAAGCGGCTGCAGCTGAAAGTACTGGGCTAGATGAATCAATGGTCTGACTCACTGCAAAGTAGCCTCATATATTTATCAGGTTATGTGGCTCTCAGGGAAAGGGACTGCATGCTGTAATGGGAATGCTATTTTATCAAGTGAAGGGATGACCACTTCTCAAGACTTTGGTATACCTTGCTTATGGTTTATTTATGTATGAGATTTATAAACCACCCATTATTTACAAGGCATCCCAAAGCAGTGTACATAACACTATAAACAAACACAATATAAAATGACAAAATTACAAAATAAGAGATGTAAAAACTATTCAACCAGCAAGGAAACAAACATAACCAATGTATAAATAAATTAAATTAAAAATGCCCATGCAAAAAGGAACATTTTGATTTGGCACAGAAAAGAAAGCAAGGTTCATGCCTGTCGTATCTCCTTCAGGAGGGCATTCCAAAGTCAGGGTCAGGCCTGGTTATTACTTGGATGGGAGACCCCTCCTCTAGTTTCCTGCATCGAGCAGGGGGCTGGACTCGATGGCCTTGTAGGCCCCTTCCAACTCTATGATCTATGATTCTATGATTCTTAAAATCTTAATTTATGGGAAGGAGGCTATGGGAGGAGGCAAGTTAGAGGTACTTGCTTTATGAGCACCAACAGTTACTTGGAATTTTTAGAGTTAGGTCACATCAGCCTAGGGGTGAAAGAAACAATTCTGCCATTTGGAGTGTGGCCAGCAAAAGAGAAGACAGGCTGAGTTTTCATAGCTGACAAGAAATAGCCCAAATGAGCTGTAAGGGTATGATACTGCTTTGGGGAAACTGGTGCTGCTTTAAAGACTATTAACCCCCCCCACCCCCTGCCAATAAGTATCTTCATTGCAAAATTAAACAAAAACACCCAGATGTTACAAAACCAGTATAAGTCTCCATTACTCTCTCCTCACAAGAAAACTGACCCTGAAAGAGGCTGTCCTGAAATTTCTTATTGCTTGGGGAAAACTGTTTTTAATCTTCTTCTTTTTATTGTTTTAATATTTTTTTTAATTTTTAATTGATAACTTTCTAGCAAATAAGGCAGTATATAAATATTAATTATTAAGGGTGCAATCCTATGGCTGGTAGATGCTGTCTGACTGGCCATAGGAAAAGTTGGACTCGGAGTCCCCGCTCCGACCTCATAAAAGCCCTCCAAGGTCACAGTGGGGACTCCGCCTTTGGAGGGCCCTCCCTCTGCCCTTGCAGCTGGCATGGTTCTGAAGACGGAAGACTGTCTTCGGAGCAGGCACTGGGGGGCAGCGGGGAGGGGGGGAGCAAGGCACCACCATCCTCCAAAGAATCTCAGTGGTGCCTCAGTCAGCCACTCCTCCTCGCAAACAGGGGGGGGACACACACATTTAGGCGGCCAAAATTGGCCGTCTAAATGTTTTGGAGGGTGAGGGGAGAGCAGAGGCAATCCTTGCCTCCGCACTTCTCCCGTCTTCCATTGGATGCCCATAATCATCCAAGTTCGGAAGGTTATGGCCAGCCACGTTCGATGGCATCCTAAATGGTTAAACGTTAATAATTAAAGTAGAGAATGCATCAGGCTATCTCTGTGGCTACGGGTGCATAAGCCCTTCCCCGTTGCCCTCTTTTCCTCTATGAATTTCTGCTGCCAGGATGGCCACCTTAGCAGAACCCAAGTCTCCTTTGCTTTTGCCCTAGCACATGTTTCAGGCCTCAGCTGAGTGAGACCGGGCACTTACACTTTAGACATGCATGCATCTGGTAGGATGGCAGGTAGGGGCATTCTTTAGGCAAGGGAGCAGCAACTAATTTAACCCAGACAGTGGGAGTTGGGGTAATCTACCTGATGATTATTATTTGTGTGTGTGTGGGGGAGGATATACAACAGAGCCTGATTTTTACAGATGTGAAAAGTTCACCAGCAGAAATTGTTCCAATCCATATTCTCACTTTATCAATGAAATCACCTCTTAGCATATCCCCAGGGCCCTGATCAATGTAGAATGTTGGTCATACACTAATAGGCTACACTGGATCAATTGCTCTTGTATATGCTGTCAATCTCATTAGCAAGATATTAATTAATCACATTAAGATTATCTTTATAATCTTATCAGCAGTGCCCTCCAGAAGCAAACGCTTTATTGATTAAACTCTTTCCTTCAGTAATTCTGGCATTCACAAATGAAATCAATGGCATGTAATGATGTTTTAAAGTTTTTGGGTAGGGAGAAATCTCAGAAGAATGAATGTTGAGGTCTTTAGTAAGTTAGAACAAGAACAAAGATTCCAAGAGCACTAATTGTTACATCCAAAAATAGCTCATAGAGAGATGCCTTTACTTTGTAGTCCTTTACAATTGATAAGAGGAATCCATTAAAAACATTTGATCAACGAAAAAGGCACCTCCTGAGTCCTATAGTTATGTCATATTTCTTAAATTTCTCCCCTGCGTGAGCGGTTAATGAACAATAACGAACAAAAACGAACAAAACTTGTTTGCTACACTTGCAAACAAGTGTGCGGGGGAAGGTGAAGCTCGTGTGAGCCCTCTGTGAACGCAACCCCCCCCCAGAAATTTACATCCCTAGCAAAGTGCACCCTTACCAATGAGGCAGCCACTCCAGACTAGACAGATTAATGGAAGATAGTATATTAAGCCATGCTAGCTAAATACCCTCACATAGCTGTGTAGAGACAGCTGCCTGGGTGGGAGGTTCAGTCTCTGAATCCTCCATAGATATGTGTTTTCAGAGATGCTAGCCAGCAACATTTCCAGACTCCACCTTCTTCTACTAGACCTTGCCATTGAAAAACAAACTAACAGTTGCATCTACTTAACAGGGATGTTGAAGAGTCCTTGGTCTTGAGTCACGAGTCGAGTCACGAGTCTTTGGACCCGAGTCTCGAGTCCGAGTCCAAGTCCTTGGTCCAAAATGGTGACTCACGAGTCCTAAGTCACTCCCAAAGCTGACCCCACGAGTCCCTATTAAAATCAATGGGGGGTTTTCCCAACAAAATAAGGCTACTTCAGATGTGTGGCTTAAATAAATTCTAGGCACAAATGTGCCTTTTTATCTCAAAACTCTGCCACTGATTTTGACAAGAACAGACCAGGCAATCAAACCCAAAATAACCAGGCAGGCAGAGGAGGCAAGGAACCCCAAAGCAGGCAGACAGAGGTGTTTGTCTTGGACAATTCAAACTGTGGAACTTGGTAAGAAGAGACCAGGCAGGCAGAGGAGGCTGGGAACCCCAAACAGGCAGGCAGAGGCAGCCAAACCCAAAATGTCTGAAAGGTTGCATTAGGAAAATGATTTTAAAAAATAAACTTCGATTGTTACTGCCTGCAACTAGGTCCAGACAGCACCTGCAGGTGGCATCAAAAAGGGATGTTGACGAGTCCTTCGTCTCGAGTCCCGAGTCGAGTCTCGAGTCCCATTAAAAATATTGGGACTCGAGTCCGACTCGAGTCAGAGGGTGGACTCAGTCTGACTCACAAGTCGAGTCCTGGAGTCCGAGTCCCCATCCCTGCTACTTAATAAGCATGTTTTAAGAAACATTAAATACTGTACTGGTGTGTTGTATTGGTAAGATGAGAAAACTACTTTAATCAGCAGAAAATTCTCATTAACTCCACCTATCCCACATTCCCACCTATGAGCTGCTTAACCCAAATACCAGGGCCAGGCATCTTGGCACCAGGAGCTTTTCTATCAAATTACCAATGCATCGGAGGCCAGCAACAAAACCAATTAATAAGGATAGAACTCAGCAAGTTGTTTTCCCCTGCTGTGTTACAACAGCGATCTTCTACATAGACTCTCATCCCTCCAAGGATTCGGAGCCTTTTCAAACAGGAACTGTCTTGCACCACTGGTTCATTTTGCCACCATTCTCTCTTTCCTTGAACTGAAATGTGACCCAGATCCCTCAAAGCACTGAATAATATTTTTCTTTTTTTCCCCTTTCCTAGCCATTCATGTGATTAGACTCGACTGCTTGTAGATATACTTGTTTAAATAACATGGAATGAAGGAATGGTGAACAGGACAAAGTTGCATCACACAAAAACTTCTGACTCACTGCTGACAAGACAGATACCAATAACGTCTTCCAGACCTTCAGCTTATTCATTTTTCAAACTAGTTTGCATGCTCACTTCTCCATATGTTATAGTTCTGCAATGGAGTACCTTTGGATTTTGTATGTGATCTACAGGAGAATTTAAGGCTGAAGTATACTGCAAGAAATAATCTAGTGGGTAATAATCAGGTGCTCTTTCATTGCATCTGCTTCAGCATACCTGGCATCATCCTTACCTTGTAACAACAGGAACACTATTGTTTTGTGTCAGGTATAGACATAACTATCAGTAGGCATTTGTATAATTAATAGCTAAAGATGTTTTAGGCAGTAGCCTTATACACACTGATGTAGGAGTAAGCCCCATTAAACACACTAGGATTTACAAGTAGTCATAGATTGCACTGTTAATGGTTTATGATTGCTGGTTGCTATTAGCTACAGGCACACCCCACCCCGCTGCTATTGGGGGGGTGTCTGGAAAGAACATTTGGGGTGGGGGGGTTGAATGCAGTCAGTGAAAAAAACCAGAACTCTTGGATTTTTCAGATCGCAGGGAAGAAGCAGCATTAGGGGGTGGCCTCCACGTGTAAGTGGTTATTTTTTGCAGAAACTGATGTTGTTTTAAAGACTGACATTGTACGTCTGGCTGCTCACCTGCTCCGTCATGCTTAACTTACAATTTGTATAAAAACAAATATTGCAAAAATGCCATTAGGCTCCCGTATTCTCATGAGAAGATTGTGGAACTGATTCTGTAAAAGGCTGCCCCAAGAGCATCCTACCATTTGGGGAAGTGCACAGCAGCAAAATAAATATCAAACACACACGTCTTTCTAGGTGAAGTTCAGAGCTTACAGTAGGTACATAGTGACTTGATAGAGAGTGACCTAAGAAATTGGGAAAAGGTGTATTGTTAAAACACACTACTTCCTTCAAAATTCCTACAGAAGTAAGGAGTTTCGTACCAAGTCAGACAATGATCCCAGTACTATCTGTGTTGGTTTACTAGAATCAGGCAAACACGGAAACACCATTATTTAAATTATCTCCTTAATAAGCTGCCTTCACATTTAAGACCCAGTCAACCAAGAGACTAGTTTTAATCACAGCTTTTTTTAGTAAGCAGGGCAAACCATAGTGGGGAATGCCTATGCTCATACCAAAGATATTTTCTGAATAGGAGAAGCAACGGCCTTTTCCTCTTTACAAATGAAAAGAGAACGGCTAGAAGACTGTAAGGTGTTTTCCCATGTCTGGGGATAACCTTGTAGGAGGAAAGAGAACCTAATTAAATATTCAGTGCTTTAGAATCTGTAAGTGTGGGAGAGGAATCCTCCTATTACATTTCTTTGCTGCTTGGGGACCAGAGTGGAATCAAACCACTACAAATATTCATGTTCATAATCCACTTTCCATCAGAAAGTAAACAAGGCCATTATATAATTCTCCCTTTACTTTCCTTCAGTGTAGCATAACAGTGACAAAAGATCCTTGAAGTAGTTCTCCCATGTTCATTATTCATTTTGTGTCACGAGGGTGAACCTAGCAATTTTCTCAAGCTAAGTAGGCTGACCGAAGGGGGAAATTTTGTATGGCAGACCCAGGGATGTTGAAGAGTCCTTGATCTCGAGTCACGAGTCTTTGGACCCGAGTCTCGAGTCCAAGTCCTTGGTCCAAAATGGTGACTCACGAGTCACGAGTCACTCCCAAAGCCGACTCCACGAGTCCCTATTAAAATCAATGGGATTTCCCCCCAACAAAATAACGCTATTTCAGATGTGTGGCTTAAATAAATTCTAGGCACAAGTGTGCCTTTTTATTTCAAAACTCTGCAACCGATTTTGGAAAGAACAGACCAGGCAGACAAACCCAAAATAACCAGGCAGGCAGAAGAGGCAGGGAACCCCAAAGCAGGCAGGCAGAGGCCTTTGTCTTGGACAATTCAACTGTTGAACTGGTCAAGAAGAGACCAGGCAGGCAGAGGAGGCTGGGAACCCCAGACAGGCAGGCAGAGGCAGCCAAACCCAAAATGTCTGAAAGGTTGCATTTTAAAAAATGATTTTAAAAAATAAACTTGCTGTACTTCCTAAAACTTATCCATGTTGCATTTGAGGAACATGATTTTTTCTAAACGTTTGGCCCCCATTCTGGAACGGTGAGATCTCATCACAATTCCACCCTCACTGAACACCCGCTCCACTGGTGATGAACTTGCTGGAACCAGAAACACACTCAGAGCACCCACACAGAGTAATCTCAGGTCCTTCTTCTGCCACTCCCAAGTACGCAACACATCAATCAAAATAAATCTTGACAGACTGTTGGGGCTGCACTCCTGGTAGCCGTCCATAGTGGCCGAGCAACGGCACATCTCGCTTCCATGCGCTCTTTGCTGGTGAATGCGCTCCTCTCCACTCCTTCTGGCACAGCCCAGGGATGTTGAAGAGTCCTTGGTCTCGAGTCTCGAGTCCCATTAAAAATATTGGGACTCGAGTCCGAGTCGAGTCAGAGGGGGGACTCAGTCCGACTCACGAGTCGAGTCCTCGAGTCCGAGTCCCCATCCCTGGGCAGACCACAACTGGGAGAAAGATGGTAGTACTCCCTGAATCAGCAATTCTGTGCTAGGAATTTCTAACAGAATTCTCAGCACATCACCAAGCCACCATTCCCAAGATGCCCAGGAAGGTATGACGGTTAAACTGATATAAATGTATAGCGCTCTGAGCAATATCACCTTTTGAATGGAGTGGCTGTGTAACTAAAAGCAGCTTACCTAAAGTTGCTCAGCAACCTGTATTTCTGCAGTACAAGTATCTAAATTTCAGATTTGCATAACGATTTGTTGGGAGTAAATACAGGTATGTGCTACTTGCAACCCAGCTGCAAGATTTGCTGATTTAGTGCACATTGTTGTGTATGTGTCCTCTCCTACCTAGGCCTCAAGTTCCCATATCTATAAAACATGAAATAGTAATGCTAACATTCACAGGCTAGAAGGTAAAAGGAAAGACTGGGATTTCCCAAATTATTAATATGTTGTATTTTAATCATTTCATCAGCGGCTCTTAAAGCTTTTCACATACACTACATTTAAAATCACAGTGCTTCTAAAAGGTTCTAGTCTACTCACTTTATATACAGGAAATATGTATAAACTGGATACTGAAGTGGGGAGGATGCAACTTGCCCAACATTAGCCTTTGGAAGAGTTAGAAACCACCCCCCCCAAGGAAATCACCCATTCTCTAGTCATTTGCTCTAACTCTTATATATTTCCGCCTCCATACAAGTTACACAGAGGAAACTAAACCTTTATGAGGAAGTAGGCAGCTTACACGGACAATGTCCATGTCTTATAAGGCTGACACACAGCTGCCCGATACCAAAAATGATTTGGGGTTTTCCCCATTTCATTTTCATGTGTATACTATATAACCATCCGTGGTGTATGTATGGGTTTTTTTTTATTATTATTATTCCAAAGCCAGAAGCTCCATAGCAACCTGCAGCTCCCAGGTTCCAACTCTGGTGCTTTGATCACCCCTGTCATTTCATTTAAGACTATACATCTTGAGGTGTGAGGAACTCCAATTAAGTATTCAGACTGTTTGCCTGTGTGGGGGACAGGCTTTGCTGTGGAGGAAAGAAGCCTTGGCTTTATTGCAGTGACTAATCGTTCAGACACCAATTGTCTGCTGCACTGGGAGTGGGAGCACAGGAGAGGGCTTTCCTCCGAGGTACAGCTGCCTCTGCATTTCCTTTTCTGGAAATATGCTTTTTCCCCCCACTCTGCTTCCGGGACTCCTTACATTGACAGAAGGGCACACTCATCATCCTAGTGGGGTTCTAATAAACCCTTGTAAAATTAGAAGCTTCCGGACCCTATTAACTGGGATGAATGATATGGTATCCTCATACACTACTGATCCAACAGATTCTGCCCTCCCTCCACAAACTGCACAATTCCAAGAGGAATACATGGCTCCTGAAAGCTGTAAGGGCCATCTAACAAGCCCATGAAGTTACACCTCTGCTAAGTTGTAGCCTTGATTTCTGCACTCTGGTTATATATATCTGAGATAACCAGAGTGCAGAAATTGAGGCTACAACTTAGTAGAGGTTTCTGCATTGGGGATAATTCCGACAGTGGAGTGCAGTGAGCCACCATAAACTTTTTTGAGCAGATTTTGAAACTGTTACACACATGTGAGAATCAATATCTTGCTTGATCACTCTTTGTATCATATACAGACAGGTGTTTCTTTACCCATAAAGGTGGAGGGTAAGAATGATAGGATGTGTGCGATGTTAACTCAATGTATACACATTTAACATTGCTCATTGCCTAGCACTGAGGCTGAGCTTCAAAAAAAATCTAGCTGTGTAGGGGAAACCCCTTTAGTCAGGATAGTTTAAGTTGCCCATGTAGCAGCCTCATCGCTGACTGCAATGTAGAAAATGCATAATCACAGTGTTTTGAGATCTAATACACAGCTAAGTAACAAAAACATAGGAGATCTATGCCCAAGGAAGTGCTCTGTGTGACACAAAGCCTTTTATCCATGATTTTAAACAGCTGATGCTCTGAATACAGGAAGCGCCAGTATTGGTATCATCTTTTCCAAGCCCTTCACATGGGGTTGTGCCATCGACCTCATTATGATTGTTACCTGAACGCTAGATCATACAGTGTTCTGACCTGACCTTAAGCAGGAGCCTAGTACCAGGCACACCAGGTTGCCTGAGGGCAATGCAGTCTAGCAGGTAAGGCTGGAGTTACAGGGACTCAGAGAACTCCCAGTGAGCAGCTTGCTCTGACAGGGTCTGGAGTCCAAGAGAGGCCTTTTCTCTTTCTCAGTCCAGACAACTCCTCTCAGTGCCAAAACAGACATTACTTTAAGTCCATATTTAGCACCTATGTTTTGTTTTGTTTTTAATTTTTGTTGTTCTTTATTTTCACCAGTTCGTCCCAGTTCCTTTACTTCTCTTGGTTGTTGTGCTGAGATATATTTTCCTGTTTGGTTCGTTTTGCTTTGTGAAAAGGACATGCCTATCAGCCTATTTCTGAGTCAGACAGATAAACAAAGAATCCCAGAAGCAATGTGGCAGTTGTGTGTGTTTTCATCGCAGATATATGCTTTCCTTTCTAATGGCCAAAATGCTCTTACGGTCAACCCAAATCAACCCCTTTGTCCCACCTACCTCAGTACGCACCCATGTTCTTTGGAGGCCATTCGAAATCTGAACAGCATGGCTCTGTCCCTTCCTTAATTCATTCTGCAACCCTTAAATTGCCAACACTGAGTGCAGCGTGTGTTGCCATGGGGATGAATGTAGTGTCACACAAATTTATTGCTAACACTTCCCTCAAAGCTTCACACTGGAGAGGCAGAGACCACAAATGTGTGTAACAGTTTCGAAATCTGCTCAAAAAAGTTTATGGTGGCTCACTCTGCACTCCACTGTCGGAATTATCCCCAGTGTAGAAAACTTGTCCAAAACTGATGGGTGATAACATAGGTGTCAATCTTGGTAAACCCTACTTTCTTTATAATAGTGAAACACTGTGTTTGAGAGGCCTTGCTTGCTGCTAGGGCCTGATTTAATGTGATGCCAGCCAGACAAGAAGAACTTACCCATATAGCACTGCCTGTGCCTGGCATCTCGTTTAAATCAGGCTGCTGCACTCATGTCCTGCTTGTGGGTTTCCTGTGGGCAGCTGGTTGGCCACTGTGCGAACAGAACGCTGGACTAGATGGGCCCTTGGTCTGATCCAGCAGGGATCTTCTTATGTTCTTATTTATACCAAGCCCTTGGCCCCTAGATATACAATGTTACAATGCTAGTGCAGTGCCTGTTTGGGAGATGGATTCCTGGCATGCGAACATTGCAGTTGCAGGGACGTCAGCAGGGTTTAAACAGGATGCCAGGCACAGGCAGCACTGCACAGATCAGTTATTTTGGCCTACCAGGCATTCTATTTAAATTGGCTCTGGCTCTCTTGAAAACAAGTCAAGGTTTGGTGTTCATAATTATATCCTAAATTTGCTTACCAACTTTCATTCCAATATCTTAATCTCCAAAGCATAAATCACATTACAATATATTTTGCATTTTTTCCCCTTCCTCACTTTGAAAAATAGATGCAAGAATTGAGCAAGTGTCTTAATTTTAAATGGAGAATTATGCCATAAATGTACATAATGTGTTTCACTATGTTGTCCTAATCTTCAAGTCAAATATTGTATTGCAGTGCGCTTCACATTTTTCCTGGTCCCCTTGAAAATGGCTGTAGGGGGTTGAAGTGTGGTTTTTGAACTTGCAATGTTGAATGTTGTCCTGAATATACACACCAACTTTCATTCCAATGGCTCAATCACTAAAGGAGATATCACTCTGTAGTAGTGTATATTACATCTTTCCTGTGCACACTGCAAACACACAACATGCAAAGGAGTCGACTAGATGGACCTTTGGTATTATCTAATAAGGCAATTCTTAGGCTCTGCCATTGGGCCCTAGATCACATCCTATCTTGCTGTTAGCAGAAGGGAAGCACACCCTGACCACCTCTGCTGGCAGCTGAGAGTCTCAGGACCCTGAAGGACCAGGTCCGCAGCTTGGGAGTCATTCTAGACTCCCAGCTGTCCATGGAGGCTCAGGTGTCAGCTGTGAGCCAGGCGGCACTGTATCAGTTCCATCTGATGCGGCAGTTGTGCCCCTAACTTCCTAATCATCTGGTCCCATCAGTGGTTCATGCCTTGGTCTCCTCTCGCCTAGACTACTGTAATGCGCTTTACGTGGGGTTACCCTGGAAGACGGTTTGGAAGTTGCAGCTGGTATAGAATGCAGCAGCTCACCTGGTTAAAGGCTTCCGCCGGCGTGATCACATCACTCCAGTGCTCAAAGAGTTGCACTGGCTACCAGTTGTTTGCCGAGCTGAATTCAAGGTGTTGGCATTGACCTTTAAAACCCTGTATGGCTCCGGTCCAGTTTATCTCAAGGAGCACCTCCAGCAACATCAAGTAGGCCGCTCAACAAGATCTGCCATGGACGGCCTTCTCCCTGTCCCATCAGCCAGAGAAACAAGGCTGGTGGGGACTAGGAGGAGGGCCTTTTCTGTGGCAGCCCCCAATTTATGGAACTCTCTCCCCAGTGACCTCCGCCATGCCCCTTCCTTGATTAGCTTCCGCCGGGCATTAAAAACATGTCTTTTCAGGCAGGAATATGGGGTGGGTTAGGATTTTTAAGTTTTGTACTGTTTTTAATTGTGTTTTATACTGTGTGTGTGTGTGTGTGTGTGTGTTCCCCCCCCCTCTTGTATTTTATTGGACTGTACATCGCTCAGAGTGGCCGGATGTCTGGCCAGATGGGCGATTCATAAATATAATAAATAAATAAATCTGGGCCATAAATCTGTGGCCCTCTCCTGTTGTCACTTTCTATCTTATATTCTATATATAAGATATTCTATCTTATATATAGCTTATCTTCTATCTCTGATTCAAGTCTGATCCAGCATAATTACTGACACTAGATGTATTTCTGGGTGGTAGCGGTAATTGTAACCTCCTCACTATGATTCTCTCTTCTTTCTTGAACTGGGTTTCTGGGAAAAGGTAGCAACTGGCACTCCACCGTTACTTTGGAGAGGGTGGGATTGGGAAGCTCTGCCCAAATCCTGTCACCAAACTTGCCTAACAGCCCAGGAGTCCTCTAATCCGCATGTAAAACATAAGCTGCTCCACCTGGCTAAGGATCCTCCTGTAGCCCCTGCCATTTATGACAGGATCTTGGGGCTGAGGATGGGTTGGAGTGGAGGAAGACCAATGCCCCATGATGTGCTCTTTGGAGCTTGCATTGTGGATTTGAGTCCCAAAAGTGCTCTCACTCTTTTGCCTCTGACATAACATGGCTGTTTTTTTGCCTAGGTATGCAAGAGATGAGTGGGGCCATTTCCCCCACTTTCCTCTGTTGGGGCTTGAACTCCCATCTCCTTCTTCTCAACCTCATATCTATGCAGTGAGCCACTGGAGATTGCTGCTGTCAGTGTGTGTGCCTGTGAGTCCCCTTGGTGCATATCCTCCCACCACCCCCGCTTTAGCTGCTTAGCAAAATAACCTTTCCATCCCTGGGTGTGTCTTGAACCCTAGTCGCAGGAGTGACGTCTGCAGCCCTCCTGTCCAGCTATGTGGTTGCTGTGTCATGTGGGCTGTCCTTCCTTCCCTTTTGTGTGATGTGTGTTCCAACAGTTTTTGTGTGAGCAGCATAAGGAGATTTGAAACACTCCTTTTTGGGATGTCTGGTAACTGGCAATGGTGGGGTTATTGCTGCATGTGCTAATAGGGATGATGGACTGGGGGCACTGTAATGTCACTTTGCATGATATGTGTGTTGTTATGCAGGGTTGTGGGCTGCAAAACAACACACTCTTCACAGTTCATTGGCTCCCTCTGTGTGTGGCGTGTGGGTAACACAATCCCTGATCGGTGGGCTTTGGTCATTTCCAGAGGCACTGGGGTGTGTCTGCTGTTTTTATGCTATCTTTGGTTTGTATGTGTTGTGTGTTTCCCCCCACCTCCCAGACTGAGTTTGTATAGGACACACTGGATGTTCTGCCAGCGTAGTAGTGGCATATCTCCCCACACCCCTCACCCAGCATAATTGGGTATATAGGATTGCTCTGTTAATCATGAATATCTAATGCTAGAGGAATTTCAGCTAGAAGTTACAGGCAGTCCCCAGGTTACAAACGAGTTCCGTTCTTAAGAATGCCTTTAAGTCGAATATGTATGTAAGTCAGAACAGCATAGTGTTCTAGACGTTAAAATCGGCATTTATGCAAATTGTGTAAATTATGCAAATTGCATAGTATACTATGCTATGTACTCTAAGTAAACAACGTAGTGCTGGGGAACCCAGAAGTACGTTCTTAAGTATGGGTTGTCTGTAAGTCGGACATTCTTAACTCGGGGACTGCTTGTACTTTCTTTGTGGGACACTTTCTGAGGGATGAAAAGTGAGCTAGAATTTTAAAAAAATAAACAGGAAGGTCTGTCAGGACTGTTCAGAACTATGCCACATTCCAGGCCTTTCCTCAGCACTGGCTCTAGTTCTTTCAGGGCGCTATCCTATGCATGTTTAGACAGAAAAATGTCCTACAACTCCCAGCATTCCCCAGCCAGCATACTGCCTGGGGAATGCTGGGAGTTGTAGGACTTTTTTCTGTCTAAACATTGCATAGGACTGCACGCCTTATGGTCTTTTTTATCCCAACATACATGACCCAATGTTTCCTAATGCAGCTAATCACTTTCTGTCGGAAGGCATTATACGTCCAGACTCATCCTGAAAATCATCCTGATTAGGGCCCCAAAGCAGGAATTAAATGGGCAGAGTTAATATACCTCTTAATATTTTTTTCTTCTTTCTGGATGTAACTAAAGGCACAGTTATGTCACATGGTGATGGGGGCCTAGGGTGTGTGTGTGATGGAGGAAGTCTGTCCCCATTTTCTCAATGCTGTTTGTCCATTATTTTTCATGTGCAATATGATTTTCAGTCTTGTTTGTCCTCACAACAGCCCTATGAGATAAGTCACTATTGTTCCCATTTTACAGATGGGCAAATGAAATAAGAGTGTGACTTATCCAAGGGCTCTGAATGGCCCAGTTCACACAAGCAACAACCTATGTGGAGAACCATGTAGAGACACATTGGATTAAAAAAAAGGACTGGCTATCTTAAAGGTGGTTCTCTGAGGGGGGGGGGCAAACAGCTGAATTTTTCCCTTGATGGAGGTTTGGCATGTTGAGTGCTCTGCATAAAATACCACTGTTGTCAATCAGAAGCCTTCCTGCCTGCATATTCCATATGATAATTGTAATTAGTGATATTAAAACGAATGTAAATATTTGCTAGAAGCTTTTCCTAGAGTTGGGCAATGTAGACACATGTATGTGCTTATAGGCAGACACATGTACGTGCTTATAGGCAGACACATGTATGTGCTTATATATATACATAAAGCTAGAACTAGCCTCCTTGAGCACCATTTGTTGGTAGAATGGCAGGATATAAATCAAATAAATAAATAAACCATTGGTATGAATTTTCCAACCAGGATAGGCTTTATCAGTTATTCCAGGCAGTGCATAACAGCAATTCTTTTGCAGCCACAAGTTCGGACTTCTAAAGAAAGGGGCACACACACATACACAAAAGGATATTTAGATAACTTCCTGGCAATCTGCAAAATGAGCTCTTATTGCAGAGCAACATATCATGAAAACACTGTCATACAGATATGCAATGGACTCCCAGGTCCAAGTCCACTGATGCACACTGGCTCTCTCCAGTGGCCACACATGCAGGCAGAGGTGATGCAAAAATATTCACCACTACATATTGCTCGAGTGCTCATGGGAGAGTATATAAGCATTGAGGGGAAAGAAAGTTCTAGAATAGCTGGATGGTGAAAATGTATTGCTTTCCTAAACTCTAATCACTAGCACTGCCATATTTCCAAGTTGAAAAGAAGCTCTTGCCTATCATGATCTGCATGTCTTCATTATAATATATGCAAATTTTAAAAGACCCATTGCCTACCAACCGGCCAAAGTGAAGAAAAAGCTGCATGGCTTTAAAAAGCGCTCAACTGTACCCATTTAAAACTGGCCAGGAGACATCAGAGCCAAGCACCCACCACATCTACACACACTTGGGCTTCATATCTCTGGGGTACAGCTCTTAAACTGCCTCTGGGGTACAGCTTCATATCTCTGGGGTACAGCTTCTTAAACTGGCTGGGCCACCCTTTAGGAACAATCACTCCCTTTTCAGCACCTTCCTTTCATCCCATCATGATTTATGCTTCCTTTCCCCAATGACATGATCAAAGGGCTTTACTCCCTCTGAGTAAGGAAGTCACAGCAGCTGTCTCTCGCCCTGTAGGTGGAAGGCCCCCATATGCTCCCCTGAGATAGGATTTAGCAGGCCCTCCCCTGCACTTTACATAACTTCTGTTGCTTAGTCACAGCTTTGACTCTTTTTTAAAAATGTGGAGCGATTTTCTCAGCAGCATCAGAGCACGAGTCACTCCGGCGAGGGAAGTCCCTTCCTTTCTCATGTTCCCTTGGTAACCAAATGAATTTGCCTTTCAAATGATTCATGACCAGGGTGCTGTAGGAGTTCCCTCCTCCAACACAGAGCACTCCCACACAGACACATATGCCTGATTAATCATTGATTAGAGAGTCTCTTCCACAAGGTAAACCTGGGAATCAAAAAGTTGCTCTTCGCCCTCCTCCGCCACCACCTCCCCTGCAGTTAAGATGGGAACTGGTGTCACACGAATTGGAGCCTGGGACTTTGGCATTTGGCTGGAGCATCACCCAAGTGAGCAGACCACCAGCTAATGGGGTGTGTGTGTTCTGCCTCCCAAAATGTTCTGGAGTCATATGGCATGGTTCTACTCCTGAAGTTAAGCAGATCTGGCTTTGTAGGCTGCCTGGATCTGAGACCCACTGGGAACCATATGGAAAATCTTCTGCGTTCCTTGGAAGAAAAGTGGGGTATAAATGTAATAAGAATCATCTTTGTCACATGTGGGAAGGTTACCCTCTATGAATCTTTGATTCAGTAGGTCTGAATACAACACATACAATTAAGAGCTATAGAATGAATTACAAACAGGTACATTTCAGAGCTCAGAGTTAGTTGATCTACTTACACTAACACAGGGGTGGGCAACTTATGGCTCTCCAGATGTTTTGGTCTACAACTCCCATCATCTCTTGCCATGGACTAAGCTAGCTAGGGCTGATGGGATTTGTAGGCCAAAACATCTGGAGGGCCACAAGTTGCCCCTGCACTAAGGTGTCTGCCTGGGTGAGGCGTGAATTGATAAACAGCCTGCTAAGGTAAAACTGCCATGGCCTAGAGTTCAGTGGCTGGGTTCAGACAACACGATAACCCACACTCAAGGGTTGAATGTGGGTTGTTGTTGAAACGTGGGTTATCATGTTGTCTGAACCCAGCCGTGCTAACAAACCATCGTTTGTTAACCATGAACAACCCATGAAGAGAACCCATAGTTTGTTGTTGGGTTGTGAACTGTGGGTTGTTCATGGTTAACAAATGATGGTTTGTTAGCACGGCTGGGTTCAGACAATACGATAACCCACATTTCAACAACAACCCATGGTTCAACAACAGCCCACACTCAACCCATACTTAACTCTTGAGTGTGGGTTATTGTGTTCTCTAAACCCAGTCAATAGCTCAGAGGCCTGCTCTACACATGCAGGAGAATACGGGTGCAGAATGGGCTGTTCTATTTCAAACTAAAGGTAGGTGATCACATTTTAAATGTATGTCTCTTTAAAAAACACACACAATGCAAGTAGAAAACTAGTACATCAGGGAGAAAAATTATAATCCAACGTTTTCCCTGCTGTACTAGGTTTCTATATGCATGGATATTTTTTTTTTAATGTAGCATTCAAAATTATGAACATCCACCTGTAGCCTGAAGTTGTACAGTCCATTCTGCCACCTCATTCTGCTGCATGGAGGCTTGGTCTGCACATGCAGCAGTATGAGGTTGTACTAGAAAGGACTGAACAACTTCAGGCTATAGTAGGTGACCACATTTTTGTGTACTCCCTTATATGAGTAACTTCCTGCAAATAGAAAACTAGCTCAGCAGGCAAATGGCAATGCAAAATCTTTCTCCCTACTTTTCTATTTTCAGGTTGTTTTTTTATGAGGAGAAGCAGTCAAAAGTGGTATGTCCCACCTGTAGTCTGAAGTAGTTTGGTCCCTTCTACTGCCTCATTCTGCTGCATAATAAGGCCCAGCCATATAGACAGAGCCTAAGTGAACTAAGAGGAAGATGGTAAGAAGTGACAATCGGAAGGGTATGTGTGGAGAGTTCCCATTGGCTTCCAACACCATCAAAAGGTCAGTGCTAGAAGTGATGAGAAAGTCTGTAGATAGCCCTGAACAGAGGGGTGGGAATAGGAAATGACAAAGAAGACAAACACTTGCCTAGCAGCTAGAACCAAAACACCTATACCTACCTCTGCATAAACTACAGAGCGGGACAGCACTGCAAAACATGCCCATTGCCCCATCTCTTTGTGGTTTACAGAGCTTGTGGCTGGTTCCGCATGGTGAAGGCATATCTATGCCACAGACTTAAATTGGTTTAATAATCATTTTCTCTCCCTAGAAAATAATAGTTCTGTGAAGAGGCTTAAGGATCTGTAACAGAGGAATTTCATCACCTTGTCCAAATTACTATTCCCCCAGCAATCACTGAGGGAGAGCTATGATGATTCACCTATTATAAAACTAACACACATTTGCCATGTGCATATGCCCAGAGAAGGAGTACTGCAGTTCCAGCCCAAGACATTTCCTGACTGAAGTGAAGCCCAAATGGCACCCCACCCACACCCACTAAGGCCAACAAGAAAACATTACACTGCATCACTCAACCACCAGTTCGTGCCTTCATCTATCCTACACACACACACACACACACACACCACCTGAAGCAAGCAGGTCACTTCACCCTATTGGATAGAAGGACAGGCCACTTTTATATGGTTACAGCTGACCATTACAGAGCCATCATCAGAGTTCAAAACCCCCAGAATCTGACCTATAGTTGATATAAACACAGCTGAAGTAAATGAAGCTACAAACAATTCTACCAGCTATTCTGACTCTGGATTGTTTCTAGAGAACTGAGTAGCTTTGCGATTGATCCATATTTTAATACCAGTCCTTCTCTGCATCTACTTGGTTGAGTTACATCAGCTTCCTGTGCCTTGATTTCATCAGAAAGGGTAGCCATGATATCGACCTACTTTTCACACCAGGCGGATTCAGGAATTTTGTTCTATATGAACATGTCTGCACATGCTGTGCTATACAAAGACTGGAATCTGGCATCATGGAACGTGACTTCCTATGAATTTCAGCTTCCCCCTTTAAAACAAGTTCCTTGTTCCCATGGATGTGGGATTGAATTTAAACATGAGTTGTGTCCTCCAAAGGCTCAAAACTTGATCATTCTGAAGATTTAAGTATACTAATATTGCTCTGGCATTTTGTATTTGACTGCAATGTTTTTCATCAACTGCGCCGTGGGAAGGGAAAAGGAGCAAGGGAGAAAGGAGCCAACAAAGAAAATGGCAAGGCCTGCTCCAGTTGGACTGCCCCTCTCCCCTCACAGGGCCAACTGATATCAATGTTCCTGTGGGAAGGAACATCTGTAGCTCCTGCTCAAGTGGAGTTAGTTGTGTTGTTCAGCTTAGCGGGGGGGGGGGGCTGCATGTGATTGTTGCTCTATCTGTTGTATTTTGTAATTTTTAAAAACTGTTTTTAAATTTTGTTTTATGGGAAAAAAATTATGGTTTTTATTGTATCATGGTCTTGTTTAGGGCCTATGATAGAGAACTTCCGCATTTGGGCAGTAATAGAAGTTAAATAAAAGAATAAATATTGTAAAACTATTTTGTAAATATTTCATTTTGATGAAGCTAGTTGAAAAGTGGGATATAAATCTAAATAAGTACTAAATAGTTATTTTGTTACGTCGTTCTTTTGTAAGCTGCTTTGGGCATAATTCTTAGACATGCCAGCTATATATACAACTAGCTGTTGCCTGCGGCTTCGCTCGCGTGGATTTTATGATTTGGTACAATTGTTTTTAAAAGAAACATGAGTTTTTTGTCCAAACTGTACAAAATATAATTTATAGGTTGATGTCGCTGACTGAAATTATAACGTTTAGGCAGGGTGCTGGCAGCAGAAATCTTTTCTGACAGAAATATCTGATCTTAAAGAAAAATCAGGTTAATCCTGAGAGTCTACAGGTGATGAAGAGTGACCGTGCCAAGTTTGGGGTGGATCTGTCAAAACGTGATGGAGCCTATGTGACGACACCCCCCACACAACAGTCATTCATTCATTCAGTCATTTTAAAAGTTTCCCTCCCTTTTCACCCCCTTAGAGAACATTCTAAATGGCCTAGGAGAGATTTGCATACCCACTCCAATTGGCCCCTGCAGGAATTCATACGAACATTCTAAGTGTTGCATGGGCTATTTGCATAACTGCTCCTATTGGCTCGCTCCTGCAGCAATTATGAGGTGAGGCTGATTTGCATAACTGCTCCCCTGTTGTTTTGCCCATAGGAGATATGGGAGTGGGGTGGTTTCCCCCCCTTTTTCACCCCCTTAGGGACAGAATTTCCAAAAATCCTTCCTTAGTGGGTGTCTACATCATAAAAACAATGTTCCTTCAAAATTTCACGTTCCTAGATTAAATGGTTTGAGCTGGGCGTTGATGAGTCAGTCAGTCAGTCAGGACTTCTTCTTTTATATATATAGATAAGTAAGTAAATAAAACACACACACACTCAAATGCTGTTTTCAGAATTATGCAGGCTAAGCCAAAAATTATACTATAAACACTTCCTTCAGTCCCTACTGCTACATAATTTTGGTTCCTTTGGCATAAAATTGTTTTTTGTTAGGAAAGTATTCCAAGCTCTGGATATAATCTGTGTTTGGTGATGGTGGGGGCATCCTGTGGTCTCTGAGATGGACCTCAGTGAGTAACTTAGGACAACTTTCTCCATCTGTAAAACATAGTAGATAAATTCTCATATATGTGATATTGACACTGTCTAGTGTCAATATCAGATATAGATATATAAATTAAGGCAGGGGTGACACATATCCAATTAATTGCATATAAGGGCTCTTGTTGGACTGGGACTTGGGAGATCTGAGTCCCCGCTCGGCCATGAAACTCACTGGGTGACTTTGGGCCAGTCACTGACTCTCAGCCTAACCTACCTCACAGGATTGTTGTGAGGATAAAACGGAGGAGTGGAGGAGGAGGAGGATTATTTAAGCCGCCTTGGGTTCCTTGCAGGAAAAAAGGCGGGGTTGGGTTATAAATATAATTAATAAATAAATAAAAAACTATGTTTGCAGTCTTGTGTAAGGTGTAGCATGTGTAAGCCCTCACATGCATAAACATTTCTGCAGATTATGTTATTATGCTGATGTGTGGTTATCATTCATTATAGCATGGGAATGGGGAGTGATCTGAATATACCATTTTCAAGTGCTTCAAACCAAATGCGGCTTCCCTTCTCCTGAGGTAGGAAAACCCCTTTCTGAAAAGGAGCACTCAGAAATTTTGACTCTAGAGCCTGCTGATGTTTAGCTCCAACAAAAAAACCCCAGCTCTAACTCCCACTGTCAAGGGCTGCTTACACCCACTCTCATCAGTTCCTCTCATTCCTGGCTTAATCTCAAGAGTTTCATTCTGCCCGCTGCGGTCTCACGTTTTTGAGGTTCAAGTGAACTCAATTTCAAATTGGCCTTGAGTCAAGGCACCTGTGCTCACATTGTGCTTTTGACAGGAGAAACCAGTTAAGGCTTGCTTGTTCAGAATAGCTCGGAGACCAGCTAACCTGCCCTGATCTTACAGCTTACAAGTTACAATACTCCCTAAGCTTTCTTCATTATATATAGTTAAATAACACATTTATAGTTAAGCAACTGCCGGATTTAATTCCAAGGAGAGCAAGCTTATCAATTAGGCTCTCTTCCAGCACCACAATGAACATACGTCTACTGAAAATGTAGACTCCCCCTCATTTTTAAGAGATGTAACGATGAATGAATGCTATGGGATATTTGTACTAATGACCATAGTTGAGTACCTTACCTCTCTGCCTCTCTGTGTGTGAGAGAGATACACACACACACACACACACACACACACAAATTAGGTCCTCCTTGCATGTCTGTTAAAATTGGATGCATCTGATCTACACAGTCTATATGTTGTACAGAATGTATCAGTTCCCCACTAGTTTGATTTGGAGGAAATCATTGTGGGACTTCAGTAGAGGCTTTGAAATCTTTACAGTTGGCTTCCTGCTTTTGGAATAGGGGAGGGTTACAGAAGAAGGTGCCTGCCTTTTCCAAAGACACTTTCCATGCTACTGACTGTACAGTACATTGCAACAGCCAACTGGGAGTGTGGGCAGCTGTTGTACAAACATGCTCCAATAGCAAGAGAGTTGACAAGTGTCGTGCAGGGGCCAGATTACAGGTGTGAGTAGCACAAGCAACTATGAGGAGATGAAAGGAAGCAGCTATAAACCCTGTACAATTAATTAGAACAGAAAGTACAGAACAAGGGCAAGAATTTGACCCCCCCCACACACACACACACACACACACACACACCAAATGGTAAAGTAAATAGCATGGTGGGGAGGCAAAATGGATGGGAAGATGTGGGACAATTAGTCTACCCTCTCTCCTACAATATTACAGACCTAGTTAACAGTATACAAGTATAGTGTACTGGAAGAAGCAAAGACTACTAGCGTTGAAAAAATGATCCTTCAACACCAACTTCAGTGGACCGGTCATGTTGTTCGAATGCCTGACTGCCGTCTCCCAAAGCAGTTATTTTATTCCCAACTCAAGGATGGAAAGCGGAATATCGGTGGTCAATATAAGAGGTTTAAAGATGTTCTTAAGGCTAATCTAAAAAAATGCAATATAAACATCGAAAACTGGGAAGCTCTGGCCCATGAACAATCTAAATGGAGGTTGGCCTTTCACAAAGGTTCCATGGACTTTGAAGAAGCCCGAGTGCAAGGTGAAAGGGAGAAACGTGCTAAGCAAAAAGCACGTCAAATAAATCCTTTACAGGACCATCTTCCATCTGGTAACCTGTGTCCTCACTGTGGGAAGCTGTGTGGATCTAGAATTGGCCTCCACAGTCACTTACGGACCCATCGCTAGAGTCTACACAATCCTCTTTAGAATTTCCTCCTTTTATCCTGGAAGACAATCTTACTCAGTCACTAGTGATCGCCTGATGATGATGGATGATGATAGACTATATAACTGGAACGTTTTGGAGAAATTATAAAGCAAGTTTGAAACAAGCCAAGATCTGCATATATTTCTCTTCACTTATTGCCCAGCCATGAGATCTGCATATATTTCCGTCAAAAAAAAAAAAGTGCAGATTTCCCAAACACTTAAAAAAAAAAAAAAAACCTTAGAGGTTGCAGGATGGGATGGAGTGAATGGAGTTACCCACCACCATGTGATCCCATTCACTCCATCCCATCCAGCCGCCTTGTCAGGAGTTTTGAACAGCTGTCAGGGAACCGCAGTAAATGCCCTGAAAAGGAGCCGCGAAAAGGGAGTTGCATTAAGATCTCCCATTTCTGGACTAGCTGGGAGACTCGAGAAGTGTCCCAAAGGTGGAGAGCACTGACAAGTGTCAGTGCAACACTTAAAACCCAGAGGATTACCTTGCTAAGGGGGAGATCTAAGTGGTGCACTTACCTTCACAGTTTCTTTCCCATTTGCTGGTGCATTCCAATTGACAGCTAGGCACTTGACAGCTGTCAACTGTTTTAGCCTATATGCAGTCTCGACGTATTATTTTGTTACCGTTTGACAGCTGTAACTGACAAGGTAATAGACCAGGCAAGAATACACATATTTTTGACAGCCTTAAGTGCACATTTCGGCAACTCCAAAAGACTGACCAACCCCCCCCCCCAAAACCCCGAAAATAATTGTGCACATTTCTAGCACCGAATTTTTTTAAAGAAAAGGTGGTGAATTAGCGATGGTCACTCCAAAGCGCTGCTTGGGCATCAGTGGAGAGACTGTCGCTGGCTGTCAGAGGTGATGGCATGGGCAAGATCACCAAGAGTGGCAAGGGTTTTTTGCTGCTCTTGCCGAGTTGCTTGCTCACCGCTTCCCGCAACCCATGATGGGATCGGTCTCCCAGGTTCGGACAACACAGCAACCCATTGTGGATTCAACAACCCCTAATGGAAAAAGCCATGGGTTGTCAGGGTGACTTGTTGCCCCCAAACAAGCCACCCTGCAGGAAATGGTACGGGTTCAGATGACACAGCAACCCACCATGTCTACATACCTACAATGGGTTGCTGTGTCATGCAAACCCAGACAATATGGGGTAGCCTTGCTGTAGGGGTGTACTGTCTTCAGATAAATTAATAAGATTAAAAAATAAATAAAACAAATATCCCACAAACCACTGGGGCCGCAGTGGAAGGGAAATATTTGCTTATGTTTGCTACACTGTTGTTAGGATTTTGAGAACCACATAACACTCTAGCACTTAAATGGTATGGCATCAACTGGCTGCTGCTGCTGCTGCTGCTACTTCTAGTGTGTGATCAAGGCCGGATCCACACCTAAGGTTTATTGCAGTACTGTATCGCTGCTGTGACTTGCAGGACACATGACACACTCATTTTCCAGTGCCGGTCGCACTAGTCCTGCGTAATAATTCTTTATTTCTTCCAGAATTTTCCTGGAATACTTTTATCACGGCTTTTTTAGTTACAGTATTGTGGTTCACTGTCGCAGTACACGGCTATTGTGTGCTAAACTGGCACTGCCATTGCCTGTCTGAGGTGTGACTATGAAAGTGTCATCACAAGAGTTAGCCAACTGTTTTCAAGGGGCAGGGGAAATGCGGTGTTATGTGTGTCACTAGAACTGGTGGGGAAGAGAGGTATCCGCCTTGGAAGCTTGTTAATGTGGTTTTTTGGGGGGGGGGGGTTGTAAACATTCCTGAGCACCTCCGAGCAGAAGAAATTTCAAACTGACTGCCAGCCACCTGGCCACCCTGGGCGATGTACAATTAAAACAATACAATAAAACAATACAATAAAATATGATAATTAAAACAGTATAAAAATTCTTTTAAAATCCTAACCCACCCCATATTCCTTGGATTGAGAGCATAATTCGTTCCGCAAACGTGCTCGTAATCCAAAACACTCTTATATCAAAATGAAATCCCCCATAAAAAATTTGTACAGAGATTTTTAATTTAAGCTGTACTACAGTACTTGTATTGCAAGACGTCGCTTGTATATCAAGTAAAAAAAAATTAAATAAATACGCCAGTGTGGCGTAGTGGTGAGAGTGTTGGACTGGGACTCCGGGAGATCCGAGTTCTGACTGAGGGGTGAGGAACATTCCACATTTGTCTCCCCAGCCTGTATCAGGGGTCTGACAAAGCAGAGACTGCTTTCCACCTCTCTCCCTTTCTCTGCTGGCTTCACCCTGACCCCATGGGGCAGCAGCAGCAGCAGCAGCAGCAGCAGCAGCAGCAGCAGCACACTCCTGTGCCTTCTTTTTTGTGAGGAGGCAGGAACAGGAAGAGGATTTTTTTTTTAACTGTTTCCCTCCTGCGCTCATCCGCACCTTCACATATATGATGTATCCAAATCCCCCTCCTCTTAAGGGCCATTTCCCCTGAGAGTTCAAGGCAATGCCCCCAGTACAACCGCTACAGAGTTTGAGAGGGGCCATGGGCGAGAGGCACTTCCCCCCCTTGTTTTAACAGCTGTTTTCACCCACCCCTGCCCAAAGAACAAGGTGTAAATGAGCCAAAAGGCATGTCTACTCAGAAGTAAAGCACATTCTCTTCAATGGCCTTACTCCTGGGTAAATCACACTGATTTCAAAGGAGCTTGTGTTTTGCAAACTTAGCAGGGGCAGAAGACTGCTTTGGGAAATTGGTTTTGGGTGGAGGGGAAAGGGCATGCTGATGATCCTGCTGGCTTCACCGTAGGGGAGGATGGCAGAGGATGGTCTCTTCCTTTCTCCTTCTGTTTTGTGAGGGGTCAAGGGGCAGGAAAAGCTTTTTTCCCCTTTTAAAAAAAACTATCTCGCTCCTTCCTTCGCATAGCTGATGAACCAAAAAAAAAAAAACCTTTCTCTTAAAGGACCATTTCCCCTGCATGTTCAAGGCAACACCCAGTTCGACTGCTATGGATGGAGTTAGGTGTGGGGTGGCAAACTGGGATGATTGCAGTACATTTAACAAGAGTGCGCCCCATGAGTACTGACTGTGGAATGTGAATAAATAGCAGTACAGTAATAGCTTGGATTGCAAGTAACTTGGTTTGAGAGCATTTTGCAAGTCAAGCAAATTTTAAAATATTTATTTAATATTTTTTTTACTTGATATACAAGCGACGTCTTGCAATACAAGTACTGTAGTACGGCTTAAATTAAAAATCTCTGTACAAATTTTTTTAGGGGGATTTCGTTTTGATATAAGAGTGTTTTGGATTACGAGCACGTTTGCGGAACGAATTATGCTCTCAATCCAAGGAATATGGGGTGGGTTAGGATTTTAAAAGAATTTTTATACTGTTTTAATTATCATATTTTATTGTATTGTTTTATTGTATTGTTTTAATTGTACATCGCCCAGGGTGGCCGGGTGGCTGGCCAGATGGGTGATTAATAAATTTAAGAAATAAAAATAAATTTAAGAAATAAAATGACTGTATATAGCAGCTCTGCTAACTTGACGATATACCGTGTAATCTATGAAATCTATGTGGATCTGGCCCAAGTCAGCTGGAGTTTGCAAAAGGTTTGGAGGAGCAAGGTCTGAAACAAGTCTGAACTATATCAAGGGGCAGATTCCAACTACTTATCCTAGTCAAACTGCTGATTAGATTTCAGAACTGACAAGCACAAAATAACTTGGCTGAAACAACAACCCTGCAAAAATGCTGCACTGCCATTTTGGTACATTTTATCAGATTTATTCCCTCCTTGTTGAAAGAAGCTAATTAACAAACCATCATTTAAATAAACAGCAGAAAGTGTTTGTAACCTTCGCTTTATTGAATTGAGATGAATTATTAGCCTTTGCATGTTAAATGAAATAGAAGCATCCTGGAAAAACCCTAAATTCAATCTGCATAAAGTAGGAACCTGCTGTGAAAATGAAGGCAGGGAGGAGGACTGGTTCACTCTAACATCTTCCGAGCAACTAAGGAGCTGCCTTCTACGGAGGGTGGGTAACTAACCTCTGCCACAATACTGAAAAACAAATGTTAGCACACCAATGGCTGCTTATGTCAAAATTTCTTCCAGGGCATTAACGGGTACAAAGATAAGTGCATTTGGATCCTGGTCAAGTTGGGAGAGATCCAAAGTTACTTTCATCTGATGGTGACTTGGAATTCTGTGTGAAATGGTCAGAACTAGGAAAATAGCTGTTATTTGAGAAACAAATTTCATCTGCAGCAAAAGAGTTGAACAGACTATTTAATCCCAGCAATGGGGGCAGGGCTGTGCATTCTCTGCAGCAATCAATCTATTAATGTCTATGCCGACATAATTAAAAATTTGAGCCCTAAAATATCTGAATATTTAATCTGTGCAAATTATGCAAATTAAGAGGAAGTGTGCTACTTATTTAAGGCAAATGCCCACACAAGGCGGACTCCGTTAGAAAATACAATATACAAACCAACATTACAAACAACATAAATACATCATATCAAACCATCATTAAAAACATAAAATGCAACACCCTAAAAATTATCATAGTAGTAAAAATGGCACTGCAAGACCACCACGGTATCATTAAAACCAAGTAAACTTTTAATACCATTTCAACAACAGTTCAAATATGCCCAATTTTGCATATTTTCTATAATTGTTCATATTTTGCATAACGCTTTGTTGCTTTGCTCATGATGGCAAAGCTATTTAGGGCACTGATGCCCTGCTTAAACCATTCAAAATGTTATTCGGTCACCCCTTTGGTTTTTGAGAGTCTAGTAGGCATTGCCCACACACTTTCAAGTCTATCTTCGCTGCCATAAGTAGTAAAAGCAGCTTTTTATCAAAATGAAAGCTGAGAGATTCCCATGAAGCTGAATTCTGTGGCCAATACCACAGACATTATGGTGCACACACATAAATAGGATTTATGTGGCTGGCAGACCTCATACTGGCCTTTGAATATTGAGTTATTTGATAAAAGTATTCTCTTTTCTGTTTTTGAACAATACCCACAACTATTCAGATTTATTGATCATTTAGGATTACTGTTTTCACTGAAAGTTTCATGGAGCTGTAGAGATTAGCTTCATTGTACAAGCATAACAAACTTCAAAAGTGACCATTGATTCCAAGAAGGGCATGATATTGCTTACGTTTCAGGATGCAGTGATTTCTATGATTGACTAACAATGGGGCAAAACTTCAGCTGCACTAAATATTAAAGTTGTACTATAGTCATTGGTCACTGCACAACCGGAGTGCACCACTCACGGTTTAATACAAAGCTAACTTGTACTGAATCCAAGTCATTCGCTCCTCTGCCATTCAGAAGCCTACAGAATAATATTGCCTTAGACATTTTGGAGAAGATACAGATTGCAGCTCAGAACACATTAAAAAGTCTAAAGAACTTAACTGAAGTATCAAACATAGAAAATGATAGAAAATCTATCCTGAAAAGCAGTTCCTTAGTTTTCCCCTCATACCGTGTAGTGCAAAATGCAAATTAGCTGTTTTAGTAGTAGCTAGTTCTCTCTGCTTCTCCATGCTCAAATTCCTCAAAATGAGAGCAGAGGGAGCTGCTAGTAGGATGGTGGGAGAGCAAATGTGGATGAATACAGTATATAGTTTTGAGTTGCAGAAGAAAAACTTTAAGGTTGGTGAGGAGATAAGACCTCTATCTATAAACTCCAGGCAGCAACTTTGAAGATTTTGGAAAGTTGGGTGCAGTAATTGTTTATGGGATGATTTGCCCAACCTCAGCATTGGGGAAAAATCAAAGTTTATACTGCTAGACTTTGGGAGTGATCTGTTGGATTGAGATTTCCAGTGAAGATATTTGTGTCCGTGCTACGGAAAGAGTTAAAGGAAAATGCAAAAGTGTATTTGATCCTTTAAATTAATTTTATCACGATTGTCTTAGGAATATAGTTTGAACCTCTTTGGCTTCTTTATATAGAAATTAGTTGCAAATAACGTCTAGGCCGAAGGAAGTCCTGCTATTGAACAGTCACAAAATTTCTACAGCTTTTTCTCAATGAATAACAGGTGCATTTGCACCTATATACTCAAACAGCAGGAGTTTACTCCAGAAATCACCTCAGCAATAAAATACTTAACTGCTGCAGTGTATGCACTATTAATGGAGAATAGAAAGAATTGGCAGTGCAGACAACACAGAAGTAATTAATTTATTATTCAGAGGAGAGCAACAAGGATGATAAAGGGACTGGAAACAAGGCCCTATGAGGAGAGACTGAAAGAACTGGGCATGTTTAGCCTTCAGAAGAGGAGACTGAGGGGAGATATGATCGCACTCTTCCAGTACTTGAAGGGTTGTCACACAGAGGAGGGCCAGGATCTCTTCTCGATCATCCCAGTTTGCAGGACACGGAATAATGGGCTCAAGTTACAGGAACCTAGATTCCACCTAAACATCAGGAAAAATTTCCTGACTGTCAGAGCAATAAGACAATGGAATCAACTACCTAGGGAGGTGGTGGGCTCTCCCAATCTGGAGGCATTCAAGGTGCAGCTAGACACCCATCTGTCAGGGATGCTTTGACCTGGATTCCTGCACTGAGCAGGGGGTTGGACTCGATGACCTTGTAGGCCCCTTCCAACTCTACTTTTCTATGATTCTATGATTCTATTTCTGAAGTTACCACTGGAGTAAGCAGCTACTGTTTGAGAGTATAGGTGTGAATGCACCCAACATTACTTCAGATCTGCAAATGTTAATCCTTGTTTCCCCATATCCAGGTTCAGCTCTCTCAGGTGATATATATGTTATGTACATATGTTGAGGATGGAAGGATATAGTTCAGTTCTGCTAATACTTTCCAGAGTTATTTAAGCAGTCTATCAGAGCTTGAATTCATTAAAATTCACAAAGAAATTACGAAGCAGGAATTAACTTGATAGCCTGATCCTATGCATTCCTTTTATGCTGATATATTACTTTTGCTTTTGGCTTTTGGTGGTGGTGGTGGTGAGAATTGTTTAGCAATTGTGCTTTAGATTGTAATTGCCTGAGAGCACAATCCTATGTATGCTTAGACAGAACAAAGTCCTACAACTCCCAGCATTCCCCAGCCAGCTGGCTGGAACATGCTGGGAGTTATAGGACTTTTTTCTGTCTAAACATGCACAGGATTCCACCCTGAGAGTATTAATTACAGTTCAGAAAAGAACACAGTTTAGTGCAGGGGTGGGCAACTTCTCTGAAATTTGGAGGCAAACTGCTACAGACCCTTAGAAAGGCCACAAGTAGCTTGAAAACAAGCTAAATGTGTCCTTTTTAAGGCTGCATAGCAGTTTGCTGCTCAAATCTGGCAGCAACCTACCTTATTTTTACAGCAAAGTGGCAGGGGTGCCAGTGGTCAGACAAGAGGATGACGCAGGTTCATGCAGTCCACGTGTTGCCCACCCCTGCCTTAGTGGGAGCTCAGTAACAGGCTTGACCCTTTCACTCAAACACACAAAGTGCCTGGGCTTTGCGGAAAATATTGTGTTAACCATTTTGCACTCTTGTTACAATGGGGACAAGAATGAACTATCAGCATCTATAGTTGCCCATAAGCTTGAATATGTTATTCACAGCAGCATCGGTGTTAGGCTGGCCACTTACGGTATATAAATCTCTCCAAAAGAGGAAATGCATCACCCCCCCAAAAAAGGGGACGACGACAAAAGGGGATTGTGATTTGCAAAAGATTTGCACATGTTAATTTATATGTATAGATGCAAATTTAGAAATAATTATTATAATTTAAACAGAAGTACAGTACATTTCACCATAGCGTAAAAGACTGACCAGGTGGCCCGTGTGCTGCTGTTCAGGTGCTGATAGGCAACCGTTCTTACGTTTCTGAATCTTTAAACCAGAATTGCACAATACAGCCCCCAAATAAAGGACAATCCTCTGGCAACCCTTGAAATATAGGACTGTCCTCTGTAAAAGAGGACATCGGGCCACTCTAATAGGTGTAAGAAAGCAGGAAGCCACCAAATGTCCCGAACAGTCATTCATTTGGGGTCATACAGTGCCTAGACCAGGGCTCTCCAACCTTGGGTCCCCAGATGTTGCTGGACTACAGCTCCCAGAATCCCTTGCCATTAGCCATGCTGGCTGGGTATGCTGGGAGCTGTAGGCCAGCAACATCTGGGGACCCAAGGTTGGAGAGCCCTGGCCTAGATAAAGCCATCTATAGTACCCAGAAGAATCAGGAAATGCACCAGAGATTCTCTGGATCTGTGCATAGCAACAAGAGATTCTCTAAGATCACATACAGAATCTAATTCTAAGGATTTTTACAGACAGTATATTTTTATAGACATGGAACAACTCTTGTTCTCCTCACACAGCTAGCAATATACTTGTTTCTGTTTTTTTCTTTCTGTTGTAGTTTGGTCATGGTCAATATGTTTTTCAGGTTTTTGTAATGTTACCTTGAAAAAGCTGAAATAACCATGCCAGAATACAACAGGCACTACTGAACAGAAGAATGTACTACTACTGTACAACTGTCACAGACAGTTATTAGATAGTTCCTGTGACTTCAGTGGTGGCAAATGATACATTTCATACCAACTATCATTTTTTTCAAGGAAAAACAAAGCAAATGATTCCCCTCTTCCCTCCAGATTCCCCTCCCCCCTTCCTTAATTATATTTGTACAGCTATCAAGGTAAAGATGCAGGATTGAGATAGCACCAGCATAGAACTTTGTATTTTTTGGATATCACAACATATATTTTTTTAATGCTTGTCACTCTTTTGGCCAGTTCAGTTCCATTCAGCAGCTTCATTATCTTTTGGGAAGTGTCCCTCACTCAACACAGAAGCCATACAAGACCAACTCTCCTGTGAGAGAGAACCAGGAAAAGGGGCAGAGGTGAAGATACCATCATATGCCTACTCTTTGATCAGCTCAGAGTTGCCCCTTCTACTGATCCCACCATTCCTTCATGTTCAGAGGAAATAAACACTCTCCAAGTTTTGAAGGTTTTATTATTTGTTTAAAGTGCAAGGTTTTCAAAGGATCTATTGCATTTTATGAATGTTGAAAGCTGCTCCAGGGACTCAGTTTGAAAAGCGGGATACAAATCTAATAACATAATGCTTAGCTGAAGAGAGAAACACCTGATTTGAGTGCTTCTAAACATCATCCACAGCATCTTTTGCAATGTCCAACATGCAAAATGTATTTTTCAGGTTGCAAACACTGCCACGCAGCTATGCACATCCTGGCTCACAAGTCACACTGGCTCACATGAGGGATCAACTTCTATGAGTTAAGAAAGTGACCAAAAGTGATGTGATTGTATGTACAAAAGAGTAACCACATCCAAATTGTATTCATACAAGCATGTGTCATCAGTCCTAGTGGGGAAGTGTAAAAGCTGACTATGATCCCCATCTCCCACCCACCATTCTCACAACTGAAAAATATGAGGCAATTGTGTCGCGATAAGCTGAAGCTCTGGCTCATCCCAACTTTCCCCCAAGTGAAGGTGGGCATCTAAGAAGCAGCATAGCCAAGGTTGGATTTGGAAAGTATACCAAAACATGCATGAATGGTACAGTAATGACAACAAAGCTCAACTCAATGTTCTCTCATATTTATTGCCTGCCCTGCAGAACCCCACCTCCTTTTGTCATATAACTTTCCTTAGGAGCTAAAGGAAAGCAATACCCCCCCCCCCCGCCCCTATCCGGCGTGTATGTGTCTTAACTCTCAATCCCCTTGCAACCTTCTGTATGGTACCTTGTCCTCCCCAAAGCTATATAAAAGCAGCACTTTGCCTTAATGGTGCCCATGAAATTACAAAGATTAGCTGTTCTATTATTCTAGTGTGCTGGCCAATCACATTTTCCTATTGGCCCTCCCCACCCCGCAGCCCCCATCAGTAATAAGTTACTGCTGTCATATTGTTCTGGCATCTTAGGCCGTAGGGCGGCATTGTATCTGTAAGCCATTCACGGATCCTAATGCTGTTGACTAAAGACTGTATTTAAAGGCAATATAAACAGTTTGATCTTTAAAATACAGTTGATCTATAATTTCTATACATACTTTCTCAACTTTTATTTTAAAACAATTAGCCAAAGAGCTCTTTTTTCCCCTGTGATATTTACAGCTAGGCTGACAGTAACAGCAATTAAACCCCATCTGTTTGCAGGGCATGAATAATAACAGTTGACACTCAACTTCTAATACAATTCATGTAAAACCTGTTAAACACAGAAACTTGTTGCAGCAAGAATGTGCCCTCAGGGCTGGTCTGCGCCACCCTCACACATGGAGCCCAGGCATCAACACCAAAGCTGAGATTTGTTTCCTTACTCTGGAGAATCTCTTCCCCCGACACGTACACACACACACACACACACAATCATTAAACACCATTTTCAGCAACAAACTATTTTTCTTCGGATACCAACAAGGAAGTTTAAAATGAGAGAACCAAGATCTTGCCTCAAAAAATCATTTCATTGTGGAAGACTGTCATACCCCCTCTGGAGGAATCCTCCCCAGAGGAGCAGCTAGAGCTCCCAGAGATGAAGAACACCACAGAACAGCACAGCCCATGTCAGAAGACCGGGAGGAGTCTGAGCCCTCCGGGGAGATGGCCATGGGTCTATCCCAGCAAGAGGCAGGGACTCTGTCTCTGAGGCAGAGGCTGATCAGCCCCCTAATCCCCGAGCATGCTGTCATCTCAAGAGGCAGGCGAGGAGGCTCCTCATGAGTAAAGGACTCCTCAGGAGTAAGACACTTCTCACTAGAAGGACTTCTTACAGAAACCTCTGATGTGATGCAGCTGAGTCCTGGGTGGGGCGCTGAAAGCTCTGACTATATACCGTAAGCTTTCAGTTAGGACATGCTAGTGGCTGGAACATCATCTTTCTAGCAGCTTCAGTGCCGAATGCTTGCTTCTAGACTGATCTTCTGTGCCCCTGACCTTTGGACTCCTGCTAGACTCTGCTCTTTTGACTGCATTTGTGCTGGACTGCTTACCTGTGTTTTGACCTTGGCCATGCCTCAGACCCTGGTCTTGGAGTTCTCCTTTCTTGATTAGTAATTCTGTGCTCTTGACCTTTGCCAGCTTACTGACTTCTCCTGCTTTGAAATGCCCTCTTGTTGGACTGATAAAAGTGTATTTGACCCTTTTGCCTGTCTGTTGTCCCTGGTTTGCATTATGAAATTTGTACACCACTTTGGCATGGAAAAGCAGGATAGGGAAGTTAGGAAATAAATAATAAATAGAATATCCATCTGACATTATATTTCTTGTGGTCTGGACTCTGGATTATATGAATCAGCTCAGGGGCTGGGGACAAAATATGTATGTGAGCATAATGCTGTCTTGAAGATGCTCTGCATTGGACCACAGGGCTATCCTTTATTATCTCCAGACCATTTTCAACCCTGTTTCAATCTAATGACCATCTGCTTAGGATTTACTTAATAAAGATTTCAGAAAAGTATGCAAAATTGTAACACAAGCAGTGATAACAATATTATATAAGAATCACAGTCATCACTTACAACAACCCTTTCCTTTACTTCTTTCCTTTCCAACACTTAGTTTAATAACCAGAAAGTCATCTATAAAAGGCCCCAGCAAGATGGAACAATACATAGTCACTATGACATCTGCAACATTACTACAAAGCAGCAGCGTATCCCACTGACACAGCAGGGAGCTGCAGTCAAACAGGGCATACAAATTAAAAACCAACTGTGACAAAGATTAATTCAGCTTATAAGGTAAATAAACATGTCTAGGATATTATCATACCAGAGTCCATGTCAATGAAATGGCACAACATGAAGAAGGGAGAAACTAAGGGCAAACATGGGGGCCTGATCCAGACACCAAAGAATAAATGACATTCTAGGAATTTGAAAATACAATCTTCCCATTATTATGTACATGAGCGTGGGACAATGCATGAGTGTTTGCAAGTTTTTTATGTGTATACATGAACATGGAGTCTATCAGAAAAATGGTCAATAGTCCTGGAAATCTGTTTGCTTGTAGTCAATCAGCTGCCAGTTACACTCCTGCACTGCTCAAATCTGCATTTTTGATACTAATTGATGTTAAACCCTGGGGCATTATTATCTTTAGTGTCATACATGTTACCACCTGTAAACTAAACAATCCACCAAAACATACATAATACCAAAACTAGTATTTCATGAAAGTAGTACCAACCTTACACTTTGCCATGCAAACAAACAGTCATTTGGATGTTTTGCATCTCCTTCTATTAACCTGTCCCTCTGCCTTTACTTTATTGGGATTCAATTTCCTCATCTGATTGTGTGCAGATATGCCTATTCACTATTATTTCATACAGAAACACTTTTTCAGCTGTCCCCTCTAATTTCTTAGAGAATGCTTTCAGCAAATTTCCCCCCACCCTCTCAGATCTGAATGGGAAGGTTTTCTCTGTTTCCCCTTTCTCACTTCTGGTTAAGATAGTGATGTGATCAGATCGCAGCCTATGCCACTCCTGATTTTTGGCTTTTAAAATTTATTCAAGACCATCATGTTATCTTGGTATTTTGAATTAGCCTTGTTCTAGTTTTAGTTTTATTTTTATATCTGTTTGTTGTGCTTTGGAGGAGAGTTTGATCATGGCTACACTGAAAGCGAAGAAAGGTTCAGGAATGCCACCGACTCCCCTTCAGTTCAGCCTCCTCTGGCTAAAGTTTCTAAAGTGGAGCCTGAAGGAGAAGATGTTGTCACCCTGCTGAAAAACATGTCAATACAGATCTCAGCAGTCTAAGCAGCTTGGGCAGTTGTTGCTGATCCAGGATTCTATTAAAACTCTTCAGGGATCCGTCGATTCTATTGATGTTTGCCATAAACTGATGGAGTCAATATGTTGGAGGATCTGGTTACAGCTCACAAGACAAGACAGCAATGGCAGCTTCTCACAGTGCAATATCTGCTTGTATTTCTCCTTTGGAAACTTTTTCTCAGATAACTAATTTGTTCCTGGACTTCGGGTACAGTCTACACGGCCTACATGGGCCCGTTTGGCAGAGTTCATGGATATGTTTTTGCATGAGTTATTGGCATTGCTTCCAGATTTTCAGCTTGATATTGTACTAGCCTATTGTGTTCCTGGTTCCATGTGAAGGTCCAGAGCAGGGCCTGTTTTTGTTCAGTTTTTGCGGAGTTTAATTAAAGAGTATCTGCTCCATACAGCCAGGCAGAGAGAGGAACTTTGGTGGGGTTCTCTCAATGATAAAATCATGCTTTATCCTGATTACGCCAAGGAGGTTTCAGACCAGAGAAGACAGTTTACTAAGGTAAGAATCTTGGCAAGACAGATCAGTTTGTACTATCATATTCATTATCCAGCAATTTTTTGTGTTACCTATCAAAATCAACTAAAGAAATTTCATTCTGCTGACACGGCAGAATCATTTCACACCAGCATATGTACAGTTGCTTCTGCTGTTGTTACTTAAGAAGTTGAATTTGGCCTTCAGCTAGTCAGCCCTTGGTTGTTAGCTAATGTTTATGCTGTTTAAGTAGATAAAGTTCTGGGCATTTGGCCATGTTTTATTCTAGTCCTTTTCTCTCTCTCTCTCTTTCCCCTCCTCTCCTTCTTTCTCTCTCTTTAATTTCCCCTTACATATCTTCATATACTTTCATATATTTATTATATTTACTTAATACTAACTGTTGCCCGCGGCTGCGCTCATGTGGATTTTCGGATTTGGTATAATTGTTTTTAAAAGAAACATGTATGGAAAAGATGCAGTGTCTCTGACTGAAAAGTGTAACGTTTAGGCTGGGTGCTGGCAGCAGAAATCTTTTGTGACAGAAATATCTGTTCTTAAAGAAAAATCAGGTTAATCCTGAGAGTCTACAGGTGATGAAGAGTGAGCATGCTAAGTTTGGGATAGATCCGTCTAAACGTGATGGAGCCTATGCGACGATGCCCCCCCCCCACAACATTCAGTCAGCCATTTAAAAAGTTTCCTTCCCTTTTCACCCCGTCATGTAAAAAGTTTCCCTCCCTTTTCACCCCCTCAGAGAACATTCTAAATGGCCTAGGGGAGATTTGCATACCAAGCCCTATTGGCCCTTGCAGGAATTCATACGAACATTCTAAGTGTCCTACAGGATATTTGCATGACTGCTGCTATTGGCTCCTGCAGCAATTATGAGGTGAGGCCTATTTGCAGAACTGCAGATATGAGAGTGGGGCAATTTTGCCCCCTTTTTTCACTCCCTTAGGGACGGAATTTCCCAAAAGCCTTCCTTAGTGGGGGTCTACATCATAAAAGCAATGTCCCTTCAAAATTTCACGTTCCTAGATTAAACGGTTTGAGCTGGGCGTTGATGAGTCAGTCAGTCAGTCAGTCAGGACACCTTCTTTTATATATATAGATAGGTTATATGTACTTAATATACTTAGGGTGCAATCCATTTTCATTATATTTGGGGGGGTTCATAGGGGATGCTGGCACTATGTGGGATATTTTATTTTATTTTTAACTTTAGGGTTCAATCCAATCAAGATGAGTGGGAGCCTCCTAACTTAAGAGGCTCACGTTCATCCAATGCAGGATGGGAGGAACGGCAGAGGTGATCTTTGCTTCCCTGCTCCTCCCACTCTACATTTTCAGCAGACGTCTCTTTCCAGCCATCTTCGAGGGGGAGAGAAGGAGACTGGAGTGGCCCTAGGATGCCTTGCATCCTGGCTGCGTCAGTCTCCTCCCCTCCCCTTGGAACACCCCCTTTACCCCCTCTCCGAGGTCGCTTACCCAACCTCAGAGAGCAGCCAGCATGGTTCTTTCTGCACCGGGGGGGGGGGATCAAAGCTCCAATTCCCAGCCCCGAGGTCGGAGCACTGTTTGAATTTTTTTGAAATTTTTGGACTGAAATGTATTATATCTACGATTTGCATCATTTAAAAGTAGGTAAATTCTGTAAAATTGTAAGATCTGTATGTGTGCAGGGGCGAGCAATATAACTTGTTTCCTTCTATGTTTAATGTGATTTCATGGAATGACAAGGGATTGCGGAACTGAAATAAGCAGAAGTGTGTTGTTCTCTAAGCTAAAAGAGCTTAACACCAATGTGGATTTTTATTTTTTTTTCAAACAAGAAACCCATTTGATGACTGACTGCAGATGAACATTTGTTGAGAAAAGATGGGGTTGGGGAAATAACAGATATTTCATCACAGTTTAAAGGGGTTGCTATTAAATTCATAATCATAAGCATCTCTTTTCAGTTCAGCAGGTGATTTCATAGATTTCACAGATCATAGAGTTGGAAGGAGCCTACAAGGCTATTGAGTCCAACCCCCTGCTCAATGCAGGAAACTAGAGGAGGGGTCTCCCATCCAAGTAATAACCAGGCTTGAACCTGCTTAGCTTTCCACACTCAGGCAAGCTGAGCCAGCATAAGCCACAGGCCTGTATTTTGATCCTGACGATTGCTTTTTGATTCGGGTTGGAAAATATATTGATAAAGTAATTGCCATGATTAATGTGTATGGGCCTAATAATGATTCTGTGGTTGTTTCATGAATGTTTTAGCAAATTGGTTGATATTGCTTATGATTATTTGATTGTGGGCAAGGACTTTAATGAGATTTTAGATCTTTTGCTTGATAAGAGAATGCCTGCTCCCAAGAGACAAATGGTGGTGAGACTTACACTTCAGGCCTATATGGCTGAATTGGGTTTGATTGATGTGTGGAGAATTTTGCATCCTGGAAAGAGAGACTACTCCTTCATTTCACCTGTCCATCATGACTGCTTTCGATTAGTTTATTTTTTGGTTTCTACATCCTTGCTACATCAAAGAAATGTTTGTAAGATTGATACACTGGTAGTCTCAGACAATGCCCCAGTCTGCTTGGAGATGCAATTATCAGATTTGCCAAGGCCTCTTGGTTTCTGGCGCTTTAATGTTTCTCTTCTTAATGATAAGATGTTTAAAAATCAGATTTCTGCTGAGTTACTCAAGTATTTTAAATTAATGAGGGTACTGTTGATTCTTGCACCATCGGGTGGGAGGCCAGTAAAGCTTTTATACGGGGCCAAATTATTACCTATGTCTCCTATTAAGACTTTTTTTTTTTTTAAATGCAACACATATCTCTAAATAAGAAGTTGAAATCTCTTAATACCTAGTTTGCCATTAGCCCAACCGCACAACTGTATTAGGCATTGCAGAACATTAAATATGAGTTGAATAACATTCTTTCACAGCAGGCAGAATTTGCCTTAATCTGTTTACAACAGGTATATTGGGGAAATGGTGAAAGTCCTCATAAGATTTCTAGCACATCGTCTTAAACAGCAAAAACACTGAAATGTTATTTCAGCTATTAAATATGAGAGTGATATAATATCCACCTCTCCTATAGATAAAAACTCACAATTAAATTTTATTCTGATTTGTATAGTATGGGTAGTGAAATATCAGAGCAGGACATGGATGCTTTTATTTCCTCCTCATGGTGGTCTTCCATGTTTGGATTCCTCACAACAATGGCAATTTTACTCAGCTCCTTTGCGTACTGAGGAAATTATGAAAGCAACTGCAAATATGAATACTGGGAAATCACCTGGTCTGGACGAGTTTCCAACCGAGTGGTATAAAACATTTTCCAACCTGTTAGTTCCACAGCTTCATCGTCTTTATAGCCGTATTTTTGAATCGGGCTCCGTTTCTCCATTGTTGAATGATGCTCATATTACAGTGATTCCGAGGTCAACCTTCACCTGTTGAATTTGTACCAATCCTGACCATTTTAAAATAAAAAGAAAGAGATTGCCCTGCAAGCACTGACCCACCCACCCCGAAAAACACCAGATATCAACAATTAAGGGTTTAAGTAAGGTAAAAACAATATTACAAAAGCCACTTATAAAATATTATAAAATAATATATAATATAATAATGTAATTATAATATATAAGATTTTTTGTTTCCTCCAATAACTTTTGGACTTGACCATGCCCTTTGGTTGCCTGGGCATACCCTTGGTCCATGCCCTCATGTTGCCTGTGGCCACGCCCTCTTGATCACACCTTCACATTGCTTAACCATACCTCTTACAAATTCACATGTGTGTCCCTATTTTCATTTGTGAAATGTTGGAGGGCATGGTGTTGTAGGCCTTTTTTCTGTTTAAACATGCATAGGATTGCACCCTCAGTGTGACAACCGTTTTCAGTACCTTGGGCTTCTTTTCTTAAATTTAAATAATGCAAGGGAGCTACATGGTATTGTCTTTAAATTTTAACAAGTCTTTCCAATTAAAAATTCTACATAAAGTGTGCTTTAATTTTTTCCTCAACTATTTCAGGTCAAGTACTTGTAATGTATTTGGACAAAAAAATAACATGGGGACCTTTTTTTAAAGCTTTATTTACTGAATGCAAGTAAAATAAACATGCTAAATTAGATCTCTCTAGGGTAGGGATGGACAAGTTGTAGCCCTCCAGATGTTTTGGCCTACGGCTTCCATCAGCTCTAGCTGGCGTAGCCAGTGGTGAGGGATGATGGAAGCTGAAGGCCAAAACTATTGAAGGAACACAAGTTGCCCACCCCTGCCTAGGGCATCAGAACATTTTCGGATGCAAATTGAATTTTCCCTATGCAAATGACCCTATTAAAATTAACCTAATTTGCATTGGAATTTTTTCAAGAAAACATCACTATGATGTTTTTCATAGTTCTTTTTCTGCCAACAGGTTAAGAGCATTTTATATACCTTCCTGGCTACTGATATTCTCAATACTGCTTGCTGTTGTTTTTTTTAATCTTAGATTTTAGTCAGTGTGCTTCTTATTGTATTTTTAAAACTATTTTTAATAGTGTAATTTGTATTGATTATATTTATGATGTTAGAGTGATTTTCTTGGTAAGTCATTTTGAGAACCTCTTTAGTTGAAAAGCAGCTAATACATTTATAAGGCAAATAAATCACAGGTATTTGTCTTGATACTATAGATATGGCTGTATGGCATTTTCGCACGAGATTTATTGGCTCTGGCTTTAATTGGTCTGTAATGCAAAAGTAAAATCTATACTACCTACATTTAATTTCTTTCCTCTATTTTGTATCCTGAATTAACAGCATTCACACATGACACAAATAGCACAAGAGAGGCTGAAAGGTCCACGTGCACCACAGTCCTATCTATGTGCATTCAGGAGGAAGTCTTATTGTGTTCAATGTTGCTTACAGGTAAGTGTGCACTGGATTGCAACCCAAAGATTTGGGCATGAACAAGAATACCTTTAGATTGTGATGGGTGGAGTACTGAGCAATTGAAGATCTAAAGATGTTCCCTGGCTGCATGAGACACCTGATAACTGAAATAACCTTGCTTTTATTTCTGGGGATCAGTTTTGGCTTCCCAGCTGGGCTGGCATAAATGGCAGAGCTCTGGCAGGCAGAAGGTGCATCTGACATCCCAGAATAGGGAGAGGGAGAAGTGGTTAACTGCTGGTGAATCATACTGATAATCCTTCGTGCTGTGGAAAGTAAAAAAAAACCTCTAGTCTCATTGACTGCCAATCCAGCAACTGACAAACAAACAAAGGCAGTGCAAGCCACATGTGGAAATTCTCACTCACCAGGTAGACTGGAAAGAAGATTAATGCAAGAGCCCAGCATTGTACTTCAGGATATAACCCAAAATTACACAAATGCCCCCTCTTCTCCATCCCACCACCCAAACACTGGGTTAGCCAAATCTCCCCACCAGCAAGCCTCTAACTCCATCCCAATAATTTCTGAAATGTTCCACTACTCTTAATGTTAATAACACTCTTGTTTGCTTAAGTTAGCACCTGTTTCTATGGTGACTCTTGCAACCCAGAACCTATTCATCAGCCAATAAGAGGAAATTCACTGACAAAGTCAACCAACAGAAAAAGAAACTGCTTGCAAAATCCTCAGCGGAAGAGTGGCCCTTTAATGGCGAAGCCTGGTACTTTCACAGAAGGATGCTGTACCTAATTTGTCCCTCCTTATGCACAACTCCACACATGCCCAAGACAGAGATACATACAGAGAGAGAATTAAGAGATCACTGCTGATGAAAACAGCCATGCTCTTCGTGTCACGGAAGCAGCTTGCTAGCCTAACATCCTACTGGGGTGTGCTTTTCACACTGCTACTGTACTGCACAGAAGGAACAGCTGTCTCTGTACCATGTTCGTCAGCGAACAGATTGTTTCCTTTGCCGTCCCTGCTGCTTCACCTTCAGGCATCAAAGCGTCCTTAATGAGAACACCTGGAGCGCTAAGAGACAGGGATGCCTGCCTGTGCCCCAAGATGGGCACATTTGGGACCCCACTCCCACATTGTATGTGTTAAAGAAATCTCTTGTCGTGAAAAGAGTGCTTAGACCCAGCATTATCAAAAGTAAACATAGACTCATGTGGTACCGGCGGCTCTGGAGTGTGGAGGACTCCATCTGGACAAGAAGAAAACCTAGACATTTATTTAAACCTAGTCAATATGGGAACCAGGTCTACCGAGTGTTCTTCCTAGTTACTGAGGAAAGTAAGATGGGTGAGCGGGCGTGTAACCCAGTGCTTAGAGGTGAGGAACCATTTAAGAATGATGTTATCTGAGTGCCCAAATGTCTGCTTGTTATACTGACCAGCGCCTTAAAGAGGTCAGATGGATGTTGGGCCAGCATCTATGTAGGCATTTCCCTAGAGACTTCAAAATCCTATTGTTAGTGCAAATAGGAATAGCTTGCTTCAAACTGCTGATAATCAAATTTAGGGAGCCCCCCCCCCTTCACTATGTCACAAGAGGGAATTGTCATGCGGGAATTCTCGGACAGAGTTATTTTCCTGTGACTTTCTATTACAAAATGTTCTTCTAGTAAAACTAAGTTAGAACAGTAAAGCTTTGGAGAGTATGGATTAGTTTTGCTTCTCTCTCTTACTCCCACTGATTGGGAAGGGAGCAGTACAGAATTTGAAGATGCAATTTATCCTCCCCATACCCCTTCTTCTTCCTACAGAATTTTAAAACAACAACAGCACATTGTTTACTAGATCTGTGTAAACTGGTTCAGGCTCTGCCTAGTTACTTGATACTCTTCAGTATATTACGCAGGATAATGTGATAAATTTATTTCTAATTCACTGCATTATCTTTTGAATATTTTAATGACTCATTGAATGGAATAAAAAAAAGCTATTTCAAATGAACAATTATGCTGCATTAGAGTAAAGGCTGATTATATTTAAACACTGCTTGCATGGATAACGGGACATATCGACCTCCCGCCTTTAAGAGCTAATTTGGCTCTTATCTCTAAATAATTTCATACTGCAAATTACCATGAAAACCTAAAGCACTTTAAAAACAGTCATCAAAGGATATTATTCCACTTTATAGCAACATTTTTTTTAATATATACATTATTTTGAATTGGAGTTAAACACCTTTTTCCCGACAATTCAACAAACAGTGTCGTCAATAGTGATAAGCAATGAATGGTGAATTGTGTAACAGAAGGTGTTCAGCAGATTAGATTGTTGAAATTTACAACCTGATGGTGGCAAAGTTCTGTCTAAACCCTACAACGAGACCAAATTCAGCATGAAGAGGTTTGGGCCAGCGCCAAAGTAATGTAGTGCACAAAATGGCACTTGTTGCACAAAAGAGCAGAATAACTTTGACCAGGGGATTCTCTACATGAGGTTTTTAACCTGCCACTTTACCGAGGTTTCTGCTTCCGGATTCTTTGCGGGATTAAGACTGGCTCCTTTACACATGTTTTTCCCCCCAAGTTCTTTTCTTTCTCTGTGTTTCTATATGTACCATTATACAACCACAAGGTGGCCTGCGGTATAGCGGAATTGTGAAAATACACGAGCTTCTCATCGTGGTTCATTCCGCCATTGTCAGATAATACTACACTTTCCTTGCTCTAAAAAAAGCTGTGGAAATGCTTGGAAAGAACGGGCGAGGCCCTGGAGGATGATGTCATCGTGTAAAGCTCCCACAAACTACCGTGAGTGAGGAATGAATCATGAGTGCACAATAAATTCCTCATGTAGAGAAGCCCTAAGACATGTAGTAAATCAGATATAAAGACTTCAAGAAAGTCTTTCATCCTTTGGAATCAAAGGAACCTTGGCCATTATTCCCCTTCACCCCCACCCCCACCCCGGATTCCTATTGTCGTGACTTCAATTAATATAACCTGTCCCCTCGAACGGTTGCCATTCTCTGTGTACCAGAGCCCAGGACAATGTGATCATCATCTTCCAAATACTTACAATGCTATCTCAGTAGGGAAAACTAAGAACAAAAAAATTGGCATATAGATACATGGACATATTAGATTGTGGGAGAAAGAGGGGATTTGCACAAACAAAGGTCTCTCTGTCTTAGTAGAAAAGCATTTGTGTGGATTCCACTCATAGATAGCTCACTTGATTTTTAGAAAAAACATTCCGGATCTCATTTTCTAGTCAGAGGATCATTGTAGTCACAGATGGAAAGGCCCAATTTAACTCCATGAAATACTTGTTATGCCTTATGGCAGTCTAGGTTGCCCCCTCCCTCTTCCTGGTTTCTTAAAAATATATATATATTGACAAAAACGGGTCTCTCTCTCTCTCTCTCTCTCTCTCACACACACACACACACACACACACACTTCTACTTTGAATTTGTCACACAGCCTTTGAGCAGTTTGGAAAAAATCAGGTAAGCATATTTCCTCCTTTCTCAATTATAATCTTGTAGGTATGCCATTTGAAAACATGAACTTTTCAGAAGAGAACTACATGGAATTTCAAATTTTTGTTACTTTCTTTAAAAGTTATTTTTAATTACAATAATTAGTAGCAGTTAATACACTAGAAGGATCTGCATAAGAAGGAGGAATGTTAGCTCCAGCTTTTTTGTGATTAATAAATTAATAAATATTTAAATTAATGAGAGACTTTCAAGACCCCATTGTTAAGGAATGTGTAAAGATTCCTGTGAAAGAATTTGTATAGGAGTAAAATTGTACACAAGCTGCTACAGTTATTCTGAATGCTTCATTACTTCAGCCAATTATGAAAATCACGGAAAGTATTAATATCCAATTTTAATTTGCTCAATATTCCCATTAACAATAAAAAGTCTAATTAAGGTATCTGTACAAAAAGCCCTTGGCAGTAATTTCAGAGAATAATAGAGGAGAACAACTAGATAGTTCTTTTTAAATGCAGGTTGCAAATTAATTGATATCTTAATTAGACTTTAGTACCAAGATTATTAGATTGAATCAGAGCTGAAAACACCTAAACTTTTAAACATATTGTAAAATGCAAGAAGGCATAAAGAGAAATAAGCTGCTTTTCTAAATGGTTTTATCTGAAGCTGGTAACTCATAAAGAGGAAGGTCAGAGACAGTGCAGTGCAACAGAATTAGTGGAAATAAAAATAATAGCTGTCCCTCCCTTGTTTTTCTAATCCATAGTTTCCTGACATTTAAGAAACATTCCTGAATTAAAGTTCATACTACTGTAGTTTGGCAGACAGCCATGGTTACTCACACTTAGGAGCACTAAGTGAAATCAACTAGCTAAGTCTGGACAGAGTTAACTAAAGACTGAACACAGACAATTTTTAAGAGAGTTGAAAGTGGTGTGACAGAGCTATCACTGCCAAGGGGATTACAGAGTCATCATGGCCAATGGGTGATACAACCGTAATTCACTGCCCATGGCTTATGAAACCATTTGTTTAGTTCTACGCTTGTCTTTGGTCAGACAGGTTTTGCAGGGTTTTGAAACACTATAAAACCTATTTGACCAGAGCCAAGAGTGAGGTAAAAGGAACACATATTAGAATCATAGAAAAGTAGAGTTGGAAGGGGCCTACAAGGCCATCGAGTCCAACCCCCTGCTCAATGCAGGAATCCAGGTCAAAGCATCCCTGACAGATGGCCATCCAGCTTCACCTTGAATGTCTCCAGATTGGGAGAGCCCACCACCTCCCTAGGTAATTGGTTCCATTGTCTTATTGCTCTGACAGTCAGGAAATTTTTCCTGATGTTTAGGTGGAATCTGGGTTCCTGTAACTTGAGCCCATTATTCCGTGTCCTGCAAACTGGGATGATCGAGAAGAGATCCTGGCCCTCCTCTGTGTGACAACTGACAACCCTTCAAGTACTGGAAGAGTGCGATCATATCTCCCCTCAGTCTCCTCTTCTGAAGGCTAAACATGCCCAGTTCTTTCAGTCTCTCCTCGTAGGGCCTTGTTTCCAGTCCCTTAATCATTCACATGAGTGTCCATGATTCTATCATACTATTATCAAATTTTAACTATTGTCTATCTCCAGTACAGACCCAATGAAGATAACACATATTCTCCAGTGTTTCACAGATAAAACTGAGGCAATACTTGTACTAACTCACCCATTTTCATACCAAGCATCGCTGGCTGAGCCCCACCCCTCCATTATACATTGCGGAAGGCTCTACTCTATATGTTGTATTCATTTATGCTGCAATAAACTGTCCTCCACTCTTAAAAGCCCAATAAATGTTGTTGTTTTTCTCTTGTAGGTAAAAATATTCTAGAAAAACATAATTGTTATTGTCCTACAATCATCTGTTATCAAAATGAACTTCACCAGCATGTGACACATGGCAGGCGGTACAATACACAGCACTTGATGGTTCATGTGTGCACAGTTATGTGTTCGTGCATTAAGGAAAAGATGCATACAAACACACACGGTGCTCAGAGATCTAACTTCAATAGACCTGGAGCAGAGGACTGATACCTGAAGAACCTAGCAATTCACACTGTGTAACAAGGCATTCCTAAAAGGCAAAAATAGGGACAAAATATGAACAAATGATTTACCAGGGTTAGAAAATAGGGAAATTCGGACTATATGCAGAACATGGACTTAACTTACCAAAAAATACTTCTTTTTGATTCCCCACTTTATTTTCTGTTTACATTTCTAATATAATTAAGAGAAAACTGATTCATAAACTGACAATTTATGCTGCTAGTTCTGGGTGGACACCAGGACACTGATCTATGTTAATCTATGCAATAACAGTCATAAATAAATATTGTTGATTGACAAATGGCTGACTGACACTACATTCCTACACACTCACCTGGGAATTCAGTGGGACTTCTGAGTAGACATTGTGCTTTAAATCTAAATTATTTAGCTTGTGTGTATGTGTGCTTTTGTTAGAACTGAGCCAAATTTTCATTTCATTTCCATTTTAATTTGCATATTTTAAGAATGGAGAATCCTTTGTTTGTTTGTTTGCTTGTTTATATAAGGTTCAGTAGATACGCAAAGATACTAGATAAGAAATGTTCTAGCCAGTAAAACAGAGGCTGCTGGAATAAAAGTGTTTTGTTTTTTTTAACCATCTGGCAGAATATAGCAAAAGAGGGGCCCAATCAAACTTCAAAGAGATAATAATTCCATAATTTGGGCGCAACCACTGAGAAGTCTCTTTCTTTTTTCCCCATCAACTGAGCCTCTGTAATAGTCAGGATATAGAGAAAGGTCTCTCCACCAGATTGTAGGGTGCGAGCTGGCTGAAACAAGAGGAGCTGGATCTTAAGGCATCCTGGACCTAAGCAATGTAGGGCTTTAAAGGTAATCACCAACACTTGAATTGTGCCTGGAAACAGATTGGTAACCAATGAAGCCATTGTAGGACAGGTGATATATCCCATGAGTGAGTGGCCACTAACGTCCTTGCTGCCACATTCTGGACCAACTGAGTTTTCTGAAGACTCTTCAAAGATAGCTCCATATAGAGCACATTGCAGTAATTTAATCTAAATGTATTAGCTGAGGCGTGTGTCACCATGACCAGATCTGACCTTGGATTTGGATTTGGATTTGGACCTTGTCAGAAATAAATGTAGTTGGTGTATAAGCCTAAACTGGCCAACAGCACCCTTGGCTACAGCCACCACTTAAATAGTGTGTCATCCACATATCAGTGACAAGGCACCCGAAATCCCTGGATGACCTCTCCCAGTGGTTCCATGTAGATGATGAATAATGTAGGGGCAGAATCTATCCTTTTAGGCAGGGGAGGCTGGTGACGCCTATGTCAGTGGGGCTCCTTATCTATTTCAGCTTTTATAGGAGCTATCCATGGTGCTGAACTCCACCCCCAAAATAGGTTCACCACCATGAGGCACCAGGGATAGTTGCTATAAAGCTCAGAATAAAAGCTGAAATGGATAAGGAGCTCCACTGACAAAAGAGTCACCAGCCTCCCCTGCCTTTAGGATGTTATGAACCAGCTTTGGACACGCTGGGTTCTCTGGTTTGGACTTTGGACAAGAGTCTCCTAACACCACCTACTGAAACAAACCTCCAAGGAAGGACTGGAAGGACTGTAAAGCAGTTCCTCCCAAACCCATGCTTGGTAAGAGGTCCAGAAGGATACCATGGTCAGTGGTGTCAAATGCTGCTGAAAAGTCCAGCAGAACCAGCAGGTACGTACGTACTCCCACATCTAGTTCTCAATGTAGATTATCAACTGAGTTGACCAAAGCTGTTGCAGTTCCAAAACCAGGCCTGAAGCCAGACTGAAATGAGTCTATATAATTCACTTCAACCAAGAATCCCTGGAGTTGAGTATTTACCTCTACACACCTAATCACCTTGCTCAGCAATGACAAATTTGAGACTGGATGGAAATTATCCAATATGGTAGGATCAAGAGAGGTTTAAAAAACAATGTTCTTGCCACAGCCACCTTTAGACTGGCCAGCATGACTTCTTCTACCAACAAGTCATTTACGACTCTACAACCCCACTCATCCAAGCCTCCTCTGGCTGCCTTATTTATTTATTATATTTATACCCCGCCTTTTTTCCTGCAAGGAACCCAAGGCGGCTTACATAATCCTCCTCCTCCTCTCTCCATTTTATCCTCACAACAACCCTGTGAGGTAGGTTAATCAGCCAAGAAGGTCAAGGGGTCAAGCATGCAAGTGGTTGGTCTCACACTACCAAGGAAATTATCCACATCCTCAGGCTGAATAAACTGAAATGTATCTATCACAACATGACAAGCAGATGCCAAAGGTAGATCCATAGGATCTGTTATAATCATGGAATCCAAGTCAGAGCAGATGTGAGCAACTTTATCCACAAAGTGTTTAGGGAAAATGTCACAGCAGGCATCGGACCACTCTCTGCAGATGTAGTGCTGATAGAAAAGGCCTTAATGTGGTCTCGAATTTGTGCTCAGTTGGATTTGGACTGAGTTTTCATCCAATGCTCTAGTCATCATCCCCACTTCTTCATTCCTCTGAGCTCCCTAGAAAACCAGAGAACCCAGCCTATCTAGCTCCATCAGCAGGGGGAGAAGATGCTCAGGAGTGATAGCATAATGCTTTCAGGTCATTTCTCTAACCCAGAGATCAACCAGGGCTTCAAGAGAATCACTGGTTGTGATGGCGGGAAACTCCCCTAGGACCATGAGGAATCCATTTGGATCCATCATGCTCTGTGAGGCAGAACTTTTGAATATGTCTCACACCCCTGAAGTGGTGAGTCTTCATCCCACCAGGTTGCGATTTGTCCATGACACAGGGAGCACTTACTGACTCTTCCTAACCAGATTGCCATCATCCTGTACAAAACAAAAAACTAAGTCCAGAGTGTGCTTTGTTGTATGAATGGGGCCTGATATCATTTAGGAGAGCCCCACAGTTGCCATTGGGGTCATGAAGGTCTGAGCTGCTCCTGACAGGGTTGCCTCAGTGTGAATGTTGAAGGCACTCAGTGCCACCAGTTGAGGGGACTCCAACACCACTTTTGAAACAACCACAGCTAGCTCAGGTAGGGAGACCATTGAGCTGCAAGGCGGGTGGCACCAACAGAATCCCCTTTCTGTCCTGGCCACCTGTCATCAAGAACAAACACTCACAATTGGCAGATTGCTGAACAGGGTACCTGGTCAGGTAGAAAGTATTCTGATAGACCACAACTGCACTGGCCCCACTCCGGTCTTGGCTGGTGCTATATGGAAAAACCTAGCAGACAAAAGTGGGTCAAGTTCACCCTGCCCTCTTCTTCCAGTCAGGTTTCTGTGATACAAGCCAGGTCAGCTTGCTCACCCAGGGCCAAGTCTTGAAAGGCCAAGAATTTACAACTGACTGACCTGGTGTTAAGCAGCACCACCATAAGTACAGGGGGCTACCATCAGTCTCCAGAGCCTGGGCTGAAAGGTGAACTGGAAGGGTGGGAGAACAATACATGGACATCCCCAATCCTTTTGTAGCAGCCAGTCCATCTGGCTCCACCTTTCTTTCCTCTGCCTACTACCCTTGTTATGGTCACACCCTGCTCTCCAGAAGCCTCCAGTCTTTGAAAACACATAATAACTAACTAATCCCCTTCATTTAACAGTCATGCAGCATGTAAAACCAAGAGCAGAAAGGAAGGGGGAGAAAAAAACATACAACTAGGCAATGAAAAGATGCAACTAAACCTCAAGAAAATCTATCTCAACAGAAAGCTCCAGTTAACAGACCCATGGGGATATCCTACATAAACTTCCCACTCTGCCATTTTCACGGAAGCCTACTTGGTGGAGAGAGGAAAAACACCACCTTCTCTAAAACCCCCACATCCACAGGACCCCCTCTCACTGGTGCCTGATTCTGCAGGGTAAAAGAAGAGGCCACCCTCACCCTCAGACAACCTGAAGGGCGGTCCACCACCAGCGGCAGGCCTCTTGGATAGCCCCAACCCCTGGAAATGGCTGCTGCTATGACAGATGTTAGATCATGTCCCTCATGGGACGGGGCTAACATGACCAGTTCGCCAAGCTTGTGGTGTGCATTTCTGCTTCCAAAGCACAGGGATACAAAATACACAAAAAATCTAAAGTGTTTCTCTATTTTCATCCAAGTTGTGGACATCAAGAATTGCTTAAAATGAGCTGTGCAAAAGCCCCAAAGGGATGTTTTTTTAGAGCTCCAAAGTATTGTGCATTTCCTAGGCTGGCTGATGGGGCACAGATCAGGGAAGTCCCCAAGCCTTTAGAGCAGGGCTTCCAACCTTGGGTCCCCAGATGTTGCTGGCCTACAGCTCCCAGCATACCCAGCCAGCATGGCTAATGGTAAGGGATTCTGGGAGCTGTAGTCCAGCAACATCTGGGGACCCAAGGTTGGAGAGCCCTGCTTCAGAGCAAGGGAGCCATGCAGTTCCTGAGCTAATTCACAAGGAACAAGTTCAAAGAAGCTCCCCAAATGGACTGAGCACAAGCTGACATTTGGGGTTGTCCATACCCCCATTTTATCATTCAGCCAGCCCCCTGCCCCGGGCTAACTGACATCAACGGCCCTGTGGGAAAGAAGGAGTGAGGGAGCCAGGAGCAGGCAAAGGGAACATCACGGCCAGCTCCAGTTGGACTATCCGCCCCCCACGGGAGATGAGAGGGGAAGCAGGGACACAGGGAAGCCAGTGTTTTCTTGAATTGTAAACCGCCAAGAGAGCTTCAGCTATTGGGCAGTATATAAATGAAATAAATACAAAAATAAATAAATGTGACCAATTATGGCCCCAGACCCACCTATACTAACATGTATAGTGCCAGCCATGATGTCTCTACAATATTGCTTACATGTCATCTGTATACAGCCTTAAAAAATACGGACATTTCCTCTGGCCCAAAGGAAGTTTCTGGAATTAGCACATAACTTAACCATTTTTACTGAGTAGGATTAAAATAAAAATCGTGGTGGAAAGGCCCAGATTCATCTGAATGAAATGTTTATTGACCATATCAAGCAGCATCTCCAAAGCTACTGATGCACCCTAGGGAAGAATATAATGACACCCTTGGTACTCACACTGATGTTGACAACAGTCCAGTGTCTCCAGAAACGGTACTTTGGATTTGCTCTGCTAGGGGCATCTGGATCCACCATGATGAGAATATATTTCTTATTCTGTAAAACATATATGGGAAGATAGTCTAATGCAGTTAGCCGGTGAGCAACTTAAAAAGGAAACTTTCGTAACAAAACAGCTATAATTCATCCACTCTCCTATGACAACAGGACCTTCAGTACTACATCACACTTTTTGCTTTTCCTATAACAGTTCCAACATACAGAAATGCAATTCTAATAAAAGCAATGGTATATGGTCTAGTCAAAAATAGAATAAATCATTTATATCAATTCTTGCAAAGAACTTCTCTCATTTAAAAGGCCATATATGCTACTCTGAAGGGGGGACGACGACGCTGGGCAAACAAAATAGAGTATCGTGAAGAAAAGTGGAACATCAGTACATAGCATATGAAAATATTTTTTTATTTATTTAAGACTCTATCTCAGTGCTACCACTGAAGGAATATAAATAGATGTTCTTACTGATGATACATTATAATATACCTAAATTCAAACCGCCTTTCAGACAAGATAGAAAAACAATATTACTAATTCATCTATTAGTAGTGATGAGAAAAAGCTGAAACCCCTGTATTTTTAACTGGGGGGGGGGACTGTGAGGGAGGAAAATTTCTTCTCCAAATATCAGAATATTCTTTTACTTATTGTTGCCATTCCTCGAGCAATCCCAGCTACTGAGGGGGTGACGGTGAAGGAATGTTGACTATCAGTGCAACTGCTGGGAAATTGGATTTGGGGGTAAAATTGGTTGTGGCCTAGGGATAGAAAGGAGCTGGGAGGATAGAGATGATGGGATTTTTATACATCAGTTGTTTTGGTTATGGTCCATGATGATGTGGGAGAGACAAGAGAACAATCCTATAATCCCTGGAAGAGCATCCCAGGAACCATAGGATTGCTTGTAAAATCCTTCCAAGGTCCAACACAGCGCTCTGACCTCAGAAGGGGGAGTTGGAGATCTGACTCCCTCCCCCGACCCCTCACAGCCAGCATGGAGAGAATCACACTGGTTGCCTCTCCGAAGTCAGAAACGTGACCTCGGAGAGGAGGAAAAGGGGGTGTTCCAGTGGCCACAAAGGGGAGGAGGCCGGAGAGGCCAGGATACAAGTTATCCTGAGCCTCTTCCAGTCTCCTTCCGTCTCCTCCAATGCACCCTCACTAGACAGACTAAAAATCCCATCTAGCAAAATCTGCAGGGTGGGAGGACAGGGAGGTGAAGATTGCCTCCAGCTCTCCTCCTACCCTGCGTTGGATGATTGGATGTCTTTGAGTTCAGGGGCTTCCAGTCACTGAGAGCGCAATGGATAGGATTGTGCCTGCAGGTATGTTTTGGTATTTTTAACAGATTTTTTTTTTTTTTTGCTATTTTATAATGTGTATGTTTTAATAAGTTTGTTGTAAGTCATCTTGGGCAGACTTCTAATTCCATTCCAATTATTTCTGATATTTCTGCAAATACTTTCTGCCAAAATTCCAGAACATTTTTACAGCTCCACCACATGTGGGCATACGTACCTTTTACATTACATCCTCTCCAACACAATGCGGAGCAATTTTTATCTATCCGATTTAATCTTACTGGAGTTAAATACCATCTCCATACCACTTTATAAAAATTCTCTTTTATCCTAGTTGACATAACTCTTACAATACGTCTATCCCAAATATTTTTCCAACTTTGTTTCGATATTTCCTCATCAAATTCATTATCCCATAACACTTTAAGAGAATCTTTATGCTCTTCTTCTTTTTGTAACATCGTATATAAAGCCTTTGTTGTGCCTCTTGGGCAGGCTCATGTGGGAGAATGCAGTCTTTCAAAGAGCCTGGTCCCAAGCTGCATAGCACTGGACCAACACTGGAGGAATGTGACAGATATGGAACAGTGTTTTTCCATATTTGGTATGGCAAATTCCTAGAAAACGTGCCCAAAATTAGCATTGTTAACAATTACAGAAAAGTTAGTTTGTTTAAAAAATACAAAAGAATTGATTGTGAATTTGTTAACAGCAGCAAAATTAATGATAGCTAGGAATTGGAAGGTTCAACATGTGTTTTCAATTAATGAATGGTATGCAGAGGTATGGGATATCACGTTAAATGATAAATTAACTTGTAATATTAAGTGTCAAAAAGGACAATTGGAGAAAGACACCTTTGTGAACATTTGGGGTAAATTTTTGGATTATGTGTTGGTAAAGGGGAGGGGGAACAAACCTTGTCAAGATTTGTTATATTTTTGGAATATAGAATATCTTGTATATATACACACAAAAAAAAAAAAATGGGGTGAGAAATATAACTTGGTCCCAAGAAGGTGGGGGGGTGCACAATGTTTATGTTGTATTTTTTGTTGTTGTTGTTGTATTCATTAGTAGTTGTAAGATGTGAAAAATTAAAAATTTAAATAATAATAATTAAAAAAAAAGTAAGTCATCTTGGGTCTTTCTAAAGAGGAAGGTGACTTAGGGTGCAATCCTATCAGAATGCCTGTAAGCCCCTGAACTCTGAGGCTTACAGGCATCCAATGCAGAGCGGGAGGAGCGGTGGAGGCGATCTTTGCCTCCCCATCCTCCAACTCTGCATTTTTGCTGGATGGGCTTTTTTGCCCGTCTAAATGGAGCGTCTCGAAATGGGAAGGAAGGAGGCTGGAGTGGTTTCAGGATCTCGTATCCCAGCCTCCCCAGTCTCCTCCCCTCTTCGCCCCATTTTACCCTCTCCGAGGTTGCTTTCCCAACCTCAGAGAGCACTTGGTGTGGGGTTTTTTTCCTGAAGGGGCAGGAGAGGGGGAATGGAGCTCCGATTCCCAGCCCCAAGGTAGAGCATAGTCTCAGACCGCGAATCTGGGAACTGAAAAACCCTATGGCCCCTCAGACGCAGTCTAGGGGCCATAGGATCACTCCTTAAGAAAGTCAGCGAATAAAATAACAATAACAACAGGTAACAACCAGAGGACCAAATATGCACAGGACCAAAGAAAGGAGAAGGGAGATGACAGGAACTGAACCACACACAGGGCCTAGAAACAGGAGAGCAGTATGCTTTTCCTGGGAAAATATGTAATGAATGTGTACTGATTGAATGACCCAATTCATGCATCGCCAACAACCCAGGGTTAACAAATCGTGGATTGTCTGAAATGCAGCTGCAGCAAGCAAACCCACAGTTTGTTGGCGATGAGTGAACCGGGTCAATATGATTACATCATAAATTACATTACAATCAAAACATTAAAACTCATCAGTTTAAAACACCACCAATAAAAGCACATCAAATAAAACACAAATGAAAACAAAAGACAAATAAGAGCACATCAATAAGAAACAAATAACAGCACCCACCAGATTAAAAACCCAATCCAGCAACAAATCAGCTTAGATGACAAAAGCCTGCCAGAATAAAAATGTATTTGCTTGCCAGCAGAAGGATAGCAGAGATGGAGCTGGCCTGGTCTCTCTTAGCAGGGAGTTCCAAAACCTGGGGGCAGCCACTGAGAAGGCCCTCTCTCACGGTCCTGTCAAATGTGCCTCTGATAACAGTGGGACAGGGAGAAGGACCTCTCTCAAGGATCTTAAAACTTGGGCAGGCTCATGTGGGAGAATGCAGTCTTTCAAAGAGCCTGGTCCCAAGCTGCATAGCACTGGACCAACACTGGAGGAATGTGACAGATATGGAACAGTGTTTTTCTGTGCCATGGTATGGCAAATTCCTAGAAAACGTTAGAGTTGGGCATCCATAGTTATCTTGTTGAATCATGTAGTAATTTCCCCATGATCTCAAAGCAGGAATATCATACCAAAATATATAGGAAAAGCATCAATTTGATCTGTTGATAAATGCTGGTCTATTCATGGTCTCTACTAGAAAAAGAAAACAAGGCCCAGGCTAAGAATATGTTCATCAAATTTAGGCTGCAAACTATCTAGATCAGTGGTTCCCAACCTTGGGTCCCCAGATGTTGCTGGACTACAGCTCCCAGCATCCCTTGTCATTAGCCATGCTGGCAGGGTATTCTGGGAGCTGTAGGCCAGCAACATCTGGGGACCCAACATTGGGAACCACTGATCTAGATCATGACAACTCCAAGGCACATAGAAAGCTACCAAGTCAGACCAATGATCTATCTATCAGGTTTGATATCATCTACATTCATTGGCATGGGCTTTCCAGGATTTCAGCCAAGAATCTTTCCTAGTCCTATCTGGAGATACTGGGGACTGATCTGGGACCTTCTACATGCAAAGGATGTGCTCTAGCAGTCAGGTACAGCCCCTCCCTAGGGGTGAGTGTTACCAAAAATCAAGGGACTCTGTTCTAGCTTTGTAATGTGTTTATGGATGGTTACATATTTAATTCTTATTCACCCAATGCTAAAATACGTTTGGGATGAAAAAGCTAACGCCAACCTCCATTTAAAAAAAGAAACCGATAACAAACAAAAACATGACATTTAACTTTTCATAAATTCTAGGTTTAATAGCAACTCTTTTAACAAACATTTCATCTGAGTTGCCAGTGAGCAAAACAGCTTTTTAGAAAGACTTAACAGGTTTACAAATGGTTGCTATAGTGTACATGGATACCACAGACAAAGTATTAATTGTAATTTATCATCAACATGCAAATATGAAGGGGGGCGTGATAACTACTGCAACAATGAGCTTTTATTTAGAGAAGCAATATGCTGTACAATGGATAACCAACAAGTGCCTCCTGTTTCAAAAGTAATTGGAGAGGTGAGGCCTACCACATGTGTGCTAGACCCTTGTCCCTCCTTGTTTATAAAATCACCGGGGGGGGGGGGACTGGCAAAGTGGGTAAGAGTAGTGATAAACACCTCTTTATGGCAAGGTGTGATTCCAGTTTGCCTAAAGGAGGCGGTGGTAAGACCCTTGCTTTAAATAATCTTTCCTGAACTTCACTTTATTGGATAATTTCTAGTCAGATTCCAATATTCCAAAACCTTCCTAATCACCTGCTCCCATCAGTGGTTCATGCCTTGGTCTCCTCTCGCCTAGACTACTGTAATGCGCTCTACGTGGGGTTACCCTTGAAGACGGTTCGGAAGCTACAGCTGGTACAGAACGCGGCAGCTCGACTGGTTAAAGGCAGCCACCGGCGGGATCACATCACGCCAGTGCTCAAGGAGCTGCACTGGCTACCAGTTGCTTGCCGAGCCGAATTCAAGGAGTTGGTTTTGACCTTTAAAACCCTATACAACTCCGGTCCAGTTTATCTCAAGGAGCGTCTCCAGCAACACCAAGTAGGCCGCTCAACGAGATCTGCCACAGACGGCCTTCTCCTTGTCCCTTCAGCCAGAGCAGCTAGACTCGTGGGTGAAGGGAAGCGATGAGCGAGCCTCTTGGCAAAAGCAGCAAAAAAACCCTTGCTGCTCTTGCCAAGCTCACCTGGGCCACTGCCAGTGCCAGCTGCCCCACAAGTGCCCAAGTGGTGCTTTGGAGCAACTGGCACTGGCTGGGTGTCTCCTGTCACGATCACGAGCACTTTTCTCTTGCTGCAGCCTTTTTTGTCCCTTTAACCATTTTTTTCCCTCTGGAGATCACAATCTCCAGCTTGACAGCCAGTGTTCGCGATCTCTGGCTTGACAGCCAATGACACCCCTTCAAAGTGCCCAAGCAGTACATTGGAGGGGCTGTCAGTGGTTGGCAAATAATTTTATTATTTTTTACAATGTGTGCATTTTTTTTCCATTTTTTAAATTATTATTTTATTTAGCTGCACTTGTGCAACTGTGGAGGAGCGGAAATTTGAAGCCTCAGATGGGTCAATGTCCCGGGGGGGGGGGTAACCTGCTGTCAAAGTGCAGCAGTTACCAACCCTGGACAGTGACCCAGAGAGGGTCCAAATAAGGTTTTTCTTTCCTTTGCTTTCTCTTGACAGCTGTCAAAAGGCAAGCTGTTGAGGGAAAGCAAAGGCGCGTGAGGGATCTTTGCTTGGAAAAAGGGGGTAGTGAGATTTACACCCTCTTTGCAGTGAGAGCCTCATCTTTTTCTCCCCCACCCCCACCCCCCGGCTGTCCTCAGGGTACTGCGTATTTTACATTTCCACCCAAGACTCTAGCTGCTTGGGAAATTGCAAAAGTACATCCCCAGTGCCTTTTCAGGGGAAAAGGAGTTTTGACAGCTAGTTGTCGAAACTCAGGGTCCCCTGGCAATCAGTGTTTTTTGACAGGGACATATACAGGCATATGTGGGGTCATCATGGGTTTCTGGGATTGGCTACAGAGCTGCTTGGCAAGAGTGGCGTAAACCCCAGCCACTTCTTGTGATCTCGTCCATGCCGCTGCCAGTGACTGCCCCTCCACCGATGCCCAAACAGTACTTTGGAGCTACTGTCACTTGTTTGCCACTGGGGGCTTTTTTGTCCCTGAAAAATGTGCAAATGTGTTGTTGTTGTTAGTCTTTCACAAGTGCACAGGAGCACACTTGCAGCTGTCCAATATGTGTAGTCTTTCCTGGTCAATTTCCTTTTATGTTTCAGTTGTCAAAGGGAGTGCTGAGGTAGAGTAGGGAACATACAAGGAAACTGACATGGAGGACCAGGAGGAAAATAACACTAAGGGAGAGGAGGAATCCATCTGTGCCCCTGCCCCATTTTTGGTGCTTCTGACTAGCGCTAATGGGTCCCTGCTTTCCTTTACTATTATTTCTCCCCCTGGTCCTTCGCAACTGTGCACAAATTAACCCAGTGTTCTCCAACCTTGGGTCCCCCCAGATGTTTTTGGCCTACAACTCCCAGCATGCTCCAGCCAGCTATGCTGGCTGGGGCATGCTGGGAGTTGTAGGCCAAAAACATCTGGGGGGGGACCCAAGGTTGGAGAACACTGAATTAGCCAATAGGCAGCCTCATCTTCTCCATTTCCTTGTATGTCCCTTTGACAGCTGAAACATGCAAGGAAATTGACCAGGTAAGACTACACATATTGGAGAGCCATAAGAGCACACACACTCACGCACGCGCGCACACACGTGTCTCCAACTGCACATTTTTGAGGATTCAAAAATTCCGGGGAACGAAAAGGGGAGCAGGGAGGGGGCTGGTGTGAGGAGACAAGATGGGTTCTGCTGCAAAGCCCCCTGGGATATGTGCTGGAGCTGGCTCGAGGACTGAGGGGGAAGGAGTGGGAGAACAACCCATGGCAAGCCCAGTCATCTGTCGGGCATACTGTGTAACCTGTTCGCAGAGGTGGCTTAGTGTTACGTGCGAACAATAGGAGTAACTTCCAATTCATTTGTATCTTCCAATAAAGATAGCAAATCTGACAAGAGTTTGATGCTAGATGCTCAGAGAAGATGGTACTTAGAGAACAGTCCTAGAGTTCAGTATTTTGATCAGGGCAGACAGGAATTCTTGGTTACCGTTTTTGTACTCCCGTTACATTCCTCCCGTTACTTTTGTGCTCCCATTACTTCCTTCTCACATTCATGCCTAATTCCTGTCCTGCCAACCATGATTTAAAAAAAAAAAAAATTAACACTATACCTTAAATATGAAAATATTTTGAAATGACCATGAGGTTCATTTATTGGGGGGTGGGGGATGGGGAGAGGGAACAAACCTACACTGAAAAGTGTGAAGGAATTTGATTTCTAACTTTAGGTAGGTTCTTGGTTTTGCTATGGTTATGAATCTCTCACTTCTGCGTTGGTGCCCAGCTGGTGGGAACAGAACGTGTAGTCATGGGACTGTCATCGTGTGCTGTCCAGGTTAACATGTAGCATTTCTATTACTATTAACAGACTTTCTGCTCCTCACTCCATCTGTTCTCCTAAATAATTGCAGTTGTACAGACCATGTCTTCACTGCAGGCAGGCTCTAGGGAGAGGATAGTGCTTTTATGCACAAAAAAAGTGTTAAAAAATAACAGCAAACACGAGAATAGAGCGCAAGTGAAGTTAACAGCAGGGTTGGATTTCAGTACAGATTGTGGTCTACAAAGGCAGCATTGCACACAGCTTCAGGATGGTCAGACAAGACCCTTAAACTGGAAGAAGAGGGGTTGGCAACCTTGTGACAATGCTGGGCATGCTCCATCTTAATTTGTGTATCAAATTTGTCATTTATATGCTACAAGATTATATATGCCATGCCTGCATGGGATAAAATAAATAAATAAATGCTATAGCAGGAGGGGGACAAATCACTTTCATGACAGAAATTAAACTGAAGAGAATTAATTCTGTTTCACATATCTATATTCATGGCAGAATATAACATTGATTTATAGCAAAGACAATGGATAGCATTAGACCCAGCCAAACCAAGCTCTGTTTACCCTATTCCTAGAATAGGGACAAAAAGCTTCATTGTGGCATGAAGCTACCCTCAGTTTGTCTGTAATTCAGCAACCAGGCAGGGTAAGATGAGGTCTTATGAAGTTCACCCCAAGAGCAATACAATCTTGTTTGTTGATCCTGGGGCCCATTTGGGATTTGAATTGTTTATGGATATTTGTATCAGTTGAAGAAGAATCTGGCTAAACAACAACACAGTAACTGGGAATCTCCAACAAATACTAAAATACATCTTGTCTTTAGGGTGGATTTGTCTCCTTTAATGGTACATCCAAATAGTTTAGGCTGCATCACAGGAGAGACTGGTGACTACTATGTGAGTGCTCCTTATCTGTTGCAGCCTTTATTCTGAGCTTTATAGCAGCTATCCATGGTGTTCCATGGTGGTGAACCTATTTTGGGGATGGAGTACAGCACCATGGATAGCTCCTCTGAAGCTCAGAATAAAAGCTGAAATGGATGAGGAGCCCCACTAACACAGGAGTCACCAGCCTTCCCTGCCCACAAACTTACATGGGAGTAAACCCTACTGAACTCAATGGGACTTTCTTCTGAGTAGATATGCATAGCATTGCCCTGTTAGTATATTAGCTGCTGGAGTGCATTATAATTATATATATATTAGCTAAAATATGGTTTGTATTTTATTGTCCCTTTGTTGTCAAGATACTGTTGATGAATTTTGCATTTATTAACTGAATTTGTTTTTTAAGTCCTGAATTTAAACTTTGTTAATAGGTTTATTGTAGCATTTTTATTGTTAAATATTTTTTCATATTGTTGTCTGTTACTTGATATTATTGTATTTGCTTTGCATGATGTTGTTAGCCGCTTTGGGTTTCGTTTTGGAAGGAAAAGTGGAGTACAAATAAATTATGACAATGATGAAGTGAGGTTTATTTATTTCATTTTACTCCACCTTTCCCTCAATTAAGTGCAGGGTTGTTGTTTTTTACCATCAAAATTATCCTGTGGCACATTTGGCAAATAGAGGTAATGTAACTGACTTGACCAGTTACTCATTTACTGGCTAGCTGAGGATTTCAGCCTGGGTTTTCCATATCCAATCCAAACCCAAGACCTGGAAAGTTTATTCTGAATTCATTGTATTCTTAGCACCTTATGACATTCAGCAAGGTATATTAATATTTATACCTGACCATTACATCAGAACATCAAGCTGGACCTAAAGGGAAAGTGAACTAAGGTCCCCTATACAAGGTTTTGGAATTCTTTATTTCTATATCCCTAGATTTTCATGGCTCCACAGAATGACGTTGGGTCAACTGTTATCACACATCATAGAAAGGCTTGCATGCCATGGGCCACACATCTCACATCTTATGGGAAATGGGGAAACTTTAGATTCTGATATCTATGACTATTATTGGGGATATATATATATATATATATATATATATATATATGTTTATTTATTTGATTTGTACCCCACCTTTCTACCAAGAAAATGGCACTGAAATAAAAACTGGAGTGTAGCTTTGAAAGACACTTGGTGTGCATGCAGCCTAATTGAGTGGTCTCAGCCAACAGTTGCTGCTTGTAAGACAAAAATGATAGCTTCACTAATGACATGTGTTTTTAATGTGGCACATACTTGTACATTGTTGTCCGGAAAATGCTGCAGGCAGGAAGGCGCAATGCTGCCTTCACACATATTTCTGGGCCATCTGCCACTCTCTCAGAGGTGGTGTTAGGAGGCGGCCCACTAGGGCTGGAGCCCTGAATCTTTCATTTGGAGCCCCGAGTCTCTGCGAGGCCATCTGCCCCACCACCCTGCTGTCCATGGGCACTTGCTGAAATAAAGGTACAGGAGCCCTGATGATCTCTGTTGCATGTGATCCCCCTGGATTAGCTTGGGTTTTGTCCACATGTGCTTCACCTCCTGCTGCCCCCCTCTCTGAAGTTTTTTTCTGAAAACAAATGCCCTCCTCTACCCTGTCCATACATCCCTTTTTACAAATAGGGGTGTCTTTAGGAGACAGAGTCCTTTAAAGACACACACAAACACAGAGAATACAGCATATGTAAATTAGCATATGCAAATTTGCACTTTTTTTTTTGTCCTGTGGGCCTGAGCCCCAGATCTTTTCAGTACCCAGAAGTACCTCTGAACTCTCTAGTTTTTTCAGGATCTGCTGCTTCAAGCCTCCCGTCTTGTGCACCTGTACCCTATTGGACAAGACTTCAGAAGAAATTCCACTGTACATACTCATGGGACTTTATGTTCATTTAGAGTTCAGGTTGCAGAATAGTTGGAATAGATGAACCCAAACATCACTCTGAGGCCTGTTGTGGAAGGTGGTAACAGATCTTGTCAGGAAGCATAGATCTTAAATTGTATGAAAACATAATCTGATTAGCTCCCGAAACCTACTCCCCCCCCCCACCCAGTACATGGCCACTCATACAAACTGAAGCACCACCATAAAGGAATCAACACTGTTTGTTTACTGCAATCTGTTGTTTTAATTCATTGTAAACCTCCTCAAATCATTAGATGAAGGGTAGTATACAATTTCTCAATCAACAAGCAAACAAACAAACAAATAACTGTGCTAGTGCTGTGATATAGTGACTTCAAGGCTCAGAGCTGTGTTTTAAAATTGTTTGTCTGTTTGTTATATTTATATCCCGCCTTTCCTCCAAGGAGCCCAAGGTGGCGTACATGATCTTCCTCTCCATTTTATCCTCACACAACAAACCTGTGTTAGCAACTTTCCTTTGCATTTTCACAGCTCTGTGGCAGGCAGAGATTCAACAGGTGCAGCCCTTTCTATTATGGAGATACAATGATAGGGAAAATGTCAGCTGCTGAATTTCTGACTATTACACAGCTGTTCAAAGCATATAGAAAGGATGGCAAATCTTTTGCGAAGGAGCTTTAGCACAGCTAAAAATCAGTGCTTTAATAAGCAATTCACAAAACAGGCTCTATTACTGAGTCACTTGGGAGCTGGGAAAGTCTTAGATGTATCAAATAAGAGCCTGGGTGCAGGCCCATTTGGAATTGAAACTCTCTTAGGACTGGAAGGATAGCCTCTAATTTCTACCTAAATGAAAGGTATTTCTTGTATATTATACCTTCCATTTGCAAAACCTGGCAGAGCTAGCCACTGTCCAGCCTGGATCTTCTGCATGCCTTAATTCCCCCATCTGCAAAGAAGAAATAGCCACCTTACTGTGTTTCATTGTAATATTTGAAGGATTAATTAGTTAACGTCTGCAGAGTGCTTTGATGATGGAAGTGTTAAGCATCACATTTGAGCTACTAATTGCTTCTGGATGGGAGAAGCCGCGTATATAATTTGAGTTATTATTGTTAAAGGCACGAGCTGTTCAGATTACCCACAGGTTTAGAAACTTGCTTTGAGCAGGCAGGGACTTTTTTGAGAATCACAGCCAGAAAGGCAGGCAGGCAGGGGAGAGGGAGAGGGAGAGGGATTAGTGTATGGAGACAGACAGCTTGAATAGATCCAGAGGAGATGGGGCAGCGCAGAAATTAAAGACTTATCCAAACGAAAGCAAATAGGGTGTTAAGTGACACACATGTAGAGCTCATGGTTTCCTAGGTAACAAGTGCACTAGGGAACGGCCATACATGCACTACCTAAGCAGCCTAGCACATATCTGCAGCAATTGAACAATGCCAAGCAATGTGTCTGGGACCAAGCTGAATCTACATTGGTTCCCAGAGAATCACAGCTTGTCCTACAGTACAGTACTTCTTTTTTTTTAAGGGTGGGGAACAATTTGAAAAGAAATGAAAAAAAGACAGCACCATATCCAACTATGCAGAAAAGCAGGCTAGGAAAGAATTGGCTGGTCCAGGAAACAAAGTGATGTCTTGAAGTCAGGGCATAGTAGCATAACTTACAAAAACATAACACAGGAATGGTTTCTGTATGTTTCCACTTCTGAAAGTGACAGATAAGCCAAGGATGGAGAACTGTTCAGCAATAACCATTGTAACCACAGAGGAACCCCCAAATCCTGGGGCTAGGATGACTCCCCAAGGTATGCGAGCATAACTAAAGATCTAAGCAACAGGCCATATCAGAGGGACTGCAGGGGATGGAAAATTTCTAACAGTGTTGTAAGATAGCCTATGCACTGGACTGAAGATAAGATGGCAGAGCAAGAATAAATTTTCTAATTAGTAGTTAAACTGGTCAAGGGCAAAATGTCTATTCCTTTGGGGATCCTCAGCAGGGAATACCTTGGGGAATAGGGAACTGAGCGCAGTTTAAGATTGTTTGGCTAATGCACAATAGAATGGCTACACTTTGTGTACATATAGAATATGCAAAGAAGTATCCCAGGGACCATATCTGAACCAATCAGGGTGGCTAGACCTACCCAAACACCTTGCTCAGGCCATTTTTGAAAGCTGTCTTGAGGGGAAGCTGCTGCTGACCTTTGTACACACTTAGATTGGACTGTGTGGGATGTTTTATCTATAAGAACCGGCCTGGTCTGAAGCCAGATCAGAGAGCCAGAGCAGCGGGCAAGGCCAGAAAGGAATCATCATCCAAGAAGCCCAAGAACAAATGTGGGTACTTGCCTGGGGAAACACTCTCTTCATTGCTGCAAAACCAAAAAGAAGACAACCTCTGGACTCAGAGGAGGGCAACAAAGATGATAAAGGGACTGGAAACAAGGCCCTATGAGGAGAGACTGAAAGAACTGGGCATGTTTAGCCTTCAGAAAAGGAGACTGAGGGGAGATATGATCGCACTCTTCCAGTACTTGAAGGGTTGTCACACAGAGGAGGGCCAGGATCTCTTCTCAATCATCCCAGTTTGCAGGACATAATGGGCTCAAGTTACAGGAACCTAGAGTCCACCTAAACATCAGGAAAAATTTCCTGACTGTCAGAGCAATAAGACAATGGAACCAACTACCTGGGGAGGTGGTGGGCTCTCCCACTCTGGAGGCATTCAAGGTGCAGCTGGACAGCCATCTGTCAGGGATGCTTTGACCTGGATTCCTGCATTGAGCAGGGGGTTGGACTCGATGGCCTTGTAGGCCCCTTCCAACTCTACTTTTCTATGATTCTATGAACCTTGGATGTCTAAGGAGACCCGATCCATCTTCATGCTCTGTTACTTGGATAAAAGGAACAACCACCTCTCAAACTTAAGGGGAACATTACATGATCTATACTGGAGGAGCATAATTTGCTTCGTATGTGTTTTTATTAGCTGCTTATGCTAAATGTTAATGTGCTTAAATAAACCAATTAATATGTGAACTCTTGACCTAGTGTTGCATACCTTTGTCTCTGTTCACCTGGAATCCAAAAGAACCTGTGGCCACTGTAATTTGCCTAAGGAGAGCAATACAGTGTCACACCATACTAATTTCAGAAGCAGATGCAAAAATGACTTGTGGGAGCACATCTGCTACAACTTACAAATATATTATAGGCTGAGCTTCATTTTTTATACAATCAGTGAAAGGGTTGCATTTTATCCTTTTATCCTCCGTGCAATACTCTTACAATTGCTTGTTTAAAGACAAAGTGGTAGGAATGGTCTTGCTGAAGGGAATAACCATGCGGCTCCCCCCTCCCTGCCCCTTTTTATACTATAAAAAAATCAGAACATGGCAGGATAATTGCTTGTGGGAAGGATGGGGGTAATCTTATTGGCAATAACTGCTTAAAAAAAAAAAAAGGTTAGACAAGTATCCATATATGGAATTCTAATTGCAAAACTCACACCACGGGATCTCAAATGGTACAGGCATGGCAGTGTGTGTAGGGAGTGGGGGAGGAAGAACTGTATCACCCATCACCAATTACATCACAAAAATATGGGCTTTGCATAGCTACTCTTTTAAACCATGCTCTGATTTCAAATTTCAGTTTCCTTCCTTGAGTCATTCAAACTTTTGAGTTAGAATGAAATTACTTTCCCAAAGGGATAGCAAGAAAACCTAAGCAGTTGGCCACAGACAGGTACCCCAGCTCACACTATATTTTCTCTAACTATTAAACTTTGGTCCCCTGCCCTATGTAGTGTAGAATGTTCAAGGGAGCTTTCATTAACTCTGGAACAATCTGGGATTCCAGCGCTAATCTGTGATGTAACACATTATTTGCTGGACACTCTGGTGTATTATACACACTCTCCCACTTTCCCCAGGGGCTGGCCAGTATTAAACAGGCCAATTTTAAATTTTTATTTTAATTTATTTATTATATTTCTGTACCACCCAATAGCTGAAGCTCTCTGGGTAGTTCACAAAACAAGACTTAAAACCATAAAATACAATAATATAATAAAGCATAATATAAAATATTTAAAAATCTAAAACAGAATAAAACTAGAATAAAAACCAAAGTAAAAGCCAGCAACAGTGCAAAGATCTAAAATACACTAACACATTTTAAAAAGAAACTGAAGGACTAAAAAGCCTGGGAGAATAAAAGGTCTTCACCTGGCATCAAAAATACTAAAATGTAGGCATCAGATGAGCCTCTCTGGGAATGGCATTTCACAGCCAAGGTGCCACCACTGAAAAGGCCCTTTCCTTAGTAGCCACCCTCCTCATCTCATTTGGCAGGGGTACCCAGAGAAGGGCCTCTGAAGATGACCTTATTTCCAGGCAAGTATATGTTGGAGGAGATGATCCTTCAGGTAACATGGTTCCAAGCTATTTAGGGGTTTAAAGGTTAAAATCAGACTCTGAATTGGGCCTGGCAACAGATTGGAAGCCAGTGCAGATCACAAAGCACTGGAGTAATATGATCATATCGGCCAGTCCCCATTAACAATCCCGCTGCCCTATTTGGAACCAGCTGAAGTGTCTGGACTGTTTTCAAGGATAGTCCTGCATATAATACACTGCAGTAATCCAAATGAGAGGTTACCAGAGCATGAATAACTGTAGCTAGGCTATCTTTATCCAGATAGGGTCTACTTGGTATATCAGCCTAAGCTGATAAAAGGTGCTCCATGCCACCAAGGCTACCTGTGTCTTCTCCAGTGACAATGCTGGATCCAACAGCACCCTCAAACCATGAACCTGATTCTTTAGGGGGAGTGCAACCCCCTCCAGAACAGGTTGAACACCACTCAGCCAGGAAAACAAACCACCCACTAACAGCACCACCATCTTGTCTGGACTGAGTCTCAGTTTATTGACCCTCACTCAGTTCATTACTGTACACAGGCACTGATTCAGAACACCCACTGCCTCACCTGGTCCTGGATTTGATGAAAAGGAGAGATAGATAGAGCTGGGTATCATCCACATATTGATGACACCTCAGTACACATCTCAGGATAACCTCCTCCAGTGGTTTCATGTAGATGTTGAACAGCATGGGGAATAAGATAGAGCCTTGTGGAACAAGGCAAAACTGCCAAGGGACAGAGCAATAATCCCGCAGCACCGCCCTCTGGAATTGGCCATCCACCACTGCAACACACTGCTCGTCTGCAACACTCCAACACCCAGCCCAGATAGCCTATCCAGAATTATAACATGGTCGATGGTATTAAAAGCTACTGAGAGATCCAAGAGAATCAACAAGGTTGCACTCCCACTATCACACTCTCAGCAAAGTTCATCTCACAGGGGAACCAAGACAGTTTCCATTACAAAACCAGGCCTGAAGCCAGATTGAAATGGATCTAGATAATCAGTTTCATTCAAGAGTGTCTGGAGTTAACCAGCAATCACCCGCTTGAACACCTTGCTCAGGAAAGGGATGTTGGTAACCAGCCTATAGTTGTTGACATCTTCAGGGTCTAGGCTTCTTGAGGAGGAGCCTAATTACTACCTCCCTTAAAGAGACCGGAAACACTCCTTCTCTCAAGGAGGAATTTACAACCTCCTGGACCCAGATGGACATCCCCTCCCTATTAGATGCAATAAGCCATGAAGGGCAAGGGTCAAGCACACAGGACTTGGCTGAGCATCTTGCCTGCATCTTCAGGCCTCAACAATAAAATTAGGCCAATTGGTGCTCTGGACACTTCTTCTAGTGAGACTGCATTAACTGTGGAGTCCACGTTGTGATGGATGAGAGTAACTTTATCTTTAAAGTGTTGTGCAAACTTATCACAGTGTGCTACTGAGGGTTCCACAACCTCTCTCTCACTGGCCCAGATTGCAATAGGCTGAAAACCACTTTGAAGAGCTCTGCTGGATGACACTGAGAAGATGCAATGATGGTGGGAAATAATTCCTTCTTTGCCACTGGCACAGAGTAGGCTCAATAATGATCCAACCTGTGTTTGGTTGAAATCAACATGTGTCTTCCTCCACCTGCCTTCTAGCTGTCTTCCCTCTTGTTTCATAATTGCCCTCAGCTCAGATGTATATCAAGGAGCTGCCCGGAAGAGAGCACTTGGGCACAATCATGTTAACTGACTGAGTCATCTCTGCATTCCGCAGAGTAAGCATAGCTTCACCAGGAGCACCATCCACACCAGCAAGAAAATCCCCCAGAGCCCTCTGGAATCCATTACCCTCTGGGCAATCCATTTTAATTGGTCCCTCCACCCTTGCAGAGGGGAAAGGTTGCTGATAGTCTAAACCTCAGTAGAAAGTTTATCAAGTAATAATATTATTTATTATTTATTTATTATATTTTTAAATTGCCCATCTGGCCGGTCACCCGGCCACCCTGGGCGATGTACAGCAGGATAAAATAATAAAACACAATTAAAACACAATTAAAACACAATTAAAACAGACAATTAAAATAATGTATTAATCCAACTTCATTGTAGCTAGACTCCTAATGGGCCTGTGGGCCGCCAGTTGGTCATTCCTAATCCAAAATGTGGGGTAGATGCTGCCACCCCCCATTATTTCATCATAATTGTGATAGGTGATGCACGGGTGGAAATTTGGCTAGCCTCACTACTCCACCTGAAAGTAATTGCGGTATTCCCAAAGGAGGCGGGAGCTGGCTGTCACATGTAGCTAATGAGCCCAAGCCACAAAGGAAAAAATATAAAACTGACCAAGGACAGAAGGAAGGGGATGGTGGAAGGAGGAGAAGACAAGGAGTTCTGTGTATGAAGCTGTACAACAGACAGATAAGTTTTGTTCTGAAAGATTAATTGAACATAGGACTATATATGAGAAAAGCATCAGCCTCCATGATGAGCCAGCTATCTCTCATTTAAGGCCAAGTTGGAAAAAATATTTAGCTTTTTCAAGGAACTGAGAGAGACGAAACTAATTCTAAAAGGCATTATCTTCAATAGCTTTTCACAATAGTTTTTCTGAGCATGCTCATAGCCTATTTTATGCACACATACTTTAGGAGGCTCTTGGGGCATGACTGAAACGTTGGTGGTTGCCATACTTGGATTAACATTAGGGCAAGCTTATGGCATGCAATGGGACAACTTAGAGGGGAAGAGTGCCATTTCTAAAGAGAATGCAACAATTTAGGACAAAAACATTGTTTGCAGATCAATTCAAGTTTCCATAGTGAAGACAGCAGCTTTAGTCTGATGTAAGCAAGATCAGAATCCCCCTCCTAAGTCTTTTTCTGCCGAGAGCTATAAATGGTAAAGTGGAACTATGCAGCATCATTCTTAAAACTGAAACAAGCAGAGGTGGAAAATAAGATTGGAAGCAAAGATGCTTTCCCTCAAAACTGCCTTAAATTGGTCGCAATATACAGGGACGAGGGCAAATTTATATGTTTCATTTTTCTGGAAATAAAAAGCAATTACAAATGTAGGTTATAGATATAAAAATAAATCGGTAAGGGACAATACTGTTCTTTCCTATTCTCCCTTCCCCCAAACACACTCAATCATCTCTAACACATACAAGGTGTAATTTGATGGCATACTTAATGTCCCTCTAAAATAAAACTGCTGGAGAAAGGCTAAATCTAGTATGTGGCAGCAAAAAGAAAAGTTGAACAAAACAAAAACTACTCTGTCTATAAGAGAAGGTTGTGGTTTGACTTCACCTTTATAAAAGTGACTCTGGCTAGACCAGGAGAATTTACATGCTCTCCCTCCTAGCATGTAAACAGAGTTCCTTTTATATTGGAATAATCCTGTCAAGAAATTCCCTTGGAAAGAGTTTAATTATCAAAATCATGTTTAAATCATGCTACTTTCACTGCATGTTTCAGAGCCTCGATAGAGATGTGCCTATTCAGAAGCAAGGAAGTCAACTGCATTAATGAAGGAAGCTCAATGCATTTTAAAATCTCACCAAGGAAGAGGCAAGAGTGGAGCAGAGCCTTCGACAGAGAACAGCTTTCCAACCCAATTACTATCACACAGAGGGACATACAGATTGGTGACATTTGACATTTTCTGGAAAATGTTTTTATGCAAAATGGCACCTCCATCACAAATTATTTTCATAATTCTGAGATTTTGTGAAGATCTTACTGGGTGACATTTAAAAAAAGAAGAAGTTAAAGCTCACTATTCTCTGACCAAAAGCTAAGAGATAACTCTGCATAGCTATGACTTAGCTGTCCCTATTATTCCTCTTGTCCTGGTATGGATTCTTAAACCTGTGGGGAGTAACTTAAGGCTCAGTCAAAATGAGAAATTTGTCAACCATGTTCTCGTTTTGGTTAATTACCATGGGGTTGGATCCGCAAGAGCCAGCATATATTCATATTTCATATAGAGTTGGAAGGAGCCTACAAGGCTATCGAGTCCAACCCCCTGCTCAATGCAGGAAACTAGAGGAGGGGGTCTCCCATCCAAGTAATAACCAGGCCTGACCCTGCTTAGCTTTCCACGCTCAGACAAGCTGAGCCAGCGTAAGCCACAGTTTCCCAGCCCATGTGCATTGCTGAATTTACATCATCTGAGAAAATGAGAGCATGGTAAATCTCTTAATTACAGCAAGTTCCATATGGATCCCATCATACAATGACAGCAAAAAAAATCATTGCATGGCAAGAACACTGATCATATGAACCAGTTCTTAATACATGAACAATATTTACTATCTGTGCCTAAATCAGAACTGTTTCCAAATGTAGGAAGCTATTCATCTGGTAAGCCAGCTGTAACCCGTCTTCTCAGACCACCCATTATCTTGAATCTGTTATTTGTGCACTGGTAACCTCTTGTCTGAATTACTACAATGTGTTTTACATAGACTGCCCTTGATGCGACAATTAGTGTAGCTCAGTGTTCTCCAACCTTGGGTCCCCAGATGTTTTTGGCCGACAACTCCCAGCATGCCCCAGCCAGCGTAGCTAGTTGGGGCATGCTGGGAGTTATAGGCTCAAAACATCTGGGGACCCAAGGTTGGAGAACACTGGTGTAGCTGTTCCTTTATTGGCTGGAGGGTATAAAAAAGATCATATCACTTCAGTCTTATAATGGGTTCACTGTCTGTTTATTTGCTTCTAAGTCCAATTCAGAGTGTTGGTTTTTACCACTAAAGCCCTGAATGGGCTGGATCCTGTGTACTTTCAGGAGTATCTTCTCCTGTATATGCTTGCTAAGATTGGCTGGAGAGGCTTTGCTCCATATTCTGTTGTTTACTATAGTTCTGAGAGGGTGCAGAGCAGTGCCTTCTCTTTCGTGGCACCTACTCCCTTCCCTGGGAAATTAGACTGGCTCTACATAATACTGTAGAGCTGAAACAAAACAGTCCTTTTTGCTTAATGTTTGCTTTCAATTTTGTTGAAACATACCTCCATCTTCTGGTGTGCTTTCAACTGCCCCCTTCAAATTTCTTCTATTTTTTGGAGAAGTCCAGGAGTTTTTAAGGCTCCTGGGAAAGGTCCATTTTTATATGATGTCATATGTGTGTGTGTGTGTGTGTGTGTTAGAAGACTGTACATAACCTTGAATGCCACATGGTTGGAAACGTGTCTAAGAAGTGTAATAAACGAAATAATAAAACAACATAAAAAATACATTTGCCATTCATCCTCAGATAACTATTTTCACCCATTTTTATTTTTTACATCAAGAACTGAGGCATAAAGGCTTGGATGAATTGCCACAGGCTGCCAAGTATATCCATTGCTGTGAAGAATTTTATAACTAGATTTGGCTAGCCACATCTACAACCTTATTTGTTTAAAAACACTGGTTCTCTGCATCCAGAAATAAGGAAAAGAAAATTCAGTGGTAAATGACACTGGGGCGGAAAGAAAGCAGGCATATTAATTAAGCCAAAGAAGTGCCTATAAAGATAATTTATGGTGGACAGTCCTTTTTGTGTATTTACTGTGAGACTAATGTCCATACACTGGTGCCTAAATAGAGTGTCCTAGCCTGACTACATTATGATCCTAATCCTGACACAGGTTCATCTCAGGGTAGGGATGTACGGATTTGTTAAATCCGTTCCATCAGCTGCTCATTCATGGATGTATGAGAATTTCGTCCCAGTTGCACTAGTGCATTAGCACTAATGCACATTAGTGCAAGTGCACACTTGCATTAATGCTGTAGCAACACTAATGCAAACTTGCAGTAATGCACAATAATACTAATGCACATTAATGCTAATGCACATTAACGGCGAATTTACACAAATCCCTCCCCAGCAAAAAAAAAAAACCCTCTAAATTTCTGGAATTGAGATGGATTTTAAAACCCTTTCACAAGATTCATTATTTTACATGTCATGTTAGCAAGCCTCTCTCTGGACTATGAGGTTTACATCAGAGGCTGAGGATGCGAAGAAGCCCAAGAGTTGAAGAAAAATAGGATCTGCCAGAGCCAGGGGGAAAGCACACATAAAGCAGGGTAATGGAGTGATCTGGGTATGGCAGAAAGGTCTAATGGGATTAGGAAAGATCAGGACCAAACAAGCAATACATGAGGATATGGGGATGGGGCAGGTACATGGAACAGGCAACTGAAGACATTCCATTAAGGCAAAATGACTAGCTCAGATTTTTCCTGCCGGTTATGTTGCTGCTGGTTATGTTCAGCAAAGGGTGTGGCACACTCCATTCGCCAAAGGAGGAAAGCCACCTACCCCCAGATTTTTTAAAACTTCCACTGCCTAGCACCTAGTTGTAGCGTTCTTCTTCAAGGGCAACTGAATAAATCTTATCAAGGGTCAGCTAAGACAAGCTTACATGCTATCAATTGCCCCTGAAGAATGCTCTAACATGAAGCATGGTGGGCATTAGTAAACCATCTTTAGCATACATTTGATATCTCCCTTTTCCTCATTCCCAAAACTAATTACAACATATTCACTCCCCGATTCTGAGATCAAAATAGACTGTTTCCGTGAGCACTCGTGCAACACAGTTCTCAGGAAGCCTTGGATGCACAAACTACTATTTGAAAACACAAGAACATAAGAAGAGGCACGCTGGATCAGACCAGAGGCCTATCTAGTCCAGCATTCTGTTCTCACAGTGGCCAGCCAGATGCCTGTGGGAAACCAAAAGCAGGACATGAGCACAACAGCACCCTCCTCCTTGTGATTCCCAGCAACTGGCATTTAGAGGCATACTGCCTCTGAAGAAAATGGGAGAAGATGCCTCTCTAGAAAAAGTCTCTCTCTCTCTCTCTCTCTCTCTCTCTCTCTTGCTCTCTGTTGGAGAATGGCACATTTTAAACAGCTGCAGCAATGAGGAGCCATTATTTTGCTTCAAATAAAGAATCTTAAAGATGAGTATTAGCGCCATGAACTCCTTCACTATGATGGGAGCTGCACAGCGGCTGTAATTGCTGAACCCTGTGCTACCAGACACCTCTAAAAAGCTAAAATGACTTTAAATGCCTAAACATTTTAAAACAAACCTTGGAACAATTCAGCTTCTACCTCCTCGCCTGATCTCTCTCTTTCTCTCTCTCTCTCTCTCTCTTTCCTTTCCCCCCCAGTTTCCAAGAGCTGTTTTATGCCTCATTACCTGCACACTGTGAGTGATGTCTGTCGGTCCTAGAGCTGTAAATACCTTAAATCATGCTTCATTAAGAATATCTATGGTGCTATTAAAGAGCTATAATAGACAACGAGTTAACAGATGATTAAATATGAACTCCATTTGTGTCAGTCACCAGTATGCAGGAAAAGGCTTTAAGTTTTTTTAAACTCACACTCATTAGCTGCTGAAATGAGGCTCAGTCAGGTGCTGTCGGTGGAACTGGGAGAGGCAACGTTTCTGGTGCTTGGCAGAGTGGCAGTAAGGGTTTCTTTAAATTAGAACCCAGTTTTTCCTATCATGTACTATGTGGAAAGCGGGGCAAAGAGCCCTCTTCCTTTATCACCAGAGCTGTATGTCCCTGAAGAATCCACATGGCCCACTCCAGAGCAAAACAGGATCAGCTTGTGCTTGCCTGCTGCTGGGAATTGTTTTTCCTAACTGACAATGCTGACAGCCCTTGCTTGGTTGTTTCCATGCATACAGTCAAATACCATTTTGAGACACATGCAACAGATCAGCCTTTAATGTTTATTAGCCAGAGACAAATGGGAAGGAGGAAGAGAGGGGGAAGACATACTAAGAAGGTAGTTCCCTTTTGCAAATATGACAGACAACGTGTGTGGGTTTTTTGCGAACATGTACACAAACTGTGCATCCTTCTTATCTATCTTAAATTCAAGATGTTAAGACCTCTTTCCATGTTACATTTATGTGACACAGGAATGTGCCCATATCTAAAATTCTATGGCATGCCTTTGTCTAAACTCATTTTCTTAAACACTCATCCCACTTTCACCTTGATAAAAAGGTATTACAAATTCTCTTATTGTTCCAAACTTCTGGAAAAATTGTTTGAGCAGAAGAAACAGTGGAGCATGGCATAAAACACCATGGGCAACAAAACTGCTTTGACTTTCTTAAAACTTTCAAAACCACTTTCAACTCTCTCAAAAACTATTGTCTGTCTCTAGATTAAAAGACAGAAGTGGCTCAGGAGTACATGGACCAATGTTAGATGACTTACACTACCCCGTATTATGTATTAAGGTTGTGATCCTATACATACTTTCCTGCGAATAAGTCCCATTGAATTCAGTGGGACTTATGTCTGAAGAGACATGCATAGGATTGCACTGTAAAAAGATGTTAGATACAAGAGGTACATGCAGAGTGTGTTAAATGAAAAACAGGTCTAGGAAAGTCTCATGAAAGGAAAAAATTAATAGGAAAGAACAGAAAGGTGTTCTTACTTTGCACTGCAGTGTTTTTCCTGTTTAAGGCATCAGGCGAGTACTTCCACTAGCAAGTACACTGCACTGCTACAACACATTTTCCCTAGGCAATATTTCCCAAACTAGGGCCAATTCATACTTTACTTTTTACAACAGATTATAAAAGTACCAGAATGTAAATAGTAAAATACACATGCAGTACAGTCAACTGTGAATGCTGCACCTGCGTAGCAACAAACACGAAGGTAGGATTGGATTCTTCCCAGTTGTTGCTCCTGCATTATCTGCAGAGAAACCGAGCCACTTACACACACATGCTTGTGCCAGTCACCATTAATCAAACTGGGCAGAACTCAAATTCTTTTTGTTTCAGAGTTTAAGAAATTGTGAATTGTTAATGTGACTTGGCGCTACTGTATATCTCAAAGGAACCCATTTATTTTTATGGATGACTGCATAGCAACAGAAACGTTTCCCCTTGAGTGTTATTAGGATCCATGATGTGCAGTTGAAGTAGGCACACTTCAATCCTGTGGGATCTAGGTTGTTGCTGGATTTTTTTTCCTAGCATCCTGAGGTTCAACAACTAGAGCCAGGTGTGAAATGGTGGCTTGGGGAGGCAGAGTGAAACACAAAATGATTGTTCGGGTGGTGGAGCCAAGTACCTACACCCCATGAGCCATACACTGGAATAATCTACATTTGCAAGTCCAAATCTACTTGTTACAGATCAAGGATTCTAACATAAAACCTAACAGCAGAACTGAACAAAGACCTGGTCAAGGCAACCAATTAATACTATTTTACAGGTGAGGAATATTGAGGATGGGTAGCACAAGTCCAGCCATGGCAAAGATTTTTTATTTTTTTACACTTGCCATTTTACTTGCTGTGGTGAAACTATTGAGGCTCAGACACTTTTGAGGATCTGCTGCAATTCACCCAGAGCTCTACCAATAGATCCTGGTCTATCTTCTGCACACCCTGCTCTTTAGCATATGTCACATGCTATACAGCATTGTCTGAGCCATGTCTACAGCAATTCAAATCTCCAATCAGCCAGAGGTTCCCTGGTGACCATAACTCCTTAGAGGAAGGGTGGGATAGAAATGTGATTTAAAAATGTAGGTCTACATGTATTCCTTAACAGGCAGATAGGTCTGCTCTGACACATCTTAGTCTTCATGCTCCATTTGTGACACAGCACAGTATGATTTAGATCAGCCTACCCCAACCTGGTACCCTCTGGATTTGCATGCTCAGGTCACTTATCTGCAAGAGCAGAAGGCATGCAATTTTTACACTGTAGATACAAATCACTGTTGAGCACCATGTGCATATTGGCTTAATTATGCACCATATTCCCCCATTCAAAAGCCCTGCCTCCTGGACAAACACAAGGAGGCTCTGTGAGTTGGATGCGGAACCTCCACGGGCCAGAAGTTTCGTATCTGTGATTTAAGGTCAGCCAAGTAAGCCATGCTTCAAGATTCATCATATTTGGAGGCCAGATGGGTCTCAACAAGAAGGAGGCCTGCTGAACAGCTGCTCTGGAGCTTTGGAATGCCTTTACACTGAGTGTGGGTTTGGCTTCATCCCTTCTGCTATTCCACAAGTAGGTTAAGATCTTTGTGTTTTAATGTGCATTTGATTGCTACTTCCTACACTTGGTTAGCACTACAGCTGCTTTTTATGGCTGATTTGTTGTTGATACTGGTGTTCCTGTTGCTTTGGTTTTTTATTTGGACTGTATATACATTTAGCCCCAAAAATGGCCTAACTGTGCAAAGCTTGAACATCCAGTTGCCTTCCACAAATCTAAAGATGATATTCTCCAACCAGCTCCTTCTTCAGATCACTTATTCACAACAGCAGCTATGTAGTTTCTGCAAAGGTAGATTGGAAAATAGTGGGAATCCTAGTGAAAAAGTCTTGCCCTGGTTGGATTCTCTTTAGGATTTTTCCCCCAGGAGAGGCTTATAGACAGTCAGATTGTGTAGGATTGTCCAGCTTGCTTGACACATTTGTTAACATTAAGGCTTTGTCCTGTTTCAAGGGACAAAAGAAAATGTCTGAACTGAGCCTTGAAAGCAAAAGATCCTTCTGTGAAGACATACCAAGGTAAGGGGGTCCATTTCTTGCCCACTCATCCACCCTGAATTTCACAGCTACATACCTGACTATTAATAGGACTTCGGCATTTTTAGTATGAACTCCAGGGGGAAGACTGAACATTTATCCCCAGGGGCAGCGTTAGCAGATACAGTAATTGAATCCTGTTGCTTCTATTCAGTCAGATACCCTCCTATGATTAAGTTAACTGGAAATGCCATTTCCGTCTTGTTCAAACTCTTAAGTGGCAAAAGCCCTTTATCATTTACTCCCAGTCTCTTCTTCTTCTTTCTGCCTAACCTTCCTGTCCAGCAGGGCCAGAGGTCAAGCCAGAGCAGCCTTGAAGGTCAGAGAAAGAAATTAACTCTGGTCCCCCTTGGGAAAGCAGCCTCCTGTTTCATCCAGAGAAAATTACACGTGTTGGGAGAAAATCGAGCAATGTCCCTCTAGGACTAGTTATTAGGCTTCTTCAAAAACATTTCAGAAGCTGCCAGAACAGACCTCTCTGCCAACCCCATCACTCAAATTTAATGCCAGTTCAAGGCATCCACTTCATTAGCCCTTCACCTTAGTGTTTTAGTGGTGAAAGAGAGCTTTCCCCACAACTGTTGATCCAAATCAAGAAACTTCCTGCTAAATGCTCAAGTTCAAGGTGCAAAAACAATCTAACCGATTACAAGAATGGATCTTTCCTGGAATCCAAATGAAAGCTGCACAATTTAAGAAACCACCAAATCCATATTGGAAAAGATTGGGTGGGGGGAGACAGACCAGCTGCCTCTTCCCTGTGTTTAATTCAGTAAAATGCAGACTGATACTAATATTCTCTTTCCAACTGAATTTGCTGGAATGTGCTTCTTTTCTATGAGCAAAAGGAAAATGGATTCTTACCCTGAACCTAATCTAAAAGTGTGTTATGTCACCCAGCTATATACTTAAATGATTAGGCATCCCAAAATGATTTGAGTCCTAAAGGGGGGGGGGGGTTAAGTTCAAAATTTTCAATAATATTTTAAATTTGCCAAGTGATAAAATGTCAATGTTAATGTGTTAATTTCTACTATGCCTTGCTTCTCCCAAATCTGTGAAAAATGTGAAGCTTAAATAAGTTCTGTGAAAAGGAACAGTGCATCATTAACACAGCCAGATCTATATCACAGACTGAAGCAATTACCATTCACTGAAACACTGCAAGCTGTGAAGAGCTTTCATTACCAGAGGTTTTACAGGTCATTCACCTCCGTCCAATCTTATGCTAAAACAAGCATTTTCTGCTCTATAGATTTCAGCTTCACTTAAATCAGTAATTGCTTTGATTCTGGTACATATGGAACATGGAGGCTTCATGACTAAGAATTCTATTAGTCAATAAGTTTGCTGCTTTTATGAACCATTAGTCATCTTGTCTCAGTTCTTTCCAACACTAGGTTATGGATGGGGATCTTCATTTTCCTGTCCAGTGAAACCTGCCTTAAAGACTACCTATCTGGTCCAATTATGCTTACCAGGTCAATCAGCAGGTTAAACCATAGATTTTTTTTTATTTATTTTTTTGCCACAGATACATGTTGCTTTCTCATTTAGAAACTAAGGTTGAAAAGAAAAAGTTTGATATTCCAGGTCAAAAGCTGAAGGTCCTGCTTCAAATGTGAACACAGAATACACGCTTGAGCTGCATTTTAACACACATTCTCCCAACTTTTTCATCAGAAAGACAGGTTGCTTATCTGTAACTGTGGTTCTTCGAGTGGTCATCTGTGCAATCACACATACGGGATCTTCGCCTGCACAGTGCAGTATTTCAGAAACTTGTAATGTTCAGAAGAGCCTGCGGGCCGCAGCCCCTGCCCTTGAGTGGAGAAACCTCAGGCCAGGCCACAACAGCACCCACTAGCCCAGGGAGGGTGCTCAATGCCCAGGTAAAATGGGCAACTCCCTAAAGCAGGAGTTCATAGGGCTTTGTTGCAGCAGGCCCCTGTCCTGCAAGTTAGCTCTCAGTAATCCAAAGTTGCCAACCTGGACTTAGAATGAGTCAATTTAATAACAACAACAACAACAACAACAACAACAACAACAACTCCACTAGTGATATGGCGATCCACCTTCGAGTGGCAGAACTGTTGTTATTGTGGTGAAGAATGGCCCCTAAGTAAATGCCATAGAACATCTGAAATTGTCCTAAGTGTCCCGGGGCATGTATCAGAGATTCTCTTTGAAATGCCGGGTAACATGGTTACCGGACCCTTACCAGACAAAGGGAAAGGCTTCATTTCTAAAGCTGTTGTGTCTCAGAGTAAAATGATCAAAAAGCTTCCCAAATTTGGTCCACTTTCTCCCCTCCCTCCCCAATAATGAAAGTGAAAAATGATGGAGAGAAAACAGATGAAAGTTGAGGTAAAATATATTTTGAGTAGTAATTATGAGGAGGAGGAGGAGGAGGAGGAGGAGGTGGAGGAGATTATTTCTGGAGCTCCAAAACATGGATGGGGAACCTCTGGCTCATGGGCTGTATTCAGCCTGCCAGGCATGCCCATCTGGCCCTCAAAGGCCTCAGGCAAAGACTCTCGCCTTCCCCAACCCCTCCTTGAAGCCCCACTCCCTCAGAGAAGGAAAATGGGAAGGGAAAACACCTCCTGACTGAGCTACAGCCTCAAGAAATGCTCCTCGAAGCTGCAGCTTGCTCGGCTTCACTCCCCACATGCCTCCCCTCAATTCAAGAAGGGGGAAGCAAAGCTGCCTCTGGACTGAGCTGGTGCCTCAAGGAGTCACTTTCAATCAGGGAAGGCGAGGGATGATGGGTGAAGCAGGCTCCCAACTGAGCCAGCATCTTGAGGAACGGCTCCTTGAGGTGCTGGCTCAGGCTTCCCCTGTCCCTCGCCTTCCCCAGTCCAGGATGGGTGAAGCTGGCTCAGGACTTTGCTCACTCCTTGCCTTTCCCAACTGCATACAGCAGCAATTTTCCCTGACGGTGTGGGCACTACACAGAAATTCCGCTTGTACAGTGGAAGTCCAGTTATTGGTGGTGCTAGGAGTCCTCTGTCTTGAAGAGCCCCAAGTCACTGGCTTGAGGAGCACTTCTCAGCTGACCTGTGTGGAACAGCTGAAGAGAGGAGGGGGTCTGGTTTTCATCCTTAGCATAGCATACTGGGATCAGCTGAGAAGGGTGTACAGTAATACCTTGGATTGCAAGTAACTTATTTTGAGAGTGTTTTGCAAGACAAGCAAATATTTAAATATTTATTTTTAAAAATTTGACTTGATATACAAGCGACGTCTTGCAATACAAGTACTGTAGTATGGCTTAAATTAAAGATCTCTGTACAAATTTTTTGGGGGAATTTTGTTTTGATATAAGTGTTTTGGATTACAAGCATGTTTCCAGAACGAATTATGCTCTCAATCCAAGGCATGACTGTATGTGTAAAGTGTGTGTGTGTGTGTGTGTGTGTGTGTATGGGATGAGTGTGTGTGAATGGTAGGAGTGTGTGTGTGTGTGTGTGTGTGCGAGAGAGAGAGAGAGAGAGAGAGAGAGAGAGAGAGAGAGCATTCGTTTGCATGTAATGGCAAGCAACCATGGGTGAATTTCCCTGTGGGGCTTGCCATTTTGCATTTTGAAAATTCAAGTCACAGCGAGGGTGCCGCGGCTTGTTGTTACGTGCAAACCCGGAGAGCATGGGTTGTTGGGGTGGTTAACAAGCCACCCAGAACCCATGGCCTGTTTTAGGATTACGGGTGGCTTGCTAACCAACCCAAAGATCCACCCTCACCAGGTATGCACATAACAACAAGCCACAGCCCCCCCCCCGCTGAGGCTTGAATTTTCAAAATGGTGGCTGGTGCCACAACAAAAAGCCCCACAGGGAAATTCACCCATGGTCGCTTCTCCTTACGTGTGAACTGACTCAAAGAGAGAAAGAGGGACTGTGTCTGTCTATGTGAATGTCCAAGGCTTGATGAAGAGATGTCAAAAATGCTTTGTCTGGCAATGAAACAGTATTTGGCTGTAGAGTCCTGGGCATCCCAGCAAGATAAAGTTAAGGGGATAACAGAATCTACTGCAATTCTCACAGATGAACCTAATCCCATACTCATTGTGGTCCCCATTTAAGTATCCTGCAGAAATGTATTCTGCCTACCAAACTCAGCACAAATATTTATTTATTTAGAATATTTTTTGCTCACCAAATGAGTGCTTGAGATGATGTACAATAAAAATGCAAAGATTTAAAACATGTAAAAATATGAAAACCTAAAACGTATTTTAAAACCGGGAATTAATGATAAAACAGGGAGCGGCATTAACTTTTAAAAGCTTAAGAATGTAAAAAGTGCCATGCTGGATCAGACCAAGGGTCTATCTAGTCCAGCATTTTCTCCACACAGTGGCCAATCAGCTGCATGTGAAGCCCACAAATTCACCTGGGAAACCCACAAGTAGGACATGAGTGCAACAACACCCTCCTGCTTGGGTTCCTCAGCAACTGGTGTACAAAGGGGAATATAGCTTGGTCCCAAGAGGGTGGGGGTGCACAATGTTAATGTTGTTTTTGTTATTGTTTTGTTATTATTTACAATTATTTGAAATTAATTTGTTTTGGAAAAAAATCAATTAAAAATATATTTAAAAACAAAACAAAACACCAATGCCTATGCACTGAAGGCCCCAGCTGAGAATCAGGGAACTTGATTTAATTACCAAACATGTTATGGATTCACGCTATCACTTTCAAACATGCTTACTTTGAAAACATCTCCAAGATAATCTTAAAAATAAAATAAAAAGATTAATAACACCCAGTGCCCCAAAGTCAGAGCTTTAAGATCTGTGTTAGAGGACCTCTAAGCAGTAACACTCTTGGAAGGAGTGCCTTTCGGGGAAGCAATAAGTCTTTCTAAATGAAGTAGTAACCATGAGAAAAGGAATGGTCCTCCCCCTCCCTTTTTTAAAAAGATGCTCTAATTGGCCAAATATTGAACCTTGAACAAACGAGAATAGTACGATGATAAAGTGGTTTAGCTAATTGTTCTGAAATATCTTTAATTACCAATTTCATTAGCGCAGCTGGAACCTGGTCCCTAGGGGTATCACAGTTCAAATAAAAGAACTGAAGGAAGCACACAGGAGACCTGCCTTGTCTACTGCTGTTCTCAGACATAAAAGTAACAAGCAGCTCACCCTCCTTATCAATATGACATTTAGGAGGTGAATCAATTCGTCACCCTAGAGGAATCAAAGGAGATGCAGCTACAGGCAACCTGTACAAGAAATTAATGTACAAGAAGTTAAAAGGACAGAGATGGATGAATATAAGCCTTTCTCCAGTAGTATTTTTTGAGAGATGCCCAATTGAAATTGCTGATGCTCATCTTTAAAGCCCTGAACACCTTGGATCTGTGTACTTTAAGGAGCACCTTCTTTCACAAGTGCTTTCCTAATCCCTGCAATCTGAGATGAAAACTAGTTCCATGTCCGTTATTTTACTGAAATAAGATTTGCTGAACACAAGCAGGGGCTTTTCAGCTGTGACACCTACCCACTGGAATTATCTGCCCAAGGAGTTATGACTGGCCCCCTTACTGTTGGTTTTTAGGAGACAGATTAAGACTTTATTTAAATTTTTATTATAAATTTATCTCATACCTGATGTTTTATACTGGATTTCAAATGAACAGGACTCCTGATTTTATATCTTGTGATTTTTAATTGTTTCACTGGGTTTTGTTGTGAATTTTAAATTATATGTTTCTGTGTTTTGACTGTATTGTCACTTTGAGTATATGACAGAAGGGTGACCCAGAAGTTTCTTAAACAAATAAATACATAAATAAGAGGTAAAGGGAATAAATTGTTTAAGGACTGGACACTGGATCTACTTGGTTGGTGTGAATTTCTCTCCACCAGACCCTTCTAAAATGGTACCTTTTAAAACTAGAAGGCATTGTTTCTTTCTAAAAAGAGATTAGAGCTCAATATACAGTTGCTGAGATGACAAAGCTGAAGCAAGAGTGTCGTCCAATTACAGAAAATAGCTGATCAGTTAATCAACTGAATTTGAATACATTTGCAAATGGGGGAAAAAGAAAAATAATTTTAAAAATACAGACTTTATTTTTAGATTATGCATGATGTATTGCAGCAGGCATCATCATAGCATTCCTCCTTCTCTCGCACATGAAAGGGAATGCCCCTTCTAAAATAGTGCTTCCCATTGTGGCTTACGCTGGCTCAGCTTGTCTGAGTGTGTGGAAAGGTAAGCAGGGTCAAGCCTGGTTATTACTTGGATGGGAGACCCCTCCTCTAGTTTCCTGCATTGAGCAGGCGGTTGGACTTGAAAGCCTTGTAGGCTCCTTCCAACTCTATGATCTATGAAATCTGCAGTTTTTAAAAGTACTTATATTAAAAGCAATGGATATTTTTAAAAAAATCTGCTGCTTGATTAATTGGAGTTACTTCTTTAGTATATAAAAGTGTTTTAAATAAATTAAGCTATCTGATTCATTGATTAAACACTGAAGCCCTAAACAGAAGCCTTCAGCATATTAAGAAGAAGAATCAGGTCCAATTATAGTTCTAAATAACCAGTTCCTAGGTTACATACTTCCTTGGAGTAATGTGCACCTAGCTTTCTCAATATGCCTGGGGACCACCCCTGCTTTGCCTGCATAGCTCATCTTCCTCCATAATGGCATTGCAATCATTTTGCTGGAAGGAGAAATGGAGAAACTTCACTACAAGCAAACCTTAGCTCCATTTCTGCCACTCTGAACTGCAGCAATAAGGGCATCCAAATTTGTCTGGAGACAAGTTTTCCAAGCACACCAGATAAAGACAGGGTTCCTATCTGATAAGAAGATCAGTGAAATTGTTCTTCTGAAACAGTGGCATCTTTTCAGACCATTCTGTGCTCCATATATGATTAAGAAAGCATCTTAACATGGGGGGGGGGGTGTTTCCAACTAGAGAATGATCTCCAAGGGCCGATTCAAAACTTAAGGATTCTTGTTGTTACAGCCTGCCTCCTACTGGCAGAACAAGAAGAAACAAATGCTTTCAAAGGGTGCCTGAGCTTCAGCAAAGGGGCTGGTTGAGAGAGTTCACCTGGAGAACCTAATCCAGGACAGATCTTTTGGTGAGTGCCAGTAGCAGCCTAGATAAAAACTGCAGGGAACCATGGTCTTCTATAGGAATAATCGAGACAGGAATCATATCATAATACCTTTATTAGGACCAAGTAAAAACAACAAAATAATGAGCTACTCTTTGAATGCCATAGAGCTCTAGTTCTAATTCAATATTAAACAAATCACGTGGGCGGTGGGCGGTGGGGGGGGGGGGGGAGTTGTTGCTGGTAGAAGCAAAGTCTGCAATACATCAGGGCCAGCTTCAGGTTTGAGGGTGTCCTTGGCAGTGATGTGAGATTTCTGGAAATTTTTAAAGTGAAAACGTTCTGCTGCCCGAAATTGATGAAGGACTGACTTAGCATGTTAATTGGACTTATATTTAGCAGAGAAATGTCTTATTCATTTTATGTGCTCTGTGTGTATGTGTGTGTGCATGCATGCGTGGGTGTATTAGAAGCATATTTCCAATAGCCAATAGTAGTTGAAGTGAAATATTCAATGGGGGGGGTATAATAAAGTGTACTTAAGGTTCAATCCTATGCAAATTTAGACAGAAAAGGGGCCTATAACTCCCAGCATGCCCCTTTAGGCCTTTTTTCTGCCTAAACTTGCTTAGGATTGTGCCCTTAAAAGGATTGGACATTCTTATTTGTTTAGGAATGCTGTTTGTTTTTTTCCTAACTGATCTTTCTTTTATAATAGAATTTTGTGCTGCCATCTGATTTTTATTGTATTTTATGTAAGCCACCTTGTAAGGACTTTGTCCTAAAAGGTGGCCTACAAATAGTGTTTAAACATTTTTTTAAATGCTGTAACAAATTCAAGGCTTTATATTGAAATTATTTCCATTATTTCCACTGGAATACTTGTAAATATTTTAAGATATAGCAACTCAATAGCATATACTTCCCCTGCATTAATTTAAAAAACAAACAAACACAGAAGGCAATTAGAACTGTTAACATACTAATCTTAGCATGCCTGAAGAGCTGTGCATATAAATATATGTGCCTTCTAGGGATAGTCATCTGAAAAAATTAATTGCAACTTTTAGATTTTACTGGCACCGTGGCTGTACCCATTCCAGTTGTCCAATTTCACCTGTCTTGCACTCATTCATTATGTTACTAATTAATGTATTTTGAAACAATGTATTTCTAAAAGTGGGAAGTTTTCTGCAGAAAAAAAGTGGCTATTTTCCAGAGATTTCACTCCAACAGCTCTCAGCAAAGTTTCCTCAGGTGAGCCTCCTGTGACTTACATGGTGGAATAGCTGGAAGGAGCACTCTGATCAGGACCAGGCGACCAGATCTGGCACCCAGCCACCCTTATACTTTTTCACAATGCCACTGATACTGTGGGAAATTAAGATGATGATTCCCTGATCCGGCTGGTCTTTTAAAGGGGAACTCAGGGCAGGTGTCAGTGATAGGCTCTGCTGAGTCTCTAGGGCCCAAACAGCTACCCGGGGGTGCCTCATGGTCAGCTCTAGATTAACCATTCAGCAATATAAGCACGTGCTCAGGGCACCAAGGGAAGGGGGGCACTACAGAATACCAGAGTACCACAAATTTTTGCATTTGCATTTTTCCCCCTTATAACAGTTTTAATTTTTTTTAAAAAAAAATGCATAGAGCAGTGATGAAAATTTGTATTTCTTTCTGTTGCCCTAGTCATAAGTAAGTAATTGGCTTATATTGCTTGCTGCTATTTAGTGTTAAATAAATACAGTGCTTTTTTTCTGGAGAAAAAGGTACCGGAATTCTTGGATTACATTTCCTCGGGAGTAGATGGCGATTAAATTGTAATGCAATTAATAGAAGAAAAGGTGCTGGAACTCAGTTCCGGCGTGTTCCACCAGAAAAAAAGCCCTGAATAAATATAATAAAAAACAGTTTATGTTTAATATAGTTGTGTGTTCTGGCGTGGGGGATGGCCTTGAAGAAAACTGAGTTTTTAATGTCTTATTTCACCTTTGTTTGTTTGCTTGTTTGTTTGTTGCATTTATGGATCACCCATCTGGCCGGCAAACCAGCCACTCTGGGCGATGTACAACACGATAAAATACAGAATAAAATACATTTAAAACAGACTAAAAACTTAGCCCACCCCCATATTCCCGCCTGAACAGCCATGTTTTTAGTGGGCACTTATTGAGTCTTAATGTCTTGCCAGCTAAGCAATGGAAGGGCCGAGGGGGCACCATTATTGGGCTGTGCTTAGGGCATCATCAGCTGGCCTTAATCCGGCCCTGCTAGTGGTGATGCTGCACTTTGACAGGACCCTGCAGTCTTCAGCTGGCAATTCAGGATACCCTTTACGGAGTAACTAATTAAGTCTGTGCCTATTGTTTCTTTGTCCCAGTATGCATTGCTGCAAAATGTAATCTTTTGAACTGGGTGCTAACTACCGTAACCTAATTAGTCTGCAAAGAGCTTCCTGAATCATCATCTTAAGACTGGAACATACCAGAGGTTTCTGGCATGCCCCTTGCCAATGTCATCTTTCAACCCACCCTCCTCCAACATCAAGCTTGAGGAAGAGTTCTGTGAAACTCGAAAGCTAACTCACTGCTTTGTGGTTTTCAGTTGATCTTAATAAAAGCATTATGATAAGTAGTCTAGATGGCTCAATATATCATCTATCATCCTGCTGTTGGACCTCATAGACCAATTCTATAATAGCAGGGAACTGGGCAATGAGGAATATAGGACAAAACATACCATGCCCTGGGGTCATTGCCTTCTCTTAATCTTAGAGAGTCCTAACGTTGCACGGTCAGATTTATATGATTGTGAAATCCCCCAACACACACACATCAGTATAAAGGGGGGGGGGATGTACAACCTGACAGTGCACCTTTTACGTGTCAACCAACCATCGTAGCTGTCAAGATGAAGCCGTTAGTGACGGCACCCTCATTCCCTTGTTAAAAATCTGACTGCTCCCTTAGGCTACAATGGAATACATCGCCAAATTAATGAGGATGTGACAAAGTTTATGGGTCACATTACATTCGTCTGCCATGGTTCTGCTTGCACAAACCTGAAAAAATGACTGAAAACAAGAGAAGCCAAGGGTGAAGGACCACTGGATTTTTTTTGGGGGGGGAGCATGTGCATTCACCAAAAGAACAATCCTGTACATGTCATAATTAATCAGCCACATGTTAGACAGGCAGAGAGCATTCTGCCCCTCTGGTAAGGAAGTTGGATTAAAGCCTTGTCTATTTGCTGTCTCTCTCTATGCAGCTGTCTTCCGTAACCCCGTCTCCTGGATGTGTTGTACTGAAAGGGGGCTTGTGCATTATGAAAACTCTCCCATCTCATGTCTCATGCCATACATCTCCCAAATATTACCCACATTTGTTCTATGACATCCCCCACTACTCACACTGGGAGACTAGGCTGCTTCAAAAGAATATTTTTTTTTTAAAAAAGTATGTATTAACTATGCTGAATACCTAAATAGGCCCTACTATTTAGAGAGAGAAAACTGATAAGGTGATACCTTTTATTGGAAGAATACTTAATAGGAATAGGTATGCAAGCTTTTGGGTTACACAGAGCTCTTCATCAAGCAGAACAGAAAATTCATTTAAAGTTATATTGAGTACAAGAGTACCACTAATGCAAACATTTTATCATCCTGAAATCAATGATTTGCTAGGTGAGATTGGCAAAACAAATCCAAGGCATATAATATAAATTAAACTATAGATCAAAAATCATTACCTTCATTCTTAACATATAGCTATATGCCAAGTGATCGCCTTGACAAAGTATAGAGTTCTTTTAACATATTTGTCTCTGATTTTCCCAGCTGCTGCATACACAGCTGTCATATTTTATAACTACTCAGGTAAATAGTAGCCTATTCACACAAATAGCTACCATAACAGTTGAATAAGATGGCCTTAAATGTATTAGTTTTATTTATTTATTTATTTATTATATTTATACCCCACCTTTTTTCCTGAAAGGAACCCAAGGCGGCTTACATAGTCCTCCTCCTCCTCTCCATTTTATCCTCACAACAACCCTGTGAGGTAGGTTAGGCTGAGAGTCAGTGACTGGCCCAAAGTCACCCAGCGAGCTTCATGGCCGAGCGGGGACTAGAACCAGGATCTCCCGGGTTATAGAAGTATTGTATATGCCATGCCTCTATACCTTATCTCAAAAAGCTGTGGAATGAGCCCAGAAAAACCTGAATCTCTGAGACAATCTGCATTTATTCGAAAGCTAGCCCTGCACACCACAGAGGCCTTTGTTCTATTTGACTTGTCTCATACAAATTTGCTTATTTTGCATGAAGTGTCAGGTCCCATGCACTACAAAGGCTAGCCTGCTGAATGTATTTTCCTAGCCAAGGGAAAACCCAGATTACCTAATTAATGGGCTGTTCCTTTACACCCAGTATTTCCAAAGCTTCCAGTCTGTGAGGCACACTCCACAGGTAGGAGATGTGTATTGATTACAGATATCAACAAAAGAAGGGGGATAGTGCATGAATTGATTCCCAGACAAAGGGAGCTATAATTAGCAATGACTAACTTGTGCAACAATTGAATTCTTAGTCTGTGATAAAATAATAGGATTGGTTCAAAGATACCTATAATTTCCAGTGTCATTATGTAAACAGCCCTATCCCATATGTGTGTTTCTTTTAAATTTGAGACATTCACGTAGATTATTTGCCTTTATTTTAATAATGTTAAGAACATAAGAAGAGCCATGCTGGATCTGACCAAGTGTCCATCTTGTCCAGAATTCTGTTCACACAGTGGCCAGCCAGCTGCCCACAGGATCCCACAAGCAGGACATGAGTGCAACAGCACCCTCCAGTCCATGTTCCCGAGTAACTGGTGTACATAGGGATACTGCCTCTGATACTGGAGGTAGCATAGACCAGTAGCCATCGGGACCAGTAGCCATTGATAGCCTTTTCCCCCAAGAATTTGTCCAATCCACTTTTAAAGCCCTCCAAATTGGTGGCCAGCACTACATCTTGTGGAGGTGAATTCCATAGTTTAACTATGTGCTGTGTGAAGTATTGAAGCTGTCTTCAACTCAATCTCCCAGCAATCAGCTTCATGGGATGACCCCACTGGTTTCTAGTATTAGGAGAGAGGGAGAAAAATGTCTCCCTGTCCACTTTCTCCACACCATACATAATTTTGTACACCTCTATCATGTCTCCCCTTATTTGCCTTTTTTCTAAATTAAACAGTCCCAGATGTTGTAATCTTTCCTCTATAGGGGAGTTGCTCCAGTCCCTTGATCATTTGAGTTGCTCTTTTCTGTGCCTTTTCCAACTCTACAATATCCTTTTTTAGGTGCAGTGACTAGAACTATACACTGTATTCCAAGTGTGGTCACACCATAGATTTGTATAAGGGCAGTATGATATTGACAGTTTTATTTTTGATTCCTTTCATAGATTTCATAGAGTTGGAAGGAACCTACAAGGCTATCGAGTCCAACCCCCTGCTCAGTGCAGGAAACTAGAGGAGGGGTCTCCCATCCAAGTAATAACCAGGCCTGACCCTGCTTAGCTTTCCACGCTCAGACAAGCTGAGCCAGCATGAGCCACAGGCCTGCACATTCCTAATTATGCCTAATATGGAATTTGCCTTTTTTCACAGCAGCCGCACACTGAGTCAACATTTTCATCAAGTTGTCCACCACAACCCCAAGATCTTTTTCTTGATCAGTCACCGCTAACTCAGATCCCATCCGTGTATATGTGAAGTTGGGATTTCTTGCTCCAACGTGCATCACTTTACACTTGCTTACATTGAAACGCATTTGACACTTTGATGCCTTATTCTTCCAGTTTTGAGAGATCCTTTTGGAGCTCTTCGCAATCCCTTTTTGTTTTAACCACCCTCAATAATGTGGTGTCATCAGCAAATTTGGCCACCTCACTGCTCACTTCTAATTCCAGATCATTTATGAAGAAGTTCATAAGCATTGTTCGCAATGCAGATCCCTGCGGGACTCCACTGTTTACATCTCTCCATTGGGAGAATTTACCATTTATTCCTACTCTCTGCTTTCTCTTCTTTAACCAGTTACTGATCCATGGGCAGTATCCAATGGTGTTATTCTGCAAACTCATACAGTATAGTGAGTACTCAGAGTACTCATTGTAGTGAGTACTCATTGTGTACTCAAACATGTTTGTGGTACTGAATTAAGGTTGCCACCTCTTTTTTCCTATAGGATGCTCATATTTTAACAGCTACAAGGCAGGCAGGTACAACATGGCCCTCTCCATGCTGGGAATAGTTGTACCTATTGAATCTGGCTAGTGCAGATGGATAAAAATTTTGTTCGGTTCATTTTTTGATAAGAACTTATCAAAATCTGCAAATTTCTTCATTTTTTAAAAAAGTACTGGCATGTTGAGGTGGCAATACTCTAAACGATTAACGTCTGATTCAGAATATTTAGTCCCTTCTGGTGCATTTATTAATTTATTTATTTATTATTATTTGCATTTATTTATCGCCCATCTGGCCGGCAAACCGGCCACCCTGGGCGATGTACAGAAAATAAAACAGAATAAAATACATTAAAACATTTTTCTCCATTAAAATACATTAAAACAGTATAAAATTTTAAAATCTTAGCCCACCCCATATCCCCGCCTGAATAACCAAGTTTTTAATGAGCGGCGGAAGCTCAGCAGAGAGGGGGCATGGCGGAGGTCACTTGGGAGAGAGTTCCATAGTACGGGGGCCGCCACAGAGAAGGCCCTCTTCCTCGTCCCGACCAGTCTAGCTGCTCTGGCTGAAGGGACAAGGAGAAGGCCGTCTGTGGCAGATCTTGTTGAGCGGCCGACTTGGTGTTGCTGGAGACGCTCCTTGAGATAGACTGGACCGGAGCCGTATAGGGTTTTAAAGGTCAAAGCCAACACCTTGAATTCAGCTCGGCAAGCAACTGGTAGCCAGTGTAGCTCCTTGAGCACTGGCGTGATGTGATCCCGCCGGCGGCTGCCTTTAACCAGGCGAGCCGCCGCGTTCTGTACCAGCTGTAGCTTCCGAACTGTCTTCAAGGGTAACCCCACGTAGAGCGCATTACAGTAGTCTAGGCGAGAGGAGACCAAGGCATGAACCACTGAAGAGAGCAGATGATTAGGAAGGTAGGGGCGCAGCTGCCGTATCAGATGGAGTTGATACAGCGCTGCCCGGCTCACAGCTGCCACCTGAGCCTCCATGGACAGCTGGGAGTCTAGAATGACTCCCAAGCTGCGGACCTGGTCCTTCAGGGATAGATGTACCCCATTCAGCACCAGGTCAACATCCCCTAACCTCCCCTTGTCCCCCACCAGAAGTACCTCGGTCTTGTCGGGGTTCAGCTTCAGCATATTCCTTCCCATCCAGCCACCCACTGACTCCAGGCACTTGGACAGGGTCTCAATGGCCAACCTCGGTGAGGATTTAAAAGAGAGGTAGAGCTGCGTGTCATCTGCATACTGATGACACTGCACCCCAAACCTCCTGATGATAGCTCCCAGGGGCTTTAGGTAGATGTTGAACAACATCGGGGAGAGGATGGAACCCTGCAGCACTCCACAAGTGAGCAGCCGAGGGTCCGAAGCCTCCTCCCCGAGAACTACCCTCTGGTACCTTCCAGAGAGGAAGGACTGGAACCACTGCAATACAGTGCCTCCTATGCCCAACCCCTCCAGGCGGTCCAGGAGGATACCGTGGTCAACGGTATCAAAAGCCGCTGAGAGATCGAGGAGGACTAGAAAGGAGCATTCGCCCCTATCCAAAGCCCTCCTCATATCATCCACCAAGGCGACCAAGGCCGTCTCTGTCCCATGTCCAGGCCTGAAGCCCGACTGGCACGGATCTAAATAATCGGCTTCATCCAAGTGTGCCTTCAGCTGAGCACCCACCACCCGCTTGATCACCTTGCCCAGAAATGGTAAATTGGAGACTGGGCGGAAGTTGTTCAGATCCTGGGGATCCAAGGAGGGCTTCTTTAGAAGAGGTCTTATTACTGCCTCCTTGAGGGCTGATGGCATCACTCCCTCCTCGAGGGAGGCATTCACCACCGCCTTGATCCCCTCACCCAGTCTCTCCCTACAGCTCATAATGAGCCAGGACGGGCAAGGGTCAAGCAAGCAGGTGGTCGGCCTCACAGATGAAAGCACCTTGTCCACTTCATCAGAAGGAAGAAGCCGGAACCGATCCCACAAAACCGGTCTGCCATTGGCCTCCTCCCACTCACTCCCTGTGTCCACGACGTACGATATCCCACTCCTAATCCGATCAATTTTATCTGCGAAGTGCTTCGCTAAAGCCTCACAGGAGGCTTTAGACTGTTCCATTGGGTCCGGAGCGGCTGGACCGACCAGACTCCGGACCACTTGGAACAGCCTCCTGGGGCAACCAGGTAGAAACTAGGTCCAAAGCTAGATGTGACACGGGAGATCCATAATTGGAACTCCTGTGTTGCTATTGTTGTTTTTAAATAAATAGCAGCCACGGGTGGAGGGGGTGATCAGGTCTGTGTTGCTGAAGAAGGAGGAGTACAAACCACCACCACCCCACAATTTTCCCAATTAAAATTGCCTCACTGAAGCTGCTATTTATTCCAGGTGGGAAAACGTACAAGTACCTGTAAGTTTTCCACCATGGGACAATGATCAGCTTGGGCTGTGTGTGTTAGTTTAATCAGGAAAATGGAATAGGAAAAGGAAGTGAATCCACCCTCTCCCAATTTGATTCCCACACCCAACAGTTGCTAATTGTTTGTTTTAAATCACAGGAGATTTTAATTATGGATCTCCAGTGTCCATTTAGTTGGCCTCTCCATTAGCTCTCTTAACATTATGCCTGTTTATTTATCTCCTGATTGATCTGTCATTATCTGAGACCAAAATGGCAACAATTGTTTAGATAGTTTACATCCAGAATAAGTTTACTCTCTCTCTCTGTTTGCAGAATTCACCTTTATTTATTTATTTATTTATTTTTCTATCTCGCCTTATTTCCTGCAAGGAACCCAAGGCGGCTTACATAATCCTCCTCCTCCTCCTCCTCCTCTCCATTTTATCCTCACAACAACCTCCTCCTTATATTGGCCTGAGTCACATGTAGTGCTGAACCACAATCCAGCTTTACGTGTTCATACCTCTACAAGTCCAAGCAAATCCTTGGGCTCAAGCACACACCACTTGCGGCTTGCCTCTATTCGTCCCACATAGTTAGAAACATGAATAAACCATGATTCAGATTGACTTTCTGCAATCCCATATTAAATATGAACCAGGAATTTTGGTTTAAAATAAATTCTAGTCAACTGCTAAACAAGCCAACAACAGACCATGGGTTATTAATCTGGATTGTTTAACAAAGCAAAGTTTATTTCAAACCATGAATCATGGTTTATATGTAACAACAACAAGCCAGAAATTGAAGAAAGCGAAACCGAATCATAGTTTATTCCTCCTCCTGGCTGTGCAGGAGTAGTAGAGGGGAGGAAGGAGCACTTGAGTCCTTTGCTCAGGCTTGCAGAGGCTCATGCACATAATGTTAAATCATGGCAGTGGCCGGGGATGGCAGGGGCTGCCCAAAAAGCCAGGGAGGCTGCATGTGGCCTGCCACAGGATTAGCTCTCCTCGATCACAGGCAAGACACTCATTCTCACATCCATTGCTCCAGCTGGCCAAACACTCATGAGCACTTTTGCCTTGCAGGATCATAGTTCAGATGCATGCAGCAGAACAAGCAGCCAGTGCACACAGGGCTTCATTACACACACACCCCTGCAAAGAGGAAAGTATACTCAGCTGAGGCATGTACACTGCCTGAGCACCCAGGTGGCACCAGTCACTCTTCTCGCTTACCTGCTCACAAACGCTTATTTTGCATCCAAGTCCAGCGATGATATACTCCAACTCTTGACTATTGCTTACTATTTTCTCTCTGGGTCCCCCTTTGCTCTCCACAGGACGCTCTGCCACAGCTACGGAACCCGCACCCTGTTCTGTCCTGACCATGAGGGAGGCCCACCCCATGAGCACCAGCAGTGACCAGTATATTCCCAGCTGTTTCACTGTGAGATGTTAATGTATTTGCTCCAGAAAAGCTCCTGCACCCTTGCAAGTTTCCATGACAGACAGTTATGCAACATGTGATAGTATTCATAGCATGGGACATTACACTTACTACTCTTGTCTGTCAAGCCACTGTCCAAGGCACAGGAGCCCTGCTGGGATGGCTGGTTGGCAGCCCCACACATGCATCTTTCCCTTGCAGGGGAGGCTGCTATCTGTCCAGTAGACTTGATCCAGAAACTAGCAGTTTTTCTAAATACACAAGCATGAGGAGGACCCAGCAGTTTCCTCCCAGTTATTGACCTCAGAACAGTTGCTGAAAGAGAAGCCATGTGAGCTAAACAATGGCAAATGGCGCTATTTTTAAATGTTGCCTAGTCAGTTGGCAGAGCCCTGCAGAATAATATATTACAAAATTATATGCCCCAGGCAACTGCTTGCATTACCTTATTGTCAAGCCAGCCCTGGGCCAGCTCCTACTTTATACATATGCAGGCTAAACTATAATTCTAGATCATGTTGCAATCAACAGTAACACAGAGAGAGATTTTAGTAGACTTTAATAGATCAACATTGCACTCTTCTGCCTGATTCACACATTATTAGTGTGGCATTGAAAATGTTTCCACGCAATCTAGTTGTGTAGTGCATGGGCTACTGTCTAAACAGAAACCATGTGGAAAGGGTGAATGACATGAATATCCCCATGCTAACATTGCCCCACCCTGGGGGCTGTCAACACTGATGAAGAAACTAACCACATAATTCACCCTATCAATATGGTTCCTGTTTACAGACATGAACTCATACAATGTGGAACCAGACTTTTTAGAAGTGACTTCCATGGTTCAGTGATAATTTACAAATCAAGCTTTAGTCTCTATTGTTATTAACTATGCTGCTCATGGAAATATGCCATGTTTTTCTTCCAGAAGGACCCCAAATCATGTACAAATTTAATTACTGAACATTCTTACTTTATGCTCAGAGATAATTTTCCTACCATCGTAAAGCAACTACATCTGGGGCAGAAAGCTGCCTATAGCCCAAAGCTATCTTTACACTCAATTAAGCAAGTCCTATTGTCAGCTGACATCATGTAGGATACACAAAGGAGATGAAGGAAATGTTTCAAAATTATATCTAGTTAGAGTTCAGGTCTAAAACACCAGTGTGGGATTTGGAAAAGGACAAAGCAGTGAATGTTTGGGAATCAAATCTCACCCAGAACAACCTCCATACCCAAAATGTTACTCTCTCCCCGATTCAGAAAGAAGGGCCTATACTAAATCACAATTGCTAATTTTCTGCAAGTTCTAGTCTCTACATTTCTTCTTTTAGATTTGAGACAGCTTATACCACTTAGCCTGAGAAGCCTTGATCTTGGTAAGTACCTTCAGCTGTTACTTCATAACAAGAAAATATATATTTGAAGCATCTTGTATGATATGTATCTGTGGTTGCTTTTAGGCATCAGTTTTCAGGAATGATGCTGACAAACTTGAAACATGTTGGCCCTCTTCTAATGGGGATAACAAGCCCACAAATGATGGTTATCCAGTTCTAAGGTGGATCTGTCTAGAAGTTCAAGAGTTGGGAGGGGGAATTTATGTTCCTTCCAGACCTATCATATCACTGACAACTGGAGCAATGCAGGAGTCTATGCTGATTGAGAGGGCTGTGGGCTAGTAGTTCTTCTCTGAAATTGGTCTCCAACTGTGTTGTGTGTTTGTGTGTGTGTGTGTGTGTGTGTGTGTGTTTTAAAGATAATTCTGTTCTGTAGAACAGGCCCCTAGCAAATACAGTCAGGTGCTAATAATGCTAGCACATTCTCCTCATTCTTTTTATCTAACAGCATCAAGACATCTCTTCTCCCACCCCACCCCCCACCGCCCACCGCCCCACACACCACACACACACACACTTCCAAATCTAGTACTTTAATAACCTGAACTCAATATTAGGATCTATGTCCTAAAGAGACCATGGGGCGAGGGGCATAACTGCACAATTGGTGCTTATTTGCAGAGCACATTTCCTGCTCTAGAGTTGTATGTTGAGAGTGTAAAAATGAGTTATGGAAAAGAGGGATGCATTAATGAAAGTAACATCTAACAGTCTGACCAAGGAAATGCAATCTTATCAGCATGAATGAAACATGGCTTTTTGACCTAAATTACACAGGAACATCCTGGAACTATAAACTAATATTCCACCAAAGAGGAAAAAAGTCCCGTGCAGTGATAAAACCAGCCGTAAACTGACACATTCATTTCAAGTTGGCATATACAGCTTCTATCTCATCCCTCTTTGTGTAACATTCAAGTGGGGTTTGAAATCACTGGAGGTGCTATTGAGACTGAGCACCCACTCTTTCCTGCTGAGGAAAGTACAGGACTGTGTATATCCAGAACGGCAGGGGAGAAATTAAAGCATACTATTTGCAATTTGCCACTCCATAGGGCAAACAAAATATAAGTTACTAAAGGTTTAAACCTGTTTATTTTCAGCTCAGAAAAGCATGCAGTTGTAAGCTGGTACATATCAGCACGTAAATCTGCTGAAGGGTTTTTTCTTTCTTTCACTATTATGACTAGGAAGCAAGATCTCATCTCTTAAGATGATTTAATCACTCTGTGATGATGGTTGGCTAAGATACAATTGAGCTCTGGGCAACGCCAAGAGAAATAATGAATATAAAAGAAGAAGCCTCAGTGACACCGAGGGACACTGATTGACAGCAAGTGAAATGAAATGGCCAGATTCTGTTGACGTGGTTTGAAATCTAGGGACAGAGTGGGTACGTGATTGATCATTTCCTAAGGTTTTGCCAGAGCTACCTTATACTTTTAATGTCTTTTTTTGTTCATTGCTTTTTAAATGCTGGGGGGGGGGGGGGGCAGGGATGGTAAATTCTTTGAACTGAAGATTCCTCTTATATGTACTTCATATACATATATTTTGCCACTAACATTAGAATTAGAGGAATGGAACAGCCAAGGCTTAAGGGGAAGGGCCATGGCTCAGTGCAGTGTTCTCCAACCTTGGGTCAGCCTACAACTCCCAGCATGCCCCAGCCAGCTACGCTGGCTGGGGCATGCTGGGAGTTGTAGGCCAAAAACATCTGGGGACCCAAGGTTGGAGAACACTGGCTCAGTGGACAGTGGTAGAACACCCGCATTGCATGCAGAAGATCCCAGCTTCAATCCCGGGCATCTCCAGGTAGGGCTGGAAAAAATTCCTATCTGAAACCCTGGAGAGCGGCTGCCAGTCAGTGTTGACAATGCTGGGCTAGATGGACCAAGGCTCTGACTCAGTATAAGGCAGTTTCCTGTGCTCCTAAGGTGAACAAAGTACTACTACCCGCACTTTTAACACCAGAACGAGGAAGGCATTTATGAATTTCAGTGTCTGTAGTTTGAAAGAATCAGCGGAAGGAACTGAAGTATGATACTGTTTTATCCTTCCCCAGCAATTTTTGTTTGGACAAACACCTTTTGCATGTGTGGCTGGTCTTCTCATAGCTCCACAGTCATAAAATTGCCCGGGCAGTTCCAAGGCAACAAAACTATATGAGAGAAGACCACTTGCATCTCCTATATCAAAGCAAACACTTTTATCCAGCAGAGCAATAAAAATGCAGAAAGAAATGACCTACTAATATATCTCCCTGTAGAAGAGAAAAGGCTATGTTCAATGTAAAAAGTTAAGCTGAAACACTTTCTTGCAGCTGTGTGATGGACACAAGCTTCCCCCTCCCCCCTCAGTTTGCTAGAGAGAGGAGGAGGAGCTCTTCCTGGCATTTCTCCTTCAATTCCACTGGGGGGAAAAGGGAAATGAGAGAACCCCTTTTTATTAGGGGTTCCCTAACAAGCATTTTACGTGCTTCTTCAGTTCAGGCACATAACAATCCTACCCCCAGCAAATAATCAGATATGAAATAGTCTTCTCTAAAATAGTCTTCCCAGCACTATGATCATGTCAGCTCTATCCTTAAATCCCTCCATAGTTGCAGACCATTCTTAATTATCATGCTTTCTTTCTCTCAACTTTCAGCTAGAACTCAGCAAGTAGTACTTGTGGACCAACTACGGGCCTTGGATGACCGTTAGTAAGCTCACAAACCAATTCTGCATCCCATTCACCTACTTGCTTACTGCCTATTTCCCATTTTGGCTTCCTCTCTCATTTGCCTGCAACACATTACAAGACAACTTGAAGGGTGAACACATGAGCAGAAAGTGAAAATATGCCCTGTCCTGATCTTGACAAGAAACCCGTAGGGCACAACGGAGCAAGGCCGGCTGATAACTGCAGCACTATGGAAAGCTTCAAGTAAGCAACTTGTTCCAATGAAGACTTAGAGTGGACTGAAGCCTTTTATGGCTCCAGGGTCAGATCATTCCTCCCAGGTTTCACCTCTTCCTTGAGGAATGGAAGGCCTTATAGAATCGGGCCTCTGGCTTGGAGTCTAGCACACCTCATCTGTTCTGACAGATCCCTCAAATCATGCTGACACATTTACATAGGGACAACGGTCCCTGACATGGGAGGGGATCAGTTCCTTGGGGATTGCAGGCTCTGAGGGTGTGGACATCGGAAGTCTCAGTTCAGGGTTCTACATGTTGCTTGAGTATTTCAGAATAGAGCAGGATATCATCCAAGTAAATAATTACAAACTGATCTAGCACATCTTGGAATATATTGTTCATAAAATGCTGGAAGACGCCTGGGGCACTGTAGAGGCCAAAAGGAATTATGGTATATTCAAAGTGCCCACAATGTGTTTGAGAGGCTGTCTTCCATTCATCTCCCTTTTTAATATGTACCGCAGGTTTAACTTGGTAAATATGGTGGCCATCCATAGACGCTCAAAGTGCTCAGGTACTAGCAGCAGCAGATAGCAATTCTAGAGAGTAATAGCACATTCAGGGCTTGATCATCATTATACAAGAGCAATTCATCAAACTTCTTTTTGATGAGAACATGGGTGGAGCATCTGGAGAGGTGAAGGGATTGATGCACCCCACCTGAGATTATCAATGAATATCAAAGCATGGCCAATAGTCATGGGTGATGGGAGTTGTAGTCCAGCATCATCTGGAGAGCCACAGGTTAACCACCCCTGTATTAAGTGAATAACCTTCAATCCACACACAAAATTCACTGTCCGTGTAAAGGGGAGAGGAACCTGTTGGGAACCTGCTCTGTAAAGCAGGGGAACGGAACTTTGCCTTCCAGCTGTTGTTGAATTCCAACTTCCATCATCCATTACTACTGGCTATGTTAGCTGATGCTAATGGGAGTTGGAGTATAACAACATCTGGAGGGCCATCGTTGCCCCACCCCTGCTATAAAATCTTTCCTAAGTTGCTAGTGTTCACCTTTTCTACCATTTGTTACCAGCCATTCTTCACTTACTATATCCTTCCTATTCTTTTATTCCTTTCTTATTTATCTTGGATAAACTATAAGCCCCTTAGACATATGCCATTCCTCTTCAACCTTCCTTAGGCTGCCTGGTATGCTGATCATATTAAATCAGTGATTTTCAAAAAGTTTCTACCTTTCACGTACCCTTTTTACATGGACATTTCTGCCAAGGAAACCCTGTGCATTTCCCATACAACCACTGCACATTGTAGACAATTCTGGGGCCTGTTTTAGACCCCACAGACAGCTCTTGAAGGGTACCAGCCTCATTGTCATTCTATGTGAACTGAGGGAGGAACTAGGTGCACCTCAATGCCCCACTCCACATAATTGCCTGCTCTTGGCAGAAAAATGTACAGCATGATTATGATGCTCTCTCTGGCAGCCCCACATTTATTGCAACACTTATTGAGAGGACTTGTGTTCTGCCCTTCAATTTAAAAACTCTCAGGAAGGTTCACATAATTTAAAACAATAAAATAATAAATGCAGATCTTCCCTGAAGGTAGAAGCAAAAACATGTCCAAGCTTCCTCTGTGGTTGTGCATTACAGGGGCAGATCAGTAGTGGTTGGCAAGCTGTGTTTCCAGAGAAAATGTCTGGCATTACCAATCATCTCATTGTGGAGCACCAGTTAAGCTTCCAAGGAGCAACGGGGGTTTCCCCAGAACGCAGACTGAAAAATACTGTGTTAAATGAATGTTTGTTGAAGTCAAATTTAGACATATAAGCAGCCATAGCCATATAGGAGGAGGATACAGGCCTGTGGCTCATGCTGGCTCAGCTTATCTGAGTGTGGAAAGCTAAGCAGGGTCAGGCCTGGTGATTACTTGGATGGGAGGCCCCTCCTCTAGTTTCCTGCATTGAGCAGGGGGTTGGACTCGATGGCCTTGTAGGCCCCTTCCAGCTCTATGAACTATGAATCTATTATTTGTTTTACATCACTTCACCGGAAGCACAGCTAGGAAAATTATTTAGTTTTGAAGCAGAGGAATTGCACCTCCTATTGAATCATGAATACCAGCATGAAAAGATCTCCAGCAAAGTAATTTATTTGGATATGACCCTGGTAGGTCAGTTTTAGCCCATATATGTTATCATCTAAAATAAAGTCGTTGACAAAATATGGATCCCCAGCAGGAATAATTTCCTACATGTCTAAAAATTCTGTGCTCCCATTTACAAGATCTTCACTGAGGAAAAACCAACTATCTTACAGTCTGTCAAGCTGCAGTAATTACAGTGGACAGACAATCTTCATTAAATGACATCTGCTGAGTGTATGTTTTAAAATGTGAGATTCGTATGTCATGGTGGTTTCCTGTCATGATAATGAAGAGCTAAGAATGGCACCTGCCTTCAAAGAGGGGTAACGAAAGGGGGGGAAATCCTCCAGAAGAAAGTGTGTTTTAAAAATTATAGAAGTTTTTAAGATGCACAAGATGCTGGATTTGACAGTACTGTACCCTAAATCTCTCCAGGCCACACATACTACCGGTATATAACAGCAATATAGAAATATGCTTGTATTGCTTAGTAAAAAGTGTGGCATCTTGAATGAAAGAATGCATTAGGACAAAAAGTTATGATTGCCAGACTAAGGTAGCCATGATGAAGATTGAAAATAATGTTCAAAATAACCCTTTGAACATCTAGCTGACCAGCTATGCAAACACTGCAAGAGACTGGCTAACCAGACTCCTCTTACTAACAGTTCCTGTTTCTTTCTACATATTGATGAGCCTACTGTTAACTGGAAAACAACCCAAAATAGGTAATACTTGTTACATCCACTTGTGACACATTAAGTAGCATCATACCCTTTTCTCAGGAACCCTTCTCTCATAAAAAGGAAGGTCCTGACTCAGTGGCAGACCTCAACTGGAGATGGGGGTGTGCATGGGTTCACAAACACACTCAGCAGGTGACCTGAGGTCATCAGTGACGATGATATTCTTAAAGTGAGGAGTAACTGCCCTGGCCTGTCTCTGTCCTCATGCTGGGCTTTGGAGAGGCTTAAAAGTAGCGAGAACCCTCTACTGCAGGGCTCTCCAACCTTGGGTCCCCAGATGTTGCTGGACTACAGCTCCCAGAATCCCTTGCCATTAGCCATGCTGGCTCGGTATGCTGGGAGCTGTAGGCCAGCACCATATGGGGACCCAAGGTTGGAGAGCCCTGCTCTACTGGAATGTTGGAACCTAATGTTTGGAAGAAAGGTGGGGGCTCATCTCTAACTCACACTGGGCTTCAGAGGCACTCAGAACCAGATGACTTTTCATTAATTCTTAGTGACTCTAAAGCCCAGCACAACATCAGAATCCTGGGAAATGTAGTTTGGTGAGAGTTCTCTTAAGATCCCTATTCTCCCCACTCCAGAACTACACTTCCCAGGATTCCTGGGAGACAGGAAATGACTGTTAAACCAGTTTACTACTGTAGTGTAGATACACACAGAATCCTTTAAAAAAAAAAAAAAACCAATTACAGGCTGAGGAAGAAGTGTTTATGGCTATATCTTGCCATATATCTTCCAAAACGTAGGAACCTGGTCACATGGCTCCAGCAGCCTTTTGGGAACCTTAATAGCTGAGAAATGTTCTGAAAATTGTCTCAGTGCAGACTCACTGATTATTCCATCAGTGGAATTGAGTGGTTTTCTGCAGAGAGCAGCCAAGGGCCAGCTCGTACATCTGGAAAGGCAAGAGCTTTGCAGAGTTTCTTTTGTAGTATGTTAACTGCCTGCTGCTGTGGCTGCTGCTTGTCTGAATAGGAAGATGTAGGAGGGGGCAGTGGGGTCTCCAGCGTGTGGCTGCCAGAACACCTCATTGCTCTGCAGCATTTTCTTCTTCTCCTCCCACTTGCCAAATATTTGTTTAATAAGGGAATTCCAGCCCTACGTGGGCTCTGTTAGATAGATCTGTAACTGCAGGAATCTAATAAATGAGAAAAGACTAACCGCTGCAGTTGGCAAAGCATCAAACGAGGGGTTGTCATGAGACTACTGCTCTAGCTTTTGCAGATTAGATTATTGATCAGCTATTTTATGGGCCTCAAAGGAGGATGGTGGAAAGAGGGGAATCTCCTTTCATCTAATACCAAGTCAAGCCTCTCCTCTTTTGTGTTTGTCCCATAATCTCCCCATTTGAACTAGCAGCCTCCTCTGTACTCTGACACTGTACTTATGCAAGGCAGACAGACCTCGGCTCCTTATGTAACAATGAGCTCATGACCAGAAGCTTTTGCTGTTGGCTTGGATACCTGCACACAAGCAAGCCTCAAGCTAATGACTATCACTCAGATAGCTTTTAACACTGATTCACTGTCTATGCCCTCTCCATGTGCTAATTGGCTGAGTCCTTTTGGCTAAGTCGAGCAGGTCTCACTCTCACCCATGCTGGAGTTTCTCTGAGCTCCCTTTGTTCAGGAAACTTGGGAAAAACTTCATTGTGTATATGCAAGCAGGTGCTCATGAAACATACTAGAGTCTTGAAAAAGCAGTTCATCATTCAAAAGAGCCAGTGTGGCATAGTGGAGAGAGTGCTGGACTGTGACTCGGGAGATCTGGGTTCTAGTCCCCGCTGGGCCATGGAACTCACTGGGTGACTTTGGGCCAGTCACTGACTCTCAGCCTAACCTACCTCACAGGGTTGTTGTGAGGATAAAATGGAGATGAGGAGGAGGATTATGTAAGCTGCCTTGGGTTCCTTGCAGGAAAAAAGGCGGGGTATAAATATAATAAATAAATAAAAATTATTTGCTGTTTCCCGTTAGCAAGTTGGCTGACGGTACTTGCAGACATTTGCTAAAAAGCACCCTCTGACCTGAATGAAGCCAGTCACATCACAATACAAGATGGAGAAGTTTGTATGTCCAGCATCATCTCTTATTCCCATCTCCAGAGAGCCAATAAACTGAGGCTCAATCCAAACAAGATGGAGGTACTGTTAGTGGCTGGTTCATTGTCTGCCCAGATGTTCTGTTCTGGAGGGCACACTCCCCCTAACAGACCAGGTTCATAGTTTGGGGGAGCTAATTGATCCAGCCTTGCCACTAGAGGTCAAGGTGTTTAGAGCACCATCTACCACTTTAGGCTAGTATGCCAACTATGACCCTATCTGGGTACAGATAGCCTGGCTTCAGTGATCCATTCCCTGGTAACCGCCCATTTGGATTACTGCAATGTGTGTTGTACAGAGGGCTGTGTTTGAAAAGCTTTGGAAACTTCAGTTGGTACAGAATATGGCTGTGAGGTACTAACTGGGACCAGAAGAAGCATTTAGTCTTACTTTTCCCTTAGTCTTCCTCTTCCAGGGATCTCTCAGCAATGCAATTTGAATCTACTAAATAAAAATGAATAGCAATAGGTTGGAATCCTAATCATCAGGCTTTTTCCAAACTGCAAACTCATGAAACCAACATAAGTAATTTCCATAAGTAGTTTAGTTAGCAAATATTTACAGCCTGCTCATAGGTCTTCAGATGCAAAGAGTTATTGAAAACTGTAGCACAGTGATTTAAAAAATAGACATGATATTAGTAAATCAGAGTTTACTTCCTAGCTGCTTTATATGTGATGGCAAGACAAGGGTGAAGAGAGGTAGAGCAGGATGGGATTATCTTCTTTTTGTGTTACATTTTGTCTGTGCTCATTCCAAACTAAGCTCCTTGGTCAAGGATAGCTTACGCAGCATCTAGCATGATAAGAAAAATCATTATGGCAAGACTCTTGTTTGCTACTGTCATGCAAGTAATGGTTTCCACTGTCCTGCTCACATATGCCCCTGGCTACCTTTCCTTCCCATAGGGACATTACTTGCAATGATACATTATTGTCTGACTATCAATACCCTTGCGAGTTCAGTGACAGTTCTAGTGAGAAAACCCAGCAGAAATGTCAAACTCAGCCTTGACAGAGCCAAGGTATTAGATAGGCACAGAAAGACAAACAAAAATATTTAGGACTGGATGGAGGTACATGTGTTTACTTCTTCAATGGCTAACAAGAGGGGCTGAAGCTGATTCTTGCTGGCCAAAAGGAGTTTTTGGAAACATCTAGCATATATATATATACACAAAATAATAAAAGGCAAATAAGGAGACTCCAAGTTTTAAAAGGAGAGCTAGGAAGATGAAGGAACGAAACATTTTTATTTCAATTAGTAGGAAACTGCATTTTATTTGAAAATCAGGATATAGCTTTGATACTCATACTAAGCAAAGCAATATCCAGGGGTATAATACCCTGGGTTTCCACACAGGCAGAATGAGTTATTAAACTGCAAGATGAATGGGTTGCACAGCAAGGTTAACAGCTTCAATTAAAATGAAATAGCCATTAATTCACTATATGTCCTGACCCAGTTCCCTTTTGAAAGAGAAGCCCACTAACTCTCTATTTCTGTGACTTGTGAAAATTCAAGAGGGGAGTTTTCATACTAATGAAAAGAAGAAAAAACTTAGAAACCTCAACCCCTGCCCCCTGCAATACACATATACCACACACCTTAAGAAACAGAAGGAATAAAAATAACCCAGTTGCATACGATTCAATTGTTGAAAAATAGCGAGGATGTAAATGAAGGTGCATTCTTATGTATAACAGTGTTTCCATCAGCTCCCCATGGCAGGGCGAGAAACTCAGCCTTTCTGTTCTGCATGAATAAATATGTATAAAAATGTAATGCTGCAAAAGACTAAAATCCGAGAACTGTGATAGTGTTTCTCAGAGGCTGGGAGGAAAACAAGCCTCCAGCTTTTTTGATTCTTCAGTATTTATGTAAAGAACCATTGAAATGATAATGTGGAATTTCCCCCCCTTCATGTGCAAGAATTCTGTTTTTCTTTGTAGTGGCTTAGAAAAATTCAGATGCTAAAGCCATCTGTACAAACCTGTTAACAGTAGCAATACAGGCATGCCCTGTCTTTCACACCACTGCTGTTAATTACTTTTAAGATAATGCCAATTACACAGGAAGAAGGGGACCTGGCCCTTCCTTTTGAGGATTAGTCTACACTAGATGTTCAACCTGGACATCTGCATCATACATCCTATCTACAAGGCCTGCACTACAACATACGCCTTACGTTATTTGTACAAACACCATACAGTAATACCTTGGATTGCAAGTAACTTGGTTTGAGAGCGTTTTGCAAGACAAGCAAATTTTTAAATATTTATTTATTTATTTTTTATTTGATATACAAGCGACGTCTTGCAATACAAGTACTGTCGTACGGCTTAAATTAAAAATCTCTGTACAATTTTTTGGGGGGAATTTCATTTTGATATACAAGTGTTTTGGATTACAAGCACGTTTCCGGAACGAATTATGCTCTCAATCCAAGGCATGACTGTATATGAATTTGTGCGCACATACAGCTGTTATCCAGCTACAAATTGCATCATGCTGCAGATATCCTTAACTTCATTTGATTCATTATACAGTCATGCCTTGGATTGAGAGCATAATTCGTTCCGGAAACGTGCTTGTAATCCAAAACACTTGTATATCAAAATGAAATTCCCCCCCAAAAAATTGTACAGAGATTTTTAATTTAAGCCGTACGACAGTACTTGTATTGCAAGACGTCGCTTGTATATCAAATTTTAAAAAAATTAAATAAATATTTAAAAATTTGCTTGTCTTGCAAAACGCTCTCAAACCAAGTTACTTGCAATCCAAGGTATTACTGTAAGAATCTTTAGGGATGGAAATCTATAAATCCAACACTGGGACTTTAATCTTTGTTGGCCACTTTATACCAAAACAAGAAGAGATTTGCATTTCTTTTCAGTAATGTTTTTATGCAGATGTGGAAATTCAGACTCAACAGATTTCTTTTTAAATGTAGAAATACAAAAGCAGCAGACAAAACCACATATCTCATCATGTAAATATTTTCCATGAACAGTTTGCTTCTGTTCAAAGATGACATGGAAGCAGCATTATAGTTTAGTATGGGGGCATTTCACCTTCATAAAGACTCTATTTTAGTTACGTGGCCCTAAACAATACCAAGTAGCTTTGCTGTTCAATTTTCTTCCCTACACATTGTTATCCTACAGTGATATCTGTATCTTGACATTTATATTGAATTATGTCCTATATGTAGAATTCTAGGAATCTACATGGCTATGACTAGACAACATGTTTATGACCAGACTATGCTTCCCAGGCAAAATTGAGTGCAAATAATTATGTAACCTCAGCCTTTTCTTAAAAGGCAAGTTACTAGCTCTCATTATTGCAAAGTACATATTTCAAAATCTAAACAGTGTCTTCAAAAGATTCAGAAATTAGAAGTCATTTGGATGGGAACTTTCATCTTTAACAATGTAAAGGGGAGGGTAAAATTTGTGTCACATTTTATTACGATGCTCACGATGAAACTGTAACCTCTTACAACTTTTAGAAGTGGCGCGGCAAGGGCGCTTATTTTGTATATCATGGGAGTGGATTATAGCAGCAAAGCATCTATTGCTCTGTAATGTCAGAGGTTACCGTATTTTTCCGTCTATAAGACGCCCCCATGTATAAGACGCCCCCCCACTGGGCAGTTTCGCAACCGCGTGGTTCTCTCCTTGGCTTACTTCCGTGTATAAGACGACCCTCAATTTTTAGTCTAACAATTTTAGGAAAAAGTATAGTCTTATACATGGAAAAATACTGTAGGTTGCTGGACTTGGGTTGCTTCCATACTAGAACCCTTTAGTGCTACTGAGGCATCACTCTTCTGTTATCAGTTGTAACTTAGAGGAATTAAAATGGTGGTTCCACATAGCACTTGATCCTATCTACCTGTGGAGGAAGGGGGGGCTGGCTGGCCCGCCACCCCCCCCACCCTTTCCTACTCCAAAGGAACCAAGACCCTCTGAGATCTCAAGGTACCAGATTGCCAGCCTCAGCTGTCTGCAATCCTACTTGGATCTCTGTTCATGGACTCGCCTTCAATTTCTGTAACCTGGATTTAGATACTGAACTTCACAGAGTACTACAAAACCCATGTGGGGTAAACCAAGACAAGGTTTATTCTGGTAGCATTTTACAACAAGATTAGGGAAATGAGAGAAGCACACAAAATAAAGAGAGAGACACTTTAGTACACAGTAAAGCTGCAAAACAATAAAACCTGATTCCTTAATATCTCTCAGGCACACACCTGTTACCTGAGGGTGTTCTCTTCAAGGGTTAAATCCAGCACAGCCCTGCCGCCCGAGGAGGAACTACTCCATCTACCCGCAGGTCCGAGATGGGTAAAACTCCCACAAGGCTTGCCTTTACTAGAGCCCTCAATCCAGCTAATTTTACCAGGAGCTGCCTGGGGTCGGTTCCTGAGGGGGGGGGCCCTAAAGGCTTGGGCCCCTCTTTGGCACGCTGCCATGGCTCCAACCGGGCAGGCACGCTACCAAAAAGACTAAGACAAAGACACACAGGCTACACGTGGGGAAATAGCTCTTCCCCCTCCCCCTTTCTGTAGCTTTCCTGCTTTCAGCCAATCATAATGCATTTCACCTGGCCAGGCAGGGGGAAGGGAACTCATGACTTGAACTATTTACATATGAAAGCCCTAGGCCAACTTCTCTAGTTTCCTCCCAGCCCCCTCAACTGGCCCCACTTGGTTTACACATGAGGAGGTGTGTGTGTGTGTGTGTGTATGTGCATGCATGCAGGAACCCCCAAAGGCCCCTTTCTCCACACGCTAACTATGCACACCCCACCCCAGCCGGTTCACACATGAGGTGTGTGTGTGTATCCCCAAAGGCTCTTTTCTTCACACTACCGTATATTCCTCATAACCTGCCTGTCCCCATGGGCTAAGAGCCTTTTACTCAGACATAAGCCCCTATTTGCTTCAGTGGAGTTTACTCCCAGGTATGTGTGCTTTGGTCGTCAGCTTTAATTACCAGTAGACATTTTCTGTTCCCTGGTAAGTGGGCTCTTTAATTCCTTGTTCATTAAAAAAAAATCATTACAATTTAAAACTTTGCCATTAAGATTTTTAAATATATATATATATATATACCCTGATCAAAGAGTGCCAAGTTTAGCACTTCCTGCCACTCTTCTCAATGGCTGGGTCAAGCAATGATGGTGGCCATAGTCAATTTAAATAGCTGGGAGTGAGGATCCTGAGATTCATTCTGCCCCAGATGAAATGCAACACTGGAAGTTCCCTCATCAACTATCACTGCTGTAAGGAAGAAGACAAGACCCTAGCAAGCGAACAATAGGGTGAGGAGAGAGTAGCTTAAGGATTGGCTGGCAGGCACGCCTAGTGAAAAAATCCTGTACCCTCCACCTATTCCAGTCAACTACAAGGCAGGTAAACAAAGCCCAGGAAGAACGGAATCTGGAAGCAGAGGAGAAGCTTCCAAGGTACAGAGTGCCCGTTGCAAGACCAATCCACCTCCACTCCTCCAAGCAGAAGCAACAATAATGACTGGGTTCAGACAACACAATAATCCACACTCAGGGGTTGAGTATAGGTTGAGTGTGAGTTGTTGAACCGTGGGTTGTTGTTGAAACATGGGTTATCGTGTTGTCTGAACCCAGCTGCGCTAACAAGCCATGGCTTGTTAACCACAAACAACCCATGGTTTGTTGGGTTGTGAACTGTGGGTTGTTCACCATGGTTTGTTATCTCAGTTGGTTCAGACAACACAATAACCCATGTTTCAACAACTCATGGTTCAACGACAACCACACTCAACCCTTCAGCATGGGTTATCGTGTTGTCTGAACCCAGGCTGTGATAGCTGGGGGAATTTCACCACCACCACCCCCTGCCAATGCTGCTGCTACTGCTGGAAGAAGAGGAATTTGAGGGAAGGGGTTTCCAAATTGCTATTCTTTCGTTATGCCAGCCCTGGTACACACACATACACACACACACACACACACACACACAATAGGCACATTCGCACATCATGCTAAACAACCCACGGGCTTATCGTAGATTGTTCTCCCCCTGAGTCCTCTAGCTGGCTCTGGCATGTATCCCAGTGTCCTTCACAGAACACATCTTGTCTCCCCCAACCCGTTCCAATCGCCACTCCTTTTCTTTTGTCACTGGGTTGTTTTTGTTTGTCTGGAGCCTCAAAAAAGTGCAGATGGGGTCTTGTGTTTTTTTGGCCCCTGAAAATTGTGCAACTGTGTTGTTGTTGTTGTTGTTGTTGTTGTTATTAGTATTATTATTGCCAGTCTTTCACAAGTGTGCTCTTACAGCAGTGTTCTCCAACCTTGGGTTCCCAGATGTTTTTGGCCTACAACTCCCAGCATGCCCCAGCCAGCGAAGGTTGGAGAACACCTGTCTTACAGCTATCAGATATGTGTAGTCTTGCCCGGTCAATTTCCCTGCCTGTTTCAGCTGTCAAAGGGAGCAGCGATATGGAGTAGGTAACAGATTGACAAGGCGAGACTGCATGTAGGCTAATTTGCTCACAGTTGCCAGGGTCCAATTGCCAAGTTGTCCATTGAAAAGCACCGGTAAAGCACTGCTCTGTTACTGCAGGTGCGCAAATTCCCCCTCCATTTACTTCCTAGCCTTAAATTGGCACAAATTTCCCCTCCCAGCCATTAAATTTGCAGTATATTTCTGCTTTTATTTTAGAACTGTCAGGGAACCACAGTGACTGCAGCAGTAAGTGCTCTGAAAAGGAGCAGCAAAAAGCGGAAGGAGTTAATATCCCCCTCCCCTTCTGGAGTAGCTGGAGACCCAGGGAAGTGTTGGAAAGGTGGAGGGTACTGAGAACTGTCAGTCCAACACTTAAAATCAAGAGAATTACATTGCTAAAGGGGAGATATTGTCGTCGTCCCCCCTTTTAGTGAACCTTCTTTCTCAGTGCTTCTGACCTGCGCTACTGGGTCCCTCCTTTCTCTTCCTGTTATTTGTCCCCTGGTCCTTCACAACTGTGCACAAATTAGCTGATAGGCAACCTCATCTTATCAATATTCGTATTGGATAGCCGTAAATGCGCACTTGCAAAAGACCAACAATTTTTTTTAAAAAAAAATTACAACCCCAATTTCACATTTTTGAGGCACTGAAAAATAAAGAAAGAAAGAAAAGCAAAGCTGAGGAACAGGTGACAGTCCTCCCAAAGCGCCATTTTGGCATCAGTGGAAGGGCAGCCACTGGTGAGATCACAAAAAGCGAGCGGCATGGGCTTTTTTGCTGGTCATAACAAGCAGCTCTGTAGCCAATCGCAGCAACCCACAATAAAATCAGTCTCCCAGGTTCAGACAGCATGACAACCCATGGTGGGCAAGAACAACCCTACAACAAGCCATGGGTTCTCTGCGTGGCCTTTCCCAAAAAATAAGCCACCCTGCGGAGAACGCTTCGAGTTCACATGACACGACAGCCCATCATGGCCGCCTGCCTGCCTATGGTGGGTTGTCGTCGTGCTGTGCGAACCCAGTCAGCATTAATTAATAGAAAAAAAGCCATTCTTGGTTTTATTAAAGCTTCATCTCCATCCTGGTGTTGTGAAACAGAACGAGTGGACATTGAGTGGTACTTAAGCGGGAGGAGAGCAAACACAGGTCATCACCCACTCCTCTGCACCAGTGTGGCGGCCGCACTCTGCCTGCTCACACAGGAAAGGATTACACTGCAATTGCAATTAATGTATTATTATGACCTAGCACTTTAAAACAATAACAACAGGAAGACAGCCCAGAAAACACTGTCCTGAAATGGTTCAGCAGCAACATTATCTGGGATCTCCATAATCACTGGATGCTGAAATGACATTAATTTCAGAGGAAAGGGCTAGTCTGGAAGTAAGCTGGTCTAGACATTTATGCTGCCACATAAGTCTCTGAGGTGGCTTTAGGCAAGTTGTTTCCAGCCTCTGATCCCCTAACCTGTAAAACAGAACCATGGCCAATCTTCTCTGAGTTATTGTGAGGGGGAATGAGATGAAGATTGAAACACTGTGCATATTTTTAAAGTGCTCTAGAGGGGGAAAAAACACAAAGCATCATGCTCTGCTTTCTCCCCCTTGCAGCTGAGCATGCTTCCCCATTTAAATACATTACATAGAGAGGGAGGAAATGTATACATTTCACCAGCAGCAGGAGCTCTAGCCAAGCCAAGGCCAGCCCGCTCCAGAGTAATCGCTGCCTGCTTGCCCGGCCTCCTCATCCTTGTTACACAACCCTGCCTGGGAGTTCCTGTGTGGGCAGACGTGGGCTTTCCTCAGAACTGACAACAGCTTCTTGCTGTGGCTCAGCAGAACCTGAGCAGCTTACATAAACACTGTTTCAGAGATACCCTGAGTGTGGGCTGCAGAAAGTCAAAGAGGGGGAGATGGGGGAGAGAGAGTGGAAAAAAAATAAAATAGCAGTCTCACCTCTTGTGGTGGGGGTGAAAGAGAGAAAGATGACTCAAGTGTTTTATAACTTGTCACATTCTAAACTGCAATTTGTAGGCAGGGAATATGTCTCCAAAATAATCTCCTCTCCCCCCCCCCCCCCGCGCTTACTTCCCACCCCACATTGTCTAATTGAGATCCTCCTCTTCACTCCACCCCCAGTAAAACAGAAAATCCATCACAGTGGCAGCTGGAGAGAAGCTAGAAAACCCCAGGACTTTCACAGGCTGCTTGGCAACAAAGGAGGATCCCCCTAATTTAGAAGAGTTACTCATTTCTGTCAAAGGCTTGTAAGTAGGCAAGCAGGAAGGAGGAGAATAGTAGGAAGGGCAGAGAAGCCTGCAGGAAGAGGATTCGGAGAAGGATATACCACATGCCTGCACATGGAATTCCTTTGCTTTCCTCACTACTATGACAGCATGGCTGCCTTGTTGAGACTGGCACTCAGGTCAGCCCTTGGAGGCTGACTCAAACAGAGATGACCCTTCCTGGTTTGTAGCAGAATGTCCAGATCTACCTCACCGATGATATTCATACACTTTTCTGCTTCGTTATTAATTGGAGCCATCCACTGGATTTCTCCTGCTGCTGTAAACTTTGCATTTTCCCAGCAGCTTCAGATATTTGATCATAGTCACTTGACTTGAAGTCAAATAAGTGTTAAACTGTAATAGTAGTCATATCTGTTAAATCTAGTTTAGCCCTTGCTGAAAGATAACAGCATCAACTCGTGGCACCTCTGAGCAGCCATGCTAAAGAGGCATCTGAATCGTTCCTGGATTCAGACATAGTCGCTACTTCTGCCTTCACAATCCGAAATGTTAGATATATTGACCTTGTCAAATGCAGTCTTCTCCATACTCCCATTACCTTATCGCAACACAATACAGGATACAGCCACATCTTCCTCTGTTTGGGAATCATACTGGGAACAAAATCAGAGAAAATCGGGGCAGCTGAGAGTGCCCCAAACACAGTGGGGCTCCGGAGGCCCATGCAACTTCAGACGGCAGCTTCCTCCCACCTCTTAGAACAATATGCAGCAATTTGCTTCTGTACGCTGGGGGTGATGGGAAACTCCGGATGGCATCTGCTTAAGCATGCACATTTTTAATGTATACAAGCAGACATGACTGAAACAAAGTAAGCAAGGCAAAAGCTAGCATTGTAAAAGCATCAGATGCAAAATAATAATAATAATAATAACAACTAACAATAACAACAACACATGGGTTAGTAGTGGCGCTTAAGCAGGTACCAGCAGGAGTTTTCCTTCATCTGTAGTGTATGCAAACAAATGGTCTCATAACGTTCCAAAGCGTGGGAGCACACACACTTTAGCAATGCATTCATTTGAGTCATGTAAGGAATTCCTTTGGTTCCGGACAGAGCAGGTCCTCCTGCATTTTTTGGCAAACGGTAAACAGATGCAGTAGACCTGGTAAGCATGGAGAAATATTTTTGCAAGCACTCATGTAATATGAGTGGCAATGATTCCCTATAAGGAAACATTTATGCAGCCCATCATCTGGGCTCCTGGGTGCACTGATCTTCATACAAACAGCTCATAAACACTTGGTTCTACAAAGTGACTGTGGATACTAGGTTCAAAAGCAGCTGGCAGTCTGCCTCCATTGCAAATGTTCCCATCTCCAGGGTTGCCGGACAGAGGCAGGCGCAAGCCAGTTTTCTTTAATTTCCAAAGACAGAGCTACAGGGGCACCCATCATCTATCAATAGTATTTAGGGGCTGGGTACTGTCCAACACCCATGGGGAATGTCAGTTAGGGTTTCATGTGCATATCAGTCTTAATTTCATTTGGTTCCTGACTCTGTTGTCTCATTAATCTATCTAGTCCTTTACAGTAATATTAACTGATGTGCCTGGGTTTCTTGACACCAAGTTGTGGGAGCTTTTGCACTGCAACATTAGATCAGCAAATTCCTGTTCTAGCACTGGGGGTGTTAAAGACAGTGGCTGTTGCTAAGTTGCATTTGAGTGAGGAGAGATGTAACTCACCCTCTCTCCATTCAGTGCTTTCATGTACATACTCACATGGCGTTTTTTCACTTACAAGTTGCAAAGTGATAGCTTAGACAACCAAATTCAAGGTCAGGAATTCCTCTTCCTCCCCCCCCCCCCCAATTCACAGCCAACCTGCTAATGAGTCTTTTTGACCCTTGTGCCATGTTACCTCTAATTTTACAGCCTGTTAGGATTTGAGTTCTGTGGACAGCCTCACATTTGGTTTAGAATTATAGGCTGAGTAGCTGCTCTCTTCTATTATTGTGCTGTCAATCTTGTATTAGCACATTATAATATGGTACACTGAATGCATCTGTTCTGTATATCACAAGTCCTAATTGTCATTTGTTGAATCATTTTATTTTTATGTGATTGTTAAGCAATTACTTCATCCAAAGCGGTTTAAGCTTTGATTACTGTATACTGTTTACAGAGATCAAAGTAAAACCCATCAACATTCTACAGCTTTAAGAGACACAAATCTCTTTCCTAAATGCACACTTAAGGATTGGAGAAATGGACTGTGCATGACCTAATAGGTCTTTCACATCTCTCCCTCTTCCTATCCTGCCTGGAGGGGTGGAATGCTGTTTGTCTGTGATGGTTAAATGTCTGGCCGGAGTATAGGTAATAATGTGGATGTGAAGTGACATTTCTGCCAGGATTGCTCATGAAAGGAGGTTCTTATCATAAGAGGCACCAGCAGCTCAGCTCTGCCTGTACCAAGACAATTCCCTATGTGCTGTTTATTTGGGAACCCCAGAATTTTTCACAATCCGCTAACAAAATTTTGAAAGGAAACCAAATAAACAAACATCCCATGGAATCCAATTATCTTCCATAGGAGAGGCACAAATCATACCCATTTTAAAAAAAGATAACACAGAAAGGTGGAGAAGGTTGCTTTCAGATAATGAAGGAAGCCAGCAGCAGCAGGAGGCTTTTAATAAATCTGAAAAATCCTCCAGTCCAAACTTATGCAATAACTTATGACCATTCAAACATCTCCAGTAGAGTATCCCTCCATATCATTCAGGCTGTGGTATGATACAAACAGAGAACAGAAACAAAGAAAGAAAGAACTCCATACTAGAGTTGCCTTAGAGAAAGTAATTGAAATGAGTACAAATCGCAGGAATATTGCAAACACCACCACCCCAAATATCCCAAAATATTTTGAAATGTTTAATGCTTATAGTTCAGGGTGCTATCATAGTGCCATTGCTAAACCTCATGCCAGTATTCTGCACTTGACTGTAGTCACTCATATTCCATACTGTGTAACAGAAGGTGGCTTGCAAAGTAGGAACATAGACACTGCCATATACCAAGTTAGACCATTGGTCATCTAACACAATATTGTCTACAATTTTTGACAGCAGCTCTCCAGGTTTCAGACAGAAGTCCTTTGCATCCCCCTACCTGGAGATGCCAGAGATTGAACCTGGGACTTCCAGCATAGAGCATGTGCTCTATGACTGAACTATGGCTCTTCCCCAAACTTGCAAATACCCACTCGCCTGGTCTCCCATGATGAGTAAGAATCTCTTCCAGGTGATCAGGAACTGGAGCTTTACAGAAATTGGGGTGTGCCCCCATTTTTGGCCTCAAATTACTAGCATGGGTATGTGTGGGTTAATAAAAATTACTGTGGGTTAGTAACTTTTGTGAATTTACTTGCAAGACTGAATTAGAATGTGTGAGAATATACCTCAGCAAGCAAACGATCACCAAGCACTGAGTAAGGATGTGGCTTGTGCTGGATCTCTAGGTAAGGAATAATTTCCTTCAAACAATATAATGATTAATATGGAAGAGACATGAGTGTCCATTACCACATCTTAAGATGCAGCAAGCAACATTACATGAGTAGCTCACATTTCTTAGGCAAAAAGTTTTTATCTGCTGTATTTCTCTCTGTGTTTTATGGTTTTATTGGGGCTGTATTTTTGTTTGTATTATTGTGAACCACCCTGGAATCATTTTTAAATTCCACTCAAATTCCACTCATTTAATACATATGCCTATATATATATATATATATATATATATGCCTATTTACAGATTACAGAAATGGTAAAAAAGGGAGGAAAAGAAAAGACAGTTAAAAGATTGTACACATGATAAAATAAAAGGGTTTTAAAACACTCCAGAAAGCAGGGGGGGGGGAATACATATTATGCCCAATATATCCCTCTATTGCTGAACTACAGACTGAGCAACTACAGAACCAAGGTTGGGAAAAGGGAATCACCTACTTCAAAGGATGGGGAAAGTATTCCTTGAAATATCTCCCCTAGTTTAAAAAAAAAAAAAAAAAAAAGGATCAAGGGCATAATTCATATTCTAACATTGTTGGTTGCTGTTTTTTTCTGTATTGCAAATATGGATTGAATTCCAGGAAAAGATTGCTCAGTTCTGAAACTACTCCATTTGAGTAGTTTCTAAAAGTAGTGTTGAACAAAACCTGTTAGAAATACTCAATAACTATATCTAAGAGTGTTTTCAATCAGGAGGGAAATGTTGTCTTCTTCTGAGATACTGAAGTCCAAAGCAGACAAGGCAGCAGCAGACTTGCGTCGGAACTGGATTGCAGCCAAATCCCTATAAAGCGGGGATTTAGCCCACATTGGTGTAAGAGAATGCTGTTGAACCCTTCTCCTGCCTGTGTTCCTCCTGCCTCCCCCTCCAGCTGCCCCCCCTTGGGGCTCCAAGATGGGAAGTAACACCCACCAGGAAAAAAATCAGCTGGGGCTGCTGAGGGGGGAAACTCATTATTTTCTTGGTCTCTTTTCTACATTGAAAAGCAAATCATTAACTCCTCAAATGACATGCACTCAATGAATTTATCCTTGCTGCTTGAAATGGCTCAAGTGCTTCAGTTCCAACATAGGGTTTTCCTTTCCTTTTGTGCTTGGTACTTCAAGTGGTCACTGAGCAGCAAACTGGAGGCAATGCCAAATGAAACCACTTAACTTACACAGACTGTCCTCCTAATTACAACAGTGAGGCAAAAGTAAAACCAAACATATCCCAACAAGGAGGATATGCTCTTGGCCTAAGTGAATATGGCTAGAGTCCACAAAATCCTCTGAGGAAGTCGTCAAATGCAATGATAAAAAGAGAAATGTGGAAGAGTAGGTAAAAGGTAATGCCGTAAATTGCAGCTTAAAAACATCGCTGTGGGTAAATTGCTTTTTAACAAGCAGACAAGCTCTATCAATAGCATCTACCATATGTTTTTATAAAGTGCAGAAATATGTTTTTAAAAGGCCAGTAAATAAAGTTCCTATCGATTTGATCTCAAGTGTAATCTGTTTTTCTGTCTGCCACCAACACTGGTAATAAAGCAGAATCATGTAATACGGCATTTCAGCTAATGCGACTATACATCACTACAGGGACTGCACGTTTGCCGGCGATCTATCATTTTCTATTGGGATCGCTTAGCTGTAGAATTTATAAACTTGCTCCAAATTGATGCAATGTCCAATTTTCTTTTCCAATTTATTTTTGGTTGAGCAAAGCAATATTGAGGTGTCTACAAGACAAGGAGGGGTATTTCCCATCTTTCCAGATGTTCCCAGCCTAACTCGAACTTCCTACTGAGCAACTGTGTGCCCATCATTGAAGGAAGCATAGTTGGCAGTAGGGAACCCTTCTGACAAGTTGATGTTCTTTGCACTTGGAAAACACAGTGAGACCTAGAGCTTCTCAGGGACTTTAAACATCCCAACTGCTGCTCAAACACTAACTGGATATTAGAGGGTTATATCTATGCTCCAAAAGCCTGCAACCAAAGATGATACAAGTTGGTTTGACCAAGTAAGAGACAAATACGTAATAGGATGGCTGTCTTTTTTCTTTGGAGTAACTCTACTTATTTAAAAGAAATAGTGCCAGCCAATTTAACTGTTATTCAGTTCATGTTGTCTGTCCGGAAATCAGACCAGGTCACCTATGCCTAATGGAGAACAGATGTTGTAGGTGCTCCAATTAAGAACAATGTAATCTGTACCTAAAGAATGCCTCATGCAGCCTTATTCTTACAGAATTAATACAACGTTGTGCTAGTTATCCACTCAAATCTGCATGAAAACAACAGAAGCAGGATTACTCTAATACTTCTGTTTAAAACGTTTTGAGTCCAGGGCTTCAGAACCAAGTGTCTACATAACAGACACCAAAGCAGAGAGAGAGAGAGAGAGAGAGAGAGAGAGAGAGGGAGAAAGTGCAGACTGGTGCACTTTACTTTCTATAGCTACATTCCAGCCACCCCACCCCCCACCATGTCTTCCCAAATCTATCTTAAGATGGGTAGGGGCATCCCCATTGCACATGACCCCTGAGGACTGTGCCTCCAGGGTGCCAAGCCGGGTAGTGATGAAACTGAGTGTCACTGTGCTCAATGTGGACAGCCAAAAGCAGCCAAGTTATTGTGCTCCCCCCCTAACTACTAATATTTGTAAGTGACAGATGTTGCTTTGTTTTATTTAATCTATCTGTAACTATATGTTTCTCTATTGACTAACTATTCCATATTATATTCTATATCATCTTTTTCCAAATAAAGTAGTTTTCTAGCATTGGTGCACACAACTATATATTGCTGTGCTTCTCCAATTCCTATGGAATTTTGGTTAAAAAATATGACAACTACTGTAAGATGTGCAAGACAGGAGATAGGTTATTTACCATTTCCCTATCACAAGAAAAAGGGAGAACTGGTGTGATGTATTTACATGTATTACATTTATATCCCTCTTCCTCCAAAAGACCTCACAGTGACATACATGATGCTCCTTCCCCCATTTTGTCCTAATGACCACGCTGTGAAGTAGGTTAGGATGACAGAGAGTGACTGGCCAAGGTCACCTAGTGAATTTCATGGTCAGCGGCAATGCTAGGTACAGAAAAGTTCCAGGGCTCAGGCCACAGGACAAAAAAAAAGGGGGGGGGACAAATTTGCATATGCTGATTTACGTGTGTGTGTGTGTGTGTGTGTGTGTGTGTCTTTCAAGGACCCTGTGTCTCCTAAGGACATCCCTATTTGTAAAAAGGGATGTATGGACAGGGGAGAGGAGGGCATTTGATTTCAGAAAAAAACCTCAGGCAGAAAGATTCAAGGGGGGTGGGGCAGCAGGAGGTGAAGCACATGTGGGCAAAAAGCCAGCTAATCCAGGGGGATCAGATGCAACTGAGATCATCTGTACTTTTATTTCAGCACGTGCCCATGGGTGGTGGGGCTGATGGCCTCCCAGAGATTCGGGGCTCCAAAAGATGGGCCGCCCCATAACACCGCCTCTGTTCATGGCTGAGAAAGGATTTGAACCTGGGTATCCCCAGTTCTAGCCCAGCAGTCTAGCCACTACATCACATTAGCTGCCTCTGTAGTGGCTAAGAGCATGGATATTGAGCTGAGAAGTCCCTAGTTCAAATCTCACCTCAGCCTGGCTTGAACTCACTAGATGGCTTTTGGCAAACCAGCCTCAGCCTCTCCACAAATGCAATATGGAAAACCCCCAGCCCTACCCCCCACTTACATGGTGGCTGTGAGAATCAGCAGATAAATGCTTTGAACTCTGAGGGGAAAGACTGTCTAAAATTTTATAACAAGGTGGATACCTGATAAAAATAATGCACAAAATATTTTTTTTAAAGGTGATTGTTTTCTTTTTACAGTTTCATAAGTAAGTTACAAAACTAATTACCAATCCAGTGGAAACCTCTCATGCTCACCGAAATATTTGGGTATTGTGTGTAGTTGTTTCCAGAGACTTGGAAGATGCAAATTTCTAGGTCAGAATACCCACTGGTTTCTTTCAGTATGAGTGAACATAAGAGACTGATCTTTTAAACTTTTAGAAAGCTGATATCTGACATTTGTCAAGCTTCAGAACTTTTCAGATTAGCTTCACAATCTTTTACATGTCTACACAGAAGATAGTCCCATTGAGTTCAATGGGGCTTACACCCAGGTAAGTAGGTATAGGATTGCAACCTTAGGCTGTTGCATGAGAGACTGTATCTGCATACCTGGTGGGAGTACCCAAAAGTCTATGAGTCCTGGGAGAAAATTCTGCCATATTTTGAATGGTGGAATATGCTCGGATAACAGATCCAATGGTAGTGACACCCAGACTATAGTGATGGAAAACCAACTCTCTGCCCTAAAGGCAATCTGTAAGGACAAAATTGTTCCATTATAAACAATAACCAAGATCAAGCTTGCAAAAGTGTGGAAGAAAATCATCATCATAATAAAGAAGAAAAGACAGTAGCCCATGAGGAATTGCAGGAGGTGGTGGAAGTAGGAGGGAAATTCCAGCCACCATACTAAATAGCGTGAGACTGCTAAGCTCCAGAGCTGGATGAGTGCCAAAAATAAATAAAAATGCAAACAGAGAGTGCAGAAAAACTGAGAAGACAGAAAAAAATGAATAAACAAACAGAATAGTAGGGGGGGAAACAGACCTATGAACTGTGAATTTTTCTCTAGCCTACAGCAAAGGTTTCCCAAAGCTACTACTGTAGTGGTCAGAAGAGAACTGAGTAGGAAAGTGGGAGCCACATCCCCTGAGCATGCGATCGGAGAGTGCAGGCAGGACTTCCAGCAAATCTCTAGCCTAACCAAGATGTTTCTCAGATGGAGGTCTGCACTGGCACAGAAAGCACAAACAGTAGCAGCTTCCTGTTCACCTAATCCTTTGGCAGAAAGGCGGGATATATATTTAATAAATAGACAGTCCTGTACCTCAGCAACTTCACACTATAGTGCAATTGTCCCCCAGCACTGACTCCTGTGGCTCTTGGGATAGATGAGCAGGAAGATGCTAACCTAGCCCTGAATTTGAGTGGCACAGTCTGGGGTGCCTCTCTTTCCTTATGATGTATGGAAAAGGGGGTGATGGTGGAACAGCTTCACAATATTATCCCCTGAGCCTATGTTCTCTCTCTCTCTCTCTCTCTCTCTCTCTCACACACACACACACACACACACCATCCCACGGTAGCTTAGCTGTTTGGGCAGCCTTCCCCAACCTGGTGCCCTCCTGATGTGTTGGACTGCACCCCCCATCATTCCCAGGGGATAATGGGAATTGCAGCCCAACACATCTGAAGGGCACCAGGCTGAGGAAGGCTGTGTGAGGGGCCTGAGCAGGCCGATTTACTTCACTTCCCCATTTTCCCTTCTCCTCCTCCCCACACCCAACAGAGACTCAACTGTCCTCAACATTCCGTGGCTCCTGGAGGACAATGAGCATGCTCAGTCTTCATCAGGCCATTTTGGGATCGCGTCCCCCTCCCACTTATCGAATTTGCAAACATATATATATATATATATATATATTCTGCATATCTGGGCACTCGACTGAAACCCTACCTTACCTGAGGGTAAGCCCACTTTGCTGTCCTGCTGGGAGGCATGGGGACATCAAGATGATATTAGGAGGAGTGATAACTAATCATATTCATATTCAGGTTTCAACAAGGTAAAATCTGGAGGGTTGTTAGCCATAGTTGCCCTTTTAACTTTTTCTGATACAGACAATGATTTATTAATCAGGGAACAATCTCCAACTATATAGCACATCTGCTATCAGGAGCTCTTATTGTCTGAACTTCTAAAGAATATATTTTGAACCTGGGGAAAATGCAATACATCACCCAGTCCCTGTAATTTTTGTGTGCACTGTGGCTACACAAAAGCATCATTCTGTGGCACCATATCCCTGTCTGTGAATGCCCAACTGTTTCCCTTCTTCTAAAACACATTCCATTACTTAATCCATGCCATTTTGTACATTTCCCCCCTGAAGTTGTTTGGAAGCAACTGAATGATAGTATATACAATTATGGTCTCATAGCACAATCCGCTACTCACACATATACACACTATGATTCTGGCTTGACAACTGGGGTTCGGGTATCTGAATACAGGATGCTACCATATGCTGAATCTACCCAGTCCACTGTTGTCTAATCCATCCTTCCTCAACCTGGTCCCTCCAGATGTGTTGGACTGCAACTCCCATAATCCCCAGTCAGCAGTGGTCATGCTGGCCAAGAATAATGGGAGTTGCAGTCTGACACATCTAGAGGGCACCAAGTTGAGGAAGGGCAGACTACTCCAACAAGCAGCAGTTCTCCAAGGTTTCAAGGGGGAATCTTTCTAAGCACTACTGCCTGAAATACTTTTCGCTGGATATGCCAGGGACTGGACCTGGTACCTCATATACATAAAAAGCATGAGCTCTACCACTAAGTTACAACCCACAAAAGGCCCCTTGGGAGGGTGGATTTGGGCCAGAGGCAGACAGGTGCTAACATTTACTACAGGATGTGAACACTGTCCGCAACAGGCCTGAAAGAAACAGCTTTTTAAAATGACTAAATGAAGTAAGTCTAATGGCTCTTCAGATTTTACAAATGTGAATGGGACTCTCACTGAAGTTTTGAATGGAGCAGGTATTTAAACCCTAGAGGCAATAACTTCAGTTATGCCTTCTGCTGATATTTCAGTGTAAAGATTATATGTCGAGTTCATCTGCGCGCTGCCAGAAAAAAATATGCACAAGGAAGTTCTGCCCAAAGGGTTACTTTCTCAAAAATGTTACTCAGACCTAAAATCATAAGCCTGTCTTCAACTTTCCACTTACCGGTATTTTCTGGCTACCATCTGGCTGAAACTCATTATTTCAGAGGGAAGGTGCTTCCCTTTGACTGCTATTACCACAACACCTGATTCGTTAAAGATATACAACTTCCGTAAAACTCATCACTCCTTCCCCCCTTTTCCCATAAAAAAATCTAAAAAGATTGTTATGATGGCTTTCCAATTAAAGCTAACGTTATCATCTGTGGCAGTATGCTCAGTACTGGGCAGTTTTTCTGTGTTCCAAATAACAGATGTCCATTCATACAGAAAGAGAGAGAGAGAGAGAGAGAGAGAAGGTTACGATGCTGCACTATAGGCTTAAATACAGTTCAACTTGGCATGCATGCAGACCCTGGGGAGAACCCTAACTGCTACTGTGTGCTCGAATTCCAGCCATCCTGCAGACAGTCTTTTTTTTTTTTTTAATGAAGGAGGCATTACGAGGGCTCTTCCAACTTCAGAAGCATCCCAAGGCATTCAAAGGTTAAAATGTATATATACATGATTTAAAAACAAAAACACAGGGAACATGCAGTCTCAGAGCCAGCTTTCTGCTTCTGATCTCAGTGCACCTCTTCCTTTGCCTAAAATAAATAAATAAAATTTTAAAAAAGCTACCACATGCTGCAAACCTTAGCACATTGTGTGTTATTCATCCTCACTCAAGAGAGACTTGTTTGGAAATCTACCAAGCTATTTGGGAGAAGTGTAGTAGTAAATGAGCCACAGGCAGGCTTCAGACAGGAAAACTCATGGATAGATACACCATCTACACAGCGCTCCCTGCTGGCTCACTGGATGTCATTGACCATTAAAAAAACCCCACACACAACAACCTAGAAATCTCTAAAGTTGAGTCAGTTGGGGAGCATCTGCATGAAAACATAGAGCAGTAATAAGATATTTTACATCATGTACAACTTCTGTCTTTTAGGAAGATTTGGAAGCCTTTTTGTTGGGTTAATGCTCTTCCACATAAGCCCAATTCTGTTATTTTAGGGAAACAAGACTACAGGATTCCAAGAATGCTATTTCAGGAGAAGGGATCCTCACCACACATTGAGACTTTGAGAGTTTCTTTCCCCCCCACTCTTGCCAGGCTGAGTATACATTGACCCCATATACCAATGAAGCAGCAGAATATTGCCAGCCCCAGCGCAATGTACGTGATAGTTCTTCAGGAGCCTAATACATTTGTTATTATGAAATAACCACAATAAATGCTCTTAATCCAGGAGAAAATTGATCCTTTCCGTGAAACTCCAACACCAACTATCACCTTCTAAATATCTTTGTTTTCATTCACACCTTTATCATCATCAACCTTCCTGCAGCTCCAGTGGAGTTTCCAGAATGATTTCTGGACAGATCCTTTCTAGGACGGTTAATTTTAAGCAGCATGAACAATGACCACGACAGCCGTTAACTGACTAATAAAATGTGTCCTTAACCCATATGATGCAGCAGAGTACCTGGGGTAGAATCTAATTATTGCCTTTGCAAACCTATTAGCATTTCTCCACAGAGCAATCCAATTGGCGTGATGGGGCATTCATGTCAGCTTCTTTAAACAGGTCTAGTTTGTACTAAAATTGTTTTAGCTGTTAAATTGTTTTTTAAATTTTGTATATTGGAAAAAATGTATGCTGGTTTGTTTGTTTTTTATTGTATCTGTGGTCTGTGTTTTTATTAATTGTTGTAAACTGCCCAGAGAGCTTTGGCTATTGGGTGGTATAGAAATGAAATGAAATGAAGAAAGAAATAAAGATCCTATACTAACATTGCGCTGGGACTGGCGATATTCTGCTGCTTCATTGGTATATGGGGTCAATGTATAAGCCTGGCAAGAGTGGGGGGGAAAGAAACAAGCAGAAAACTGGAAAAACTGCAGAACAATGGCAGGCACAATGACACCATACCTGGAAACCCTGCGAATGCCCACCAACCAATAAGGGACTGTGCCAGCGTGACATCCACATGCTGCCAACACACGTAGGGAGTGAATGAACTCATAGTAACAGGGACACACCCCAGCACGCACCTTGCATTGCATCATCACAGAAACAACACACAAAGAGTACATCTCACAACAACAACACACTGTCAGCCCCAGTGGCTCAGCCAGCAGGAATCCTGCTACAGCCAATTCCCAGGCATTGCTACAAGCAGGGGTTCAGTTCTTCTGATGCTACTCTATATGGCACAGGAGCTGAGAAGCAGGAGATGTGAGTTTGAGCCCCAGCAGGGGGGAGAGGAAACATGACCCCACTCACCTTTTACATGCCCCCCCTCAAGTCATGTCCGGGACATAAGAGAGGGAATTCCCAGGACCAAAGCTCACACTGTAAACACCATAGAGAAATTCCCTAACCACTCAGCTGCAGAAGCAGACAGCAGTCAGACATATCATGGGGCTTTTGCCTTTTCCCCGCCCCCACCATCAGTACCCAGTCACAGACTTCAGGGGCACATGGGCTGCAGGAAAAGCCCTGCCTGGGTAGGAAATCTTATGTTTAAAATGCTGGAGGCCACTAGTTTGAATCCAGGGTACAACCCCACTCTAGGGAGGAGGGGCTGTTTTTTTATAGAGTTGTGATGGGGATGCAGCCATGGATTGAAGGGGTATAGGATATGGTGTAAATCCCACAGTGTAGGACGGCACCCTCCACTTCTCTCTCTCTCTCTCTCTCTCTCTCCGCAGCACTGAGCTTTGCAAACGTAGTGAACTGAAGATCAATGAAATACGAAGATCAGACTCACCTAGACATGAAGCCCTGCATCCTCCAGGTCAGAGTTCACTTAAGAACTGGTCAGAGTTCACTTAAGCTAAGTAACATTTGGGTTTGATGTACCGTATTTGAATTGGCTCGCTGCAGAAGGGAAGCAACATACAGCAGGTGGTGCTTTTAATTCTTAAGCAGCATGGTACAGCATCATGCTGCTACAAGAGCCTTTTAGAGGAGGCAGCAGAAGTCAGAGAGATTGTGCCCACTTGCGAGTGGGAAAGATCCCACGGCAGAATTAACTCTAACATCCTAAGGGAAATTTCATCTCTTTAGCTAAATGGAACTTCAATGATAATGGCACCATCTAGTGGCCATTTCCCAATATAGTAAACATTTAGCACCCTTGTGAAAATAATCAAGCCCACCTGCTTCCTACTTGGACTCTTCTGCCTCCCCCCTCCCCCATACTACTTCTATATGTTCCCTACGTCTCACAATTAGTTCAGCCACAGACATTTTGATCTGAAAAGAAAGATGCCCTGCACAGTGCAGCTTTATAAGTGAAATAATGTATGCCAGGTGCCCCAAACTCTTTGAAGGGAAGTAAGGTAGGTATATATTTCATGAAGCACCTTAGATTGAAGTTTGAGGGTGTCTATTGAAAGCATTTAACAAGGAGAGGGGAATCCTCTCTGTTCGGTTAGGTATGTATGGAATGCTCTTGTTTTCATTACATACATTTACATGCCAGGTTAAAACTTTACTCTTCAAGCAGGCATTTAATCTTTAATTCTGTTACTTTGATGCTGGGTCCTTAATGTGTGGTGTTTTTTTAAAATTTACACAGTGATCCTATGGCTCCCAGGCAGCATCTAGAGGGCCATAGGATTTTTTGGATTCCTAGCTCCGACCTCGGGCAACAAAGATGATCAGGGGACCGGAAACAAAGCCCTATGAGGAGAGACTGAAGGAACTGGTCATGTTTAGCCTTCAGAAGAGGAGACCGAGGGGAGATAGGATAGCGCTCTTCCAGTACTTGAAAGATTGTCACCCAGAGGAGGGCCAGGATCTCTTCTCGACCATCCCAGAGTACAGGACACAGAATAATGGGCTCAAGTTACAGGAAGCCAGATTCCAGCTGAACATCAGGAAAAAAACTTCCTGCCTCTTAGAGCAATACGACAATGGAACCAGTTACACAGGGAGGTAGTGGGCTCTCCCACCCTGGAGGCATTCAGGATGCAGCTGGACAGCTGTCAAGGATGCTTTAACTTGGATTCCTGCACTAAGCAGGGGGTTGGACTTGATGGCCTTATAGGCCCCTTCCAACTCTATTATTCTATGATTCTATAATCCATGGCCTGAGCACCCTCCGCCCACCCACCCCACTGCAGCCAGCGCAGAAAGAACTGTACCAGCTGCTTCTCCAATATCATAAGAGCAAGCAACCTTGGAGAAGGGGTTTAGGGGGTGCCCGGGGGGAGGGGGCAAGATACCCAAGATACAACATATCCTGGCAGCGCCTCAGCCTCCTCCCCTTCCGCTCCAAAATAGGCTGTCTAGCTGCCTTGCAGAGTGGGAGGAGCACAGAGGTGACTTTCACCTCTGCACTCCCCCCGCTCTGCATAGAATGCCCGTAATTCTCTGAGTTTGGAGGGTTATGGCCTGATTGGATTGCGCCCTTAATGTTTTAATGTTTAATACTGTATTATTTTGATAGTTTTATTCATATATATATATATATATATATGGATTATGTTGTTGTTGCTGCTGCTAGTTTAGTTTTGTGATTGTAAACTGCCCCGAGGGCACTTGCTAGTTGGGCAAATGAATGGCACATTTATTTATTCATTGGGCAAAACCAATGAATAAATAAATGTGTCATTACGGTGCAATCCTATGCTCAAGATTTGGCAGAAGTTCTGCCACACACAGATGGAATGCCAGATAGGCTGCCTCCGTGACAGATACACGAGCAGAACACCCCAAATATCTTGGTGGAGCAATCTATCAGTAGTAGAGGCACTCTTCTGGTGAAGATATGCTGGAGGAATAGCTGAAATGGAGCAGAGTTGGATGTGGGATGTGGGCAGCACATGGGAAGCGCACACTTACACCATATCTGAGAGCCAGTGTGGCGTAGTGGTGAGAGTGTTGGACTGGGACTCGGGAGATCCGGGTTCTAGTCCCTGCTCGGCCATGAAACTCACTGGGTGACTTTGGGCCAGTCACTGACTCTCAGCATAACCTGCCTCACAGAGTTGTTGTGAGGATAAAATGGAGAGGAGGATTACATAAGCTGCCTTGGGTTCCTTTCAGGAAAAAAGGTGGGGTATAAATATAATAAATAAATAAATAAATATCTGTATCCCCCTTCAATCCACAGCCCTGGTGCAACATTGCACCACCCAAGAACTGGTCCAGGAAATTTCCCTCCCATGGATATCAAGGGAAGGGAGTGGGGAAACAGCCCCACCCATGTTGTCGACCTCCCTGCCCAGCATAGGATATGGGGTAACTCAGCACCTAATCGCAGCACCATCACCACCACATTATAAACCCCACGCAGGGAAATGGTAACTCAAATGACAAAGCATGAAGCTATGTGAGCTCATCTACACAAGGCTGTTAATCCTCTGTATCTACTTTTGGTTTTGTCACAGAATTGAGATCCGAGCACTACATAAAGAATGTTTCCTTTCCTGCTTTTCTGCTACATAACTTCTAGGTGGCACTGTGGTATAGATGACTAGTGCAATTACACACGTGGAAAAAGCATTTTCTTTCACATTCACAAACAATACCACATTTTCTCTGCTCTATTAAAAAACTCGCCAAAAGTGCTGTTTAAAAACAGAAGTGAAACTGGAGGGTCACAACGTTATCTAAAGAACCCATAAACAACTGTGAGTAGGGAATGATGAGTGCACAATAAATGTCTCATCATGTAGAAAAGCTCTGTCTCTCTGAATTCATGTTGCACACATGTATTGCTCACAAGGCAGAACTTCGGTGATAGGAAACTATGGAAAAAGGACAGGTTGCACACAAAGGGGGCAGTTTGCACAAAACTGATTGGCTGCACAATATACATGGGAATTTGAGCACATCGCCTTGGGACTCCAGACATGAGCATCCAACACCAAACTTCACTCCAACAATTGGGGGTGCCAGGAGAGCACCCCACACAGGTAAGCAAGGGGGATACTTGCTGCAAAGTTAACTGCTGTGATTGTTAACCTTATCTCTTCCCCACCCATACACCCTTTGCCATATGTGAATACTGTTAATAAATTGATTGATGAGATTTCTCTGGATGTAGATATGATGGTCATTTTTAAAGCTGTTTGTGGGGTAAGGTAAATACATGTAAGATGAATACTATACCTCGGGTTGTTTATGTTTTTATTTATTTATTTATTATATTTATACCCCGCCTTTTTTCCTGAAAGGAACCCGTATACCTGGCAAATATTTAAAGAAAATCAATGCTTTATTTCATAAATTGGGGGTGGGTTGGTTCCTCCCTGCCAAGATTATCTCTGAAAAGGATGCAACTTCCAATTAAAGAAGGTGGATTTGGTTTTCCAGATCTTGCCTTATATCATCGGGCTTATCTGTTGACTTGTACTGAATTTTTGTCTTTCCCATCTGAATCAGATCTTCCACCTTGGTTAGTTTTGGAATCTTCTTGTCTGGTTCCTCTCTCTAAATGGATGGCAATTAGTTTCTAGACATACAAGAATGCATAGGGTTCCTCCCACAGTTTCTACAGTTATGTGTGGCATACAATGTAACGTCAATGACACTTTGATCCATTCTTTCATGCTAAATTGACTTTATGGGGCAATCCAAATTTTAAAATTGGTAAGAAAATGTTTTTGTAGTGGACAGATAAGGCAATTTTTACTTTGGACCAACTGGTGGGGCTGATTATGAGTTTTTGTAATTTTCTGTCTGGCATGCCAAATATGACTTGCCAGTTATGGCTGAATGCCAATACTTGCAATTGCAGCATTTGTTAATATCTAGGTTTGGCCAGTCACTTTTACAGCATCAGAGTCTTCAGCTTTATTGGACGCATGTATTGGGGCTGGTCAGGCAAAGTGACCCATGATCCATTTCTCTAAATACTTGCTGTTGCTGAATAAATATGATATATGGGGTTTTAAGCAGGAATGGAACGGGGAATTGGATAGTCCCATTCTGCCTAATCAGTGGATCGCTGCTTTGGTGTGTATACCTACTGCATCTGTCTATATCGATCAGATCTTAGGCTGCATCTTATTCAGCCAAAACTTTTGTTTCATGTCTATTGGACACCACAACATCTCTTTAATAAGGGATTGTCTAATTCTGCTAATTGCTGGCGGTGCAATGCAGCTAATGCTTTTTTTAAACATATTTATTTATTTCATTTTTATACCGCCCGATAGCTGAAGCTCTCTGGGTGGTTTACAGCAATTAACAAGACAGTCCCTGCCCGCAGGCTTACAATCTAAAAAGACATGACACACAAGGAAAAAGGAATGGGGAGGGAAGAAGGGGGAATATCTATTAATACTCCTGGCAGGGCTGGTGGAATGGCCCTGCGCTCCCTCTCTTCTCCCTCCTCTCAGCCTGCTGGAATGGCTGCTGGTGGTGGCAGTTGAGGGAGGAGGAGCCCTCATGAGGGAGGCCTGCCTTTCAGCAGGGCTGGTGGAATGGCCCTGCGCTCCCTCTCATATGTTTTGGCAATGTCCAGTAGTTGCTTCTCTTTGGGAGGTGGTTATTATATGGATAAATTTTGTACTGGAACAGTCTTTAATATTCATGGATGTACACGCTCTTTTAAATTATTTACCTGCTTCATGGAAATTGACAAATGGCCAGTGTGAATGGAATCTCCATGCCCTTTTGACAGCTAAAAGACTGATACTGTATTACAACTTTGGAAGGATAAATGCTCACCTCCTATAATGCAGTGGATTGAGGACCGTATAACTTTTTCAACATTTGAATGGGTGGCATATAGACACCACCTTCAAATGGATACTTATTTGGATACCTGGTCCGCTTTTGTTGAAGCCTATGTATAATTGCTAGTAAGTTGCTTTAAATGATGTTTCATCCTCCAGGACCCCTGCTGTGGTTTACAACCATTTTGGCATATGTTTGTTTGTTTCTAATGAGGAAAGTCTGTTATATCCGTGAATGGCGGCATGAAACCATCATGTATTTGCACAATTCTGCTATATCACAGCGCCACCTAGTGGTTGTGTAATGGAACATATAGAAAGGCAGAGAAAGAAAACCCCTGGAAGAAAACATGTGTAAAGGAGCCGATCTTAATCCCACAAAGAATCCGGAAGCAGAACCCTCAGTAAAGTGGCAGGTTACAAGTCTCACGTAGAAAAGCTGTAGGAGTGGGGTCTGAGTGAGCTGCTTAAGTTCAGCCTCCATGCTAGATAATGGGCAGCTCTATAATTGAATGGATATATATGCGAGTGAGAAACTATCAGTTGTTTACTGGTAATACACCCAACTGCAATCTCTTAGCTGTACAGTAATACCTTGGATTGCGAGCATAATTCATTCCGGAACCATACTTGTAATCCAAAACACTCGTATATCAAAGCAAATTTCCCCATAAGAAATAATGGAAACTCAAACTATTCATTCCGCCTCGCCTCCACGGGGCTCCCTGCCTCGGGAGCCTGGCGGCAAAGCGCTGTTTCGCTGTTTTGGCTCAGCTGGACTGCACGAAAGCCTGACTGCCTCTTCGTGACCTCGTGGTATCATTCTGTGTGTGCGGGCGGGTGTGTTTGTGTGTGTCTTTCTGTGTGCCTTGTGCTTGATGTGTTGTATTATAAGAGGCAAACGGTGTGCGTGTGCAGTTTGTTTTAATAATTACAGGAGCCCATGGCTGCTGGCCTCCACGTGGCAGCTCGTGCCGGGTGGCGCAGTCCCAGCCACTCAGCTGTTCGGCAGGCAGCAATTTTGGCAGCCCCGTTTGAGCGGTACGGAGCCTTGCTTCACTCAGGAGCCTGTTTTGGCTCCAGTGCTCGGCTCTGCCTGGCGGTTTGTGCCGCCCACCATCTTCTGCAGCCCGGCTTGTTAGGTGGGGAGCCTTATAGATTTCATAGATCATAGAGTTGGAAGGGGCCTACAAGGCTATCGAGTCCAACCCCCTGCTCAATGCAGGAAACTAGAGGAGGGGTCTCCCATCCAAGTAATCACCAGGCCTGACCCTGCTTAGCTTTCCACACTCAGACAAGCTGAGCCAGCGTAAGCCACAGTCCTTGCTGACTCCTGTGGCGGCTTGTGCCGGCTGGCGCGGTCCCAGCCGCTCAGCTGTTTGGTGGCGGCCCCGCCTCCAGCCTTTAGAAAGGAGCCTTGCTTCTGGGAGCTGGTGCCGGCTCCGCGTGGTGGCTTGCATCAGCACCCACCTCCAGCCCTTTTGCAGCCAGCTTGAGCGGGGGGGGGGGCTTTGCTTCAGGAGCTGATTCCGGCTCCGCTGCTAGGCTCCACGTGGCTCCTCATGCCGAGCGCCTCCACTTTCTTCAGCCCGGCTTGTGTGCGGGGGCCCCCGCTCGTTCCGGGCGGCGCAGTTCCACAGCTCAGCTGTTCGGTGGGCCTTCTTCGGCCCCGCCAGTTGGCTCGGGGGTGGGGGCGTTGAGCAGCTGTGGCGCCTGCGCTGGTCAGCTGTTCGGTGGGACTTTTCTCGGCCCCGCCGGTCAGCTGTGAGGGTGGTGGGGGCGAGCGGCTGAGGCGCCTGCACCGGTTGGCTTTTCCGCGGCGCCTGGTGAGCGCCGGCAGCATCTGCGCCGGTCAGCTGTTTGGTGGGCCTTCCTCGGCAGCCACGTAGCAGTTAGAAGAAAAGTTATCTTTTCCTACTACCTACCTGATTGAGGTACTCCAAGGGGATATAGAATGATACACGAGAGCTTTCAGAGGCTAACTACATGTTTCAAACAAATGCAAGTAGCAGGGACTTGCTGTCCTTTTTTTTTTTTTTTTTTAAGCAGCTTCAGGAGGGAAAATTTAGAGCAGAAAAGTGGTGAGGGGTGCTTAACCCTTTCCTTAGCCACAATTTCTCAACTTCAAATTGCACCCCTTCCCTGGAAACATTTCTCCCTGCAGGATTCCAAACATACATTTCCTGTGGAAGCTGTGTTTCAAAACCCATGGAGAAAAAAGCCACCTGGGGAAAGGGTTAGAGAAAGTTTAGAAAAGAGAAACAGGGTTTAGAAAAGGGTTTTTTAAAACAAGAAACAGCAAGCAGGGAAAAAGTTAGGCATTCCCTCCCCAACCACATCTCCAGTCAAAATTCTGCTCTTCGAAAGCTGTTTTTCTTTGAAAGCAGCACTAAGGCTCTGTTACATGAATTTTCACCTAACACAGGTAGCCCCACAGTCGCCCCACCTCTTATTGAAAGTTGCTGAACAACCCCATTTCAAAGCCTGTTTCCTTCCTAGAACCCCAGAGAAATGTTTTGCCTGAGCTTCAGGGGAAATGCTCAGTGCACAATGGTGAGTTCAACTCAAACCAAAACCACACAGGGAATCTTCTCACTATGTGTAACATGAAAACTAATCCAAATTGACAAGCACTCCGAAAGATGAAATACATCTGTAAAAGGAATTTTAAAAATGCAGCTCCATTTTGCAGTGAGGAGAGAAAACTGCTGGTCTTTTGCTGCTGCACACTTCTGATATATATATATATATATATATATATATATATATTCAAGGTGTGCATGTAGGTGAATAGGCTCACCTGTGTCCATATCCACTAAAGAATAAAGAAGGAGGAGGAGGAGGAAATTGCTGGTGGGAGTGAAGGACAAAAAGGCAGCTATTGCCACATTCCATCTTCTTCCCCCACAGGTTTTTGCTCCCTCACTTTCTGCACAGTTGAAGGTCCATTATAATTCTGGATTTTAAAAACCAAAACAAAACGGAAACCAATGGCCTGCATGCATCTGCAAGAAGGCTTCCAACTGGAAGCACCCCTGATCTGCCTATGTCCCACAACCTCTCTTGCCATTTAGTAACAAGAAAGCATATTTCAAAAGACTTATAAACTGAACAGCCACAAAAACAGCTCATACAGCACAGATATGCTCTGTACAGCATGGGGGTCTAATATGATCCAAGCCAATGCTGTTTCACCTTTCCTGGATAGTTTCCAAGCTTATTTGACGCTTAACTGAACCGTGACACAGCCCCACTGAAAAACCAACTATGATCCATAAAACATGATGCAATCACCCTGTGGTTTTGTATTTATACTAAATAACTGAAGGCCAAATTGCTAAAGAAAAGCATTTTTAAAACATTTTTAATTCAGTGTTTCTTAAACCCTTCATTTGTTAACCCCCCTTTTCTCTCTGTACTCCAATGTGCACATTCTTTAATCTGCCCCCTGGCAAGTCTCTCTGAATCACCCTATCTTTAATCCTCCTTTTCTCTCCCTCTTTCACAGTGTTTCTTTCTCCCCACTCTCCCTTTCTATACACACCACCACAGGTCTGCACTTCCATCTGTCTACCACCCCCTCTTTTTCTCTCTCCATACACACAGGTTTCCCTGAAGCCCCCATTTTTGTTACCTCTGTTTTTTCTCTGTGCACAGTGTAGCACTCTACTACCTTCCCTCTACCACCACAGGTCTTTGCATCCCCATCTCTAACTCCAAACTTTTCTCTTTCCCCAAATCCCCACCTTTTTGTCTTTCTTTACTGTGTATGTTTGCTTTCTTTCTGTCCTGCCTGCCTTCCTTCACTCCTCCCATCTTATCTCTATTCCTCCTTGATGAATTTGGCAGCAACAACTCATAAGACAGTGTTCTCCAACCTGGGGTCCCCAGATGTTTTTGGCCTACAACTCCCAGCATGCCCCAGCCAGCTATGCTATGCTGGCTGGGGCATGCTGGGAGTTGTAGGCCAAAAACATCTGGGGACCCCAGGTTGGAGAACACTGTCATAAGACATCCACTTTCCCAGCAGTTCACGGGTGTGAAGGAATTTCAGCCACAAGTGGTTGGCTGTGAGAGGGCATGGAAAAATTGGTGCCAGGCTCTACCATGTGACTTTGACACCAGGGAAAGAAGAAGCAATGCAGCTGTAGTGACACACAGACATTCCATAGTCTCCAATTGCCTCGAAAATGCAGGGTCCTTCACAAAAACCCTTAAGCCACCACAGGTAGAGCCCCTGCCTCTCACAACTGCAAGCTACTTTAAGGTGCTCTTAAAGGGGCCATGGGCAAAATTGCAGCTAAGCTTGCAGTTTTAGCATAGCTGCAACTTCGCCCATGGCTCCTTTAAGAGTAGCTCCCTGCTTAGGCTTGAACAGCTGCAGTCAGCAGGGAGGGAACAGATGCTGCTAAGCTGGGAGGGCCCGGGGAGGATGTGTGTGTAGTAGGTGTGCACATGCATGCTCTACCTGCTGCCTCTGCTGAACTTTGCTGTGGGAAAGGGATTAGCTGGTGAAAAGAAAAGGAGGTGGAGGCTGCACCCACTGGCCTGGAGTGACAGAGAGGTGAATGAGGGAATTTATCACATGATTCCTATCTTTATATTGCCAAAGATTTTATTTCCTAACAGAGTTGACTCTGTGCCTCTAACAGGTGAGGTTACAGTGTCAGAAGGAAATGCAAGAAACTTCCCCTTCTCTCTGAAGCATCATGTTTGGGGGTGTGGGGTGGGTAGGTTTCACCTGTTGAATTTGTGCCAATCCTGACAATTTTAAAACAAAAAGAAAGAGATTGCCCTGCAAGCAGTTCTGTTTGTCCATGCACTTTTCTCTGTGCCAAATGTGGTCAATATTTGGTTTACATAAAACAGGGGTGGGAATTGTGTGGCCCTCTAGATGCTGTTGGACTGCAACTCCCAGCATTCCTCACCATTGGCTGTGCTGGTGAGGGCAGCTGGGAGTTGCAGTCCAACAACATCTGGAGGGCTGCACAATTCTCACCCCTTATAGATGACTTTTAAGTTTCTATGCTTTGTTTCTGTCAGGATCTTAAACATAGTCTCTTGTTGTATATTTCAATTCTCACCCCTGCCATAAAAGGTATATGAGTTTGCTTTGAGGCTATCTTTTTCCTGCTCTTTCTAAATCCACAACTGATGCACTATGTAACTTTGACTTTTGTTTCTAAATGTTGCAGAGTGCTTTCCTTTGGTATAAAACATGAAACAGACTCCCTGGTGGCACTGAAACTAAGTGGCAGTAACTCCTTTGCTTGCGTTGAGTTGTTCCGGTTTCAGTTTTATGGAAAGGACTTCTGTACTTTAGGATGTAATCCTATACACACTTTCCTGTGAATAAGTCTCATTGTACATAATAGGACTTCTGAGTACACATGCATAGGATTGCACTGTTATTCTGTTTTCAGAGCAGTGGTAAATTTTACTTGGCTCTACCTGTATACCCCATGTGAAAGTCTTTTTCTAACACATGCTGAAGTACAATGGAGAAAGCTCTCTACAGTAATGATTAGGATTATTCTGCAGGGATTTTGGATTGTGTTTTTTTTTTAATGCATTAGAAGAGAGTTAGCAGAAAACACACCCTCCTCAAGAGAAAGAAAGAAAAACGTCCAGCTACCTCAAATGGCAGTAACAAACATCATCATTCCATTTTGGCATTATTGTTCAATCACAGTGGTGTTGTTCTTGGGTTTTTTTTTAATACAGTACAATAGAGCCCACATATTTTTTTCTGAGTGGAGAAAATAGGAGCTTGCAGGGTGGGACTGAACCACTTTGCACACTCAGATATCAAAATGTTAAATCTTATTATAAATTCAAACATTTCTGTGCTTAAAATACTGCAGTTTTGTGTTTCCTCTAATAACTTTTGTACTTGACCATGCCCTTTGGTTACCTGGCCATACCCATGGCCACGCCCTCATGTTGCCTGGCCACACCCTCTTGATCACACCTTCATGTTGCTTAACCATACCTCTTACAAATTCACATGTGTGTCCCTATTTTCATCTGTGAAATGTTGGAGGGTACGGACATTCTTCCATCCCCTCTCCTATTTTTGATGGATTTGGGTGAGCCTTAGATGTTCCCACAAAGATGTGAGGAAGAGCCACAAACAGTGGTGACCTAGAATTCCACTGGGGGCTGTAAATAGAAAGGAGGGGGGCAACAATCAGCCTGTAGCAGGGGTGGTGCTAGATACCGAAAAGATCCAGGGCTTAGGCCCACAGGACCCCCCAAAAAATGCACAAATGTGCATATGCTAATTTACATATGCTCTAAAGTCTCTCTCTGTGTGTATCTTTAAAGGATCCTGTCTCCTAAGGACACCTCTATTTGTAAAAGGGGATGTATGGACAGGGGGGTGGAGGGCAATTGGTTTCAGAAAAAAAACCTCAGGCAAAAAGATTCAGAGGGGGGCAGCAGAAGGTGAAGCACATGTGGGCAAAAAGCCAACTGATCTAGGGGGATCAGATGCAACAGAGATCGTCAGGGCCCCTGTCCCTTTATTTCAGGCAAGTGCCCAAGGACAGCAGGGATGGGGCAGATGGCATCCCAGAGATTCAGGGCTCCAAATGAATGATTCTGGGCTCCAGCCCTAGTGGGCCACCCCTTAACACCGCCTCTGGCCTGTAGGTCTTATGATGCTCAGTCTTGACTAAGCTCAGCACTCTCCTATTTTTAGCCAGCCTGTACATAGAAATTGATGGGCTTTGTGTGAGAGCAACGGAACCTGTGGTAAGAACTTCCAGACGGATTATTTCCCTTACTCTGTAGGAAAAGTGATAATGAAGTTCTCTCCCCCAGAGTACATCTTGAAAATATCCCTTTAAATGCAATATATTATGGAGCCACTAGATGCTGCTGTGCACTACGGGGTGCTCCATGCAGAGAATAGACTCTGGTAAACAAGAGAGGAGAAGCTGAGCAATTAGGAATGCAAAATTCTATTTAGTAGCACTATTTATAATGTAGAATATTCCCAATGACATCCCACTTTCATCCTATCTCAAATCATGCCTCTAATAATCTAAAGCCACATTTTCAAACTTTTGATGCATCTGTGTTTGTTCCTTGTGAGCAAACATTTCTCTCAACATGATCACTTCCTCCCTATTCTCCCCCTCCCACCCATCCTTTTCAAAAAAGGAAAGAAAGAAAAAGAGGGAAGCAACTTGTATAACACATTTAAAAGATGTGCCCAGGAATCAGCAATGCAGGAATTATGTTGAAGCAACCTGAATGGTGCTTTCACTATGCAGTTGCTAAGAGAGTTGTATGGTTTATTACAACATGATCAGTAAAGGAGGAGACCTTTACTACGCTAGTAATGGCTCATGAACTGAATATTCATTTAACTTTGTACTGTGCTGGTGTGGCAATTCCGGCTAGGCGCAGGATCTAGATTACTTATTACCTTTTTATCCCACTCTTCATTCAAGGAGTTGTGGATTGCAGACATAGTAGTACCCCCCACAGCAATCCTACTCTAATAATAATAATAATAATAATAATAATAATAATAAATTTTATTTCTTACCCGCCTCTCCGTCTAGATCGAGGCGGGGAACAACAAAAATATAAAATACACAATACATACTATTAAAACATCTTAAAACATATTAAAAACATCATAAACAACATCATTAAAACATCATTAAAACATCGTAAAAACATCTTAAAGGCAACCTAAAATTCCGCCGGATAGGCCTGCCGGAAGAGATCAGTCTTTATAGCTTTTTTAAATTCCAAAAGACTGGTGAGCTGACGAATCTCCTCCGGCAGGCCATTCCATAATCTGGGAGCAGCAGAAGAAAAGGTCCTCTGGGTAGTACCCGTCAGCCTAGTTTTGGCTGACTGAAGTAAATTCTTCCCAGAGGACCTGAGTGTGCGGGGTGGATTGTATGGGAGAAGGCGATCCCGTAGGTAGCCTGGACCCAAACCATGTAGGGCTTTAAAGGTAATAACCAACACTTTATACTTCGCCCAGAAACTGATTGGCAGCCAGTGGAGTGCTTTTAAAACTGGTGTGATGTGAGCACCCCTAGGTGTACCAGTAACCAGTCTGGCGGCCATATTTTGCACTAGTTGAAGTTTCCGGACTAGGTACAAAGGTAGCCCTATGTACAGCGCATTGCAGAAGTCGAGCCTCGAAGTTACCAGCGCGTGCACTACTGTCTTTAGGTCCTCCGGTTCTAGGAAGGGGCGCAGCTGGCGTATCAGCCGAAGCTGATAATAGGCACTCCTAGCCGTCGCATCTATCTGAGATGTCATTTGGAGCGACGGATCTAGAAGCACCCCCAAGCTGCGAACACAGTCTTTCAGGGGGAGTGTAACCCCATCCAGAACTGGTTGACATACCTCCAAACCCAGATTGTGGCCTTTGACAGCAAGCACCTCCGTCTTGTCTGGATTCAGTTTCAGTTTATTTTTCCTCATCCAGCCCATTACTGCCTCCAGGCATTCATTCAGAGGAGACACACTATCCTTAGCTGACGCTGTTGCTGAAGGCATAGAGAAATATATTTGGGTGTCATCAGCATACTGATAGCACCCCGCCCCATGCCCCCGGATGATCTCTCCCAGCGGTTTCATGTAGATATTAAATAGCATTGGGGAAAGAATAGCTCCTTGTGGCACACCACATAGCAGCTCCTTTTTGGTGGAGCAGCTATCCCCAAGCATCACCATCTGGAACCTACCCGAGAGGTAGGACCGGAACCACTGAAGCACAGTGCCCCCGATTCCCAGTCCCCTCAGGCGTTCCAGAAGGATACCATGGTCGATGGTATCGAAAGCCGCTGAGAGGTCCAAAAGCACCAACAGGGACACACTCCCCCTGTCGGTACTCAGGCGTAGATCATCTGCTAAGGCGACCATAGCAGTCTCAACTCCGTATCCTGCTCTGAAGCCAGTTTGAAATGGGTCTAGAAAATCAGTGTCATCCAAAACTGCTTGGAGTTGGAATGCAACTGCCCTCTCGATCACCTTGCCCAAAAAGGGAAGATTTGACACTGGTCTGTAATTGTTAAGGTCCAAGGGATCCAGGGAAGGCTTTTTTAGAAGCGGCCGTACTATACCCCACTGACTACCTTGTGCTGGTAGAAGCAGGAGTTCATAAGAGCCTAACATAAGAACATAAGAAGAGCCATGCTGGATCAGACCAAGGGTCCATCTAGTCCAACATTCTGTTCACACAGTGGCCAACCAGCTGCCCTCCAACCTACCAGCTGTAGGTTTTTGTAGGAAACCTACAAGCAGGACATGAGTGCAACAGCACCCTCCCACCCACGTTCCCCAGCAATTGGTGTACACAGGCATACTGCTTGTGATTCATAAAACAGGCATTGGGCTATAGGCCTTGTTGAAAACAACAATAATAAATATTGTAAACTACTATAGACAGATTCAAAGCCTGCATTTGTACTGATATGATACTAGACACTATTAAGAGGCGGGGGGAAACTTGTGTGTTAAGACAATTCATTATGATGACATATGTTCAAAACATCTCTGCCCATCAGAAACTTCTGGACATAATGACATAATTTGGTTCTTCTTACCCCATCAGCCTGCTGGTATCTGACTTTTGGGCTACTCCATTCCTTGCTGATCCGTTTACGGTACAGGTTGCACTTTGGAATATATGTGCAGCCAACATCTCCCAGTTCTGGATACAAAATTTCTAGATGCCCTCTGTAAGGAACACAATACTGGAGTGAGATCCATGCTGAATACTAGAGACTACAAACTGTGAGCTGAGCAGCAGCATTCTATGAAGAGTATTCATTTCAATTATATTTAATTTGCCCCAAAGGAAAGCTTCTATCAGATAAATTAAAACAGAATAAAACTGACACTCTTTTGTTCTGTTGTCACAACCTCAAACCCACATTACAATAATTACTTTACACTTTGATATTGAAAATGCAACCTTGCTTAATGCAAAATAGCTGTTAGCATGTTTTAAGCATACATTTGTGTACACGATTAAGGTAATTAATGCGTGGCTAATAGGATCTTTTCGTTCTTTAGTTTATGCCTACAGAGGCATCCTAACATCCTATATTAAACTGGCTAAATAGTTGTTATTTTTCCAGCTTAATGAATCCATCCCTTTGTGATCTGTTCCGCATCACTGAAAGTTTTCTGCCTCCCTCTCCCCCCCCATTTTAATGTCCTATTTAATAAATGCCAAGAAGTGTCCTCTAATTCAGACCTAGAGTAAAAGCCAACATGTCCTACTTACAGTAGACCCATTGAAACAAATGGGACTTAAATTAGTCATGATTAACTTAAGTTCCATTCATTTCAATGGATCTACTCTAAGTAGGATTTCACCCCTAGAAGGGATTTTACTTTACTACACTCAAAATTAGAGGCAGTGCATGTTGGGAGTTGTAGTCTGTAGCGCTATGATATGTTATTGGAATGCAAGCAAAGTGACCTTGGCCAGATGCTGGCTCTGGAATGGGTAGCCTGTGGCCCTCCAGATGTTTTGGCCTACAACTCCCATGATCTTTCACCATTGGCTGTGCTGGCTGGGGCTGCTGGGGGTTGTGGGCCAGGACTTCTGGAGGGCCGCAAGTTGCTCACCCCTGCTGGAGGGAGGGGAGGAGAGGGGAGGTTTGGCCCAGGAGTGGGGGGCTGGTGGCCCTCCAGATGTTGTTGGACTATCACTCCCATCATCCCTTATCACTGGCCATGCTAGCTGGGGCTGATGAGAGTTGGAGTCTAACAACTCTTCTCTCAGGCATTTGGCAGCATATGATGAGGTTTTAATCAGGCCCTGGATTTTTCTTATTGTTGATTCTTTAAAACTGTTTTAGATATATGTGTGTGCTGTCTGTTTGTATGTAAATGGTTTTTATAATGTATTTTTAAGGTTTTAATCTTTGTAAACCGCCCAGAGAGCTTTGGCTATTGGGAGGTATAGAAATGTAATAAATGAAATGAAGCGTAGGCCAAAGTTAAACAGAAAGGAGATGGCAACAGGCCTAGGGCTACCCAGAGATTATGTGACCCTTGTAAAAGGGGTTGCTCAGTCCTGTAGAAGATGGGGAAATAACTACAAGGCTCTTTTCAAAGGAACTGAGTTTTTAGCATAGTGCAACCATGATGGAAAATTCAATGCCAGAAGGCATAACCAGTATTTATCGTTTCAGTTGTCATGGTCATTACAGCATGCATATTATAAATTTAATTTTGTTTTATTTATAAGATGTGTGTTGTAATGACCATAACAATTGAAACAATAAATACTATTTAATTATATACATTATCAACAGTGTTTAAAGACACTTTGTATAGCAAGCAGCTCTACGATTCGCAGAAATGTATTGATAAGACTGAACTATAACCGATGAATTGTGTTAAAACAGAGTTGGGGTGACTATTCAAACTGGGGGTACTTAAAAAAATGTGTGCATCCCTGTTTGAATTAGAGCAGCTCCAATTTGAGAAGGACACATCTCCCTTCAAGCTTCCCTGGGCTCAAATTAGGGTTCATATCCTATAGTATCTACCTACACGAATATATGCAGCCAGAGATCATGAGGCCTGTCAGTTGCAAGTGACAGTTCCAGGCTGTCAAGCATTCACTGCCATGAACTGAGGGCTCACCAGCCCCACGATCCCCAGCTACAACTGGCAGTTCCAGATAGCTTCTCATGGAGCTCCCTCCCTGTCTTGCTCTCTTGCTGTCTGCTACCAGGTACCTTCCCACCCTTTCCAGAGGTAAGGATTTTTTTTTCCCTTGGGGAAGGGGGAGAACAGGTAGGGAGGGTAGGAGTATCAAGGAGGCCGGGAGTAACTGTGCTGCTTGAGTGTGCAAGTAGATCTCTCGAGCAGCCATATTGATTTTTGGGTCAGGCAAGCAGATGTTTGCTCATGATTAATATCAAATTACAACTTTCCAGTTCACTAAATTAGCCTCAGCAAACATTTCCCTCAACTTTTCAGCAGCCACTACAAATCTGAAGACACTGTCCATCACAAATTTATCTTGGTAAAAAAATACAAGTTAGGTTGCTCATTTGCACTGGGCAAATCCCTTTATCGAGTTCATAATTAATTTCTCCTGTTTCAGAATGTGAAGAGCAACACAGTAAATAAAAGACACAGTTCATCTACTGTGGAAGTCAACTCAAATACACAGACGCCATTCTACTAGCATTTTGTGATACCATCTTCCAAGTATTGGGAAGGCATGGTTTGAGATCTCAGCACCAAAAAAGTCTTATGAAAAGGGCTGTGTGAACTCACAGAAGTAATTTTCAAAACAGTTGGACACTTTTAGAAGATGAAAATGTGAGAAGAGCTATGAATTCTAAATTGCCTCTAGTTCTCATTGGGAATACACAACCCATGATTTGTTGGAGTTTTAGCTGTTCAGGAAAAAAAATGTCTTGGGAATGCTGTTCTTCATACTAAAGGGTTTGAAATAATAAAGGCACTCATCCACTAAAGATATATAATTGTACAGGCATGATGACCACAACTGTGCTCTGTATCTAGGCTAGCATCATGTTAGCCATGATGCAGAATGATGTTATAGAACTCCATATTTCTTCCTAAGCAGCCATCTCATGAAAGCGAAACCATGATAGAGACCTTCACTTGCCTGGAGAAGGGATGATGTATTTGTGCCACCAAGAACAGGGAGGAAATGGTAAGGAAAGTGTCAGTACGTACAACACACCAACGACATTCCAAGAGAATATGGATACTTTTATTTTGGCTTACACCTAGCTACAGAGGCAGTGTTAGGGGATGTAAGAATTAGAGAATGTTTCTTTCCCAAATTATATTAAATAAAATACAAAGGACAGAAATTAAAAGCCAGAGAACTCACCCTGAATGGGGGCCCCAGTCTAGTGATAAATGAGGCCTAAAATATGTAAGGAACTCAATGCCCGGGTCATAAGGATGGCATGGGATTAGTAGATGATAAATTATGCTTAGATAGGGATGGCATTGAATAAGTAGGTAACAGATAAATGAGGAATCCTCCCTTTCTGGAAACACAGACTAGGCATAAAAATGTGTCAAAAGAAGAGGTGTCTGCTGATGGGAGAGTAAGAGGTCAAAGTTAAAATGAAGTTAAGGAATGTGTGGAAGAGCCAATAGGAAAATTAGGTAAGGGGATACAACACAACAAGAGGAGGGACTGTAAACCGGGGCGGGGAAAATTATCGGTTTAGGCGGTCGGATAGGCTGTGAACAATCACAGTACCATCCAATGGTGGGAATGAGGATGGAAACCTGCGGCCCGGGTCATAGGGAATAAAAAACGCTGCTTCAATTTAAGGTTGTGCTACCTGCATAGCGCCACCCATCTTGCAAGACTGATTCAATAAAAAGTGCTTTGCTTTCACAAATTTTGTCCAGAGAACTTTCTTTTTACAGGACTTGAAAACAAAGTCACTTCTAACAGGGACGGACCACTAGGGCTGGAGCCCCGAATCTTTCATTTGGAGCCCCGGATCTCTGGGAGGCTATCTGCCCCACCACCCTGCTGCCCATGGGCACTTGCTGAAAGAAAGGTCCAGTGGCCTGATGATCTCTTTTGCCTCTGATCCCCCTGGATTAGCTGGTGTTTTGCCCACATGTGCTTCACCTCCTGCTGCCCGCCCCCCTGGAATCTTTCTGCCTGAGGTTGTTTTCTGAAATCAGATGCCTTCCTCTCCCCTCTCCATACACCCCTTTTTACAAATAGAGGTGTCCTTAGGAGACAGGGTCCTTTAAATACACACAGCGACTTTGGAGCATATGTAAATTAGCATCAGCAAATTTGCGTTCTTTTTTTTTTGTCCTGTGGGCCTGAGCCCCAGATCTTTTGAGTACCTAGCACCATCCCTGCTTAGCTAGATCTGTTGCTGAGGAGGGTTGAATAAATCTAAGGAGTACAATCATTTGACATAACTAAGGGGTACAAATATTAATTTAATGGATGTTAGATTTTTATACACTTCATAACAAATACAGCAGTCAAGAATATCATCCAGAGGGCTCATATGCTCAGCTAGTGAATGTCTTCTGGATAACTCAATCAGCTGTAATCAGGGTCGGTGCTACCATTAGGCCAACTAGGCAGCTGCCTAGGGCGCAGGGCTAAAGGGGGTGCCAGAAACGCCTTGAAAAAAAAATATAGCGCTCTCAAGTGGGAAGGGGGGGGGCTAAATATCTGATCTTGCCTAGGGCACCAAACTGCCTTGCACCGGTCCTGGCTGTAATGAATATAGTAATCATTGTATATTGGTCCAATAAACCAACTTTCAATATCTAACAGTATGAACAGTGCATTCGTGCATTTTGGGAACCTCTCTCTCCTTCACCCTATAAATTAAGGTAACTTGCTACAGTGACAGCTGGGGTGGAAGGTGCAACCCAATAACACTCCTAGGGCACAAGCCTATGCAGCAGCAAGTTTAGACAGATAAAAAGGCCTACAACTCCCAGCATGCCCCACCCAGCTATGCTGGCTGGAGCATGCTGGGAGTTGTAGGCCTTTTTTATCTGTCTAAACTTGCATAGGATTGCACCTTTCAGAACCTATCTTGCGTAATTCACAGTTGGTCTCTTTGGGTCTGTGTCAGGAGGGACACTCACTACACTGCCCTAACTTTCAGGGCAGATGTTGGCTGGTGCAGAGCCTGGGTTATTAAACCCAACAATGCCCTTGTAGGTTATGCCAGGTTATGCAGGCCATGTAGGAGACTTTAAAGATAGAAGGTTCCCTAAAACTTGTTGTTGTTAAAATTTGTGAAACTGGAAACTATAGCCCCTATTCAAAGGGTACAGATTGAAGAAAAGAGCAAGAAAATACACAGAAAGGTTAACTGATCTATATACAGATTGAGAGCATAATTCGTTCTGGAAACGTGCTTGTAATCCAAAACACTTGTATATCAAAACGAAATTCCCCCCAAAAAAATTTGTACAGAGATTTTTAATTTAAGCCGTACTACAGTACTTGTATTGCAAGACGTCGCTTGTATATCAAGTCAAAAAAAATTAAATAAATATTTAAAATTTTGCTTGTCTTGCAAAACACTCTCAAACCAAGTTACTTGCAATCCAAGGTATCACTGTAAGCTGCTACAGGTATCCTTAGGGTGAAGACAGGTAATATTTTTTAGAGCAGTGGGACCAGTTTGAAAAGCACCTTCACTGTATTAAAACAAATATTAAATTTCTCCCCTGGGATGAGCAAATCATTTTGCAAGTTTCCAGATAGTCAGTTTGAACCTGGGAAAGCTGACTGTGTAAGGCACCTATGAGATAGTCTCTGTTATGTCACCAACACAGTCCCTGGAGTGGTTTTGCAATTGTTTTCTAAATATTTGCGATTTTGTGGTGAACATGGAGCTTTGAAAGTCGCACAGAAATTCTGTGGGGCAGCTGGTACAGCATTTCCTGGCCAGAGGAGTCTAGCTGGGGAGTCTACTTCTGATTAAAGAAGCTACGATTTGATGTCACCCCCAAATTATCTCATAGGGTCATAAATTGCTTTCTGTCTGCCTTCTGACAGGATAGATTTGCGGCTTGTGACCTGAGGTGGGGGAAAACGGCGCTGTATTCGGAGACCGGTTTTTACCGATCATTAGAAGCGTTCATGTTCGCTTTCAAATAAAGGAATACATCTGGACTGGCTAATTCGGAATCTCTCTGCAGCATAGTGGGATTTACAATTAACTGTAAGTTGACTATGTTTATCTGGGAGGCGAAAAAGATAAGAAGAGGAAGCCTGAAAGGAGGTCTATAAATCTTTTGTGTTTGGAAGTGTCTTGGAAATATCTATACACAAGGCAAATATGTTTGCAGCATTCTTAAACCTGTGGAATGAAATGGAGAAATTCTAAACAGATTGGAAGTAAGAATCCAGAACTTGAACGTAAACCTTAAAGTGGATCAAACACAAGAACAACGGAATTCGGATTTTTCTACAGGACCGGCAAAGGAGAAGAGAGAAGAAGTAAATAAGGATTTTGGAAACGTACCAGAAATTCACAGAGGCTTTGAACTTTTAATTGGATTGAACTGGCTCGAGAAGAAAGTCCAGAAAAGGGCTGTGACGCACTTTTTAAAATCTAAGATGGCGGAGCCGGAGACTGGTGTGCAGGAATCCACAAAACAACAGACCAGACTGCTTTCATTCTTTGTTCAAAATCTGGAACTTAATGTCTATCCGTTTGACAGAGGAAAGTGATAAGAGACTATATACATGGTCTTTTACTGGGAAAAGATAAAGGGTTGATGTATACTGAACTATTTGTCTAGTCGGAAATAGAAACAATTTCTTGATTTTAAATACTAATGGCAAAGGTAAAGGGAATGCTTATATGACTTATTTGGATTTTAAATATTAATGGTGATGTAAGAGAAATTATTATAATTAAGATATAATTATATTTGGTCTGTTTGGAAATATTTACTTTAAAAAAAATTGTTTTGTTTTGTTTTGTTTTCATTTTGTTTTGTGGAGAAGAAGAAGAAGATGGCTTATGTGTTTCTGCTCTTTTGTCAGCTGTCACTTATTTCTTAATTTCTAGACTTTTCTTTCTTTTTTAAAAAAAAATCTTTAAGATTAATAGTGAAGGAATTTCTGGATAGATAGAAAGAAATAATGAGTAATTGTAATGAGATAAATGTGTTGACTAGATGGTTAGGTACTAGAGAGTGTGGGGGGAAGTACAAAAAACTTTTGTCATGTGGTTATTTACTAATTAGTTTATAGTCACTTTTTACTTTTGGGATTCTTAACATACTGTATTTTGGAATTGAAAACACTATTTAATGAAACTATAGGTTTTCTTTTTTGGTTTATCCATAAATGTTAAATTTAAACTAGATTAAATAGTTGATGTATATTGGGGGAGGGTGGAGACCTCTGGTGTTCGTCCTTTTTTGGCTTCTTTTTTTGCCATAACTGGAAGTGATTTTTTGTTAACAGAAAATGTTTTAAGAATAACTGTGGTTGCTTAAGCTGTGGAGAAGATTGGAAGTCCATTACAATTGTGTTTATTGTTTGTTGTATATGTGTTTTAGTGTTTGTTTGTTTTCATGAATAAAATTTAAAAAGTTAAGGAAAATAAATAAATATTTGAGATTTTGTGTTTATATGGTGAAGATAAACACATACATGCCACTTTCTTTTTCTTTTTTTTTAAAGTTTTAAAAAATGCACACAGCCCACCTGACATACAAGGGAAGGTGCTAGATTGAAGGGTGATTCCATGTTCAGTTTGCTGGAATATATGTTTTAATGCACGTGGTGAAGAAGGCCCACTCCGTAAATACAGCAACCACTGTGAGCACTCATAACATCCTTCCATCTCTTTTCAACTTTACATTTCTTTGTAATTTCTATGACCACGAGCACATATTCACTGTGACTGAGGCCTGATTCACATAATAGTTTTTCAGCCCAGTCATGACCATGTTTACCCCCAAGACAGTTGAACTGAATTCAGGTGGGATTTTCTTGATGACAGGAGTAGGGATGCAGCTATCGCTATGCATGAAGGATAGGTAGAGGTCTCTGAACAGGCCATTGGAGAGCTGGTATTCACCACCCCAGAGCACAGCTCTCTGGGAAACAACACACATAAGAGTGGGTAGGTAGGATCTAGCAGGACAGTGGGTACCTTGTAAAACAAAAATAACTTCAATAAACTTTTTTTTAAGGTATTCCAAAATCCATATTAGGGCAATACCTTTATTAGGCCAATTCAAAGGTTACAAAATACTGTGCAAGCTTTCAAGATCATTAGATCTTTTCATCAAGCAAAATATTACATAAAGTAGGTTGGGAGAGGAGGTGGAGAAAAGTCTGACTTGATGTTGAAGTCATGAAGTCTGCTCTGCATCGTCAGCGTCTTAAGATGGAATGTGGGGGAAGATTGCAGACATTTAACTTAGGCTCCATCAGGTGCTGTGATGGTTTCAGGTTCTACCCAAGATAGGCAGAATGAAGAAACAAACTGGAATGTTTGCTTCCAGTCTAGGACTGCTAGTGCTGGAATAAACAAAATGTACGTTCATCCTACATTCATTCCTTTCACAGACATCCAGTCCTTACTAAACATAGTAGTGCAACCTGGTGGTATATTTAGTTCTTCATCAAAATTAAGAGACTAAGATATTGATTGATGGATTGCATTTCTATACCACTCAATAGCCAAAGCTCTCAGGGCGGTTTTTAAATTCCAGTATAAGAAGCAGCCAAAAGTAAGCACAACTATAACCAACTGATTTCCAAAGGAGAGTTAAGAATGTGCAAACTTTCTTGTACCCCAGCATATAACCGAATACAGCCTGTGTCTTCCAGGGATGTGCCAGCACCCACTGTGTGTAAAATATGCAAATTTTGTTATGTGCAACTGCAATATTCAAGTGAGCTATATTCCTCCAGATAATGGTATGAAAATTATGCACTATTATGATATCCAAAGGGGCTGTGGTTATCACTATGAAAGATATGCTTCCAGTATGACTCTTGTTCCTAAATATGTTACACACCTTTGCCAAGAACATTTGGCATACCACATTGCTGGGCGACATGAACCATGATACACTGAAAAGGACCCCTTGTGTTTCTGTAGGAAGCATCTGAAAATATCAAGGAATAATGAGCTCACCCGCAAAACATGCTGTCCGCATTGTCCAGCTTCTCAAAGATGCACTCCTCCGTGTGCACACCCTCTTGCATACCAATTACAATCAAACCAACTACCAGGAAATACCGGTAAGCAACCAGAGGCTTCATCCTGTCCTGCCAAAAACAAAGGGTATAAAAGTTACAGTTTCTGAAAAACAAGGCCATGTGTTGATCCTGCCTGAATTTTGCAAGTTACAGGAAGGCAATTACTTCCAAGTTCTATTGCCAAGTGCCAAATCCTCTCTCCACATCATTACTTCGCATCTACTGTTGTTACACCTACATGAGAACATCCCCCTTTCCCTGCCACTCACTAAATCACTTTGCTCTTATATAAGGCTTTTGCCAATCTCACATTTAATCCCACTTCTGTCAGACATCAATTGCATCTCTTTACAATGTGTGTACATTTTTTTAAAAGCCCTTGAGTGGATTTTGTCAACAGTGAACTCTTGATATGATTATGAATCTGTTGTGGGAGGATATCCCAACAACATCTGTTTGCCCTACATATGCAAGAATATGCTTTTCACCACCCACATGTTATGCAAGCTAGCAAAATACACCTAGTATATCCTGGTCTTTCTCAAGTGATATAAGCAAAACAGATTAATTGAACAAAGGACTAGTGACACCCATTCAAAAGGACTGGCTTTTTATTGCAGTTACTCATATTGGACCATATGTCAGCCAGTTGACTTTGAAGACTGCCCATGCCTTTGAAATGTTCCTAGAACAGTTCTGCCGATTCACTATGTGGTTGCAATCTATGGAAACTGACTTATGAATCCATGTCATTGCAATACTTGTGTGGCAAAAGGCTTGCCCCATTATCAGTCTAGCTAGCTATAGTGTTTAATCAAGCGGTAAGAGAACAATAACTTATATTTTATTATATTTTATGGTGTTTTATTGTACTTTAATTGTACATCGCCCAGGGTGGCCGGGTGACCGGCCAGATGGGCGATTGATAAATGTAATAAATAAATAAATAAATAAATAACTCCTGCTCACTTATGTGCAAACCTGGCCATTTTATATAGCTTTCGTAGAATATAGTTACTGCCTGCAGTATCTTCAGAGGTTATTATGTTCTGTGGTAATTTTTGCCCACTTGGCAGCACAGCGGAAGCAAGAGTTGCTGACTAACTCTAAGATTCTTTCTTAGACCTTGTAATCAAGCTATGTGTATTATCACTTTGCGATTTTATTTCTTTTTGAACAAAAGTAATTATGGATTATTCTACATTGTTGTGATGAATCTATCAGCTGCATGATTTCAAAAGGTCATGTTAATCTATATATAGCTGTATTTCAGTACTACCAAGTTATCAACGGAATGTATTTAGAACAACCACTACCACCACAAAAATACCCACAGTTATTGAGATTACCTTGTATGGAAAATAAACTATTACAGGAGCCCTTGGTAAGGGTTAATTTACTCTCCTGGCTGCTGGAAGATCTTTGCCTGGTCACCTCATGGCCAGTGCTGATAGTTGGCAAGAACAGGCACTTGGTTGGATTCAGGCTGGGTCCAGCAGAGAGACCAGTCCTCCCAAGAATGCCATTATCTTTGTACTGGGCCCAGGAACCACAAGAAAGAAATCCTCTGATTCAGCTGGAGTGCAATCATGTGAATGTACTAGCAGTGGAGTGGATGCTGGTAGGGCCAGCCCTATCATTAGCCAGAGTGAGGCAACTGCCTCAGGCATCAGGCGCTAGGGCAGTCTTCTAACCTTGGGCCCCCAGATGTTTTTGGCCTAGCTGGCTGGGGCATGCTGGGAGTTGTAGGCCAAAAACATCTGGGGGCCCAAGGTTGGAGAACACTGTGCTAGGGTGTATGTGAGGGGGCAGTAGCAGCACCTCCCCCTCACAGCCATTTCTCCTGAGCCCCCTGGCTGCTCCCCTCTGTTGGAGGACAGAGCTGTGTGTGCACTTCACAGCCTGCCCTGTACCCCATAAGCTAGCCGATTGCCCTCAGGTGCGCTGGAGGGCACTGTCTGCTCACCTGTATAGAAATGAGAGCCAGTGTGGTATAGTGGTTAAAGCATTGGACTAGAACTCAGGAAATCCAGGTTCTAGTCCCCCCTCCTCAGCCATGAAGCTCACTGGGTGACTTTGGGCCAGTCACTGACTCTCAGCCTAACCTACCTCACAGGGTTGTTGTTGTGAGGATAAAATGGATAGGAGGACCATGTGAGCCCCCCTGGGTTCCTTGCAAGAGGAAAAAAGGCAGGATATACGGTAAATGTAATAACCACCACCACAACAGCCAATCTGGCCAGCTGCTGTATGTGGAATGGCAGTGGGGGACCATCTCATCCTTTACCTCAGGCAGCAAAATATCTTAGGCCAAACAGCAGTATCAGCAGCACATGCATAAGCCTTCCCCCTGGTTACCTTTGAACATGTACAGAGTGCTTTCCCTTCCCAACTGAACTCCATATAAGCTAAATGCAGCAACTCAGATAGAGCTAAAAACTAATGGTAGACCCCCTGAGTCAGCAGATATTTACTCTGCTCTATCCTGCCTGAGTATTACTATCAAGGTAGGTAACTGTGAGAGCCGGCTGCACTACCGTGCCACTAACAGCATATTATACCAGTGCCCTGCAATAACTGTTGGATTTCTATTGCTTTTAGGTACATTTCAATATACAGATTTTTAATTACTTTATTTTTTTACCTACAAAGTCCTACAGCAATCTTTTTATCTGTAAATCCAAAGGACTGCACCTGTGACCTTTTGAATGCAAAGCATACATTCTAGTTAAGCACTTTTAAGTCCCAGTTCAATGCAATTTAAGCTCATCAATTGTACTTAAAGTTCGTAACTTCTATTTATTTATTTCATTATTTATTATATTTATATCACACCTTTTTTCCTGCAAGGAACCCAAAGGCAGCTTACATAATCCTCCTCCTCTCAATTTTTTCTTCAAAACAATCCTGTGAGGTAGGTTAGGCTGAGAGTCAGTGACTAGCTTAAAGTCACCCAGTGACCTTCATGGCCCAGTGGGGACTAGAACCCGGATCTCCTGAGCCCCAGACCAACACTCTAACCACTACGCCACACTGGCTCTCACTACACCACACTGCCTCGATTGTGCCCATAGTGTTCATTCTTAATCCCAATCACACAGAACAGTCCTGAAAATGGCCCCTTGGCTGTACCAGGTCCAGACACAGATGGTAAAAAGGGATTTCCAGTGGCTGCCCCACAAAACTGTGGAAGTCCCTGCCCTAAGAGAGTCACTGAAGCTTGAACCTAAGCGTTTCTTGTCCAGGGTAGTTACAGTTAAATAATTAAGGAGCACTGCATGCTATAGAGACCACCTCATTCCTTATTGTATTGTTGCCAAAATTGGTCATTTTCTTACTTTTTAACAATAGCATCCACGCAGCCAGTGCGGTGTAGTGGTTAGAGTGTCCAATCAGAATTAGGGTGAGCCAGGTTCAAATCCCAACTCAGCCATGAAGGTCACTGGGTGACCTTGGGCCAGTCAATAGCTGCCAGTCTAACCTACCTCAAAAGGTTGTTGTGAGGATAAAATGCGTGAGGTGAATGATGCCTTGAGCTTCTTGGAGGCAAGGCAGTTTAAGGTACAATCCTATGCATGTTTAGACAGAAAAAAGTCCTACGACTCCCATGCTGCCTGGGGAATGCTGGGAGTTGTAGGACTTCCCCTCCCCCTGTCTAAACATGCATAGGATTGTGCCCTCATAAATGTAATAATAAATAAAAATGATCCACCAGCTAGAGGACATGGGGACTATTTCCTCATTCTTAGTGACGGGAGTGCCCCTTTGGCAGCTGTTAAAACATATCTAGGGCAATACCACATTAACTCCACAGTGGCAGGGCAGCCCAAGACAACATTTGTCTCTGTTTATTTGTTATTTCAACCATCGTGGTTATATCAACCAAAAATACAAATATGTACACACGAACTCTTCTAAAAGAAGAAGATTAAAACAGGAGTCTCTATCAAAAAGAAACACCCCTTAGAGATCAGACATCCAAACAATAAAATAAAACTAAGACAATACGTATTTAGTTTAAAAATACAATAAATACCACTTACGGTAATACTTTAAAACCATCAAATCAAATCCTTACAATTCACCACACTGGCCTCAACAAAGCTTCTCCTCAGCTTTTGGACAGCCACTGCGAATCTCATGACTCTATAATTTTAGCTCGATCATCATCCTCAGATATATCCCTTAGTAAATTCAGTATAAATTTTACCCTTGCCTCGGAATACAAAGAACAGTATAATAAGTAATGCTGAAGATCCTCTACCGCCTGAGCTCCGCATATGCACAATCTACAGGGTTTTTTACAATAGCGTCCCTCTAAATATTGCAAAGGCATAGACTGGTTTAGACAACACGATAACCCACACTCAAGGGTTGAGTGTGGGTTGTCGTAGAATTGTGGGTTGTTGAAATGCAGGTTATCGTGTTGTCTGAACCCAGCCGAGATAACAAACCGTGGTAAACAACCCGACAACAAACCATGGGTTCTCTTCATGGGTTGTTTGTGGTTAACAAGCGCAGCTGGGTTCAGACAACACAACCCATGTTTCAACAACAACCCCCGGTTCAACGACAACCCACAACCCCCAGTTCAACCCTTGAGTGTGGGTTATCGTGTTGTCTGAACCTAGTCATAGACCAGAAACGCAATGCCAGGAATGCCTTTCTAAATGAAATAAGACAATGCGTATCTGGTTCCCCCACACATATTTAGCAGCAACCCCCGTTAAAAGTCCGGTTCGTACCATTAAAAAGTTAAAAAGTAAACTCAAGGACAAGAAGTACCTGAGCTGAAATGGCAAAATGCATGTGCTGGAGGGGGGTTAACTGTGAATGGTGCGTGCACATTTGAAGACGCTTTTTCCTGACAGGAAAATTCCTGTCAGAGTAACTACTGTGTTGCCAGGAGAAAGGGGGGGGGACCCTAAGTGGAATGGTTTTATTTCAAATTAGGCTAGACTCAGTTACATCCATTGAAAAGAAGTATGATGGCTTTTAGGTCAGCTTGAAAAGAAATGGATTGGCTCCCACCCCACTTTGAATGAATTGGCCCCCAGACAAATCTGGATTTCCACCCTGCTCTCATCTTCAGTAAGCCAACCCTCTTTTTACCTCAGCGACATTTGCTCCCTCCTTTTCTCTCTCTCAGAGCTTCCCTTCTTGTAAGCCCAGTTCCCTCCATTTTCCAGCACCCCTCAGGTTCCTCCCCCTACTGATTCTTTTAGGGTGCAATCTATGCATGTTTAGACAGAAAAAAAAAGTCCTACAACTCCCAGCATTCCTCAGCCAACATGGCTGGCTGGGGAATGCTGGGAGTTGTAGGACTTTTTTTCTGTCTAAACATGCATAGGACTGCTCCCTTATTGACACAAGCTGTGGTGTTATTTAACCCTGCAATAAATTGGTCATGTCGTGCAAACCAGGTCAATGTCTACCTTATAGATGGAGCTTCTTCTTTTTTTTTTACTCCTTGTTAACAATTAGGAATACAGAAGGATAGTTAAGGCTACATTTCTAGGGTTATTCCTAGGAGTAAGCCCCACTGAACACCAAGGCTGTGGAGTCGGAGTCGGAGTCGAGGAGTCGGAGTCGGAGGAAATTTTGGGTACCTGGAGTCGGAGTCGGCAAACAATGCACCGACTCCGACTCCTACTGAATTTAGATTGGAATTTTAAAAAAAGCAAGTTTAAATGTCCCAATTCACAAACAGTTATAATTAATGACTTCTGTTTTATAATAAATGCCCCTCCTGGATCCTCCCACTGCCCTATCTTCAGCAGCAGATCAGCACACAAAAAGGAGAAGGCTTCTGCCCAACTACCTCGCATATTAATTAATTAATTAGCATATTAATACAGAGGAGTCGGAGTCGGGGAGTCGGAGTCGGAAGTACAAAAAACTGAGGAGTCGGAGTCGGAACATTTATCTACCGACTCCACAGTCCTGCTGAACACGGTGGGAAGTACTTCTGAGTAAACATGCTATAAGATTGCACAGTAAAGGAAGTTTAAGTTAGGGAGCCAGTGTGGCGTAGCGGTTCGATTGTTGGACTGGGACTCGGGAGACCTGGGCTCTAGTCCCCCCTCAGCTATGAAGCTCACTGGCCTCTCTCGGCCTAACCTACCTCACAGGGTTGTTGTGAGGATAAAATGGAGAGGAGGAGGAGGATTATGTAAGCTGCCTTGGGTTCTTTGCAGGAAAAAAGCAGGATATAAATAAATATAATGAATGCACCCTGAACAAACTTGAATTTGTGCTTCTATGTAAGTATAACTAACATGCTAGACTAAGTAGTAAGTATAACTAAAAGCCTTTATACGCTTTTCATTCTGGGAACAATAAAGAGAAAACCATCATGACCATGGAACCAGCAGTTCAAGAAATAGAATGAGGCTCTCCCTTAAAATTTTCATCTAGTTTCCTGAAAACCCTGAGTAAGAAATGGGGAGACAGCGCCCAAATACAGGCAAAAAGGAAGAAAAACGGGGGGGGGGGAGAAGGCAGCACCTCAAAACAGGACAGAGATGCAGGAAGCTTTAATAACAAATAAAATGCCCAATGCGTACCTCCATCAAGGGCAAGGGATAGAATCTTGTCTCACTGAAGTAGCATAGCTAGTTATATTCCTTTGCCTCTGAGGAAGGCATGTGTCAAACACAACAGCATTATTTACCTTTGTTAATAAACTTCCCTATAGTTTTGCAATGTTTTGAAACTTTACTTCCGTTTACCTTCTCCTATAGTCCCCAGAGCCCCTATTCATTTAGCACTGCCTCCTGAGATGACCCAAAGGGTGTCCCCGTGATAAAACTAAAAAAACAGTTAGCATACCTTTATTTATTGGGATTGACTAAAGCAGCACAAAGTAGCGAACAACTTTTCAAGCTCAACCAGGCTCGTAGCCAGAAATATTATGATGAGGGGGACTAAGGTGGGTAGAATCGTTGCAGAAGAGCAAGAACATGCATACAGGTAGCCTATTAATAATTTGGGCTAATATGTTTTAAGACATTGCATTAAGCCTTCTATACTAATAGCAAACTCATTCTCCAAGTGCTGATCTTTATGTAACCAAAACAGCACCATCCACACACACAAGGGTTGCGGGGAGGTGTCAGCAGGCTTGGGGAGAACTGAAAGGTTTGGAGAAGTAAAAAAAAAAAACGTTAGGGGGGGAACCCTAAAGAGGGGGGAACATCCAATGAACAAGCTCAGAAGCCACATGCTGCTGTGCATGTCGGGAAGGGAAACAAAAAACCAGGGGCAGTGGAGATGGAACAGAGTATCCTGGAAAAGGGCATGGCTGGCTGGCTGGCTGGCTGGCAGCCTGAATAGGACACTTCACACTACTATATTTTGTTACAGGTCCTATTTATTACTACTTAATGAACATATACATAGATATGGCCTGCATGTTTTCCCTTATATCTCCCCAAGTAAAAGGGCTATAGACTTAGATTATTATAGAGGGCAACCAAAGCCATTTCCGTGCCAAAACCCAGCCTGAACCCCGACTGAAATGGATCTAGATAATCAGTCTCATCCAATAGTGCCTGGAGCTGGTTGGCCACCACTCGCTCAAGGACCTTGCCCAGGAAAGAAACATTTGCCACTGGCCTAAAATTTATTAAGATCTTCCAGGTCCAGACAGGGTTTCTTCAGGAGTGGTCTCACTCACTGCCATTTCTTTCAGGCGGCATGGGACCGACCACTCCCTCTCGCAAGGAGGCATTCATCACCTGTACAGGCCTGTGGCTTCTGCTGGCTCAGCTTGTCCGAGCGTGGAAAGCTAAGCAGGGTCAGGTCCGGTTATTACTCGGATGGGAGACCCCTCCTCTAGTTTCCTGCATTGAGCAGGGAGTTGGATTCGATGGCCTTGTAGGCCCCTTCCAACTCTATGATCTATGAATCCCTGGCCCAGCCAGCTATTCCCTCCCTGCTAGTTTTTATAGGCCAAGAGGGGCAAGGATTCAGTACAGATGTGGTTGCACAAACCTGTCCAAAGATGCAGTGGGCTCATTGTGCTTCATGACAGACCAACTTAGAGCCTATGTAGTGGTTAGAGTGTTGGACTGAGGCTTAGGAGATCCGGGTTTTAGTCCCCACTCGGCCATGATTCTGACTGGGTGACTTTAGGTCAGTCACTGACTCTCAGCCTAACCTACCTCACAGGGTTGTTGTGAGGATAAAATAAAGGAGGACAGCTACCTTGAGTTCCTTGCAAAAGGGAAAAAAGGTGGGATATAAATCTAATAATAAAAATAAAACTTAGTGCACCTGGTGAAATGTTTAAGGCAGAAGAGGAGAGTGTGCCTGCATAAACTGAATGAGAAGCAGTTCTATGGTCCTTCGAACTTCTTAGCTGTTGCTTTTTCTTGTAATGAGAATTTAACGTGTGGGTCTTGCACTTTGGGTCTACAGTACTAACTGAAATACATTTTCAAAACTTGTGTTGTTGTGAATAGACAGTGGAGTTAGAAGGGGGAAATTATTTCCCGCACTGCTACTTTAAGAATAACCTTACATAGAAAGCATAGAAAAGATCGCTAAGGTTAGGCTATAATCCTTATTTAGGAACACAAGCCCCATTGAACAGAAATACTTATTTCTGAGTAAACAAGCATAGAATTGCACTGTAAGATTTATCTAGGAGTAAGTCCTATAGAACTTAGTGGGTGAGGCTTACTTCTGGGTAAACATGCACAAAATTGGGCTACTAATCTTGCTTCTCCTTCCCTTCCAAGTCCTGAAAGGCAAAGGTGATAATCAAGTCTTCTCACATCTCCCTGATGCTCTGTGCAGTGTGTCCTTTGTTAGCATTTTTAGTTTACTCAGGTGTAAAGTCCACTGAATTCAGTGGAATTTGCTCTCAAGTTGAGTGCACTTTGGGCTGCAGCCCTTCAAACATCTGGTTTTGTCTCCCTGGTTTTACCCTGCCTGCTTCCTGATGGATTAGGGAGAAGCCATCACACTCACAAGAAGAAACGCTGCTCCCTTAAGGCTGAAACCCTAAACACACTTACTGGAGAACACAACAAAGTCTTGTGGCACCTTAAAGAGTAACATATTTATTCTGGCATAAGCTTTCGTGGACTATAGCCCACTTCATCAGATGCATGGAGTATTATGGAGAGTTTGAGGTTTACATACGGTGGAGGGGGGGGGAAGAATTGTAAACAGTGAAGTCAGGAGGAAATAAAATGCAAAAAGTGATACATTATGAACAGTGGTCAGTCACACTTTTTTGTATTTATTTTCCTTCTGTTCGTCTTTAAGTTGCCACAAGACTTTTTGTTTTGTTTTTGTTTGCTGCAATTGACTAACACGACTACCCTTTGGAAACTGTTACTAGAGAAAGTAAGCCCCATCAAACTCAGCGGGACTAACTTCTGAGTAAACACGCTTAAGGATCGCGCTGCTGCAGTGCGTGTGTGCCGCCTATTAAGTGACAGGCCCCCCCGCTTCTGGACATTTGTTACCTGGGACTGAGTGACGAGTCCAAGCAGGGTTCAGGGGAAAGTTCTCTGCTGGGAGCAAGCGAATAATTCCCCGGCAGCTGTATCGGCTGTTAAGCACCCAGTTATTATGTAAACTCGTCCAGACGGACAGCTGGCAGGTGCAAGCAAGGGACAGCCAAAAAGAAAAGGGAAAAAGCTGGTGCCGATTGGCTTTTGCAACTATCCTTCATATTTCTCAAAGCTGGCAGTTGGAGAGAGATTCCAAAGCTCTCCCCGCCCACTGGTGGGGTTCCAATGGGGTTAGAAGCTGAACATAGAAGGGGTGGGCCTTTTAGAATTGGCCTAGGAAACCTTTTGGCCTGCATTCAAGCTACAGCTGGAGAGATAAGGAAGGGGGAAGGGAGGAGGTGGACACAGACTGGAAGAAGAGAGCGCCGGTAAGAAAAGAGGAGCAATCCAATCTAGCGCGCGTCGGAAGTAAATCTCCACTGAGTTTAGTATACAGTTGCCAATTTGTGATTATAAACCAGACCCTTTTAACAGCAGTTTAATTCTGCTTCCACCAGCTGGGGAATAATGTCTCCATGCCATGCAAAACTTCTCCTTGTGATTTCTCCATTTCAGATTTCTCCTAAAGAGACAGAAGTAGGCCAGGCTGTTTGTTTGTGTGTGTTTTCCCTTCTGGCCAGTTGATAACCATAAATTCAGTCGAACTTATTCCCAAATAAACCTGCATAGGATTGGCAATCCATGACTGCAGTTGTAAACAAATAACCAAAATTTATTTAAATGTGGATATTAAAAATGAAGTTCATTGATAGTGTAGTTCCAAATAACATACAATGGAACTTACGGTAAGTAAGTTTTTATTTATTTATTTATTTATTTATTTATTACATTTATCAATCGCCCATCTGGCCGGTCACCCGGCCACCCTGGGCGATGTACAATTAAAATACAATAAAACACAATAAAATATAATAATTAAAACAATATTAAAAAATTCTCATTAAAAACCTAACCCACCCCATATTCCCGCCTGAACAGCCATGTTTTTTAATGCACGGCGGAAGCTCATCACGGAGGGGGCATGGCGAAGGTCACTAGGGAGGGAGTTCCATAATGTGGGGGCCGCCACAGAGAAGGCCCTCTTCCTAGTCCCCACCAGCCTGGCTGCTCTGGCTGATGGGATAAGGAGAAGGCCGTCCGTGGCAGACCTTGTTGAGTTAAGTTCCATTTTAAACGCACTTAACTTCAAAATGTACTGTTATTGCTATCAAGGTATTAAAGTTTTTGAGCTGGCGGAATCTGACATGGGAGAGAGCATCCCATTTGATTAGGCTATGCCTTTAAAAAAAAAAAAACCTCTTACACTGCTATCCTATGTATGGTTATTCAGAAGTACGGTAAGTCCCACTGAATCCAGAGAGTCTTACTCTCAAGTACAGTAATACCTTGGATTGCAAGTAACTTGGTTTGAGAGCGTTTTGCAGGACAAGCAAAATTTTAAATATTTTATTTATTTATTTTTACTTGATATACAAGCGACGTCTTGCAATACAAGTACTGTAGTACGGCTTAAATTAAAAATCTCTGTACATATTTTTTTGGGGGGGATTTCGTTTTGATATAAGAGTGTTTTGGATTACAAGCACGTTTCCGGATCGAATTATGCTCTCAATCCAAGGCATGACTGTATATAGGGTTGCAGTCTTAGTAGCTCGTAAGATAGCACACACACACAATTTCCTATTAATAGGTCACAGTTTAATATATTGAGAAATAAAATTAATAACAGGTATATTACAATTATCTTATTAAAATATTTTACCCTGCCAGTCTAGAAGTACAGGACTATTAACAGCATGAACCAATGTGGCTGCCCGTAACCCTCGAACTTGGAGGATTATGGGGCATCCTATCAAGGATGGAAAGAGCGCAGAGGTGAAGGTCGCCTTCGCACTTCTCCCGCCCTGCAAAAGACTTAGACAGCCTACCGTATTTCGTCCACCTAAGACTCTTGTGCCTGAGCTGCTGCCAGGATACATCATATCCCACCGGAGCCTCACTCCTCCGCTCCCTGTCCGAGCTGCAGCCAGCACAGGTTTTTCCACACTGACTGTGAGAGCGGAGGGAGGGCGCTCTGAATTCAGAGTCCCAGCTCTGACCTTGAAGCATGTTTCCAAGGTCAGGACTCCCAAATTATCCTATGGCAATCTAGACAGTGTATAGCAGCCATAGGATTGCACCCTAAGATGGTTAGAAATCGGTCAATTTTTTTTAAAAAAAAAAAATCCATAAAAGCAGTTTATAATACTTTCATCATCATCATCACCTTCAGAAATAAAACACGAATCAACAAAAAACAGAAGGGTGTATGAGGGCACTGGAAGTGCAGAGAGGGGCCGGAAAAGCCAGGACTGCATCCACTTTCAAAGCCACCAAGCCCAGAGGCAGAACAGTTCTTTGGGTTACAATGTTGTGGCAGCTGCACAAACTGCTGAGAAAGCAGCCCAGGGCAATTAAGAAATGTTCAAGAACTATTGGAAACCAGCAGAGCAGATAACTTAAATGGTCCCCAAGAAACTGTGCTTTGTGTTCTCACTATAGGGCTGCCTAATTCAAAATGGCAATGGATGCTGTGGCGTAACCCCACAATTCAGTTCCCTGGTGTATGTCTGCTTTAGTATGTTTAGTGAGTATAGAATGTTGAACTGAATGGGTGTGGTTTGTGGTGTCTTGGAAAGGGTGGGGGGAGGAGTATATAAGGAGTGTTTGAGTGATGTCAGAGTCAGTTGAGTAGTGTGCTGGGGGAATAGAGTGAGTTGTTAGTGTAGTGTGTTCGGAGTTGGGGAGTTCAGTGTTCTCCAACCTTGGGTCCCCAGATGTTTTTGGCCTACAACTCCCAGGGCATGCTGGGAGTTGTAGGCCAAAAACATCTGGGGACCCAAGGTTGGAGAACACTGGGTTAGTTGGATTATTCGTGTCTTGTCTGTCAGGAGTTTTGAGAGAAATCAGTGCTTGTCTGAAGAGTGAAAGTATTTAGAGTTATAGGGACTTAGGTTAATTACAAAGTGTTTGGTGTAGGCAGGTTTAAAGTTATTTTCTGGAACTAAGATTTTGAGAATTAAAATAAACTTATTTTTATTTTGTTTGCTACCCAAATCCTACGTGTCAGCTTGGGGTTATTAACCTGCATTACTGTTAAATCTACACACACACACCTTTGTACCCACAGTATCATAAATTTGAAATAGATCCTTAATGACCTGTATTAATCTTTTCCTTCCCCCATTGGTAGGGGAAAGATTTCATTTGACCCTCCCCTCAGGTTTTTAAGTGTTTGTGCTTAGCCTGAGAAGGGTTTATGCGTCTAGTCCTAGTGTGAAGGGATTGTGTCTTCGCAGATGCTTATACCCTTTTAAGAGTTGAGGTATAGGGGGAAGCTCAAAAAGTTCCACAACATCTGGTAACATGCTGTGTGCATCTTCTACACCAGCCTTCCCCAACTTGGCACCCCCAGATCTGTTGGATTGCAACTCCAATAATTCCCAGCCAGCTTCTTTTCCTAAGTTTAAGGGGGGGAATTTTTAGGGGGTATTGCAGCATGTGGGGAGGGGAGAGTTGACCCCTTCCCAGCTGCAATCCCCCTTACAAAAATTTCCTCTTGCATGTCAGTTAAGCTGTGTGGGGGGGGAAACAAAAACCCTTGCATTGGCACCAGTTGACACTGAGGGCTCTGGGGAAGAGACCTGGGGCCAGCACCCTATGGGACCAGGCCTACAACACCCTGGTGGCAGCCTACACCTGAGGATTATCGGCAAAGAGTGCTTTGCAGCCTCTCCTACCTCACAAGATTGGAAGTGCAGACACACTGGTTTGTCACATAAAGTTACACAGGTGGTGACTGAGGATCAGGAGTTCTCTGCTGTAGTGCCCCAGTTTTGGAACGCCCTCCCCAGGGGCGTGCATCGACCACACACTCTTAAGCGTTTCCATTTCCAGTTAAAAATAAAAATTATTCACCCAGGCCTTCTAGAGTGCAGTCCTGTACATGTCTACTTAGAAGTAAAACACACTGAATTCAATGGTGCTTACTCCCAAGTTAAGCATGTATAGGATTACAGCCTACAAGTAAATAGATGTACAATTTTTAAAAATAAAATAAAGTCGGTCCCATGTTGTTTGGGATTAAAGAGGATCCAAGGTTTGAAAAGACTGAAGACATATAGATTTCATAGATCATAGAGTTGGAAGGAGCCTACAAGGGTATTGAGTCCAACCCCCTGCAGGAAACTGGAGGAGGGGTCTCCCATCCAAGTAATAACCAGGCTTGACCCTGCTTAGCTTTCCACACTCAGACAAGCTGAGCCAGCGTAAGCCACAGGCCTTCGACACTGGGTACATCCAGACCTTTTGTTTGCCTTTCTTTCCTCCTAATGTCTGCTTATGGGGATGTAGCCAAGATTACAATCCAGATACTGTTGTCCTAACCACTGGACAACTCTCCTTCTATTATCTTTTCACTATTCAGCATAGTGCTCAGTATAGAAGAGCCCTTAATACATCTAAATACATTAACGGGTTTTTTTGAGGCACCTGCACTCCCGGTCTTGCCTCTGGTAGTAATGATATTCACTAGATCATGTGGCTTTGACTCAGGGCTGCTTCACACCTTTGCATTCTTTTCCATCCCATTTCCTTTGACAACTCTCCACTCCCCGGTCACATGCAAGCCTTTTCAGGTCCACACAAATATCCATCTCAGCCTTCCCCGGCCTGGTGTCCCTCAGATGTCTTGGACAACAACTCCTTCCATCTTCAGCCAGCATCGCCAAAGGCTCCAGTGGCTGGGGATGGTGAGAGCTGTGCTCTGCAGGTGTGTTGGACTACAATTCCCATCCTCCCTAGCCGGCAAAGCCCATGGCCATGCTGGCTGAAGATGAAAAGAGTTGTAGTCAAATACATCTGGAGGACAGCAGGCTGGAGAAGGCTAATCTACACCCTTGAGGGAGCAACCCTATTTTTCCGAAGGAGCACTCCGAATATCCAATGCTCTGCCAGCAGAAGGAGCCGCAGAGCAGAGGCCAACTTTGCCCCTCCGTCCTCTTTTGTGTTGCTTTTATTATATTTATATCCTGCCTTTTTTTTCCTGAAAGGAGCCCAAGGCGGCTTACATAATCCTTCCGCACTCCATTTTATCCTCACAACAACCCTGTGGGGTAGGTTAGGCTGAGAGTCCGTGACCGGCCCAAAGACACCCAGTGAGCCTCATGGCCGAGTGGGGACTAGAACCCAGATCTCCCGAGTCCCAGTCCAACACTCTAACCGCTAGCTACGGCACACTGGCTCTCTCTTTTTCCACTAGTCCTGCTTTTGAGCATGTCTAGTGGAGTCGCGGAGACAGGAAGTGGGAGGATTTAGGATCCTGTGTATCCTCAGCGCGTCCCCTCCCCACCCCTTTCCCCCTCATTTGCATCCTCACCCAAAGTTGGAGCTCTGACCTTGGGTGAGGATGCCGCTGTGGCTGCAAGGGGCAGCAGGAAACATCCCTGTTCAGATTTCCCCTCCCGAGGTCCTAGGGACAACTCCGAAATATCCTATAGTCTCTGGGTCGCTCTCCTAGGGACCATATGACTGCTCCCTAACCCACTCTTCATTTTGCTTTATATAACTTATTTAAAATACTTACAATATTTTAATGCAACCACCTTCCTACCACACGAGGCGAATAAAGACCTGTAAAACAAAAAATGCAACAACAGTGCTAACCAAACAACTGCATGATAAAGGGACTGGAAACAAGGCCCTATGAGGAGAGACTGAAAGAACTGGGCATGTTTAGCCTTCAGAAGAGGAGACTGAGGGGGGATATGATCGCACTCTTCCAGTGCTTGAAGGGTTGACACACAGAGGAGGGCCAGGATCTCTTCTCGATCATCCCAGTTTGCAGGACACGGAATAATGGGCTCAAGTTACAGGAACCCAGATTCCACCTGAACATCAGGAAAAATTTCCTGACTGCTAGAGCAATAAGACAATGGAACCAACTACCTAGGGAGGTGGTGGGCTCTCCCACTCTGGAGGCATTCAAGGTGCGGCTGGACGGCCATCTGTCAGGGATGCTTTGACCTGGATTCCTGCATTGAGCAGGGGGTTGGACCCGATGGCCTTGTAGGCCCCTTCCAACTCTACTTTTCTATGATTCTATGCAAGGATTTCTGTATATTCACCTGTGGAACAGATGCCTAGTGCTTGTGGGGCTGCAGAAGGTAGCATAAATGTTTGTGGGGGGGGGTGAGTTCAAAGGTTTGAGAAACACTGCACAATCCAAAAAACCTTGTACACACAGAGCTATAATAATGAAGGTCCTTTGCTCCCCACGGCGTAAAACCAACTTTTACACCAGAGTGAACATTGGCAAGTAGTCACTTTTTTTTTTTAAGGGGGAGAATCTCAGTATAGCAGCGTTTAGATTTTGCACTTAGCACAGCAATTTGTTTGAAAGCCAAATGACCATCAGCTAATGCTATCAAGAACCCTGGGGCTCTTACCTAGTAGGCACTCTACTCTAAATGCACACGCATGTTTTTAAATTATTGCTGTATAGGGCCCACAGCCGCTCCCAGTGGGAATAGGCCGTGCCATTTACTGTATCACTAGGCAAAAAGCGGGGGGGAAAGAAGAAGCTCTCTACAGAATTCTCTGACACGGTAGAGTGAGCTGTAACCCAACAGTACAGGAAATGTTGGTTCCATCACAACCAAATCTCTCACAGGCATTAAAAACAGAATCCAGGAAAAACTGGGTCTAAAATTATGAAATTATCACTTATTAAACATACTCTTAAGTGGGGTGGGGTTTATTTGCCTTCCATGCATGTGTTAAGAGTGGAGTTACATGCAGTTCTTTACTTTTCTTGATTAAAAATCTTTCTTTTACTAATCAAAAATAATGTTTTCCCTACATTCTGAGCCCGATGTTTTTTTACTCAAGCATTCGCATGTAACAATAAGCCAGGAACCTTGGCTTAATAAACCATGATGTGAATGAGCTGTGTGCTAGTACATGCAGTGCATTCACTTCCGCTTCACTCCTCCCTTCGTGCAAGTGGATAAACAAACCAGGGAGGGGATAGCTTTGTGTGACATCCAAACCCACAATTGGGGTTAAATGCACCCAAACAAGCCATGATAGTAAACCAGAGTTTGTTTGTTGGCTTATGAATCCTGGCTTGTTTGGGAGCACTAAACCATAATTCTGGGTTTGGCTGTAATGTAAAGCTATGCTCTTCCTGGTTTATTTGCTTGTACAAATGGAGGCAGTGAATGGGCTGTATGCACCAGCATGCAGCTCTTTCACATTTATTAAGCCAGGATTCCTGGCTTATCATTACATGCAAATGTGGCCAGTAAATTAAAGCGGGGGGGGGGGGCATTGCTAACTCTTAAGGTGCTGTTTGTACATTCCAAAGTTGGCAATCTCCTCCTGACTGTCTCCTAAAAGTTTTTAAGTGTACTGGAATTTAAGCAGTTCTACATGGTTTGAAAACCCAGGCAAAAGATTTACCGTTGTCACCTCTGGAAGAAATTAATTTTATTCCAACTCTGTATGAAGTCATTATTTCCTTTTATAGAGTCCACTGCTACCTGTCTTAAATTAGATAAAAGGCACCCTGTTCTTACAAAAGGCAAAATGTTAATTAACTCCTGCTCAAAAAGAAAAGGTATGAATATGACGCCTCCTATCTCATCTCTGAGCAAAATCAGTCCCCATGGGATATTGTATCCCAGAAAACTGCAGACTCCTTACAAGCTCTGGATGGAAAGCAGATATCCTATTTGACCCTTTATTTAGGATAAATAGTCATGCAGAGCTGATTTTCCCCCCTCAGGTTTTCTCATCACCCGTGCTGGCTCCAGGTTTTTGAGGGCTCTTGAGCAAAACACCCTTAATCGGGCCCCTCCCTCAGTGAGTCTTTTATTGTGTTCACCAGAAATAATCTGGGAAGCAAGAAATATTTTGACTGACCTTGGACTCCAAAAAAATAAAATAAATCCTCCCCCTTCCACAAATCCAAATGACATTGCATGTGGCCTGGATCCCACATGCATGATCATCATTTGATGATTGCTACATACAGTGATGCCTTGCATGTGTGAATGAGAGAGAACTTTTGTACAAGCCCCAATGCAACATTCCCCCCCCCCAAAGGAATCAGTTCGCACATTCCGCTGCCAGCAATTAAGTGTGCAGTAAACAAATGTACAGAAAGTCAGCGGTGCAAATGCATGCTTGAACCAGCCCTGTGAGTCAGGCAAGAGTTATGTGCGATTTGCCCCCATATCCATGATTCTTCCATCTTCCCTTTGGGGAGGAGGGGGGGATGGATGGATCACAGGGGTCAGGTGAATTGCACCACGTTGTGTGTTTTTGGATTCAGAACCTTAGCAGACATTGTAACTGTGGAGAAAGCCTGACACGAGTATACATGCACACGCACACACCAGTCTCCTTCCAAGGGGGAGGGGGGCGAGGAAGGGAGATTGGGTTACAGGGAAGCAGCCAGCCGGACCGGCATCCCAACAATGGAGAGTATTGGTTGGAATCCACAAAACCCAGGAAAGGACCATCAAGACCATCAAACTAACAGGGCAGTCTCAAAGAGCTGTAAAGTACCCAACACGTCACCTATTCCTTCCCGGGCAGGAATAAGCCTTGAGGGCGGGGAGAGCGGGGAAACCCAGGGGTAGAAAACCCCTCTCCCCTCCTTTTGCTGGTTGTTGGGAACACGGGGTGCTTTTGATCAAGATCCATCCTCCAGCAGCGGCTGGAGTAAGCTGTTCTCCTCCTCGGATCGGACAGACCCGGAGCCAGGCTGAAATTGACTAGCGTGAAGTCTTTAGTCTAAGGTAACTGACTAATCCCAAAGCGCTAGCCTGGGAGCCTGTTCATTGATAAACTTGGGGGTCACGTCAGGTCATATTGACGTTGTAGTATTCCTAGAAAGCTGTTATTTCCGCTCCATATATTGTGTAAATAAATAAAGCCTTATTTAGTCATTCAAAGGGCTCTAGTTTCCTCGTGTGTGCAAACCTCCTAGTCGGTTCCACTTGCTTGTACGGGCTGTAACTCAGTGCCGGTTAATCCGTTAAGTGCCGAACTCACGCATAGGACCCGGGTGCTGGTCCTTCACAGTAACCCTGAGGGAAACTCGTATAGGAGCCTCCTCTTCTTACCAGGACTTTGGCTGGCTAGTCTTCTGCATCACCCCAGGTCAGTGCCAGTAATTTAGAACTTGGAGCAAAGCAACAGTAGCTGTGCCAGTGAGTGGATGAGTGCTTGCTTCCCTGGCGAGTGTCTCTGGAGCTGGATGCTTCAATGCTTTTTTGCTTCAGTGGACAGGTATCCTCTTTTACAAAGGACAGTCCTCTATCTGAAGGGCTGCCTGAGGACTGTCCTCTATTTTGAAGGCATCCTCTGTTTGAAGGGCTGCCCAGTCCAAGCCCAGTTTAAAGGTAAAGAGCCAAAAGAAGGGAGAGTAGGAGGGCCCTTGAAGAAGTTGCCCACCCGTAGCACCTGGACAGCGGATTGAGCAGGACACACAGGTCATCGTGGCCTCCCACACGCTGGTGAGATGTACTGTGTTTCTATTTAAATTATAATAATTTCTAAAGTTGCATCTCTACATATGCATTAGCATATGCAAACGTCATGCAAATTGGCGTTCTCTCTCGTCCTCTTTTTTTGGCAATGCGTAAGTGGCCATCTGACAGTCAAGGTTAGATTCTCCAAAGCAGGGGTGGGGAACCTCAGGCCCACAGGCCACATCCAGCCCTCCGGGGGGGGGCCAGTCCAACCCTCTGGGCTTCCCCAGATGGCCACGCCTCCACCCCCTTGCCCAACCCCCTTTCGCCTGACTGCCGATTGTGTGGTGGTTTCCTGGGTTATGCACAGTTTGTACTTAAAACTTAAGGTTATAAGGGAAATTATTTAATTTCTGAAGATCTATTAACTAAGCTCTGACCGTGTATAATGGCAAATTGCTGTGATACAATAAAGTTGTTGTTTCATAGATTTCATAGATCATAGAGTTGGAAGGAGCCTACAAGGCCATCGAGTCCAACCTCCTGCTCAATGCAGGAAACTAGAGGAGGGGTCTCCCATCCAAGTAATAACCAGGCCTGACCCTGCTTAGCTTTCCACACTCAGGCAAACTGAGCCAGCGTAAGCCACAGGCCTGTACCCTTGTTGTACCCTTCTTTTTTTTAATTTAACTTAGTTTGTACCCATTCTAAAGGACTGAAATGCCTCTCCTAAGGCTTAGTTGCTGGCAGCAAGAGCTTTAAGCTAAAATGGGCTGGTATTCTGGCCCCTCTCCTTTTCCTTTGGCCCTGCCCACCACCAGAATGCGGCCCCCGAGAGCTTCTCTGAAATTGAATGTGGCCCCGGGGCTGAAAGAGGTTCCTTACCCCTGCTCCAAAGCATGCTCTGCTTTGAACATGGCTATAACCTCACCAATTGCACAATGACGGGCCTGACACATATTCTTTTTTTCCTCTTTCCTGCCTGCCTCTTTAATTGTGAATACTGAAAGGTGAAGCCTGAGGCACCCTGAAGTCTTTGCAAGTTCAGAGCAGAGGAATCTTTCCTATGCGCCTGTACCAGAGGCCATACCTAAAGCTACTGACAAATGCATGGCACAGATGAGATGAGACCTGTACAAAATGTAACTGAACGTTCCAACCAGTGCCCGTACGGTGCTTCAGGCACAGCATAAGGTAATTTTAAATAAACCCAACTGGTTCGCAGCTTATGTCTGGCAGCCGTGCCAAATTGCTTTGGCCGGGGTGTAAACACAACACATAACATTTCTGGCAGCGGATTCGCTGCAACAGCCGTCAGCCAGCACTACAGATTAGCCACAAGGATTTTTACCTGCCAGAGTTTAGGCTTCTGGATTTTACTTGCACCATTTGCTAATGGGCAGCTGTACTTGGTCATGCTGGATTAAAGTTTAGCAATGTCACGAGCTAGAGAAGAAGCAGATGAGCCTGTGACGAAGTTTAGAATGCAACAGCTTGATCCCCACCCCCAGATAAAGATGTTCTTAAAGATGTATTCGTGGTATGTGGAATGTATCAAACCTATATCTCCACTCCTGACTTTATTTACCCCCATCTTGGATAGTCGACCATCTTGGATACTGCTACCACTTTGTCAGGAAACACCGTTGACAAAGAGAACCAGCATTAGCATAGCCGTAGTGGTTAGAGCAGGGCTCTCCAACCTTGGGTCCCCAGATGTTGCTGGACTACAGCTCCCAGAATCCCTTGCCATTAGCCATGGTGGCTGGGTATAGATTCATAGATCAATAGAGTTGGAAGGGGCCTACAAGGCCATCGAATCCAACCCCCCGCTCAATGCAGGAAACTAGAGGAGGGGTCTCCCATCCAAGTAATAACCAGGCCTGACCCTGCTTAGCTTTCCACGCTCAAAGACAAGCTGAGCCAGCGTGAACCACAGGCCCACAAGACAAGTTCTCCTGAGGGGCCAGCATTCACAATGCGTTTGAATGGGAGCTGAACTGGTGCTGAGGTCCAACTAACAGGGCCGCCCACCGTGTTAGATTACTCCAAAAGTAATGCAGAGCTGTTGAGCATTGCATTTGGGATAGTCTAACCTGAAGGGCAGCGGTCGCCAGGTGTCCTCTTTTACAGAGGACAGTCCCCCATTTGAATGTGTCCTCTATTTGACGGGTCGTCCTGTCCTATCCCAATTTAAAGATGCTGAACCATAAGAAATGTTGCCCATCCACACTTAGCACCTAGACAGCAGACCGAACAGGCAGGGACACAGGCCACCTGGCCACACTCTTCCGTGCTGGGAGCTGTAGGCCAGCAACATCTGGGGACCCCAGGCTGGAGAGCCCTGGGTTAGAGTGTTGGACTAGGACTTGGGAAACCTGGGTTCAAATGTTCACTCAGCCGTGAGCCTCACTAATTGGACCTTGGCCCGCTCACCAGCCCTCAGCCTCACCTACCTTGCAGGATTGATGTGAGGGTAAAATGGAGAGAGGAAAAAAACTGAGTATGCCATCTTGAGGTTTTTGGCGGTAAGGCCGCATACAAATGAAATGAATATAAGATAAAACACACTTTTGCATCTGCACTATTTGAGCTCACAACTATCTAATAATCCCTAAGCTATCTACATGGGGAAGCATCTTGCAAGGTCTTGTTCAAGGCTGAAGATTTTTAATGGACACTTGACTGCTGTGAGGTCATCAGTGTTTTTGTGTGGCTTGGCACAAGGAGAAAAGAGTGGGGCTTTTCACATTTTACGCTGAAACATTCCAGTTCAGGTATCGGCAACTTCTTCCAAAGTTACAAATTCTTGGAAATAGGATTTTAGGTTCTTCCCCCTAGTGCAGTGTTCTCCAACCTTGGGTCCCCAGATGTTTTTGGCCTACAACTCCCAGCATGCCCCAGCCAGCGGCTGGGGCATGCTGGGAGTTGTAGGCCAAAAACATCTGGGGACCCAAGGTTGGAGAACACTGCACTAGTGCTTCATTTCTGAAACGAAATGAGGTTGAGACTCAAGAGATGGCTCACATTTTGGAGCACGATGTCTGCTTGCAGCTAGAAAGCCCACCAACGTAGGATGGCCAGGTGTCCTTTTTCCCCCTCTTTCTTTCTTTCTTTCTTTCTTTTTTTACGGAGGACAGTCCTCTATTTGAATGGCTGCCAGAGGCCTGTCCTCAATTTGAAGGGCTGTCCTATCGGGTTCCAGTTTAACAATTCCATTTTGGGGATCTCAGCAGCAGCCCACCCTAGCAAAAAGTTGCATCTACCATGGCTGGCTCCCAGTCTCAAACCAGACTGTGTAGCAGCAAGGCTCTCAAGTACCTTACCACATAGCCAAGTGTGCACCAGTGCAGAAGTTTACCATAAGAGGGAGCCGTTGGCCTGTTATCTGCTTCTCCTTTAGTGCCAGGCCAGCAACACAGCTGGCCAGAAGGAGGTACTACCATTAACTGCCTCTGCAGTAGTCAGGTGACACACAACAAGGCCCTCAGTGGTGCAACTTGGACTGGAACTCGGGGCCAAAGTCCAGGGTCCCAGAGGTGGTGTTAGGGGACAGCCCATTAGGTCTGGACTGGAGCCCCGAATCTTTCATTTGCAGCCCTGCATCTCTGGGAGGCCATCTGGCCCACCACCTTGCAATCCATGGGCACTTGCTGAAATGAAGGGACAGGGGCCCTGAGGATCCCTGTTGCATCTGATCCAACTAGATGAGCTGGCTTTTTGCCCACATGTGCTTCCCCTCTTGCTGCCCTCCCCTTGAATCTTTCTGCCTGAGTTCTTTTTCTGAAATCAAATGCCCTCCTCTCCCCTGTCCATACATCCCTTTTTACAAATAGGAGTGTCCTTAGGAGATGACATCCTTTAAAGACACACAGAGAGAGAGAGAGAGAGAGAGAGAGAGAGAGAGAGAGACTTTAGAGCATTTTTTATTTTATTTTTGTCCTTTGGGCCTGAGCCCTGGATCTTTTTGGTACTTAGCACCACCCCTGCAGGGTCCTGCAGCCCAGCTCCCCACCGCCAAATGATCACCCAGAGAGTGGCAGATGATCAGGGCAGCAGAGAAGCAAATTCCATTTTATTCCTGTAGCCATGATGGGTGCTATGATTTAAGTGAGTTTAAAATGTAAAACTGCACATGGGTAAAGTGTTTTTTAAAATGAGAGTTGGCAAACATTTTTAACATACATGGGAGAGGTGCAGAACCTCCCAGGAATTTGCCTAGGGGCTGGATCTGGCCTTCTGGGGCCCCAATCTGGGGTTCCCCTGTGGGGTTCCCCAGAAAGCCACACCCCTTTCCCCCAACCATTAATTATTTGGTGGTTTCTTTCTTAGCTTTTGTGCCGTTATTCCCAATTCTAAAAGTTTGAAATGCCTCTTTCCTAAGGTTTAGCCGCTGGCCATAAGAGCTTTAGGTTAAAATATGCTGGTCTTTTTTGTATTTTTGGCCCTTCCCCTTTTGCCTTCAGCCCCGCCCACCACTGCAATGCAGCCCCCCAGAGCTTCTCCAAAAGGGAATTAGGCCCTCAAGCTGCTGAAAGAGGTCCTGCACCCCTGATGTAAGGAATGTAGAAGCAGTTTTAAAGCATGGAATTGAGAGGGGAGAGGGGGGGAGTGTTAGTTGTGTGCCCCCTGTAAGACAATTAAGTCTAGGGTCAAAAATTATCTAGCTGCACCACCGCATCTAGTCCAGGGTCCTGTTTCCCATAGTATTTATTTATTATATTTCTATCCCACCTTTTTTCCTGCAAGGAACCTAAAGTGGCTTACATAATCCTCCTCCTCTCCATGTTATCCTCACAATAACCCTGTGAGGTAGGTTAGGCTGAGAGTCAGTGACTGGCCCAAAGTCACCCAGTGAGCTTCATAGCCGAGTGGGGGACTAGAACCCGGATCTCCCGAGTCCAACACTCGAATCACTACGCCACACTGGCTCTCCAGCAGTCAACCAGATTACTTGTGGAAGCCCACAAGCAGCGCATGAGCCTTTCTCCCACTGTTGCTCCCTAGTGACTGGTATTCAGAGAGGCGTGGTGCTTCTGATCCTGGAGGTGGTAGCATATAGGCATCATGGCAAGTAGCCGCTGATAGACCAATCCTCCATGAGTTTGTCTAATCCCCTTTTAAATCCATCCAGGCTAGTAACCATCACCAGGTGTGGCAGGAAATTCCATAAATGAATTGTGCTATGTGGAAACTCAGTAATCAGGAAACCTGATCTTTCGTCCTTCTTCCAACTGGAAGAGATTTTAATCCTGTTAGCACGGTGCCTGTTCTGCATTCCAACATTTTGTAGTGCCGCCAATGCTCAAATCAAATCGAGGTGCCCAGATGCAAAGGTAAAGGGGCTTGTATATCTTGGCTAATTGTGGAGAAGAAGGGAGCATTTTGTCACATGCAGCTTGTCACAGAACAGTGCTGCAAAGGTAGGAAAAGCTGCACCTGCTGGAATTCCCTGTCTCCCAGCCACCCCTGTCTTTCTTTTGCACCTGGTCACCTGAGGTCAGGATGCCTCAAATCTACACTGGCCCACAGCAGAAAGGCCGAGTACAGACCAGAAGTCATGCCTGGCAATCACATGCCGGGTGGCTCTTTTTCTTATGGTAAGCTGATTTCTCTGGTATGCATGGACAAATTCTCCAAAATGATCACACAGCAAAGGCTCCTCGGTGACCTTGGGATCTGATCTTGACTTGCCTGGAGTTGCAGCAATAATAGCACACAGCAGCCACAGCAGCATTTCCGAGCTTCTGATATTCCCCTGCAGGGATTACATAAGACACCTGACAATACCCAGTACCCACCCACAGGCGCCTTGCGATAGCTCCTGCCCAGGCAACATTTATACAGCTGCAGATCTTTCACAGGAGGAAGGAGGGTTCTATTTTGGGAATCATGTTTTTGTTTGACCTATATATAAAGTACGTACAATGTGCAGTCACAAGGTAGGTGCTGAATGAGTACCCACAGCTAGATGAAATCCTGGGTTTTGTTTTGGTAGGGCTCAGGTTTAGAACACTCCACTGCAGGATCTCAAAGGCCAGCTAGCCAAGCAGGACAGAGCACCACTTATCCCCCACTGCAGAATTACCTTGGGTTAGGACTGGTTTCGTTACGTGACTGATAGCAGAGGCTCTTCTCCCTACCTTATAGAGGTACCGGGCTGGGGTTGCTGTCATGCTTAGAGCTTGAACTCTATAAAGTTTGTTCCTGAATACACCCACCTCATTTGTTTATTATGCTTATGCAATATATTACCTTTCAGGCAGGAGTGGGGAAGCTCTGGTCCTTCCAGATGTTGTTGCACTCCAACTCCCATCAGCCCCAGCCAGCACAGCTAAAGGACAGGGTGATGGGAATTGTAGTCCAGCAACATCTGGAGGGACAGGATCCCCAACCCTGTTTTAGGGAAATTGTGTGTTTTCCCTAGTGTACTCCCACATTTCATCCATAGGGAAGACTGTGATTTAGATGTATTGATTGTTTTACTTACTGTATTTGATACCCTGCACTTTCCATCCTGGAGGAACTCCCCCCCCCCATGGCTTACAAAATAAATTAAAGATGACAATACATAAAACAATATGCAATAAAACATACAGAGTTTTTTAAAAAATCACATAGCACACACAGATGCATAGGGTCTTTCCCCATCACCTGCTGTCTGATCCTTTTAAAAGAAAGGATTGGACCTGGGACTTTCTGCATGCAAAGCATGTGATCTGCTATTGAGCGACAGTCCCCCAACTACATCTATAATAACAAAAGAGGATGTCTGCCCGTCCATCAATCAGTGCCCCCCCAGACAATGAAATCTAGATACCTGAAACTTGGCATGCATTCTAAAGGGATTCTAGGAGTATGCACCTTGGGGCAGCTCCAGGTGAAACCTGAAAACATCACATCACCTGCTACAGCCTTATTTGAATGTCTGTAGACCCTTCCTCCCATGTTCCATCTCAAGATTGTGATCATGCACACACTATGAGTCAGATATCATCAGCTTCCCTCCCCCTTCGTACCCCACCCCATTTTTTCTAACATCTTGCCTGATGAAGAGATCTGAAGATAGCAAAAGCTTGCACTTTTTTGGTGGCCTTTTAATAAATAAATACTTACACCAGTACAAATTTTGTGATTTTGTCTTATGGCTAACACAGCTATTTTTGCTTTTTTTTTGTGTGTTTTTTGCCAAACTATAATTCCCATGATCCTTCAGGATAATTTGTAATGTCATAGGATCTGTCATAAGATCATAGAGTTGGAAGGGGCCTACAAGGCCATCAAGTCCAACCCCCTGCTCAATGCGGGAAACTAGAGGAGGGGTACATATGACCGTACAGATAATAGGGTGATTGTGCTCAACTGTACCATTTCAGGCTGTGGGTTCTGTTGATGCTCTGCACTGTAGCCTGGGTTGCAGGTTTCTCCTATGCGAAGGGTGCAGAATCCCTTTCAGGTAGAGATCTACATTCCATTTTGGAGAAGCTCTAGCGGGCTGCATTCCAGTAGTGGGCAGCTGAAAGAAGAGGGGCAGTGCAAACGAGCCCCAAATACTAGCATATTTTAACTTAAGGCTCTTAGGGCCAGTAACTAAGACTTAGGAGAGGCATTTCAACCTTTTAGAATGTGGAAATAACTGCACGAGACCTGGAAAACCACCAAATGATCAGTGGTTTAGGGAAAGGGCTGGGGCTGGGGCTGGGGAAGAGAGCATGGCCTTGTGTGGACTCCCGGAAGGCTGGATTTGGCTCCTGTGCCTGAGGTTCTGCACCCCTGTGGTATGGGTCAAATCTTTAGCAGAGGTCCAGTTTCTTAGAGAAGCAAGGCAAGAAGAGATCAGCTCCACAGACAGCTCCAAATGGTGCTGGGGCTGGAGGCCAGACAGGGTTCTCTGTATGTTGCTCCAACAAGGAGCAGATCAAGACTGAGCCTTAAATAAGAGTTTGGGTGCCTTTAGGCTGGTTGGTTCCACTTCCACGCTGACTGAGGCTTTGTCTCTTAAAGGGACCTGGCCTGTTTTAGCAGCTTCAAGCAGCAACAACGTGGAAGTGGCTGTGGCATGTGAGTGTCCTTGTGGCCAGAGTCTGAAGATGGCAATGCAGCCTCCTCTGGAAGCAGGGGAGCTGAACACTGGGAATTTTCTGGGGAACTGGGTCCTGGAGAGGTGGAAGCCTCATGACGCTTTTCTGTGACTGAATCCTCTTCCTGAATTGTTAACTCTGGAGTCTCTTCTTCAAAGGACAAGGGGTCAGGATCCTCTGAGGATGAGGGTTCAGGGCGCTGGTCCATGACATCATCACACTGTGCAAACTAGCTGTAATTTTTCATCACCACTAGAAATATGGCCACTAATTTCCTGCCAGGTGATAAAGACACAGTCACTATTTGGGTAACAGATTGAACATGAATCAGCAGTGTGATGCGGTGACACATGAGGCCAGGGGCTGTTTTAAGTTGCATGCTTTCCAAGATTTGTGAAGTAATACCACCAGTCTGCTCAGAACTAGGAAGCCTTCACTTGGAGTTCTGGCAGTCACCGTGCTAGAATTATGCTGAAGGATTCAAGAGACGCATTAGGAAGATTATAAAGACCCTCAAAGGCAAATCATCTGAGAAAAAGGAACAGGAGGAAAAAACCTACCCTAAAGGAATCTGGTACGTTTAGCCTTTTAAAAGGTATGTGTGGGTGTTCTGATGCTATGCTGACAAATTTAACATAGGGTGCTTCCAGACGAGGGGTTGAACGATCCAGATTTACGCTGGATCAACTGTGCTGGTGGAAGTGGACTTCCCCGCCTCCTCTAGCCCCCTGAAAATACTACATAGAGAGGCTGACAGTGGAGGCTGGTGGCGCCAATGTCGGTGGAGCAGAGTATCCACTCCGGGTTGCAGTCTGAACTTTTAAGGAGCTATCCGTGGTGCTGAACCTATTTGGGGGATAGGGTTCAGGACCATGAATAGCTCCTTTAAAATTCAAACTAAAACCCGGAGTGGATATACCACCCCACTAGCATTGGGGCAACCAGCCTCCGTTGGAGTCAGGAGACCCTGATGAATGGAGTGAGCTGTGGAATGGGGGGAGGGGGATCCCCCAGAATTAGGCAGAAGGGCCTTACACAGATGGAGCCCTTCCTCTTGCGGAAAGTTCTTTCCTCTTGCAGAAGGCAGATTCTGGATCCAGCCCTCAATTTCTATCATGCAATGCCCTGCCTCATGGAATTTTGCTGGAGGATCCAGCGGTGCTATAGTGGAGCCAGGGCTTGCAGGGACGCAGTGCTGGCACTTTTTTTTTTATTAGCAGGGATGCTGACATCATCTGCCACCCCCCTTGGATTTCCGTTTTCCCTCTGAGCTTCGCTGCAATTCTCACAGTAGCTGGGGTGGTTTTTCCCCAACAACAGTATATTGTTCCCTGTTGTAATGCAACGTATTTATGCTGCAGCTTGGTCTTGAATGGGCAAATTAAGCCCCCTTACCTCTACAAAAGACCTGTTCTTGTTGGAGATGAAAACTGTTAGAACTGGTTTGTTGATATGAATCAAATACAGTTGCTTGAATTTTCGGACTCTCCTAAGAGGCATGTTTATGGGAACTTCAAAACTTACCGCTACACCACTGGGGTCCAGACAACAACAACTTTCACTTATAACCCTCCTGTTTTACCCCACTACTTCTTTTGATATTTTTTTTCTTTCCACAAGAAATCTATTAAGGAAGAAAAGACAAAATGGGCAAGTTTACACATCACACTAAGCCACCCTGAGAATAAGACACCATGGTGGGTTGTTTGTTCGTTGGCTAACCCGACAGATGATCGGGTGCTCTGCAGCTTTCCATGGATTGTTTCCCCACTCAGTCCCACTCAATCCTCACACCGGCTCCCGGCATGTATCTCAGGTGCCTTTGCGGCACAACTGCTCATTTCCTCAGTCCCTACATCAGCACCATTTCTGCAATAGGTCCGCTGGGGTTGCAGGCTACCCCCCCCCCCCCGCATCAGATCACCAAATGGAATTAATGTTTTGATAACGCATTCACAAACTTAAAAAAATAAAAATAAATTCTGGGTCTTGCGCAAGACGGCCTGCGCACCATTTAGCCCAGCATACTGATAGACTCCTTGTCACTTTCATCCTCCACTTCAGCTCTTCACCTCCTACCAATTACACCTGCCTGAAAAGCTCCTTCTTCTGCCGCCCCGCTAGCCGCCTTCAGCTCCTCCCACGGCTTTGTGCTTGTCGCTTCCCTCCACTAGTCTCCATTGTTAGCTGTCAGATATAATATGGGTTACAGAGCAGTGACGGGGATCAGTAAAGATAGGCAAATTTCAAAACTCAGCAGGGAGTGAGGGGGATCAGTAAATATACGCAAATTTCAAGGCAGAGCAGTGAGTGGGATTGGTAAATATACGCATACGCAAATGTCGTGGCAAAGCAGTAAAGCGGAAGGTTAAATTATGCAAATTTCATAGCCACAGACTTTTGAATGTGCACACCTATGCAAGACCAGGAAAAAAAGGTTGCAAACATATTCAGGAGGGCACTGAGAAGGGATGAGGGAGGATGGTGGCGGCACTAGCGAGATTGCACGGAGTGGCAGGAGTTTTTGCCATTCTTGCCAGACGGCTCTTTAGCTGTTCCCGAGAACCCACGATGAAGTTGCCCTGCTGGGTTCAGACTTCACGACAAGCTGCCCTGAACAACCCAACAACCAAGGCATGGGTTCTCAAGGTGGCTTGTTCATAAAAAAATAAGTCACCCTGCGGAAACCGCACCAGGTTCAGAACGAAAATCCTGCAAACAAGTGGAGTTATCGGGATTGGGGAGCATTGTGGTTTTATTCTGGTTGGTTATGTAAATTGCCACAAGAGTTATTTACTGTTCCCACAGATAACAAAGAACCTGTGACACGAGACTGATACTAGCTAAGCTCTGTTGGGTTACTATCTTTCATGGTACATAAATACTTTGAGCCATGGAGGAACTGTATTTTATATTATTGTACCTGTTGTTGCTAAAAACCGAACAGCTGTGTTTTTCTGGCATGTAAACACCTCTACGCAAAAATTAGTAAGACTGGTTATATAACGATGACAGAAAAAATTACAGAAATCTATTCTGTAGAAGTTCTTTTGTGTGTTTATCACAAGGAAAGGAACTCCCTTTTTGCAGCACCTGTGACCAGTTACTACAACAGAATGGTGTTGTCCTTGATCAAGAGCCTTGAGATTCCTAAATGCTTTGCTGTTACCTAAACCTAGAATGTTCTCTTCATTCTAAAAGCTCTCTCGGTGCATGCGATGCCAACTGACTGAGACCAGGCATTTGGATGTACCTCACCAGTTTTAAAGCAGCCACACTGTCTCCATTTCCAGACATAATTCTAAGCGTTGGTCTTGACCTCTAAAGCAGGGGCATTGAACCTATTTCAACCCGAGGGCTGAATTCAATTTCGGAGAAGCTCTCAGGGGCCTTATTCCAGTAGTGGGTAGGGCTAAAGGCAAAGGCAAAAAGGGAAGGGCCAAAATACAAAAAATACCCACATATTTTAACTTAAGGGCGCAATCCAATGCAAGTGTAGACAGAAAAAGGGCCCACAGCTCCCAGCATGCCCCAGCCAGCTATGCTGGCTGGGGCATGCTGGGAGTTGTAGGTCTTTTTTTCTGTCTAAACTTGCATAGGATTGTTTCATAAAGCTCTTATAGCCAGCAATTAAGCTTTAGGATGAGGCTACGGCTTAATTTAGAATGAGAACAAAACTGCAAAAGCCAAGAAACCACAAAACCCTCAAACTCTTGGCAGTCAGGGGAAACCAGGTAGAGACAGGGGAAGGGAGCATGGCCTGCAGGGCTGGATTTGGCCTACAGGGTTGAGGTTCAACATATCTGCTTTAAAGCCTTAGATCAGTATAGCTCAAAGAGCACTTGTTCCCACATGAACCCAAGATGCTCTTCTTCAAGGGCCCCTGCCTTCAGTGGTGAAGCAGGATGGCATCCCATGTTTGGAATGCTCTCCCCTGATGTGCTTTGGCACCTTTTTATTTGCCTAGGTCTTTTAGATGGCACTCTTAAACATATTGTTATGTGCTTGGGGTCAGTCTAAATTACCTTTTGGGGACCTGATGCAACTCAGTGCCTCAGTGATTCTGGATTCCCCCTCCACCCCACTCTGTAGCTCTTGAATTGGTAGCTTTTGTTCTACTAGGCCTGGGGTGAGGTAGCAAGAAGTCAGGCCGGAGAGTTTGAAGAGAAGAGAGAGAAGACTTGGGATCTCTGCAGAAAATCCCTAGGCAGCTGAGGGGGAGGCAGAGATCTGGGAACATTGTGGACCCTCATCTTGAGCTCGGTGTAAATAAACTTTTCATGAAAGAAACTTCACAAGCTTCCAGTGTCATCCTCCTTGGGAAACTGAAGCCTGAGTAAGTGCTGGATCCCCTGGCTGAAATTCCTCAGCTCTCAGAAGCAGGGGGCAGGAGTGTAACAATATTCACAGCCGGGTCCTACTCAAATTTCCTTGGACGTCTCTTTGAGTCCAAATGGTTTCAATCCTAAATAAGTGTATACATGATTGCAGCCAAATGCTATATCTATATTGTAAACTTATTTCAGTTTTATACCAATTTAACCATCGTGACTTTCCCCAAAGAATTCTGGGAATTGTTGTTTGCTGTGCGTCCTGGGAATTCTACTGGAGAGCCCTGGCACTACTACCTACCCAGCCTCACAAAGATTTCCTGAGGTTATAACTATAACTATAAAACTATAGTAATATAACTATTAAATCAACTTACATTTGTGGTAGTGGATATGCTCAGAATGGAAGCCAAACCTATTTATTTTCTTTCCATGCTCTGTACTGGCTTCTGTACCCGCTGTCAGAATGCCAGCGGTGATCCGCCCACATGCTTCCATGTGATTCCTAATGCTGAGAAGCATTGCACTAAGTAATCTTGCCACATGAGTGCAATTATTATTACCGTATTAACAGCCTGCTTGTAGGTGAGGTGAGATTCCATTTAAGCCGTGGGAAAGCCCTTGAGCCAGAAAGAGAGCCGTTCCCTCCTCTGAGATAATAAGTACAGTCCTTAAGTGCATCCCTAGGTCTGATTCATGGACCTGAAGCTGCATATAATTCACATGACATTTCCTTACCAACAGGCACCTGTGCTCCACAGTGTATTTTCGAGAGTTCAGGTGTCAGGATACAAGAAGATACATGTTCAGGTGTCAGGATACATGTTAGGCATAATTAGGAAAGGAATTGAAAAGAAAACTGCCAAGATCATCCTGCCCTTATACAAATCTATAGTGCGACCACACTTAGAAGACCATGTACAGTTCTGGTCACCGCACCTAAAAAAGGACATTCAGTAGAGTTGGAAAAAGTGCGGAAAAGGGCAACTAAAATGATCAAGGGGCTGGAGCAAGTCCCCTATGAGGAAAGGTTACAACAGCTGGGATTGTTTGCTTAGAAAAAAAAGGTGAGAAAGGGGAAACATCATCATCATCATCATCATCAGGCGATCACTCGTGACCGAGTAAGATTGTCTTCCAGGATAAAAATTTACAAAAAGGAAATTTTAAAAGGAGGAAATTCTAAAGAAAAATAGTGTAGACTCTAGCGATGGGTCCGTAAGTGACTGTGGAGGCCAATTCTAGATCCACACACAGCTTCCCACAGTGAGGACACAGGTTACCAGATGGAAGATGGTCCTGTAAAGGATTCATTTGACATGCTTTTCGCTTAGCACGTTTCTCCCTTTCACCTTGCATTCGGGCTTCTTCAAAGTCCATAGAACCTTTGTGAAAGGCCAACCTCCAGTTAGATCGTTCATGGGCCAGAGCTTCCCAGTTTTCGAGTTTATATTGCATTTTTTTAGATTAGCCTTAAGAACATCTTTAAACCTCTTATATTGACCACCGATATTCCGCTTTCCACCCTTGAGCTGGGAATAAAGTAACTGCTTTGGGAGACGGCAGTCAGACATTCGAACAACATGACCGGTCCACTGAAGTTGGCGTTGAAGGATCATTTTTTCAATGCTAGTAGTCTTTGCTTCTTCCAGTACACTGACATTTGCTCGCCTATCTTCCCAAGTAGTTCGCAGGATTTTCCGGAGGCAACGTTGATGAAATCTTTCAAGGAGGTGGAAGTGACGTTCATAGATAGTCCATGTTTCGCAGGCATACAATAAAGTTGGCAATACAATGGCTAGAGGTGTACAAAATTATGCATGTTGTGGAGAAAGTGGATGGGGAGACATTTTTCTCCCTCTGTCATAATACTAGAGCCCAATGGGGTCATCCCATGAAGCTGACTGGTGGGAGGTTCAGGACAGATAAAAGGAAGGACTTCTTCACACAGCACATAGTTAAAACTATGGCAGTCACTTCCACAGGATGTGGTGATGGCCACCAATTAGAATGGCTTTAAAAGGGTTTTGGACAAATTCATGGAGGAGAAGGCCATCGGCGGCTACTAGTCCTGATTGACTCTATGCTTCTTCCAGTATTAGAGGCAGTGTGCCCATGTACACCAGTTTCTGGGGAGAGAATGGGGACCAGGCACAACTCCAAAGGGAGTGCATTCCAGAGTTTGGGAGCAACACAGGAAAAAGCCCTTTCTGGCATGTCCAAAAGGTGGACTCCTGCAAGCAGTTGGTGTCTTCAAAAGGGCCTCTCCTGCTGATCTTAATAACTGCAAGCGTTCATGCTGAGATCAGCAATCCTTCAGATAGTCAAACCCTAATAGCCATTTAGAGAGCAATCCTATGGTCCATGGGTGAGTGTCCATAGGAAGGCTCGGATTACCCTCTCCGAGGTCGGAGACAGTGCTCCAACCTCAGAAGGGGGAAGACGGAGATCCAGCCCCTTCCCCTTGCAGCCAGCATGGAGAGAACCGTACCGGCTGCCTCTCCGAGGTTGGGAAGTCAACCTCGGAGAGGGGGGAAAGTGTGCGTTCTGGTGTGCAGGGAAGGGAGAAGACTGGAGAGGCCAGGATGCAATTTGTCCTGAGCCTTCTCGAGTCTCCTTCCCTCCCCCACCTAAGCGCCCTTGCTAGATGGGCTGAAAAGCCCATCTTGCGGAAAAAATCAAAGATCAGAAGACGGGAAAGCAAATATCTCCTCTGCCACTCCTCCCACCCTGCTGGCTTCAGCCTGGTAGGGCATAGGAATCTCGGAAGCCTCCACATTCAAGGGCTTCTGAGTAGCAAGGGTGTAGTCCATAGGACTGCCGCCTTAAGAGTGTTAAAAGTTAAAACCAGTACCTTGAATTGAGCCTGGAAAACAATTGGCAGCCAGTGTAGATCTTTCAGTATCTGAGTGATGTGATCAGAGTACCATGCACTGGTTAGTAGTAGCCTAACTGCCTCATTTTGCACCAATTGAAGCTTCTGGACCCTCTTCAAGGGTAGCCCCATGTAGAGCTTATTGCAATAGTCTAACTGTGAAGTAGCCAAGGCATGGATAACTGTTGCCACAAGCATGTTCAAAAGCAGAATATGACAGGCTCTTCCCATTGCATCTTCTACCACAGCTTCCTAGATTACCAGTTCTCAGGGAGCTTGGAGACATGAAGAAAGTTGGGAGAGGATTAGAGCGCTGTTAGCAAAATCTGACCCTAGAACCCATTTGGAACCTCTCCAATGATACTAAGGGCAACAAAGACAGCTTTCTTCTTTGCCACAATTGTGCCCACTGAATATCGTCCATCTGAGCCCTTCCAAGAATTGCCAATTGGAAGATGAACCAATTGTTGCTTGTGGTGATGATTTTGCATGATTCTCTGCTAACAACATTGCCGAAATACAGTTCAGCTTGGATGCCATTGCTTGTGCGGAGTTCATACTGGGGCCATCAGAATCCACTGCTTGTCACAATAGCTTGGATCTGTTTCACCTTGTCTCCTTCAAGGATTTTGACAGGGTACTTGGCAGTACAAGAGCCACAGCATGTAATTTGAATCCTTACCTTTCATAGCTAGTAAAAACCAGCATAAAAGAGCTTGATGGGCGGCTGGTCAGGGTAATTAATGCCTCTCTGGAAGAGAATAGAATTCCTCCAGTATTAAAAGAGGCGGAGATTTTCCCACCTTAAAAAAGTCATTAAACAGGGAGGGCCAAACCAGTTTTAGCCGATATCCAATCTCACCTTTTGAGGGGGCAGCTGTGAAGCATGTGGTGGATGAGCAGGCATTCCTAGGCCAGCTAAGTGGAAATCTCTTAAGAACATTAGAGCCATGCTGGATGAAACCAACAACTTCTCTAGTCAGCACTTTGTTTACACAATGGCCAACCAGCTGGGAAACCCACAAGTAGGACATGAGTGCAATAGTACCCTCCTGTCCTCAATCTGGCTTCCAAGTTTGGTAGGGGACAGACACCACTTTGATAGCACTGGTGATGTCTATCCTGAGATCAACAGGGGATGTATTTCCCTGTTGATCTTGCTTGGACTTTTCTGTGGTTGTTGATACTGTGGACTATATCATTATCTTGAGCCCATTGGAACATCCAGCTGGTGGGTCAAGTCAAGGTTGACTCTCCTGTGGTTTTGTTCCTTTCTGTCTGAATGTATGTGGTGGGTTATCATTACAGATGCTAGCTTGACCCCATAGGGACCGATCTGTGGGATTCCATAGGGTTCAGTGTTGTCATGGATGTTGTTGTTGTTGTTGTTGTTATTATTATTCATTGACAGCATTTGCATACTGCTCCATATCTAGACAGATTCAGGAGCAGTGGACAATAAAACAGATAAAACAGATAAAAGAATAAAAATAATGCATTAAAAACAGGATAACATTAAAATTGTGGCTGGTCAGCAAGGGAGGCTTCCTGGAACAAAGATGTGTTCAGCAGGCTCTGAAAATAACTGTGTCGGAGTCTGCCTGACCTGCAGAGGCAGGGAGTTCCATAGAAGTGGAGCCGCCACATCATACAGATATTTAAAATCGGTATGATGCTTCTCATTGGGATGAGACAGAGTTTTGGGGTTGGACACTATCGATACATTGACAACACCCAGGTCTCTATATCATTATTTACATACTCAGGGTAGCTGCCATCTCTGTCCTAAACTAAAGTTCAGAGGTCATGATTGAGTAGATAAGGGCAAATCCAGCCAAGTCAGAGATAGTGCTCGTGTGGGATTCTTGAATCTTGGAAGGGATTAATTGATCTGGAATAGATTAAACGATGGCATCTTCATCTAATCAGGTTAGAAGCCTTGGGCTACTCCTGAACCAGTCCATGTTTTTTGAGAAGCAGGTTGTGGCTCTGGCTAGGAGTACTTTTTACCATTTACATCTATTGCATAGACTCCTCCCCTTCCTGGCTCAAGAAGATTTTGCTGTGCTGACCTATGCTTTTGTAATCCCCCAAGCTTGACTACTGCACTGAGCTTTATGTGGGGTTGCCCTTGAAGATGACTCAGAAGCTACAATTGGTGCCAATTACCGCTGCCCATTTGGATGGACTTGGGAAGACGCAGGCATATCCAACCAGTAATACATCAATTGCACTGGCTACTGGTGTGTTTCTGGGTCCAACTGGCCTGGGAAGGACCCTCATATCTGAGGGGTTGCCTCTCATTGTATCAGCCCACATGCCAGACTGGCCATCAAGTGATAAATTCCTGTTCTGTGTGCTGTCATTGCAAGAGGTTAGAACGATGACAGCAGAAGCAGGGCTTTTATCACAGTAACTTCTAGGCTTTGAAATTACCTCCCTTTAGACATGAAGAGGAGCCCATCTCTGGCTGGGTTTTGTACCGGTAAGTGTTTCTTGTTTTTTCAGTAGGCATTTGGGGGGGGGCTATTTATTATTATTATTTTGTATTATTATGTCGTGTTTCTTAAAATGTATACCGTCATTTTAAACATTGGAAAAATGGCTTATAAATATTTTAACAGATACACCCTTCCCAATGTCCTTTCTTTACCTGAATCCCCTTAAAAATCCTACCCAGGAACTTGTTCTCAGGTAGCTGTTTACTGACCTATCACCAGGCCTCAAGACTGCGGTGGTGTTTTTTTTGGGGGGGGTTGAAAGAGTGCTAACCATGTTGCACCCCTTGCTATGCATCTTTTTTTTTAATTTTTAAAAATATTTTATTAAATTTTTTCACATCTTACAGCTACTAATGGATACAACAACAAAAAAATACAACATAAACATTGTGCACCCCCCCACCTCTTGGGACCAAGTTATATTTCTCCCCCCCCCCCCAAATTTATATATATATATATATATATATACAAGATATTATTCTATATTCCAAAAATATAACAAATCCTGACAAGGTTTGTTCCCCTTCCCCTTCACCAACACATAATCCAAAAATTTACCCCAAATGTTCACAAAGGTGTCTTTCTGCAATTGTCCTTTTTGACACTTAATATTACAAGTTAATTTATCATTTAGCGCGATATCCCATACCTCTTTATACCATTCAGTAATTGAAAAGACATGTTGAACCTTCCAATTCCTAGCTAATTTTGCTGCTGTTAACAAGTTCACAATCAATTCTTTTGTATTTTTTAAACAAACTAACTTTTCTGTAATTGTTAACAATTGCTATGCATCTTTAACGCCCAGCTGCTGTTTCAATAAGGCAGGGGTGTTGAACTACTTTCAGCCCGAGGGCCAAATTCAGTTTTGGAGAAGCTCTTGGGGGCCACATTCCAATGGTGGGCAAGGCAAAAGGCATGGGCCCAAAATGATAATATTTTTTTAAAAAAACAGCCCAGCCTATTTAAGCTTAAAGCTCATCTTACTGCCAGTAACTAAGCCTTAGGAGAGGCATGAATGGGGCAGGTGGGGGAAAGGTACAAAAGCTGGGAAACCACCAAATGATTTCCAGTTGGGGGAAAGGGCAGGGCCTGCAGAAGGGGATTGGAACCCCCAATGGGCTGGATATAGCCCTGGTGGGCCTGAGGTTCAGCACCCCTGTAATAAGGGAATGCAGGACCAGAAGAGTACAGTCTCCATTGGAGGAGTGATGGACAGGCGCTTAGACCTTCTCTTGCCTTCCGCTTTCCGCCCAAGCCCAGATTCTAAACCCATGTTTGTAGCAGAAACATGGATCTGGAGACCCTGCAATGGGGGGAGCAACTGGGGAGGGAGAACAATGGATGAGGAAGGGTTAAGCTCCTTGTTCCTGTCTGCCACTTCTCTCGAAACTGTCTCGAAAGTGTGTCTTCCCAGCAGGTGGTCAGTGGAGCAGTGGGGGGCGGAACATGTAGTTCCACCATAAGACTGCAAGACTCTTGGAGGCCGGGGGGAAAAATACTGAAGGTGGGTCTCTTCATTTTTTTAAATCAAGTCTGCTGATGAATTCTGTAATCACAGCTTCAGCATGGCCCATTATCTTGAAATGCACAGAAAGATCAAGTAACCATCAACCTTTGAAGGAGTTTCAGGACCCTTTGGGTGAATTTTCATACATTCTTGAACGTTTAAGAGGAACCACCACCGTATTTCTCAGTGCACCGTATTTCTAATGTGCTGCTCTCTTGGCTCTTGCATCTTTCCCATGAGTATAAGTCACATCCTGGTACGTTTTGTGCCTTTAGGTATCCGCAACAAGCTGCACAAGAACCTGGAATGCAAGAAAGTGTTTGTGCAATGAAGAAAGGTTTTGGGTAGGATGGGCAGGGACCTCAGAGGACCGTCAGGCACATTGTGACTGCCCACACGTAATTAACTGGTCCGTCTACTTCCACATTACCATTATGTAACAAGTTCTCGTTGCATTAGCTCACCAGTTCGACCACAATGTATATACAGTATACACATGTCACTGAATTCCCTCAAGGGAAACATACAAATGTATTTCCTGGGGCCTTAAAAGAACTGGGGTTGTTTTACTGCTGAAAACTGAGTAACTGAGCTAGGGTGGCCATGTGTCCTCTCTGACAGTGGATAGTCCTCTATTTGAAGGGCTGCCAGAGAACCATCCTGTATTTGAAGGCATCCTCTATTTGAAAGGCTATCCTATTCAAGTTTGGATTAAAGATAAGGAACCGGAAGAACTGTTGCCCATCCACAGTTATCACCTGGGCAGCGGACTGAACAGGCAAGCCCACAGGTCACCTAGTCACAGTATTCTGTGCTGTGGTGAGATGCACTGTATTTCTACTTAAATTATAATAATGATTTCTAAATTTATTTAGAAAAACAACACAATGTCGGAGCCGGCCTGACCTCCAGAGGCAGGGAGTTCCAGTAGAAGTGGAGCCACCACACTGAAGGCTCTTCTCCTGGTGGACTCCCATCGGGCCAAAGGACCATGTGGAACCACCAGGAGAATGACCTCAGTGACCGGGCAGGTTGGTATGGCAGGTAGGCGCTCTCTCAAGTATCCTGGTCCCAAGTTGTTTAGGGCTTTGTACACTAGTACCAGAACCCGGCCTGGTAGCAAATAGGTAACCATTTGCACCTATACCTATAAATGAATACATGCAAATTTTATGCAAATTGGTGCCCTCTTTTGTTTTTGTTTTGTGGGTGATACATTTCCCCTTTTCTTTTCTTTTTTGGCAATTCATAAGTGGCCACTCTACTCCAGCTTCATTGTGAATGTTTATTTCCAAACAACCTTAGCTCTAAGGAGCAGAGCTGCACAGCACCCAGTGTGTTTCTTAACAAACTGGAGGTGAAAGGGTATGAACGTAAAGAACAAGAGAGCCGGTGGTGGGGTGTGGGCTATAAGCATACTGCAAGCAAGAATTGCAGGTAGGCCTGTTGGTCCGTTAGAGAACACCTGAAAGAGAAGAAAGAAACGTTAGAAAAATACCTTTAGAAGGACCAACTGGAAAGTCACAAAGGAGTGAGAAAGTTTTTGGGTTCATGAAAGGTCTTCATTAGGCTGGAAGTTAAGCAACAACATTGGGGGCGGGGAAGGGGGTGGGCGGTGGGGCATGTTCCTGGGACTAGACGGAAAAAGCCCTTGTCTGCACATTGCAATATTATTAAAATGGAGGTGTAACATAGACTTTTAACTAGATTGGGCTATGCTTGGTGCAAAAGGATCTCAGACTGCACCAAAGGCAGCCTGAGAGAAAAGGTTACGAGGTCTAGGACAGTTTAGCTTTGAAAAAAGGCGAGTAAGGGGAGACATGTACAAAATGACACATGGTGTGAAGAGAATGGATAAGGAGACGTTTTTCTTCCTCTCTCATAAACCCAGGGTCATTCCATGATGCTGAATTTTGGGAGGTTCAGGACAGATAAAAGGAAGGACTTCTTCACACAGCGCATAGTTAAAACTATGGAATTCATTACCACAAGATGTAGTGCAGGCCACCAATTTGGATGGCTTAAAAAGGTGATAAGACAAATAAGATAAAGAAGGCTATCAATGCCTACTAGCCATGATGGTTATATGCTACCTCCAGGATCAGAGGTGGAATGCCTGTGTACATCATTTGCCAGGGAACATGGGTGGGAAGGTGCTATTGCACTCATGTCCTACTCATGTGTTTCCCACAGCCAGCTGGTTGGCGACCATGTGAACAGAATGCTGGGCTAGACAGATCCTTCTTGTGGTCCAGCATGGCTCTTCTCATGTTCTTAAGGCTACTGGAAGAAAGAAATAATAGCTGTTCTCTCCCTTTGAATATAGCAACCAATATTTATCTCTGCCTTTGGTGCAGCTTCAGATCTTCCTGCACATGACCTGATCCAGCCCAACAAAGGTCGCAATTCTATGCACACTTTCTTGGGAGTAAGCTCCATTTGAATCCATTGCAGATTTCTCCAACATCCCTGCCTTTAGATGGCTTATACAGTAATACCTTGGATTGCAAGTAACTTGGTCTGAGAGCGTTTTGCAAGACAAGCAAAAAAAAAATTAAAATTGTTGACTTGATAAACAAGCAAGGTCTTGCAAGACAAGTGTAGGGATGTAACCGCTCGCCTTGAGCGGGCGTAGCGGGCCGAAATCGGCCCCGCTCACGCCCGCCAGAGACTCGCTTTGATATAAGAGTGTTTTGGATTACAAGCACGGTTCCGGAACGAATTATGCAGAAAAGCAGGATAAGTAAAAATAAGAGCATGATCATCTGTAACCATGTATATGTCCCCTTGACTGCCTCCTAACTTTGAAATGTTTTTTTTAAAAAAAAAAAATAAGAAGAAAGGATGCTGCAGTGAGCAGAGCCAGCCCTGGTGCACCCTGTCATGCCCGTGCCAGCACAGGTGCTGCGGTGAGGCCTGTTTTCCATTGCCCAGTCACCTGCTGATAATGTGGGGGGGACCCCTGGGCTGTGGGGGCCATGAATTTCGGCCTCAAGGTCCAGCCCCAGCTGTGCCATTTGCCCGCACAGATATCACTTTGAGGGCTCAAATGAAGCATACGAAGTCAAGGGAGAAATCGTTTGCAATGGCCAGTGCAGTATAGAGGTTAGAGCAGTGTTATCCACCTTGGGTCCCCAGATGTTTTTGGCCTACAACTCCCAGCATGCCCCAGCCAGCGTAGCTGACTGGGGCATGCTGGGAGTTATAGGCCAAAAAGGTCAAAAACATCTGGGGACCCAAGGTTGGAGAACACTGAGTTAGAGCATCGTCAGAGTGGGACTGGTGAGACCCAGTTTCAAATCCATCCTCAGCCATGAGGTTTACTGGGTGACCTTGAGCAGGGCACTATCTCTCAGGCTAATCTTCCTCATAGAGTTGTTTTGAGGATAAAGGTGGAGGGGGAGAGAAACATGTATGCCATCCAGAGCAGAGCAGGATTGAAATGTAATAAATACCAGAGGTGGCATTAGGGGGCTACCCACTAGGGCTGGAGCCCCGAATCTTTTATTTAGAGCCCTGAATCTCTGGGAGGCCATCTGCCCCACCACCCTACTGCCCACGGGCACTTGCTGAAATAAAGGTCCAGGGGCCCTGAGGATCTCTGTTGCATCTGATCCCCCTGGATTAGCTGGCTTTTGCCCCCATGTGCTTCACTTCCTGCTGCCCCCCACCCTTGAATCTTTCTGCCTGTCCCCCCCCCCAAATGAAATGCCCTCTTCAACCCTGTCCACGCATCCCTTTTTACAAATCGGAGTGTTCTTAGGAGACAGGGTCCTTTAGAGACACACACACAGAGACTTTAGAGCAGGTATACATTAGCACCGCCCCTGGCCAGCACTTGTGGAAGCTGTAGTCAGGAGTTGCAAGGCTTTCTTCCAAGGGTAGATGCAATAATAAGGGTGGCAGCGCAGGGTCTGAGGCCAGGCAGGCTGTTGCAGCTGGTGATGTGCCAGAGAGTGTATGTAGCCTGAAGGTCTGGTGCTCAGAGACTGGCTTTTCCTGGAATTAACTGTAACCACCGCATTGCCATGTAAGGAGAAAGTATTTGCCTCTGATTCCTCGCCCCTGTGCAAACTCCTTCACTGTTCTTGCTTTTCCAACCCAGGCTGGGGCAGGACTGTGGATATTCCCATCTCTTGGTGGCCTATTTGTGCCTGCAGTTCAAAACCGAAACCTCCGTAGCATTGCCACCTGGATCTGAACAAACAGCACAGCCTCCCCGCGCACTTAGTAAGGTCGCTAAAGGTGCAGAGATGCCCCGGAGGCCCGGCAGTGTCTAAATTAAAGAATTAGGTAACACCTGCACCTGCAGAAAAGCAGGATGTTCTCAAAGGAAGAACCGGAATGTCCCCTTGGAAAGGAGGAGAGCTATATGAAGTCCACTGGAAGTAATGGGAGCTGCAAATGGCAATTGACACGGGCCGGGTGAAATAGCACATTCCTGCTTGATCTCCACTGCCTGATACAGACTGTCCCTCCCGGTTTAAATGGAGATTTCCCATGGAATTGTTTCACACTGAGTGGCCACATACCAATCGTTCATAAATGCTTCACCATGTGCAGTGATTCATCCACCTTCTATAACCTGGTCATTGGTTAGCTGTCCATCCCTTGCTGACTCTACATCTTTTGGTTCCCATTGAATCACTGTGATCTCTTATACAGGTTCCCAGTCACTTATCCAGACACTGCTGGATGCTTACTTCATAGTTCATATTGACTCACTGTCACCTCTTCTTTGCTGTTGCCGCCACCGCCTCCGCCTCCTTCCCAGGGACTTAATTGTAGCCTTTCTTATCCTGAGTACCTGTTTGCATGAGTATAAAACAGCAGGTGCTAGAACCAGGCAGGGTGTGCATTCGAAATTCTGTGGTTTCTGAAGGATGTGGAGTTGATGGGAGACATATTATTGCAGAGGAGACTCGGACTTGAGAATTCAAAACCACAGACGCATCAAACCTCCTTGGTAGGCATTCATTTGTAAGTATTAGTTAATAGATTAATTAATTATTCCAAAGAATTTCTGTACTACTTTTAATTAAAAACAACAACAATAACAACAACAACAACAGGCTGCAGTATAAATATAAAACTCTTTCAGCTTTTGCAGTATCAGAAGAGACAGTTTCCTGAAATGTTCTGTATAACATATTTCCTCCTCTCAGCATTCTTCTCATTTCATTTCCAAAGATGGGTTCTTTGGAAAAGTTGCCATTTGTTTAGACTTGCCGTTTGTTGTTTTACTTGATCCGAAGTGAGCTCGAGGTTTGGAGAGATAGAATGTAAGTGTTTTAAACAAGCCAACCGATTCTAATCAATGGCGAAAGATCCAGTACATTAGCTCACCCCCAATATTTCAACCATCTGAGATTAAATCACAGCTGGATTGCCCCTTTTGTCTCTGCTGTTCTCTGACTTTCAAGTTCAGCCTTATCCAACTTGGTGCCCTATGATTCCCAGCCAGGATGGCCAACACATCTGGAGGGCACCGGGTTGAAGGCTGTTTTAGTGGGTACAAAATCGCCAGGGCGGTGTGAATTTCATGCTAAAAGGGTTAGAATGCAATGCTGCATGAAGAAAAAAAGGTGAATTTTCTGCTTTTTAGAGATGATGGTAATTTTTCTTAAGGTGCAATCCTATGCAAGTATAGACAGAAAAAAGGCCCACAACTCCCAGCATGCCCCAGCCAGCAGAGCTGGCTGGGGCATGCTGGGAATTGTAAGCCTTTTTTCTGTCTAAACTTGCATGGGATTGTGCGCTTAAGTACTTAAAAGCCCTAGGGCTCATATAAGGTGGATAAATACAAAAGAGGTAACAGCTCCTGCACCTTTAGTACTTTGGGTAGAATAGGGAATTTCAGCAGCTATAGCTTGCATGACAAGTAATAACTGCTGGAATTCCCTCTTTTACACACCTATTAAAGGTGCAGGAATCCTCTTGCGTCTGGCCACTGTAGTCTTGTACATTATATTACATAAGCATTAACAATGACAAAAACCCTGCCCACAGACTTGCATTCTAATAAACAGACACCCAGCAACAAGGAAAGAAGAGGGTTAAAGAAAAGCAATGGAAGGAAAGAGCCACTTAAGGTGATCAGCAAATTAGAGAAGGCCTGGGAAAATAGATATGTCTTGAGGCACTTCTTGAAAGAGTGGAGAGGACTGATTACACAAGCAAATAGGTATCGTTTTGGGGGAGGGTTCTACCCTTAAAGGCAGCCTAAATATAATTTTTAAAATGCAACCTAAAGATTATTTTTTAAAAATATTTTTTCTTAACCTATTCTGCTTTGCCTAATCATGGGAGAGGACCAAGGAGTTATGCACAGTGTTGTGAAGTGTTTCCACCCCGATGGAAATTTTATTTGGCCAATCTAACGTTGGCTTTTAAGCTTTCGGCAGGCATTGCCCACCGGCTTTCAAGCATATCTCGGCATCCATCAGCACTGGAAACTTTTTTTTTTAAAAAAAAAATGAAAGCTGAAACTCTTCGAAAGTGCCATTCTGGATCCAACACTGTTATCTTTTGCAGCATCCACTGAGAATAGCTCAAAGGGGATAGGGAGAAAATCAGGACTAAACCTGCACTTTGCAACTGCACTCAGAATAACACAAATGAGTGAACAAGGGAAGGGCCATAGCTCAGAGGTAGAGCACCTGCTTTGCATCCAGAAGGTCCCAAGTTGGATCTCTGGCATCTCCAGGACAAGGTAGGGTGAGGAAAGGATCCTGCCTGAAACCCTGGAGAACCATGGCTGCCAGACAGTGTTGACAATACTGGGTTAGATGGACCAAGGCTGTTACTCAGTATAAGGCAGCTCTCTATGTTCCTCTGTTGTGTTGGACTGGATTCAGCGTTTCTTCATTAAAATGCACATATGAGGTATCCTAAGCGAGCTCTTTCTCAACGTTTTTTCATCCATCCTCATGCCCTGACTATGATCTCCTGCTCAGAGGGAAGAGCAGGTTGTAAACACAGAGAAGTGTATTCCTATTAGCAGAAAATTCCTTTCTATTGAGCTGAAGCCACAATTGTGGCTCAACAGGTTCTAGTTCCCAGCTCTTTTTTTTCTTCTTCTTTTGGTCTACTGAAAAACACACACACACTCAGCCCCAGGGCATTTGCGCACATCACATGGGCAAGTACTTATAAATGGAGCTTACCTGCCCACACCATGTAGCACTTCAAGGAAGAGAGAGATCCCGGTACTTGTTTCTCAGATGCAGTGAGACAGATCAAGACAAGCCAAAGAGAACACATCACCTCCTTGCGTGTTAAGGCATCAAGTGAATCGCTTTGCAGAATTGGTGTACAGGTAACATCTGGGGCTGTCACAGCTCATCTTATGGCTGATCTCCTGGGGTTTTCCCCTTCTCTGCTGGTGCCAGTGATTCTTCTGTTAAAGGGAATGGGACTTCTAAGAATTATGACAACCTGAGGCATGTCTTTCTTCATGGTAAAATTAAGAGCCGCAGAGTGAGACAGAGCAATCCCCAACTACAGAGTCTTGGGGACAGGGTTCCTTCCTTGAAATCTACACGAGACAGGCTCCTGTATCGTATCAAACACCTTGTAGGCAAGGAGAAGTGATATAACGCAAGAGTCTCTGAGCCAGGAGTAGACAACCTGGTGCCCTCCAGATGTTTTGGACCACAGCCAGCATGGCCAATGATAAGGTATTGTAGGAGCTGTAGTCCAAAACATTGGGGGGGGCACCAGGTTGCCTACCCCTGCTCTAAGCCTTGGGTAATCCCCCCCACTCCCCATGAATGGGCTGATAGCAGCAAAGAGGATCACAGATTGGTCTGTACATTGACAGCTTTGGCATTATAAGCAATGGTAGGTGACTGTGTAGGGCAGCAGTCTGCAGGGGGCTGCAAATGTCATGTGATAGAGAACCAGATCTGGTAACACCTGAAATTCTCTGTTTTGCAAGCATCATATACCATTTCTGGCTGATAGAATAAGGTCTTGAGTATGGTCAGGAGCCTTGCTTTTTCACCTGGGGCTGCCAAAAGATTTAAGACCAGCCTTTGGAGCTGTATGTGTGGGACTTGGCCCTTATCTGATTAAAACAAATTGTGTTTTTTCTCTCCATTTAATTTGGAGGAACTGTGATCATACCCATGTTCAAGTTGCAGAGCTACAAATATCAGAAGGGCTCTCAAATAGAGGAGGCCAAAGACTTGTTCTCTGCTGCCCCAGACTATCTCTAATGGGTTTACATTACAAGAAGGTAGATATTAGGAGGGACTTCTTAATGGTAGCCGATCAACAATGGAAGTAAGGGAGAGTGCAAAGGCTGATGCATGCAGACAGTGTGAAAAAGCTGCTCTAGAGAAGGCAGTTCTACTTATAGAACCGTGGACCCCGGGCCTCCCCTTTCTGCCCTGTTCATTTTTGCCAGAAAGTGCGGCTTGTAAATCCTTTGATTAGTTTTCTTGAAGTATACGATTCTGGGCTGATGATGTCCTAGACGCTGACTCTCCCTCCATACAGAATAATGCCGGGTCACAAGGGCCCGCTCTTTCCTCCAACACTGCAGAGGTGAAATGATAATTCTGGAGAGATTCGGCTTCAAGTGGCACCAACAGCCTGTTTGAAAGGATGCAGACGGGTTTTTGTGTGCTAAAGAAACAGGAGGTATTTGGAGATACTCTCCAAGAGAATGGGTGGGCAGGAGGTAGATCGGGATCTGCTGTTAGATTCCCTGGGTGGTTTGCAGTAGATCAGCATGGATTTCTGACTCCCAATTCTTTAAATGTGGGAACAACAAAATGACTCTCCCCTGCCCTAAATTATAGCGGAGTGGATTTTTGTGTGGAAGGTCTATGAGCTCTGTGCAGGTCTGGCACTCAAACAAATTCCTGGGCTCAGAATTCTTTCATTCTAAGTGTATATCTTTTGCACCAAGCTCCAGTTGGTGGATCTCAAGATTCTAGTAAAAACAACAACAAAGCAGATCCTGCAAGCCTGAAGACTGCCCACCCGTGTCCTCAAGGCCTTGCCCTCCTTCCTCCATCCAAATGCAGCCTCCAGTTATTTCAGCCTCTATTCACCTCTCTCCTAACCGTCTGTGGCATTTTATAGCTGCTGATCCATTTGCCAAGCCTTGCCTTCAAGCTCAGTCACCAGCACAGGAATGACTGGCCAGGCCCTCCTCACGAGATCCATAAGCTCCAAGCAGTTATGATGTTACTTACTGTTATGATGTTAGCTCAACAGTCAACCCTGGAACTACCTTTCTATTAGAAACAGGTTTACAGAAAAGCTCAGAGAGAGCTCTAGCCTGAAGGGCTCTGCGAAACTCAAATATCTTACTCGCTGTCCTTTTCTCACTAGAGGCGAGCTAGTGCCAGGTTTCTGACTGCCCTTGGGGAAGACACCCTCTTGGTGACCTTCTCACCACCATTGTCACCAGTTGCTATTGCTCCTCATCCTGTTTCTCATCATTGCTACCACCCACTTGCTTGACAGGCAGATTGCCAGGGAGCAAATAGGCTGTGGCATCTACTGCTCATCCTTCTCACCACCTTTGTCTGGGCCAGAGCAAGAGGCAGGTGAACAAGCAGATGAAGAGGAGGAGCAACTCCAGGGGGTTCTTGTTAGTAGGCCCCTGCTGAAGTGTGGGACCTTGGCAGGTGCCCGACCATGCCTACCCTTGATACCTACTTTCTATATTTTAAGATCTGGACAAAAGGCAGGTTCCCTTTTTGGCAATGGGGAAATTGATGCACAAAGAGGAGGCGAGGTGACCTGCCCAAGGGCTCACATGGATACAGAGTCAGAGATGGAATACATTTCTTAAAGTCAAGCCACGTGTTTAAAGGCAAGCTTTTTTTGTTTGTTTGTTCATTTCTCTGCACTGCAGTCTTCTCCACAGTAAAAAGTATTTTTAAAAAAATAAAAATTGAGGGCATTGATAACACTTAGCTGCCTTATGAATGCACGGTGAAAATTAATGCATCACAAGGCACTTGAAAATGAAGAGCGTGAAGTATTACCGGTAATATTATCCTATTTTTTGTGCAACTTTCCTTAGTAATAAAGAAACAGAGGGAGGAAGCAGCAGGAGGTTGGAGAGAAATGATGGGGATGTGCTATTAAAAGCAAAACCATGTCCAAATGGAACATTTTTTCCATACTTTTTCGTATGGCACCAGCATCCCTTAATACTGTATGAGACTATGAATACTGTATGAAGCTACAGTTCAGTGGGGAGCCAGGCCTCTAAATGTTTCATGCCAGCAGCTGCTGCTCTCCCCCTGGACTCCACGTTTGCTTGCCTGCCTACGTGCTCAGAAACGGGGCAAGCTGCCTGCATACGTCTGTATACAGCATAGTCATTCGTGCTATTTCCCGAGGATCCCATCCTGCTCCTAGGCCAACCAGATGCCTAGGGAAGCCCACAAGTAGGCATGAGTGAGATAGCACCCTCCTGCTCATGTTCTCCAGCAAGGGGTATACTGCCTCTGGAGGGGGGGCGGGGGATGTTACCTCTCCCGCACTTGAATTTAGACTAGCTCAGTTCTGTCTGCTCTGACTGGCAGGAACTCTCCAGGACCTTGGGCAGAGGTCTCTCCCAGCACCTGCCATCTGATCCTTCTAACACTGGAGATGCCAGGGCTTGGACCTGGGGCCTTCCGTGCACAAAACGTACGCTCTACCACTGAGTTATGATTTTGTATGTTGTAAGAGGTAACACGTTCCAGTGGTTTCCCTCCCTGCATCCCTGCCCACCCCGGCTGGTTGCCCAAGGGCTGTGCTTGGGATATTTTTCAATCAAGATAAGAACACTAATTGATAGCAGCTCTGCAGGGTTTCAGACCCAGCCCTACCTGGTGATGCAGGGCACTGAACCTGGGACCTCTGGCACGTAATGTATGTGCTTTTCCACTGAGCTACATCCCTCTCGCAACCATCGGGAACAAAGGAGGTTGCCTTACACCAGGTCAGACCCTTGATCCATCTAGCTCAGCGTTGTCTACTGGCAGGGACTCTCTGAGGTTTCAGACACGGGTCTTTCCCAGTCCTGTTTGGAGATGCTGGGGGTTGAACTCTGCGACCATCTGCATGCAATGCATGTGCTCAGCCACTGAACTATGGCTTCTCCCTTGGCCGGTCCCAAGTCACCCAGTGAACTTCATGGCTGGGTGGGATTTGAACCCGAGTCTCCCCGGTCCTAGTGTGGCTGTCTAACTGCCATGAGTTTATGCCTTTGCAACAGCAAGTGCCTACATCAGTTTATCTTGATTCCAGATGACACATGTGAAGATTCCCTGCAAATTATTTGCAGCTAGACAGGCAGCAAGTTCTCCCCAGCCTTGCTGCTGTAGTGAGAAATAGGAAGGGATTCAGCTAAGAGGATGCTTGACTGCTCCTTATCCTCTCCCCCCCCCATTTAATCTTCTTCAAGTAGAGGGAATAGCTGGTCCCCCCCTACTTGAGGTTTTAAATAAGATCCTGAGATTCAGCATTGAGGTGGCCACATTATAATGTTGGTCTTTTTTTCTTCTTCTCCCACTGGTGTATGCGTCTATGACAAACGCAGTCTCCGAACTAAAAACCACTATTTATAGATAACCTTGGTTTCAAATGTTAAGCCGGATGGCCATTGAAACACCGAAGCAGGATCCTTAATGAAAAAAGCATTCCTGAGAGATTGGCCCATGCAATAAAAAGAATACAGCTCCTCCAAATTATGCAAGCATTTGGAGTCATGACATGTGCAGGGGGCGGAGAAGGGACCCAAAGTACACCATGACAGCCGTGCCTCTTGCTTACATAATCAGTGTTGTTTCAGGCGTAGTTTATTTGAGATATGCGAGAAGGAATCTGAGGTGTGTTTGCCACACGTGCTTGAGAACTGTGGGTCACACTCAAGTTCATCGCTTCCCGGACTTGAGTTGTGAGCTTCATATTATTCCAGCCACCTGCTGCAGACTGCAGTTTTGCTTACGCTCTTGGCCAAATAAAACAGGAGCAAAACAATATCCCTGATATCCTGCAGTTGTCATGCAAGCTCCACCTGCTGCAACTCCCTCTTCTGAACAACTATTAAAGGTGCAGGATAGTTGTAGACAAAAACATCTGGAGGGCCACAAGTTGCCCACCCCTGGCCTAGCGAGACACTGCCAGTTGGAAGGGACTGTGGCGTTTCCGAGTGCCTTTTACCATCTTCGATTGGTTCGCCAGCTACAGCCTCTCCTGGACAGGAATAGCTTGGCCACAGTGATACTGGTGTTAGTAACCTCAAGGCTGGATTACTGCAATGCACTCTATGTGGGGCTGCCCTTGAGGCTTGTATCTCCTTCTCTCCATTTGGGATATATTTTCAAAAAATGGTTCTGTCTTGTTTTGTGATATTTACTGAGGTATCTAACACAACTGACCTGCCAATATCCCACATTTTCTCAAACTCTGATCAAACTTGCTTAAAATCCTGCATCCGCTGCCCTTAAAACTCCACCCCTGGGGTTGCTCAAAGCTTAGCCAAAGGTTTAAAACAAAACAAAGACTCCATAGCCAGAACACTGGATGGTGCCAACAGCTGCCTCTACGTATCAGATATCAGAACTCCTGGCTGCCAGGCCTATGGATAGCTTAGGAACGGTTGCTGTAGCAACGAAATAGAGAGGGGGGGGGAGGAAACAACACCTTGTGCTACTTAACAACAGAGTGCATGGAGGGAACGCTTTGTACAAAAGTAAACCTGAAAGCGGTCCTCTTTATTTGTTTCAACCGCACGAAGAGCTAGGTTATGCTCTACAGTGGCTCGATTCAAGGCATCACACCATGGTTTGTGCAACCATCGCTTGGAACAGCCATCTTATACATGGTGCCCTGCAGATGTTTTGGACAGCAACCCCTGTCAGCTCTAGCCAGCATGGTCAATGGCCAGGGATGATGGGAACTGTAGTCCAAAAACCATCTGGAGGGCATCAGGTTGGGGAAAGCTGTCTTAGAAGAGAAGCTAAGCTATATTTTGAGTTTCCAGACCTACAGGCAAACCATGGTGCAGTGACCTCCCAAGACAGTGCAGTAGCCATAACCGTCAATTCAGACATCATACCAACCCATTGTTAAATTGATAAGTTGGCTGAGGCATGCTGGGAGTTGTAGGCCTTTCTTCTGTCTAAACAGTGCATAGGATTGTGCCTTAATTTGCTCATGTGTACTAGTTTTTGATACAAATAGTATGCACTTAGTACTGGCACTAATCTGCCGCCTGTATCCACTTTTAATCTGTTTTAATATATGGCTTTTGCATCCAATGTACAATGGACTTTAGATTTCTGAAAAGGGTTTGGAAGGGAGGGGCAGAACCAGATTATGACATGTAAATTGTGATTTGGGGATTATACAGAAATGTGTACTGTTACAATCAATGTGCCCCCAAATGTTTTTTGGCAGGGCACACCGCGACTACCCATGCTGGGTGTTATGGGCATAGTATGAACACTTTACCTACTTATTATTTCTCTCAAATATCGGGGAATGCACAAGGTGGGACTGGCGTGAAAACAAGAGGTCGTTTTGACTCTTCCATCACACTAGCTATAAGATATCCTTGCTTAGAGATTGTCTAGTTTTATAATGAAGGAAATGGCATCTCTAAGATCCTGGGGAGAAGGGTGGGAAAGAAGCTATCTCAAAAACTATCCAATTCCCAAGACTTATTTTGCCTGCAAATATCCTTTTGGTTTCAGAGACTGCTGAAAAGAGGAAGAAATGGAATTCAGAGGCAAAACCTACCTCAAACTGAAGACCTAAGAAGGACAGTGCCGTGTGAGTACATGCATTTGTTTTAATTTCTATGGGCCTGGCTACAATGCTCAATTATATGACTGGTCCACATTTAGGTCAATGTGCTTAGTTGTCATCTAGACAGTTTTCCTTGTACTGTTATACTTAAAGTATCAAAGGTTTCCAAATACCATACTACAAAATACGTGACGACGGATTTGAAATTAACGGTTGCCCAAAGAAACCAGATCTGAAAGTAATCATGTATTTACAGGGAAACTGTGCTAAGTGCCACAGAGGGGAGGCTAAACTGAAAAGCAGAATGTTAGGATGCTTTAGGTATGGGAAAAGTCAGTTCAATTAAAAAATATATATGTAATGCCCCTATATATATACCTCCTTCAGCCTTCCCCAACCTGGTGCCCTTCAGATGTGTTTGACAGCCACTCGCATCATTCCCAGCCATCAGCCAGAACCCCTGCAGGATTCTGCATAGTGTTCTCGGGCACACCAGTAGTTCACATGGACTTCACTCACATCAGTTGACACCTGGAGGCATCCTGTGAAAGTAGAAACGACAATATCCTACGAATGCTCCCATATTCAGACTGTTATGGTCTGACTACAACCTTGGGTCCCCAGATGTTTTTGGCCTACAACTCCCAGCCTGCCCCAGCTATGCTGACTGGGGCATGCTGGGGGTTGTAGGCCAAAAACATCTGGGGACCCAAGGTTGGAGAACACTGGACTGCAACAACAAAACAAAATACCCTGCAATATGCACAGAGTGCTTTCCTAGGTCAGACCTGTTGCTCTGCTTTGCAAGTCCACTTCCACCAAGTCACAGCACTGAGCACCTGTATAAATGCTACTCTCCCAGGTAGATGAATTGAACTTTTCAACTCTACGGCTGTATCTGTCGAGCTTTCTGAGGTTTCTCGATTCACTGAGGGTGCTTCCAGACAGAGGGCTCCTAGTGGCACGCTAGCAATCCAAGGGCATTCTGCACCTATTCTGTCTTTTCTTCCTTGATGAATTATTTCTGGTAAGAAAAATGATTGAAGCAGAGGTGGGAAAACATGGAAGGGCTGCAAATTGATGATGATTATGTCTGGAGCCCTTATACAATTGGTGAATAAGGCAGTGTGAATGCACAGTACAAGCCTCCTCTGGGAGCACCCTGAGTTAGATTTCATAGATTTCATAGATTTCATAGATCATAGAGTTGGAAGGGGCCTACAAGGCCATCGAGTCCAACCCCCTGCTCAATGCAGGAAACTAGAGGAGGGGGTCTCCCATCCAAGTAATAACCAGGCTTGACCCTGCTTAGCTTTCCACACTCAGACAAGCTGAGCCGGCATGAGCCACAGACCTGTGCTACAGCTTGGAAGGAGGAATATGAGTGGGTCTGAACATGGTCCAAGTGGCAGTCTGTATACAAAGGTGAAGGAAACTGGAATGTCTCTGATCTGGTATGGTGCATTGCTTCCCTCCCTACCAAGATAGTTCTTTGCCCTTCACAAATAGAATTTGAACTTTTCCCCAAGGGGATGATTCTAAATCTCCACTCTCACTAAGTTGACTCAGAGTTGTCTGTTACATACTGACAGAATCTTGACAACTTACACCTGCCTCAAGAGATCTGCTGTGCTAAACCAGGGCTTTGTAAAGTTCCCTACAAGCCACCAGACTACAGCAGTCTGAAGCAACTGGAAGAAGTTGGTACAGGGGCAGTGCTAGGTACTGAAAGGCTCTGGGGCTTAGGCCCACAGGACCAAAAAAATATATATGCACAAATTTGCCTATGCTAATTTACATGTGCTCTACATATGTGTCTCTCTCTCTCTGTGTCTTTAAAGGACCCTGTCTCCAAAGGACATCCTTATTTGTAAAAACGGATGTATGTACAGGGGAGAGGAGGGCATTTGTTTTCAGGAAAATACTCAGGCAGAAAGATTCAAGGGGGGGGCAGCAGGAGGTGGGCACATGTGGGCAAAAAGCCACCTAATCCACAGGGATCAGAGGCAACAGAGATCATCAGGGCCCCTGTACCTTTATTTCAACCACTGCCCATGGGCAGCAGGGTGGTGGTGCAGTTGGCCTCCTGGAGATTCGGGGCTCCAAATGAAAGATTCGGGGCTCCAAATGAAAGATTCAGGGCTCCTGCCCTAGTGGGCCACCCGCTAACACTGCCTCTGGGTTGGTACTTGGTAGAAGGTTAGGGTGTTTATTCCTAACAATTTAAAGTAATGCATATAGCCCAAGGGCTTCTGTGTAAAAGATTATAGTAGCAGTATCAAGAAGGCAGAGCTGGGGCTAGAGGGGCATAAGGGGGACTTTGAATAATGCTGTTGAATGGTGCTGGAATTCTGAAAAAGCTATAAAGGATTCGCGTTAAGAGGACCCAGGGCCAGGGCCAGCGAGTGCAATCCTGTCTGCAGTTTATCAGGCATGAAAAACTGTGGCAAGGCTACCTTTGTCCAAAAGGCTTTGCAGCTGGTGCAAAGAGCCTTAATTTATAGCAGCTGCTGTTTGTCAAGGGGGCTGCTTAGGCCTCCAGTGATGACAAAGCTGGACTGATTAGCACCCCCAGATTTAGGGTGGCCACTTATGAATCACGAACAAAAAGGAGGAAATGCATCACCAAATTTTTTAAAAAAGAGGGCACTGGTTTGCATAAAATGTGCATGCGCTGATTTATATGCATAGGTGCAAATTTAGACATTATAGTTATTTAAAAAGAAATACGGTACATCTCACCGTAGTGCGGAAGACTGTGACTAGGTGGCCAGTGAGCCTGGTCAACAGTTCTTAAGGTCGTTTCTAGCCCTATCCAGGCATTCTGAACCTGAATAGGGCAAAGGTCCAAGGAGAAGGAGCGTCACACTCAACTCGTGGAGGCCGACTCTCTGAATAGCAGAGCCTCTTCTATCCATGGAGGCTTTCCACGTTGGCAAGAATGCAACCTTCGGCAGGAAAAAAAAAGTTGCCCGCCCCAGTTTTCGGGGAGCGCACAACCCCAGCAGGTGAACCACCACCTCCACGGTCAGATCCATCCAACAGTACCTCCTTCTTGCCAGGATTGCGTTTCAATTAGGGAGCTGCAATTATTAATCTGATGAAAGATGGTAGAGATGGATGCAGTGTAAATGCTAGGTAATGCTGTGTATATATACACGCACAGACAGAGGCATCAAATAGTATTTCTGGAGGCCTTGAGCAAAAGGGTTCTCTCTCTCTCTCTCTCTCTCTCTCTCTTTCTCTCTCTGGATGCCTGAAATCCCGCCCCTCCCCACCCTGTCATGCCCATGCGCCCTCTCCTTCAGCACATCTCCCCAACATGATCCCCAGGTTGCTGCAGGGCTCAGACCAGAAACACAGACCCTTGCATTTCAGTTTGGAGTTATCTGGCTGGAACAAGGGCGATTATGAAGCAGGGCAGATGGGGAGTCTTTGGGGATAAGTTGAAGAGGCTTATATCAGAGAGACATGGGAACAGACAACAAACTGCATTTTAATTACAGCTGTGATAAAAAAAACAGGAGGCTATTGTGGCAGGCGGTGGGCAAGGGTTCAGCTGCTGCTTTTGGTGAAATCCAGTTTTTGACTTGGTGCCGAAGCCGCTTTGGTGACTTTGTAGGGTGTGTGCATTCGTGTATGGTGGGGGTTCTCTTTCAACCCAGCCAACTACTAGCTTGTTCAGAGAGGTCCAGGGAAACTGCAGCACGGCTTACAGCTACAACTTGGACTGGGGGTGAATACGTGCATTTCAGAGTGTCTTTCTGGGCCAAAATAGATTAGCTGCCACTCACACAATTAGCAGTGGCTTGAATGGCTTTCAAGAAGCAAAGAGCACCATACCCCTGACATGGGTGTGTGTGTGTAAAGGGGCCTTGCCCCCACCCCCCTGTGATCTGAATCCAGATTGGCCCACTTGCACCGGCTATGCATTTTATGAAAGCCATTCATAGATTCATAGATCGTAGAGTTGGAAGGGGCCTACAAGGCCATCGAGTCCAACCCCCTGCTCAGTGCAGGAAACTCTCCCATCCAAGTAATAACCAGATCTGACCCTGCTTAGCTTTCCACGCTCAGACAAGCTGAGCCTGCGTGAGCCCCAGGCCTGTACCGCGCATTGCATGAATGGCGTAACGTATTTCTATTTAAATTACAGCAATTATTTCTAAATTATCATCTATACCAATAAATCAGCATATGCAAATCACAAATCTGGGCCCTCTTTCGTCTTCTTTTCTGGTGATGCATTTCCCCTTTCAGGGTGGTGCGTTAAGGTAGCCACCCTCACCGTAGGAAAATGGCTCGAGGATCTGACTGAAGGGGCAGGCCTGCAGTTCCACAGCTCCTGTGTTTCTCTCATTCACTATAAACACCTCTCTACTACCTTTCCATCCACATCTCCAATTTCGTAACAGATCTGTCTCCATGGTAATATAGATGAGGACCTCGTAACGTTTTCCAAGGTTGTTTCACACTTTATAGTTTCAGTGGGTACACATTAAAGACTGTGTAGCGGCTGAAACCTTTCTGAGGCATGTAAGAGGCTAGAAGAACAGCCTTGCCTAACCTAACCTGGTGGCCTCCAGATGTCTTGGACTACAATTCCCTTCATTCCCAGGTTGGGGAAGGCCGTGTTACAAAAATAGCCATGTATGCCCCTTGAAAGATGTGGTTTTTGCTGCTACACAGTATTGGTCTCTGGTGTGTAACTGCTTACATGCTTAACGTGTGAAGCAGCTCCCAGACTAACCAGCTACCAGGAAGCTAGCTGAAATGCTTCTGTCCTCCTGAATTTGACCATTCCGGCAAAATATGAGCTCTATGAGTCACTAACTACTAATGATCAGAAGGATAGGATGCAGGAGGTCTAGGACCCTGGGGGATTTTCGAGCTTTGGAGAGTCCCAGAGAGAGTGTGTCTACAGGGCTGAGTGAATTCATGGGGATCAGAGGCAACAGAGATCATCGGGGGCCCTGTACCTTTATTTCAGCAAGTGCCCCTGGAGGGACAGCTGGGTGGAGGGGCAGGTGGCCTCCCAAAGATTTGGGGCTCCAAATGAAAGATTCGGGGCTCCAGACCTAGCGGGCCAACCCCTAACACTGCCTCTGGCAACATCTTTTGAATAATTTCCTTTCCTGCTTTCCCCCAATATCCAGCTCTTTCTCTGACACTCCAAGGCTCCTGTTTTGCTTCTCAACATTTAGGCTGTTGCCTCTCAGTGATTCTTCTACATATCTAAACGTCAACCCAGCCTCTGCCAAGGAATGGTGGTGCAGTACTATTCTGCAGCCAGAATGATGTGATTTAACCAAAATTGCAAATTTCCCTCTCATTCCTGGCATTTAAGTCTCCGTTTCCGCCCTTCCTTGATTTATTACTTAATTGTGGGGGCTACATGCAAATCACTTCTAGTTTTTTGTGCAGCTGGTGCATTGTTTGTACAATCACTTGTGTGGCAGAGAGATGAACAAACTGATTCCACTTCTGGGACTTGTGCATCTCCTACATGCAAATGCCTTTTTCAACATTACCCCGGCCCAGCCAGTGAACACAGAAAGCGCCACTCACACTTTGGGTGCTGTCAAAGTCCTAAGCTATTCATGGTGGTTGCACTTATTCACATGTGTTGATCTTGCTGTGAGAAAAGTACTCCGGCAATGTCAGTAACTGCTCTCAAAATGGTGTACATGGGGTTCCTTCAAAGTCTCCCGTCCTGGTACTAGGTAGGGTTAGACCTGTGAGAGAGGCCAGCTTTTCAACTTGACCCCTTCTAATAGCTGTGCTTTCAACAGCAGCTTGAGTGCAGACATTAGCAGATGGCGGTGTTTATTTCCATGCTGTAAACAGCTTAACCTGCTGGTTTCAGCACATCCACCACTGTGACGGGCCGAAGAGCAAGCCGGGCTGGTTTGGGGTTTGTTTGGGGCGTTTCTGTTCTTTCTGTTCATAACCTGGAGCAAAGGGGACGGTGGTAGGAATGCATGTGGAGCTATGTTAGGAATACATCTGGAGCTGAGCTTTGTGGAGCTGAGCAGAATAGTTGGACCAAGAAATAACTTTTTTTTCTCTCTTCCCGAGACACACACACACATGCACACATACCACCAACCTCATGGCATTTGGGGAAGGGCAGGCACGCCCAGTCTGCCTGTTTGAAAGGGTAGGCCCAGACTTCCTAGTTACCGTATTCATTGGAGTCTCGGTATTTATCTTTGACTTGTGTTCACAGAAAACAATTGAAATATTTAGAACATATTTAGAACTAGATTTCACTAGTGTGGTCCATCTGTAAACTGGGTGTATTTTTTTCTAGCCTGTCTTCTAAAGGCAGGCTATTAAAAAAAAATCCCCATTTTACAAATCCTTCATTTCTTGATAATGTGTTTTGTGACTTGATGTGTAGTCTGTGGATGAGATCCTGTTCTTCAGCTTATCAGCTCTGCAAATATTCCTAGGTTGGCCTTTCCCAACCTGGTGCAAATCAGCACATCTGTAGGGCACTAACCTGGGGAAGGCTGTCAGATCTTTGTTTTAATTTCCAGAGGGTTCGCTGTGTTTTCTGTTGTAGTAAAAGCAACAAAGAGTCTTGTGGCACCTTAAAGGCTAACACACTCATTCTGGCATAAGCTTTCACGGACACTGTCCACTTCATTAGTTTCATCAAATGCACTTCATCAGATCTTGCTTTGTGCTTGTGGCACATTGTGCTAGTCTGGGTTAGGGTAGATCACCCGTCCCCAACCTGGGTCCCTCCAGATGTGTTGGATTACAACTCCTAGCAAGATTGTGGTAGATGGTAATCTGCAGTCTCAGAATGTCCGTGGGGGGCTCCCTTCTTCCTTGCCTTAGAATTTCACCCCTACGGGCCTTTTCTTTTTATGCATTGAGGTGTATGAAATTATGCATGGTGTGGCAAAAGTGGACAGGGAGACATTTTTCTCCCTCTCTCATAATACTAGAACCCAACTGGGTCATCCCATGAAGCTGATTGGTGGGCGATTCAGGACAGATAAAGGAAGGACTTCTTCACACAGTGCAGAGTTAACTATGGAACTCACTTCTACAAGATGTAGTGAGGGCCACCAATTTGGAGGGCTTTAAAAGGGGATTGGACAAATTAACAGAGGAGAGGGCTAGCAATGGCTACTAGTCCTGATTGGCTATATGCTTCCTCCAGTATGCCAGTGTACACCAGTTGCTGGGGAACATGGCAGGAGGGTGCTGTTGTGCTCATGTCCTGCTTGTGGGATCCTGTGGGCAGCTGGTTGGCCACTGTGTGCTGGACTAGATCGATCCTTGGTCTGATCCAGCATGGCTCTTCTTGCGTTCTTCTTGTACTCTGCAGCACCTCCTACTGGACAAAGCAAAGCCTTGCACCGGGCAAAATGCTCACCATCATTAATTTCAGTTGCCCTCTTGTAGGTTAAAACCGAGCGGAGAATTGCTTTGACCCAAGTCACAACAATTACGCTTTTGTCTTGCACAAGGTGGCGGGGAGCCATTCAGGAATGAGAGTTTATAGCGAAAGCTGCCAGGAACGTTTTATGCCACAATTAAGCACCTGCTACGACGGCAGCAAAATAAGCCAAATCATGCGGCTGGCAAGCGAGCTTTATGCGTTCCTTCCCCCGTGACCCACTCGAAGAAGGAAGCTAAAACCTGCGTCTCTCCGCTGCCTGCCTGCAGATTTCAGTCCAGCCCAATGCAGGCGAATAAACAGCGTTGTGCGTGAAGCCGCTTAGCCTCCTTGCTAGCTCTTAAGGTCCCTGTGGGCTCAGCCAGGGAGCTGGCCTTTAAACAAACAACCCCCCAAACCAAAACCTAAAGGATCCCCCAGTCAAGTAAGCCAAGGTTTTCTTCTGCTATGGAGAGAGAGATCCCCGTCTTGCGAGTTAGGTGAGAAACGGAGAAGGGGATGCTGCTGCTGCGGCACGGTGCTGAACAGTGTAGCCGGGATGGTGATGGGGAGACAGAGGGAGAGAAGAAGAAGGGGTGCCGGGGGGAGGGGGGAAGGAGGAAGAAGGGGGTGGTGGGGAGATGGGAGGCCTCCAGAAGCCGAGAGATGCTTGTGTGTGTGACTGGACTGTAAAGGTGCAGAGTGAGGTCGATGCTGTTGGAGCTGTGACGCTCACTGACGCTGAATTGCATCAGCGCCGGCCCTTGGAGCGGTTCTGAGGGGCCGTGGCTAGGCTGATCCCGACAGGAAGAGAGCAGGAACAAGTTTATTTTGGTTATGCCTGGGGTTGGGGGAGGGAGGGAGGGAAGAGAGGGGGAGAGGGAGGGAAATAAATAAGCCTGGAGTGAGGACAATGAAGCGATCACATGATCTAGATATGCTGGATCATGGCAGCTGGTCTTGGCCGCCCAGGGAGCTGTGCTGCTGATCTGCCTCCCATTGGCCGGGCCCCAGTGACGACCCCCAGATTTTTCTCGCCTCTCTGTCCACAAGCCCTGCCAAAAGAATGGGCAATGCGGGTGGGGGACGGGGACGGAGGGGTATTCCAGGGCTCCGTGTTTGATCTGCAAGTACATGCAGGGGCTGGGAGGACAGGGAAGAGTGAATCGCTCCAGATGTCGATAGATGGAAATCTGCACTCCCCAACATAGTGTCCTCCAGATGCGTTGGCCTACAGCTCCCCAAATCCCCCCGCCAACTAGGGGTGGGTGGGGGATGCTGGGAGTTGTAGTCAGTGCCAGCTCCAGACGTCTGAGGGCCCTGGGGCAAGACACCCTTACCCTGGGTGATCCTTCCTTCCCACCGCCATCATCACCAGCTGCTCTGGCTCCTCCTCCTCTTTCTCATCATGGCTGCCCCTTGCTTGCTTGACAGGCAGAGAGCCAATGAGCAAGCCGGCAGCTGTATCTCCTGCCCCTCCTCCTCACCAACACAGCTGTCTGGGCCAGAGCGAGGGGGGGGGGTAAATAAGTAGGTTGCAGTGGTGAAGAGGAGGGGAAACTCCAGGGGGGATGGTCTTCTGAGTGGGCCCCTGCTGGGGTATGGGCCCCTGGCAGGGCCCCAACCATGCCTGCCCTTGATGCTGGCCCTGGCTGTTGTGCAACACATCTGGAGGGCATCAGGTTCGGGAAGGAGGATGCAAATGATGACCGGGGTACACTGTAGCCCACAGACTTTCAGTGGATGATGTAACCTCATTGGTAGAGCACATGCCTTGCATGCAGAAGCCCCCACCCGCACCCCACCCGTTCAATTCCTGGCATCTCCAGTTAAAAAAAAAAAGGAACAGGTAGCAGGAGGTAGGTTGGGAAAGAAAGTACCTAGTCTCTGCCTAAGGCTCGGAAAAGCCACTGCCAGACAATGCTGGTCAAATAGCCTGATGTGGTATGAAGCAGCTTCCTATGTTCCAGGAGGTGGGGGAGTGAGGAGTGAGCCCAAGATGCCTGGCCCAGGCCAAGACAACCCCGTCCAAGAGGTGTCTGTGCATTGCGTCTGTGAGAGGGAGGTGTACATTTTGCTCTTGAATGTTTTGTGTGGCTGTGCTGTGCTGGGGAAGGGGGTATTTCATAGAATCATAGAAAAGTAGAGTTGGAAGGGGCCTACAAGTCCAACCCCCTGCTCAATGCAGGAATCCGAGTCAAAGCATCCCCGACAGATGGCTGTCCAGCCGCACCTTGAATGCCTCCAGAGTGGGAGAGCTCACCACCTCCCTAGGTAGTTGGTTCCATTGTCTTATTGCTCTGACAATCAGGAAATTTTTCCTGATGTTTAGGTGGAATCTGGGTTCCTGTAACTTGAGCCCATTATTCCGTGTCCTGCAAACTGGGATGATCGAGAAGAGACCCTGGCCCTCCTCTGTGTGACAACCCTCTAAGTACTGGAAGAGTGCGATCACATATCTCCCCTCAGTCTCCTCTTCTGAAGGCTAAACATGCCCAGTTCTTTCAGTCTCTCCTCATAGGGCCTTGTTTCCATTTCTCCTGGCAGTTTCTGCCTGACACTCCCTGGAGTCCCAAGACTTCTGCAAAGAGAAAGATTGTGGTCTTGTTCTGTCAGTATCCAGAGGAGTGGTAAGAAGGGGATGCTCAGAGGGCCCTTGCTTGGGTCTCTTGCAGCTCGTCTGAAAAGACAGACGCCTCAAAGCTGCAACACCTGGTATGCAGTTGGCTATTCAGATAACACTATTGATCGTGATCTGCTGGATCAGAATTTAGTCCCAGATCTTTATACTGCAGAGCCTGCTCCCTAAACAGCTCATTGATGCTTGAGAATTCATGATGACCCCTTTCTTCAGCGGTCATATAGCAGGAAGGGTAGTAGTGTCTCAGCAGAGCTGCAGGCAGAGTCCTTGGCTGTGGGGTGTTCATTCCCCACTGAGACCAATAAGTAATAACGGTTGCTTGGCTACTCCGTGGAACATCTTGTAGTGCCGCCATCTCCAACCTGCTGTGCCCTCCAGATGTGTTGGACTACACATCTGGAGGGCACCAAGTTGGGAAAGGCTGCTATGGTGGAACCATTACTTCTTCTGGGTCAAATTGGCTGGGAGAAAAACTGTCACAAGTAGATATAGATACAAACTAGAAGCACCAGTTAGAATGGGTGAAGAAGGTAGCAGAGGGCCTGGGGCAGGCATTTTTATGGGCTATCAAGCTAAGGAATATTAAACCCATTCTTGGGTATGTAATACCAGAGACTAGCTGGTGTAACACCGTGGGGAGAGAAACTTGGTTGAAGATGCAGTGGTTTGGGAGTTCAAATCCCCTCCTTGGTTTCTGCTCTGCATTGCAAGGCATGGCTTGGGAGCCCCCTTTCTGAAGCTAAGCTGCTCTTGGGTCTGGTCAGTGCTTGGATGGGAGACCACCCATGAATCCCATGTCACTGCCTTGAGTTCCATGATGGAAGAGAGGTGGGATATAAATATATGAATTACAATTCAAATAAAAGTCAGAGGAGAACAGACGTAGACAGGAGGGAATGGGTAGGACGAGGACGAGGAAGCAAAAAGAAATGGGGGCCGAGAAAACTGGGTGACTAATATATGTGAGTGTGCAAGGGATAGGTGACAATCATGCGAGGCAGTGTGCCTGGCAAGCCTTCCTGATTTGTGAGGGATTTCCCCTGATTTGAACCCAAGTTTGAAACTGCCCTTCTGTGCTTTATTTACCATTGCAGCATCTCTAGTTTTCACTATATTCATCTTGATTTACCTGCAGCCATGACTAACGGCTACTGGAGACCATTGTGGGCCCTGCCAAACTGACAGCATGTAGGGGGAGATGCTTTGAGCTACCCTGCCCTTTCAGGGGAGTTCACAACTGAAAAATGTAAAAAAAAAAGAAGAAACAAACCCATCCCTCTTTGTTAAGACTCTATACCTTTACATGCCATAAAGCTCCATGGAACAGCCACTCAAGTCGTAGATGAATTTCCCACCTTACGCAACATCCCATAGCAATCCCTAAAGTATAATCCTTCCCCCCCTCCCCATTTAATATAAAACTCAATATATGTTATGTAACCGTGTGCTTGCTTCGAAGCACAAAGGGTTATTTTGTTTTTTGCTCTGTTGCTCCTAGAGGGCAGAAGTACTGTTAGGTAATTTTAGACTCTGGACGTGATGGTCTTACTAACCGGGTGGGCGCTCTCTTTAGATGGTTTTGTGCATTACTTCACTTGCTTCAAAATGTGTCCCTGATGCTTCTGGGGACCCTCCTGCTCATTCTGCTAAGTGGGGCCCTGGACTTCTCCCCCCCCCCCCAAGTCGCGGTCTAGGGGCACCATTGCTGGAGAGTTCCTCTCTGTTCCTCAACATAAAATTGGGGGAGAGGGATAATAAAGGGATGCGGGAGATAGGGCAGAGAAAGGGAGGGATGAAAAAAGAGGGATGCAGGCCCAAGCTGGGATGGAAGGATACAAAGGAAGAGGGGAAAGGATTCGGAGTAGGAGGAAGAGATATATAAGAGCGTTTCATGCAGCGGGAGGGGAGAAGCGGGGGGGGGGAAGCTTGTAGTAGCAGCGTTGCCTAATCCCCACCCCGTTTTCCCTCGATGGAGGTGCTGCTGCTGCCTCCACCCAGGAAGGCCCGGCTCCCTGGCTTTGCCCGCTCGCAGCCAATCAGCAGCAGCTGGGGAGGACGGGGAGGCGGAGCTTTCCGGTGCGCTCCTGCTGGGTGGGTTTCTTTTCTGGGGTTTTTTTTTGTGAATGAAAGCAGGCGCCAGGACTGCAGCGCGCGCGCGCCCTCCCGCTCGCCCGCCGCTCAGTTGCTTGCACCGCCTCAGCTCGAGGGCTGGGAGGGAGCGAAGAAGGAAGGAAGGAAGCGGCCGTGGACGAGAAAGGAAGCGGTAGGGGGTGACGGAGGGTGGCCGCTGTGGTTGCGGAGCCTTGCCGGGGTTTCCATGCTGCCGCGTGCAGGAAGATGCTAGCGGTGAGGAAGCGGCGGCAGCAGCGGCTACAAACGCAGCGCAAAGGGGTGCTCTGCGGCCGGCACGGGCTGTTATGTCAGCGCGGCATCTGAGCAGGAGACCTTAAGCATACGGCAGCGGAGGCAGGGCAGCACCGAGCCCGGCGCCCGTTACAGCGATCACCATCATGTCTCCCGGGAAGAGTTCGGTTCTTTCCGCTGCGAATTGCTCCTTCAGATGTGTTGGTGTAAGTAAGCCGATCACCTCCGTTGGAACGATCCGTGCGGCCTCCGGTAGAGATTCATGCCAGTGGTCAATAATGCAGATTTGGGAAAGAAAGACGGACAGCGAAATAGCAATGCTCTTTCGCAAGCCAAATCGAACCAAGCTGTGTGTGTGTGTGTGTGTGACACGCGCGTATACGCGCACACATATCGCGCACTACACTCTTCGAAGTGCATTGCCTTCTTTCCCTCTAGCATCCCGTACTGTTGGAGCGGGGGTGGGGGTGGGGAACCGCCTTCTTGGGGAAATGGAGGCACGCATGTAGAGCAGCTTTTGTTTAACCGTGCGTGTTTGCCTTATGCCTCTGTGGGTAGCTGCTGCACTGCCAAAAAAAAAAAAAAAAAGGATCCAAACAAACGGGAGTGGTTGCAGTGCCCCGGTGGGATTTGCAGAGCTGGGCAGGAAGGAAAGAACTCTGGTCTGGTGTGTCCCTAGTGCAATCTTAGCCGTAGTAGCTTTCATTGCATAAACCTTTGCGGTGCATGGGGTGCGTGTGTGTTTGTATTTGGATTTCTCTCTTCCTCCAGACAAGCGAACTGCAGCCTCCTGTAGTTTGATGTGCTTGTAATGTGGAAGAAATGTGCAGTACACTTGGAGAGCAATGGTATGTGCGTGCACACATGCATTTGCGCTTGGCTCTGCTTGATTTGCAAACGCATCGCTCATATTCAGCGTTGCCTTTCCAATCTGCATTGGAATCTGCATCTTATATTCTTTCTATTTTGGGTTCCCCTTGTTTTTTGTTTTTGTAAAATGAGCTTGACTGGGCGGCAGTGGGGGGGGCGGGACTTTTAGCCTGTCAGTTGCTAGGGAACACATTAGGCTCCCTGGGAGATTCTCTAGTTTCCTTGGCAACTGGAGTCTGGGGCAGGCTTGCAAGGATCACATTTCTACTCCGAGAGAGATAGGGGGCAGATTCCACGGCTAGAAATTGGGTAGGGAACTGAGGATCTCTCGCCAACGGGATTGGATCAGGGACATACAAAGAGAGACATATGCTGGAAGCAGGAGAGGAGGAGGAAATGATCAAATAGAGTCCAGTAGTAGTCAAATGGAGTCGTCGGCTGAGATCATAGGGGGGCGGGCAAGAGAGAAAAGGCCGGGGTGTGCAGCAGGAGGCATCTGCCTGAAGTGATTACAGAGCCTAAGAGCAGGTCCTGGAGAACAAAGCAGATAATGATTTTTTTGCACTCAGACACAAAAGAGCTACAAAAAAATAGACATGGGAGTTGAAAGGATGGGTCTGCTGCTCTCTTCCCACTGGATCCTAGGAGAGGGTTTGGGGGCAGAGCAGAATCAAATTGCAAGGAAAGGCTGTGAGACAGGCAGCAGGATGAGGGTGCGTGGGAGGAAGGGAGGAGCACTGGCAAAGATGATCCGCATTTGTCTGTGCAAGGACTGGATTGGCCCCTTGGGTTCGATGTCACATGGGCGCCAGTTTGCTGGCCGCCTCCACAGCTGCCGCCCGCCGCTGCCGCTGGAGCTTCACATGGCCCTGGCTTTCGTTTTTGCCTTGATTCCACCCCACGTGTCTTCCGCACTCTCCTCCTGTCCTCAGATGCAGAACCCTGCTCCCACTGGGAGTGAGGATCTTTTCACCCTTTTACATGGCAACACAGAGGGGGCAGCTAACTTGGTTTACTAACAACACCCGTTTTAACGCAGGTGCTCATGCTAAGAACGAAGCTACGGAGCCAAAGTCCTCAAGGAGGTTCGGAGATTTGCCAAAATCCTACCGATAGCAGGCTTGCCACAGTTATGCGACCCCCTGCTCACCCACTAAACACAAGCTTTCCAAATCCTGTCCCCGAATTTAAATTTGCTCTTTGTTTGGCACAATATCGGCTGTTGAAGGGTCTCAGTAGCACCTTTGTAATATTTACTTATTACATATTCTTTCCTCTGAGGGGTTGAAGACATTGTTTCCCTCCCTCTCCTATTTTATCCTCACAACAGCCCTACCTGCGAGGTAGGGTAGGCTGAGAGGTAGTGGCTGACCCAAGGTTACCCAGTGAGCTTCATGGCAGAGTGGGGATTTGAACTCCGGTCTCGCCAGTCCTGGCCTGGCAATCTAACTCTTACGCCACACTGGCTAGTGGTATAGTCGCACAAAGTGATCTCCTGCCCCCCCCCCCAAGGAAGACTGGATTGTGTAAGTCACTGGGAAGCCCTGCGAAGATGTAGATGGTAGATGGAGAGTGGGGGGGGGGGGTTTCAAGGACCTTTTAGGCTGAGACATGTAGTGCAATCCTATGTGTGGTTTACTCAGAAGTTAAGTCCCACTCTGTCCAGTGGGCTTACTCCTAGTGTGGATACCATTGTGGCCTTATAATGTCAAAATCGGCAGTTCCACTCTCCCTGTGGTTACTGGAAGACAAACTGCCCCTCCTTGTCTGACCTTCCTCTTTCCCGGCAGTGTTGCATGTAAGGAATTTTAAAGGGAAAAGTCTCATAGTGTCCACAATGTCCCCTGGTTTTCCTTGCCAAGCGTGTCTCATCATGTGTCCATATATTTTTTTTTTTTAGAAGCCCCCTTTTTTGTAGCATCAACTGACACCTGGCACTTTGGACCTGTTTCTGGATGACTGAATCACTCTCCATGCTCCTCATAGCTTTTAAAAGCCAATTAGCTGAGAAATTGATCATCTCTTTTTAACTGTGATCGTTCTTCCTCCCTCCCTCCCCTTTTATTTAGTAATTTCCCTTAATAACAGTAGTCGGATGATTGCTTTATAGCAATGTAAGTGCACATTTCTTTCTCACCTGAAACATGTAATGCAGATGTCTTTCTTCAAGGTTGTGCTTCTGCTGTGGAGATACGATATTGCATTCTCCCAGCATTCAGACTGCATTATTTTCTTCATGGGAAAATGTGATACTTTCCCCAGTTAGCATGTCCATGGCTGTCAGTGTTGCTGTGTAGGATTCAGTTTTTTGAGTGGCAAGGGCATCTGCTGGCTACACCAGCCTTCCCCAACCTCCAGATGTGTCGGACTACAATTCGCAGAATCCCCCAGCCAGGGCTACACTGTACACTGCTACAGGTTGTGATATCCGTGGTGACAAGTGAGAAGACCTGTGTTGCTGCCATCTTGGATGAGGAGAAGCTCATGTGAAGGACCTGATCCAGGGGTTTGGGGAGTCAGGAGAAGTTAGGAGGGAATCCTTGCCTTGGGACTTTGAGCCATCAGATATCACAAGCCTATCAGGCCTTTTCCTGCCAGAGTGTTTGGAGGTCATGTGTTTTTTTTCTGTCCTGCATTAGATCACATATCTAACCAGATATAGGCACACATATATAAAAGAGATCCCCCCCCCCCCGAGCATGGCTCAGCCCGTCTCTCCCCAACGCATCCATTGTGTGTGGAAAGGAGACGTCATTATAATGGCTCAATCAGCAATGTCAGGAGTATCCCCCCAAAGTGAAAAGATGCAGTGAAGGAGTGAAGGCACATTTTGCCTGATCAAGTGGGAAAGCCCCATCGCTTTGCTGCCATGAGTTGGATGCACTATGGCCTAGAAATGATGCTCTTGTGCCATAAAGCCCAAGTCTTTCCAAGTGCTTTTTAACTGTCAGGAACCTTAGTTAAGACTTGCAGGGTTCTATATGCCAGATCTGATCCTCGGCCAAGGGGAATTGGCAGCACCCCATTAAAACTAACAGAGCTGCTCTGATTTACCTGTGCTGGAAAAGCTGAGCTGCAGTGTTCAGCCTTTCTGTGCAGAATCATTCTGTGCCTTCAGAACCCCGCTAGTACAATGGAGACAGTGAGCCCGAGTTTTGCTCCAGAGGGAATTTCGGGGGAGGATGCTTCGTGCTTGCCAACCTCTCCCTCGAGATCTGTCTGTGTCTGAAAGGGAGGAGAGAACACTGAAAAGTCCTCCCTGTACTTTTAACTTGGGTTTTCGAGAGCTGTCTTCTCATCTCCTTACATGTTTTGTCATTCTTGCTGTTGTTACCTGTCGGGGTGTCCCGTTCCACCTTCTTGTGCGCCACTGGACTAACACAATATTACAAACACCAAGTAGTCCTATTGCTCATGAGTGTTTGTGACTGTGTTGCTGTTATCTAGGGAAGCAGCTTCCCCTCTTCCTTCCTTGCGATGGCTGTTATAAAGCCCCAGTTCTAAGCTGCCTGCAGTGCCTTAATTTCCTTTCTAGTGAGACTCAGCCTCATGGCATGTTCCCTGGATTGCATGTCCGGCAAAGCATTCCGCCAGTGGCTCATTTCTCTAGCCGTTTGCTTGTCAGTTCCTGTGCTGGCTGGGCTCTCTAACTGAATCAGGAATGCTAAACATCCAAGCCGTGCCCCTGCTCACAACAGCCTGTTGAGTCTTTCAGTTGTTCACATGCCCAGTCATTGGGACACACCATCGGTTGTGAACTTCCCCACTGAAAGAAAACAAGGAGTAAAAAAATTCCAGCAGGGAACCTGTGCCTTTCGCTCTTGCGGCTTTGTCCTCTTTCGCGTCCACTGGAAACACTGCGGGTTGAGCTATTCCGAGTGCCAGTTTACGAACCTGGCTGGCACTGATGTGCCCCAAAGGCTGCTTCTAAGAAGTGTGTGTGTGTGTGTGTGTGTGTGCGTGCGTGCGTACAAAAGAGAGTGTGAGAAAGGGAGAGCGAGCATGGTTGTGGAGTGGAAACCTAGGGATGGTTCCGGGGGGGGGGGTGGAAGGCGCAGGCAAAGAGAGTGGAGGGACAATTCCCACCATTGGTCAGGTGGATCTGGAAATTTCTTTAGCGAATGCTGGAAGGGGAGGAATGGGGGAGGGCGCGCGGGGGGGGGGAGATCTCACATGAACAAGCATGAGAGGCAAAAGCGAAGGGTGGGGAGGAGGCTGGAATCAAACCGACAGGGCATGTGTCTTATCAGAAGCTGCGCTGATGCATGCTCCGAAAAGCTTATTAAATTTTAAAGGGATGCTGCCTGGCATGCATGCTGGGAAGGGGTGGGGAGCGGACTTGGCTCCGTGCCCCTCGCAAGGGCTCTTGCTTGTTGTTCTCTGGGTCCATCGTGGTCTTTATCAGGGCTGGAGGAAGGCAGCCTTCCATGTCTTCTGCAGCTTGGGAGGCCTAACGGTGTTGGTGGTGTTCCCTTTCCTTGGTTGGTTGGTTGGTTCGTTTGCAAAGGTCCAACTCTAGGAGTGGTTCCCGAGGAGCTTGAGGAAAAGCTCCCTGCTAGAGAAGATTATTCTGGGTACGTTCCTAAGGCAGGCAGGTCTCTTCCGTTGGGGTCTGGAGCGGTACGGATTGGACTGACCATGCGGGAATCCCACTGAATTGGACCCGGGTGAGGTCAGTCTGGTGGGGGGAAGGAGAGGGAGAAGATACGGTTTGTCTATCCTGTACCAGGTGCTCTAGCAAACCCCAAGGGACACCATCCCTCATCTGTAAATTGCCACAGTGACGAGGTGGTTCATTGGACGGTTCATTGGGCTCTCCTCGCCTTCCTAGCAGCCAGACCCAGAAGAATTAATGCAGGCTGGAGTACAGTACAGTAGATACAGCATCTCTAGTTGGTGCTACCTCTCAGTCAATACATTTAACTGTGTTGTCCTGCGCCCTGGTCCAGCTGTGTCTGGAACGCCCTTCCCCACTGGCCTGCAGCTGCTTGATTGGACTTTAATTCCTTCCGTGGAATCTCTGCTACCGCTCCGATATTGTCGGGAGTACGAAATGATGGGTTTTTAAAAGAGGGGCTGGAGATGCGTTCTGTTTATGAATAGGCATGGATTGGGGGGGGGGCAGAATGAAAGTGTATTCCCCTGCAATGTCTTCCATCGTGAAACTCTGGGTTGGTGAGGCTGGCTTCTACTGGGTTGTCTTCCTTGCGGCATGGAGAGATAGCCAGTGGTGTGGCGTTCCTGGGAAAATATCCGCCCTTACTCCCGGACTTAAGGACTGGGTTGGAAGCAGAGAGAACAGGACGGCTGGCCTAGGAAGGAACCCAGACAGACCATGGAAATGTTTCAGTGCCTGACACACCTTCCCCCTCTCTGTCTCTGCAGGTCCCAATTAATGGATTCTGACATGGATTATGAAAGGCCAAACGTAGAAACTATCAAGTGCGTTGTGGTCGGGGACAACGCGGTGGGCAAGACCCGGCTCATTTGTGCCCGTGCGTGTAATGCCACGCTGACTCAGTACCAGCTTCTTGCCACCCACGTGCCCACGGTCTGGGCCATTGACCAGTATCGTGTTTGTCAAGAGGTGAGTGGCATCTTTGATGGTGGGCGTATCACGTGGGTGGGGAGTCCCACTAATGGCAAACCCAACAGCTGCGCTCGCGTGGCGCATCTCTTCCCGTGGAGCTGGTGTGTCGCGAATCAGACTCGCCGCCGATTATCGGCAGCGATGTGGGGCGGAAAATGTTTCTGCCCTTATGCTTTTGTGTGAGGAATGTTCCCATTTCCTAAAAGCGCATGGTTTTATAAAACAAATCAGTAACGTCATGATCGCATACAATGTCGGTCAAATTGGGCAGTTTCAAAGTTGTAAACAATTGTTTTTGAGGAGGTTATGCCTAGCAAGTATGCAAGCATATATAATAAATATAAATGCATTGCTCTTTCTTGGCATGCTAAAATTAGTTAGGTTAACTATTTTCAGATGGTTCATCCCCCCCCCCCCCCACTCTTAAAATCGGAACAATCTAAGGGGAGCGCAAGCCATTGAATTGTCAGGCCTTAAAATATTCGCAAGTATTCCAATAAAAATAATTTCCATGTAAAGCTGTGAATTTGCATGACTATAACACTGAAACCGTACTAACAGTGTAATCCTGTCCATGTCTACTCAGAAGTAATTGAGTCCGGTGGGCTTACTGCCAGGTACATGGGTATAGGATTGCAGCCTCAATGTGTTTTATTCCATTTAGTTTTCCCTAATCAAATACCGGTATGTCAGTTCTTCAAATACCTCTTGCTATTGGAAGGAAAAAGAAAAAAAAAACTTTTGAGATTCAGAACCCCATCAATTTAGGTCACTGGATTTTCTGATTCAATGTTTTCCAGAAAATCCACATCACTGATTACTAGGCTGAAAAGCTACTGGGGATTCAGCTCCTCCTAACCTTAATCTGATATTTACTCTTTCTCTCAGGTATTGGAACGCTCCCGAGATGTGGTAGATGATGTTAGTGTTTCCTTGCGGCTCTGGGATACATTTGGGGACCATCACAAGGACAGGCGCTTTGCTTATGGAAGGTGAGTACCGATCGTCAGGTGCAGTGCCAGGACAGAACATGGAAAGACCAAAGGAAGTAGGACTTCACTGGTGCCCTCTAGATGTGTTGGACTGCAACTCCCATAATTCATAGTCAGGCTGGAATTATGGGAGATTTGGCCCAATACATCTGCAGAGCACCCGGTTAGGGAAGGCTTGAACGATGGAATTTGCTACCACAAAATGTAGCGATGGCTGCCCACTTGGGATGGCTTTCAAAGCGGTGTAACAAAGCCGTGCCACAACTGCGTTGTTAGGTCAGCCAGTTGTACATGCTTCTATGTGATCAGTAGCTTTCTGCCACCACCATCTCATTTTCCTCTCACTCTGGGCAGAGAGGAAATACAGGCTTCCAAGACAGTTAATCTGCCTGGAATAATTGCGACCAGCTGGAAACGTCCCGTCTGGTGACTAGCTAGAACTGCCCCATCCCCCTGGGCACACATGGGTAGAATCCAAAGCAACCTTCAGTTTGGGGATGATGGGAGTTCTAGTACAACACATCTGGAGGGCTGATCTAGCAAGTGAAACACAATAATCAAACAGCAGGAACAGCAAAACTAATGGTAACTCCTGCTGTCTGGGGCACAACTGAGAAGTGGGGGGGGGGGAACTATCTCTTGCCCCAGACACGGGTCACTGATGCTCAAGAAGCTGTGTTAGTCCTTGCTTCAATGTTCTCCCCAGGTTCACCCCTTTCTTTGCCCCAGTATAAATGATGGCTGCTATTCACTGCTCTGGAGACAAGTAAAATCCTCCACTGGGGAGGCAGTGTTGTGCTGATGGGGGCACAGACCTGCCTCCATCCCAATAATGGGTCCTCAATAATGCCCCCCCCTCCCTTGACCACACATACCTTGTGAGAACAAAGGAAATTTTGCTATTCATTAGGATAATGCTAACCTAGCACTAGGGATGATGAAAAAGAGGGAACAAATGTATACACAGGCAGGGTGGGATTTGCTCCCACACTTTGGCCAAGGGTGGGATGCGCGTTGCACCTGGATGGACTGGGTCTCATCCTGCAGGACGCGTGCTTGCATCTTCAGGTGCTGACTTGTAAAGAGAGGATTTGTGGAATACCAGAGTTATTGCTGATCCTCACCTCTTCTCCGTCTGCAGATCTGATGTCGTCGTGTTATGCTTCTCCATCGCGAACCCCAACTCCCTGCACCATGTGAAGACCATGTGGTACCCTGAGATTAAGCACTTCTGCCCCCGAGCGCCTGTCATCCTTGTGGGCTGCCAACTTGACCTTCGCTACGCAGACCTGGAAGCGGTCAATCGAGCCAGGCGACCTTTAGCCAGGTAAGAAAAGGAACACAAGGAGGACTTTAGTGGGCTGGAGAAGCTAGATCAGGGATGGGGAACCTCTTTCAGCCTGAGAGCCGAATTCAGTTTTTGGAGAAGCTCTCGGGGGTGTGGGTGGGGTGGAGTCTCTGACATAGCACCATAGCCATTTTTAAAAATAATATTCCCCACGCTTCTAGTTTGGCTCTCGCACCAGTTGGGAAGCTCCCTAACCTAAGAACACGAAACACGTACTAAGAGTAAAGAGAGGAGAGAATCAGATGAATAGCAAATGTAGAGGAAAAGGCAGTAGAAGCAAAGGCATGCACAGGTACAGCTGATGGGGTGCAGTGTTTCCATAGCCGAGTGGCAGCCTGATAGTTTTCTCTGTATGAATTGCCACTTCTGTAGCCGCTTAGCCTATAGAAGGCTACATGAGAGGCCACCTCCCATCTGTCATTTTGGCCTTTGATTGCTGAGCAGATGTCAAGCCTATTTTCCTCCTCCTCTTTTTTTTCCAGACCAATCAAACCCAATGAAATTCTGCCCCCGGAGAAGGGCCGAGAGGTGGCCAAAGAGCTGGGGATCCCCTATTATGAGACCAGCGTAGTCGCCCAGTTTGGCATCAAGGATGTCTTTGACAATGCCATCCGAGCTGCCCTCATCTCTCGCCGGCACCTCCAGTTCTGGAAGTCCCATCTACGTAACGTTCAAAGACCACTGCTCCAGGCCCCCTTCTTGCCCCCCAAGCCTCCCCCACCCATCATCATAGTCCCTGAGCCTCCTTCTAACAACGAAGAGCGCCCAGCCCACCTCCTGGAAGACCCTTTGTGTGCAGATGTCATCCTGGTGCTGCAAGAGAGAATCAAAATCTATGCGCACAAGATCTACCTCTCCACCTCCTCCTCAAAGTTCTACGACTTGTTCTTGATGGACCTGAGCGAGGAGGACCAGCAGGGGACGACAGGAAGTGGCACCGGGACGGGCGTTGCTGAGCGGACACTCCACCAGGAAAGGCATCACCACGGGCGGGAATTCCTCTTGAGAGCGGCTAGCTTTGATATCTGCGAGAGTGCCGAGGAAGCCAGCTCCAGCCAGCAAAAACCGTGCCTTAGAGCCTCCACCAGCGACGGGATCTTGCGGGGCAAGAACTACGGGGAACGAGGGCTAAAGCGGGGGAGGATCCTCTCCTCTTGGAGCCGTGCCTTTGTCAGCATCCAGGAAGAGATGGCGGATGACCCCGTGACGTACAAACCCCGGCTGATGGTGGTGGTGAAGATGGACCCTTCCATACAACTGGGGCCCTTCAGGGCTGTGCTCAAGTATCTGTACACCGGGGAGCTGGATGAGAACGAGCGGGACCTCATGCATATCGCCCACATTGCTGAGCTGCTGGAAGTCTTCGACCTCAGGATGATGGTGGCCAACATTTTGAACAACGAGGCATTCATGAACCAGGAGATCACCAAAGCCTTCCACGTCAGGAGAACCAACCGTGTTAAGGAGTGTCTGGCCAAGGGAACATTTTCCGGTATGCCCTAGTGCATTTCTAGAGTAGGGGGTTTCAATCAGCTGAGGAGATAAATTCGAGTGACTGGGACCTGGAGGTGCATTTGTCTCCTTTTTTAGTACTCTCCCGCGTAAACAAACTTCCTCCCCTTGCGGTAAATAGTACAAAAAGAAGATCGTGTTCAGTCTTCCTCCCTGATACGTTAGCTTTCTGGATGCTCCCCCATCTAAATGTATCTTGCTCTTTAAAAAAACAAAACAAAAAAAAACAAACCAAAAACCGGGGAAAGGGCCAGGCTGCACTTTTCTGCCTGTTCGGCCAGCTTTGAATATGCATGGAGTTTATTTTTGAGACTGGGGAGCCCTCAAGCAGACTCACACACGTGCAGCCTGAAGTGGTACAGGATATGCCTTACCACTTGGCTCGGTTAAATTTATAAATTGGCCCTTCTGTACCTCTTCTAGAAGAGCATGGAGGCTGCCTGGGCCACTAGATGGCCGTCTGTTCCATTACTCAGGGCTTCTCGATGTTTCCTGTGCAGGAGCCAATTTAAACTTTAATATTAATTTGGTGCCTGCCAATCCTTGCTGCCCAGAACATTCTGTTGCAGTGTCCCAATTTCCTGCCGTTTCTCTGCCACTTATCCACCTCTGTTGCTATACCAGTCCTGGTGGCGGTGGCTGTTGCTATTATTAAAGGCAACAATCACTAAAACACCACGACAGTCCCGCCGCCCCACCCACCAGCCCCATTTAAGCCTGTAGGATAAAACACAGAGGTCAGCAGCACTCTTCATTTCCACCTGTCTTGGACCATCCTGGAGTGTACGAGACGTCATCTCATTGCTTTATGCTTCACCCAATTCCAGTTTGTGGGAATTGGGTGGGGCATGCTGGGAGTTGTAGGCCAAAAACATCTGGGGACCCAAGGTTGGAGAACACTGCTCTAGCCTAACCACTACCTCACACTGGCTCTTTTTCAACTTTAGTCATCTCCACATTGGATTTACTGGACAATCGACAGGACAATCCTATATATGTTTACTCAGAAGCAAGACACCATTGTTTAATGGGGTTTACCCCCTCCCTAATTATTTAGGACTGCAGTCTTAGGCTTCAATCGTATGCATCCTTCCCTGGGAGTAAGCCCCATTGAATACCACAGGACGTGCATCTGAGTAGCCATGCATAGGATTGTTTATGGCCTTTTGGGTTCCAGGTCATCCTTGCTGGCCTTTTGGGTTCCAGGTCATCCTGACATAAATGCCCACGGGATCCCACAAGCAGGACATGAGTGCAACAGCACCTTCCCGCCCAACAGCACCTAAATAAAATAGGCAGACTGCCTCTGATTCTGGAGGTTGCATAGAGGCAATCAGGACTAGGAACCGTTGATAGCCTTCTCCATGAATTTGTCCAATCCCCTTTTCAAGCTGTCCAAATTGGTGGCCATCACTACTGCTTGTGGAAGTGCATTTCATAGTTTAACTATGCGCTATGTGAAGAAGTACTTCCTTTCATCTGTCCTGAATCTCCCACCAGTCAGCTTCATAGGATGACCCCACTGGGTTCTAGTATTATGAGAGAGGGAGAAAAATGTCTCCCTGTCCACTTCCTCCACACCATGCTCCATACCACAACATGTGCTTACCTATATGTTTTCCTTGTTTGCAGATGTCACCTTTATGCTGGATGACGGTGCTATCAGTGCCCACAAGCCCTTGCTAATCTCCAGTTGTGACTGGATGGCTGCGATGTTTGGGGGTCCATTTGTGGAGAGCTCAACACAAGAGGTGAGGCGGCCGTGAGCACGGAAGGCTCAGCACTGCACTGTCATCACTTTCTCTTCGAACGTTGGCCGTATCTCTTAACCAACTAAGACTGGGCCCAGCTTTGTCAGTGTGTGTGCTCCTTCTTTTTAGCTGCGTTAGCTCCTTTCAGCTGCTGAGCTGAGATTCCCCAAGGAGGTGGGGGCAGAGGTGCAGCATTAAAGGGAGGGAGCAGAGTGCCTGGCTTTTGCCTTTGCGCAGTACCTTACTTTTCCCATCCAGAGTCCCAAGGGAAGCATAGAGAAGGCGGAGGCAGGGAAGGATTTTAGCACAAGCTGCAATTCAGTTCGGTTTGGCGATGGAAGATCCAATGCGTCCTATGCAGTAATTTGGTTTGGATCGGGGCAGTGCTAAAATTGCCTTGCCTTTTCTGGCAACCCCCTTAGATATTATTTTTAGAAGGTTATGGGGCAAGTGACTTGGTTAAAATTGGAAGGAGTCAGAGTGGGAGGGCTTGTGCTTTTACAGGGGGACCCCCACACATACATTTTCTCCCATAATTGGAAGCGGCGGATGCTGGTGGCTCCAGTGTCAACGGGGCTGTGTGTCCGCTCCGGATTTTACCCCGAACTTTTAAGAAGCTATCCATCGTGCTGAACCCCACTCCCAAAATAGGTTCCGTGCCATGGATAGCGCCTTAAAAATTTCGGAGTAAAATCCGGAGCGGATACACAGCCCCGCCAGGCCTCCACCGATTGGAAGACTGAAAATGGGGGTGGGCTGGCTGCAGACACGCAGAGGGGGTGGCTGTACTCGGAGGCAATGGATTTGGGGTGCCGTTAAGGGCAGCGGAATGGAAATTGGAGAGGTCTGACCTGTGGGCCACCATCCTCCAGGAATGTGGCGTCCTTCTGTGTGAGCCCCAAGAAATGAACAGGAGCTGCGCAAGAGCAGAGTACTTCAGACGTCCTGGTGGCTTGCGCCCCGTTCTAATTAGTGGGGACGTTCCATCTCGGGCCCCGAAGTGTCCTTAGCCGGCTGTGCGGTCTGCATTTTGGAAAGCTCCTTTATAGAATCATAGGATAGTAGAGTTGGAAGGGCCATTGAGTCCAACCCCCTGCTCAATGCAGGAATCCGAGTCAAAGCATCCTGACAGATGGCTGCCCAGCTTCACCTTGATTGCCTCCAGAGTGGGAGAGCCCACCGCCTCCCTAGGTAGTTGGTCCCATTGTCTTATTGCTCTGACAGTCAGGAATTTTTCCCTGATGTTCAGCCGGAATCTGGCTTCCTGTAACGTGAGCCCATTATTCCGTGTCCTGGACTCTGGGATGATCGAGAAGAGATCCTGGCCCTCCGCTGTGTGACAGCCTTTCAAGTACTTGAAGAGTGCGATCATATCTCCCCTCGGTCTTCCCTTCTGAAGGCTAAACATGCCCAGTTCTTTCAGTCTCTCCTCATAGGGCTTTCTCTTCTGAAAGCCTTGCAGGCTGCATACAATAGGCCCAATTTGTGCAAGACCCCCTCTCACATATTGTGTAACTTGGAAATGGGAGCGCCACAGGTCTCTTTTAATGCCAGAATGTATGCGTTGGGAAGCGGCGGGGTGGGGGACGGACTGGTGCCTTACTAGGGCCGTGGATGTGCATGGAGACTATGCAGCCATGCCCCAACAGGGATGAAACATGGAACCTACAAAAAAGATTTTGTAGGAACTGACTCTAGATTTGCTTTCAGCCTGCTGTGGGTGTCAGCTGGACAGGTTCCATTCTGGCCTAAAAATTAAAAGCAGACCTTATAGGAGTGGGCAACGTGTGGCCTACAACTCCCATCAGCCCTAGCCAGCATAGCAAATGATGAGGGGTCAGGGGAATTGTAGGCCCAAACATCTGGAGGACCACAAGTTATCCACCGCTGTTGGAGAGGCAGCATGGTGGCCAGATGCAAAAGAGGACAGGCCTCCTGCACCTTTAATAGCTGTGCAGAAGAGGGGAATTGACCTGGGCCCTTTTATAGGGCTTGGACAATATCACATGATCCACTCTAGCCTGTAGCTGTGAAAAGGCTTTCTTGTTGGACTCACTGGGTTCCCACTGGGAGAGCCAGTGTAGTGTAGTGGTCAGAGTGTTGGACTGGGACCCTGGAGATCCATGTTCTAGTTCCCCACTCAACCACGAAGCTCACTGGGTGACTTTGCACCAGTCACTGACTCTCAGCCTAGCCTACCTCACAGGGTTGTTGTGAGGATAAAATGAAGAGGAGGTGGACCATGTAAGCACCTTGGGTTCCTTGTAAAGAAGGGAAAAAGCAGGATATAGATGTAATAATAAATTTTTTAAAAAAATTCCCTCTATTAGCCACAGCAAGTGAGGTGGGGCACAGGCTGATCCCCACCTAACAGTTCGTAAGTTCTGGGTTTGGGACCTGTTGCAGCTGTGGGTTCTGACACATAGTGCCTGCAGGTAGCCTTGAGAGAGAATTGCAGCTGTGTTACCATTGGGGAGAATGAGAGGACGAATCGTAGCGAAGCGTTGCTGTATAATTGGCGCTGAACACCACCGTGCCATGAGTAGGATCACAAAATTAACCCCTGTTGTCCTCTTGTCCCAACTCTTACAGGTGGTGTTACCTTACACCAGCAAGAGCTGTATGCGAGCGGTGCTTGAATACCTGTACACGGGCCAGTTTTGTTCCACATCAGACCTGGATTACATGAAGCTCATCATCCTGGCTAACCGCCTGTGTCTGCCACACCTGGTTGCACTCACAGGTAATTTTGGGGAGCTGCAGGCGACCGTTCTGATTTCATAGCTGTGGTCAAGCACAACCTGCGAGCAGCCAAGGCACCTGTGCGTTCTGGGCCAAGGAGAAGAAAAACAGTCAGATTTGCCTGCTTTCAGGCAGAAGTTATTGTGTTTTGATGCTGCTCCTGCCCTTCTGGGGCAATGCTGACTTGGGAAGGGGGCGATGCCTTGCAGTTTTAGTGTGGGATCTGGAGAGCCTTCCAGAGATAGTAGGTTTTGGGGCAAGAGGCCATGTTTTGGCCAAGCCTTACCATTTTCAAAGAGGGAGAGACTCACTTACTTGAAGAGAGCTAGGGTGGGGCATGCTGGAAGTTGTAGGCCAAAAACATCTGGGGAACCCAAGGTTGGAGAGCCCTGGCTTAGAGTATTAGACTGGGACGTGGGAGATCCGGGTTCAAGTCCCCACCTGGTCATGAAGCCCACTGGGTGACTCGGATCACTGACTCTCACTGGGTCACCGAGTCTCAGCCTAACCTACCTGACAGGGTTGTTGTGAGGATAAGATGGAGATTGAGGTGGATCATGTACACTGCTTTGGGCTCCTTCGAGGAAAGGCGGGATACATATGTATTTAATAAAATGAAATAAAATAAAGGCGGTGTTCCCAATTGCCAGAGGAGAGGGGCCAGATCCCAGCTGACCAGTTCGCTTTGCTGCTGTCTTGGTTTGGTCAGCAGGTGGCGCACTGAGCCACTCCTCCGTCCACTCTCAGGCCTGGTGCTCACAGGCAGTACACAGTGAGGTGGCAGAATGGACTGTGCTTTAGAGCAGTGTTCTCCAACCTTGGGTCCCCAGATGTTTTTGGCCTACAACTCCCAGCATGCCCCAGCCAGCTATGCTTTAGAAGACAGGCAGGGCGTGGAAAAGGTTATTTGCAAGGGGGGAATAAAGCTTACAGAACAGGGAGTGGGCTGGGCTAGAACTTTTCTCCTTGATATGCTTGCTTTTTTTTATTTGCTATTTTCTAAAATGCAGAGCAGGGGTGGACACTGCAGCAGGTCTGGGAGCCATTTTCACCCCCCCCCCGTGGTATAAAAAAATTGAAAGAAATGGTGTACGGAACACTATGGAACCCCCAAACAGTTAAATTTGACTTTTTACAGCTTTGTCCAGCTATGGAGCCATAAAATGGTTGCATCTAGCTTTCAAACCACCTGGGTTTGACCTTTTTGATGCTCCATAGTGCTCTAGATACCATTTTTTGGTAATTTTCTTTTTTTAAAAAAAAAACCAAACACCTTTTTTGGGAGCCGGGGTGTGTGTGCCGCTTGTGGCCCACGGGCCACATGTTGCTCACCCCAGATGGAAAGCATTCAAAAACACCATTCCCCACCTGACTTGAGTAGTGCAGTTGATTCTACCACCTGAATCTGCTGCATGTAAACCAGGCCTTACTCATTGGGGGTGGGCTATGCGCTTCACCCACTTAGTATTGGTTGACGTAATTCACAATTAATGAGCAACTCGTTGGAGAATATGGGAAGGAGTCGGTCCTATACTGGTTAGGACGATGCAGAGTTTTTTCCCCCTTTATGCTCAGCCTGGTTATTGAAACTGGTTATCACCATGTGGGTTACTAAAGCCTGGTAAAAGGACTCTTTAAAGGAATTGATAAATATAATAAATAAATAAGTACAAGGTTTAAAACTAATAAAGACATTTATTAGTTTTACTTACAGTCCATTTATTCATATGTGTGTGTCCATCATGTTGGAGAGGCAGAGAGAGAGAGAAGAGAGAGCTGGCCACAGGGAGGCCGGAAGTAGGGAGGAGGGGTTACAAAACATACAGCCTGGGGATTGTTCACTTAACCCTTTCCTCCCACTCTAACTAGTGGTTACATTACCTCGTTGATTTAAGCAGGCAATACTACAATTTCCATCACAACTCCCTGTAGTTCCACTCCCCTGGGATTCCGCTTCTGCCCTCTGAAAGCTTAAAGTACACCTTATCCCAAGCCTGACTATTTGGTCCTTCTAATTTCTACATTTAAAAAAATAATAATAATTTATCATATTTATACCCCGCCTTTTTTCCTGCAAGGAACCCAAGGCGGCTTACATAATCCTCCTCCTCCTCTTCTCCATTTTATCCTCACAACAACAACCCTGTGAGGTAGGTTAGGCTGAGAGTCAGTGACTGTTCCAAAGTCACCCAGTGAGCTTCATGGCCGAGCGGGGACTAGAACCCCGGATCTCCCGAGTCCCAGCCCAACACTCTCGCCACTACGCCACACTGGCTCTCAGGAAACACATTGCTTAGGAAACAAAAATGCTGATCTCTATCGACCCCCTTAGGGAGGAAGGACACACTGATAGATTCTAACCTGGTTGTGTGGGGTGTGTTTTAAAATAATTGTTGTTATTATTTTTACACAGAGCAGTTCACAGTGTCTGGTCTGATGGAGGTGACTCAGATGTTCGTGGATATCGATGGCGACGTCCTCGTGTTCCTGGAGCTGGCTCAGGTATGGGGCGGCTTGGTCACAGCGAATTTTGTGCCGCAGTGCAGTTGCTTTGGCATCTGCTTCTTTTAGAAAATTGTGTAGGACTTTTCTTTCGAAAAGAGAATTCACTGCGGCGCTGGGGCTTGCAGAGCAATCCTAACGTTGTGGTGGTGGGAGGTCTGTGGTGGGGGAACTACTGTGCTGGCAGGGGCAAATGGGGGGGATGGCCATGCCTCCCCGCCTCCCTCTGCCTCCAATGGAAGCTCTTGGGCTGACATAAGTTGCAGCTCTGTTCTCACCTGCAGCATCCTGCGGCCCCTCAGCAGCATGGGATCCCTCCCTTAATGTGATTTCTGATGGGTCTACTTCATAGCAGGGTCATTAGTCCTTAAGAGAGAGGCAGAAAAATTCTGCATATCCATGTGTAGCTTTCTCCTACTAGGACTTACAGAAGAAGAGGCATGTTGGATCAGACCAAGGGCCCACCTAGTCCAGCATTCTGTTCGCACAATCACCCGGGGGCTAAACAAGTTGGCGCGTCTGCTTTCATCCTCAGCGCGTACGGGGCGCAATTTGCCCGATTACCCGCCTCGGTGTGGCTTGTCGTGTGGTCCAAACCCAGGCGGCATGGCTTGTTGGAGGGGGAAACAATCAGCTCAGGCAGCGCTGGTGTAACTGCCAGAAAATCCACAACACTGGCTCCCAGGTGGTTGATAAAAGTATATTCTCCCGTTGAATCCTCCAGGGCGGTACCATTTAAAAGGACCAAACCAGCCTGAAAAATTGTCTGAATAAATAATTTCCCGTGGGTATTAATCCTGCGATCCTTAGATTGTCTATCTCTCCGCAGTGTAGGGGCTTGTGGTAGAAAGAAAGTTATTTGCTCCAATAGGTCCCAATCGGGGCCAATTTGGGCATTAAAGTCACCCATTAGAATAAATAGGCCTCTGGGTATTTAGTCTCCGGCACAAAAATAGATATTCTTCTAGGTACTCCCAGGTTCTTTCAGAATAATACTTTGAATTCCTGGGTGGTATATAAACATTTATCAGAACAAAGGAGATCATTTGGCGCTTAAGGAGAACTGCCACAGCCCAAGGACCCAGGGCTGCTTATTAAATAGGTTTCCACTCTCAGTGAGTTAGCTACACAGCATGCCAATCCATCCCATGGGTGTCCCTTGCTGTTGGAAAAATTTGCAGGGACTGAGTAAGTTCTATAGTAGTTGATCCAAATATGCCCAAGGGTCCAAGTTTCCTGAAAGGAGATAATATCAAACTGTTTAAAATACTTCTGAAATCATCTTGTTATGCCAATCCAGAAATATTCCATGATAGGCACTTAAAGGATGCTCCATATTTCACCTTTTGGCACTGGGGATCGTGTGGGAGAGAGGTGGTCTATCAGGGGCTCTGAGCATTTTTGTATAAGCCTGTTTTTTTTAGATTGTATATCAGATGGATCTAGACCATTCAGGCAGGCCATAGGATTAGGTTTGAACACCACTGTTTTCTTGTCAACAGCATCACGCCTGATGCTAGATGGACATTCAGCCTGTTCTTGTATCTTCTTATGCAAATACCTCCTCGCTTTTTCCTTGTTGCGTGCTCTTCCCATATGTGGCTTAGGAGCCTTGAGAGCTGCTTGGGAGTGCAGACCAAGTTGATACTGTGCTGGGACTCATGGCAGTCTGTCTCTTTCTCCCCTCTAGTTCCACGGTGCCTACCAGCTTGCCGACTGGTGCCTCCATCACATCTGCACCAACTACAACAACATCTGTCGCAAGTTCCCTCGCGAGATGAAAGCCATGTCAGCAGGTCAGTACGGCTTACTGGCTTGTACATTGCTTTGGGTATCTCATAGGCAGAAAAAGCAGTGAATAGGTTTTCTATAATAATAATAACATAAGAAGAGCCATGCTGGATCAGACCACGGGTCCATCTAGTCCAGCATTCTGTTCACACAGTGGCCAACCAGCTGCCCACAGGAAACCCACAAGCAGGACATGAGCTCAACAGCACCCTCCCACTGATGTTCCACAGCAACTGGTTTGCATTGGCATACTTCCTCTGATAGTGGAGGTAGCATATAGTCGTCATGACTAGTGGCCATTAATAGCCTTCTCCTCCATGAATTGGTCCAATCCCCTTTTAAAGCCGTCCCGTCCAAATTGGTGGCCATCACTACATCTTGTGGAAGTGAATTCCATAGTTTAACCATGTGCTATGTGAAGAAGTACTTCCTTTTATCTGTCCTGAATCTCCCACTATTCAGCTTCATGGGATGACCCTGTTGGGTTCTAGTATTATGAGAGAGGGAGAAAAATGTCTCCCTGTCCACTTTCTCCACACCATGCATAATTTTGTACACCTCTGTCATGCCTCCCCTTATGATAATTAATACGTAATAAATAATACAATACATAAGAAATAGAATACTACATAAGAAATAATACAATAATAAATAAAATAAATACAATAAAAAAGCTGTAGCCACTTACTGCTAAAGGGGTAGAAACCACAAAAAGGCCAAGCACCCTTCCCAGCACTTCCAGTTGTTAGGGAATAGGGCCCCTCATCGCAGTTACAGGTGCTGCACGTTGCCCAAGGATCCTTTCAGGTCAAAGATGTTTGTTTGTGCAAGTCTGATCTTTGGGGTGATGTTATTTGAAGGACCATATCTGCCAATATCAGCCTACCTCTAAGATCAGTCATGGAACCCTACTTCTGTGCCCACATTATCACTGGGTGGGGAAAGGTTCAGCCTGAAGGCCAAATTCCAATCTGGGAAAGGTCTCAGGGGGCTGCATTCCATCCGTGGGTGTGACCAAAATGTGATTACCACTTTCCAGCCTACTCAGAAGTAATCGGGGAAAGCCTCGGAAGTAAGCAGGACCGAATCCCTCAGCAATGTCCTCCTCAGGCCCGTCCCCCTCTCCACTGCAGGGAAAAGCTCCTATCTCCTATCAGCACCTGATAGGAAATAAGAGCTTTTCCCTGCTGGCAGAGGAGGCATAGCCTGGGGAAGAAGCTGGTGGGCTGGATGGAGATTCCTCATCCCTGGTCTTTCAGGTTTCCAAGCACAAGAGGCAGGGCTTTTTCTGTGGTGGCCCCATGCTTCCAGAATGCCTTTTGCGGCAAGTACGCTAGGCTCTCCCTATATGTAAAGGGCCCTTTTTCTGTGGTCTTGGCTGTCATTTTTATTTTTTATTTGTATTGGAATTGTAATGCAGGGGAAATCTCTTATTTCTTAATTTACTATTTCATAAACACAATGGATTTTTTTTTACTTTTAAAGGAGGCATAAAAATATTTAAATAAATTACGTTATTGTTTTTAAAAAATACAACAGTAGAAGCCTAGTGGCTAGGGTTTTAATTTCCTTGTTTCCTCTCACTGCAGAGAATCAAGAGTACTTTGAGAAGCATCGCTGGCCACCAGTTTGGTACCTAAAGGAGGAAGATCACTATCAGAGAGCCCGAAAAGAACGCGAGAAGGAAGACTACCTCCACCAGAAACGGCAGCCTAAGAGGAGGTGGCTCTTCTGGAATTCCTCTTCCCCTTCCCAGTCGCCTTCCTCGTCAGCGGCCACTGCTTCATCCTCCTCCTCCTCCTCCTCATCTGCTGTGGTCTGAGATGTGCGCCTGCCCACGCTTCAGTCTCTCTTGGAAGGAGGGAGCCGACCACCACCCTGAGCCAGCGTCTGGTTCAACAGGCTTGGAGAGAGAAAGAGAGGGGACACCGCCAGCTCAGCCCCCCCAGTGGAGAAAATGAGCATGAATATCCTGGGGAGGCTGGTGCGAATCTGTACAGGTGGAGCTCAGGAGCTGGAATATCCTACATCTCATCCAGAGCTCCATATGGTCCCGATCCCTGCCTCAGCTAGTGTCCGTGCACAGCAGCCAGAGGCCGCCCAGACGGCACGTCAGGCCAGGCGATTTCTTTGCCAGGGGCTCGCTCATCTAGCAGGACAAACCTCACGTTTACAGGAATGCAAGAGGTGTTTTTTTGTTTTTGTTTTTAAACAAGTCTGCTACAAGGAAAATGCAGCAGTTCTGCATTGTTTTTAAATGTTTTTTTTTTCCTTTGCGAAAAGCAAAAAAGTAAGAATGCAGTTGGATGCCTCACATTGTCTATTCTCTGCACCATAACATTTCAAGCTGCTGTAGATGCTATATGCCCCAGGACCTTTTTTTTTTTTTTTCCCTCGGCTCCTTTTGATGGCAAGGTGGCCATAGTTATTTGTTGCACTTACCACTCTGGCTCTTATCTCTAGGATGTTTGCTTTGCAGCGGGGCACATACCCTGGCGGCGGCAGCCAACGACTGTGGACCCTCCTCATGAAAGGCAGGTCCCTGTGAAGGAGGCGCACGCCAACCGAAGCTCAGATCCTGCACCCAGGACTAAACTGCAACAGGAAGGGGCCCTGCCCTAGAACAGACAAACCAGATTGCCGAGGCCGGAAAGATGCTTTTTTTGTTTCTTTAAAAAAAACATTTTTTTGGTCAATAGCTTGCAACACAATCAACCAGAACGATGGCAAGTTAAGAGAAATGTGGAGGGATCTCTTCCATCCTAGCCAGGAATGTCCTCGGAATTTGCAGCATCTCTAAGAAAGACCAGGGAACTCCTAACAGTGGTCGCTCTTGTTTTTAATAAAACAAACCAATACACAACAACTTGGATTTTAAGTGTGGAAGGTTCTGTTATAATAAATGGTATTTTAAAAAAGAGAGCTGTGGTCTTGTCTGTGATTTGGACGAGAGAGACGTGGCCTCTCATCGATGAGGCCACAACTGGACTAGCTAGCTTGCTCCGTAAGTCTGGGTGCAAGCAACTGATTCATTTGTGTGTGAAGACAGGATCAAAGCGGTCCTATGCTATCTGGCACGGGATTTAACACACGGGACAGCTCGATGAAAATGTCGACCCACTGTGCGGCTGCCGTGAAAAAGGCAAACTCCATGTTAGGCATCATTAGGAAAGGAATTGAAAATAAAACTGCCAAGATCATACAGCCCTTATACAAATCTATGGTGCAACCACACTTGGGAATACCGTGTATGGTTCTGGTCAACGCACCTAAAAAAGGACATATTGTAGAGTTGGAAAAGGTGCAGAAAGGGGCAACTAAAATGATCAAGGGGCTGGACCGACTCCCTTCTGAGGAAAGGTTACAGCAGCTGGGACGGTTTAGCTTAGAAAAAAGGCGAGTAAGGAGACATGATAGAGGTGTACAGAATTATGCATGGTGTGGAGAAAGTGGGTAGGGAGACATTTTTCTCTTATAATACTAGAACCCAGTGGGGTCATCCCATGAAGCTGATTGGTGGGAGGTTCAGGACAGATAAAAAGGACGGACTTCTACATGCAGTGCATAGTTAAAACTATGGAATTCACTTCCACAAGATGTAGTGATGGCCACCAATTTCAAGGGCTTTAAAAGGGGATTGGTCCAATTTACGGGTCAGACAGCTATCAGTGGCTACTAGTCCCGATTGGGGAAACATGGGCGGGAGGGTGCTGTTGCGCTCATGTCCTGCTCGTGGGATCCCGTGGGCAGCTGGTTGACCACAGTGTGAACAGAATGCTGGACTGGATGGACCCTTCGTCTGATCCAGCATGAATCTTAAATGTTTATGTAACATTTCCTGACAGCAATCAGGTTTTATTTAACCAGCCAGGGAGTCCCTTATAATTGCAAATGCAAGTTTAAAATGGTGCAGCCTATTATGTGATTTAGATCCTGCTTTCCTTCCATGAGAAGACTGATGGTGGCATGCAGAGAGTTCCCAGGCAGTCCTCTCCGAGCAACGTGGGGAGGGGCCATGGCTCAGTGTAGAGCATGTGCTTTGTATGCAGAAGGTCCCACTCCCAAGTTCAATCCCCAGCATCTGGTAGGGCTAGAAAAACTGCCCGAAACCCTGGAAAGCCCCTGCCAATCAACAGGATTGGGCTAGAAGATAGATCGATGGTCTGACTCAGTATAAGGCAGTTTCCTATATTCCTCCAGATGTTTCGGCCTGCAACGCCCATCAGCCCTAGCCAGCAATGAGGGCCGATGTGGGTTGCAGGCCAAAACTTCTGGAAGCTCACAAATTGCCCACCCTTGAACTAGGCACTGCCCAGACCTGTTTAGTTTCAGCTAGGTGGTTACCCTCAGATCATAGCCCTGGGACCCTAGAGCCATTGCCACCAATGCTTTTCTCTAGGTCTGTCTTTTTGCTATCTTTTTCCGAACGTGCTAAAAACCTGCCTTTTCTTGCCATTGAAATGCAGCCCTTCAGGAGAATGAAATGGCAAGGTTTGGAGTGAATGGAGTCCAAACTGGCCATAGATCCATGCATTCAAGAGGGCATTCTCCACCCATCTTAAGAGATTGAGGTCTAAGGAGGATGCAGACTTGCACAAAGGTCAACCTGTGCAGACAGAGGTTCGAGCCAAAAATTGAATTTGGACCTGGACAACAGTAAAGTTGTTTCTGCTATCAAAGCATTGGTGTGACACCCTTCTAACAACTAATCCCACCCTGACCCTGCCCTGTTTTGGATGAACTGAAGCTTCTGAACAGTACATGACAAAAGGTATGGATGACAGGCAGCCGGTCTGAGTGGAAACCAAGTGATGTGGTTTGTTGGCACAAGGTGGAGTTGCAGAAAAGTGCTCCCAGCGATCACCTTCACAACCTGATGATCCAGACAATGGCCTGTTCACACGCAATGGCAACCCAGAGTATGAATCGTGGGTTGTCATTATGCACAAACCCTGCACTATGGGTGGTTAACCATGAACAACTCAGGAACAGAATCCATGGCTTCTTGTTGAGTTGTGAACTCAGGGGTTGCTTGTGGTTATATCATAATGCACAGCTTGCAAATAACTGACAATTCAACCCATGATTCAATAACAATCCATACTCAGCCCGAGTTGTCGTTATGTATAGACCAGGTCACTGATAAGATTGGTCTTTTGAAAGCACTCGCATTAAAATTCACCCACACCTATCTAGGAGAAGGCTAGTAACCCATGTGTGGACCCAGCTGAGACAGTGCCATGTGCAGACCATACCACATGCCCCTTCAGTTTCAGGCCTGGCTGTTCAGCTCTAGGAGGCAGCTAAAGCTTGTCCCTTGCCCTGCTTGCATGACTTCATTTGGGAAGCCTTGTCCAATGAATTTGGGAGTGTGGGTGGGTGAGAGGAGGAGATTCCACACCCATCATCTACACATATCCCTTTAAATTCCTAAACCAAGCCGTATTGGTGGGAGGTCTGTAAGTTTGAAGAGCAGTCAGCAGTCTATCAACTAGTTTCCTCAACACAAGAACTGCACATTAGGATGCCTTGAGAACCTATTAATAGATTGCACGACAAAGTATACAATTTTTTATTTTATTTTTATTCATATACCACCACCACCCACCCACCCCCAATGGCACTTTAGAGAGCTTCATAAACGAAGAGAAAGGTCCCGGACTTCAAAGGGGACACTAGCTTTCCATAGCAAAAAGGGCAGAGTGTAGAGTGGAAAAACACAAGCAATGCCATTTTCCACATATTTGGCCCAAGTACTATATCCCAGTTGCTCTATTAACCCACAGGTTTCGCTCCTTGAGAAGGCAGCGTGGACTGTAGTGTTGCACTATGGACCAGTGAGACGCAGGGATCAAGTCTCCACCTGCCCATTCAATGCAGGAGGTAGACCTTGAGCCAGTCACCATCTCTCAGTCCTACACAAACACAACTGTTGGGTGAATACAATGGGTTAAGCCCCCCTGACTACCACCTCCCTGTCCCCCAGTATGCCTGAGGAAATGAGACAAGAGTATGACAGAGGGATGGGCGCATTTTGGGTCTCTGCAGTCCATGAACACTTAACCAGGACTAAGCCCCATTAACTGGGCATGGTGGCACATCCAGAAAAGCAATCCACACAGAAACACTGTGGGTGGCTCTTCCGCGGATGGAGAAATCACACCTGCACATTCAAAGTAAACATTATCAGGTGTAAGCATCTCTCCACTCTCTTTTTTATGAACTAGAAGTGTGCCTTAGCAATCAAGAGGTTTGGGACAGGTAATCCTCTTGTGCCAGAATATCATTCCTCACCTGGTAGTCCAGATCCTTGAAAATATGGGGGCAAGGCACACAGAAGTCTCATCAGCCAGGGAGGTGGCGGATTAAGATTTGCAGCGATGGGGAGCATTGGTTCAACACACCTCTCCCCTCAGCTATCAAAACCAGAAGAAACTAGTAAAGTTAATTTGGTTTCAGCCACCTTGCTCCAGATACATACATTTTGCAGCTTCTCTCTTCCCGCACACCCTTGGGATTGACAATCATATCGATCCCGGGATTGACACATTTGAAGTCTACAAATGATGATCTAAGCATACATGCCAAGTATGTGATCTTCGTGCAGAAGATACTGCATTACAGCGTGTTCTGCACATTTCCTGGTCCCCTAGGGACCTCAATGGTCACATCCAATTTTTGCTCCAATATTTCAACCATCAAGGGAGATACCGTGTTACAAATAAGCATGCAAGGAGACTGAAGGGGTAAGTGAAGCCAGGGGCTTCATTTTGGTTGGCCGAACCAAAGTCTTGATGCTACTGGAAATTGGGGGCAGGGAAGATAAAGAGAAGGTGGGAGCAGTGTCCAAAACGGAGGAGAGGTCATTTAGACCGCAATCATATAGCTGTTTATTAAGGAGCAGGTCTTATTGAATTCAGTGGGCAGGCATGCATAGGATTTCGGTGAGAGTCCACCCTCTTGTGATCAAAAGGCCTGGCCACAAACAGCAGGGCACTTCACCCACAACGATTTTTATAAGCACTGTTCAAACAGTGCGGAAGCACAGACATGTTTATTGATCCATTATTATTTTTTTAAAGGATGGTTTTTAAAACTGAGCCAGACATGGCCAGATTTGTTTTGGGGTTTTTTTAAAAAAAAATTAGCTTCCAGTGGCTGGGGTCCCACAAACACTTTGAGGGGATGGAGCAGTGAGAGGTCAAATTATAAGCTGTGCTGCATCTCGCCCTGATAAAGCAATGCCTGTGTAGGTGTCCCCTTGCATAAATTACCCTGTGTCTCTAGAACTGGGGCAGACCAACAAGGGCATCTCAGGACCCATGCAATGGATAAAGGAGCAGTGTTGCTGGATTAGGCCAAAGGTGTACCTAAACCATGGAAGAGCATTTCCCCTCTTCTGTTGCCTCCAGCAACTGCCACACTTCCTCTGAACATGGAAGTTTGATTTAGCCATCATGGCTAACAGACCTACTGTCCTTCATGGATTTGTGTAATCCCATTTTAAAGCCCGTGGGCAGGGACAGTTTTATCTTTTAATATCTGTGTCAGGCTTAGATGATGTTAAGCACTTTTCTAAATGTTAAGCTGCATCCCCCCTCCAGGTGTTCTCAAACTACAACTCCAAACAAAACAAAAAGAAGGGCAACACCACCCAAAAAAGTAGATGCTAAAATGCACATTTGAGATTTAAAACAGATGAAAAATAGCACTATTAAGCCCATATACAAAAGAAGGGGGAAATACAATAAAACAGAACTGAACATTCAAAATGCACAAACGGGGATCCATTCAAAGAATGCACAGGGGTGTACCCATTTCAAATGTCTTCATCAGAAGTAATATGAAGTCTTTCTCCAGCAGTTTAGATCAAGGCCAAACACCATTAGATACTTTTACTCCTCTGCCGGCTTATCAGTAGTTTCCTTTTTTCATGCCCATCTTAGGACAGTAAATAATAAATGGCAACTGCTTCCTGCTGCTTGGTCAATCATTCTTTGAGTGGATCTCCATTTGTACATTTTGAACGTTCAGCCGTGTTTGTCTCTTCCCCTTCTTTTGTATATGGACTTCGCAGTGCTGCAGTTTGCACAGTGCTGCATTTTCACCAATTGTACCACTCTGTGGCAAACTACAACTCCCATCATCCATGATGGGATGTTGGAATTCAACATCTGGAGGGCCACAGGTTCCCCAACCCTGCTGTAAAAAAAAAAAAAAAAAAAGGAGGGCCCCTCCAACAGGCCATGGAGGATGGAGAAAATGAATCCAACAGGAGCTGGGAGAGAATACGGTAGTTCCTAGAGAGTGCTGCCGTTCACAAGTGTGTGGATTGATTGCGGTGGCCTTACTCAGACGAACGGTAATAAACTTTATTGCATAGAGCCAATGGCTTTTGCAAACCTCACCATACCACAAATTAATAATTTACAAAATAAAACGTACATAGACATACTTTAAAAACTGACATAAAGGCCATATCCATCATATTTACTGCACATGAAGCTTGACTCAAGTTAAAATGATTAACGACATTCATTATGTCTGTAATTTCCTGGAAGTTAAGGCAAATTATGCCACCGTGTAAGTCACATGAATTGGGTTATGTATTAACAACTCCGATATTGAGAACTGGTTTTGTGGTGGGCTTCCTTGGTGAACATTTGGATATATGTGCAACACTGCCTTTGCTTGTCACTTAAGGCAGAAGAGAGGCAATAATCATTGTCCATTCATGGTAGGCAGCTTTCCAGTACCGCCCATGCCATAGGTGCCCGGTCACGATTCAGGGCAAAGGAAGAACGGAACAAACCAGCAAAACACTAACGAATTAGTGGAGGTTTGCGATTGCTTGGAAGAACCCTGAGAGTTCTTCACCCTGTAACTGTGACTCTCAAAGATGAACGGAGCAGCAAGACATTGGGTCTGCTCCTATGGGCATGCATGTTGCGCTGTCAGGGCACATTCCCTGCCACCAAAACTTTTCACTAAGAAGGACCCAAATGAAGCCCTTACACATAGCATCCCGAGCGCCTGACCACACAGATCACAACTGGAAGAACTTCAGGTACAGGTAAGCAACCTGTCCATCTTGTGAGCCTACTCAAACACGGCAGTATTACGATGGATAATACAGACACAAATATTCAAAAGTTGTACAAAAACATATTTTAAAAAATATAAATAAGTCTAACTGGAACTGTAAAAAAAAAGAATGCTACATGTCCCTTTGCGTAAGGTCTGTGCACCGCACACATCGGTGCTATGTAACATAAAGTAATGCTGTGTAGTAAACAGGAGGCAGGAAGATCTCGCTTTCAATGACCTGGTTTACACAGAACGACAAACCCAGAGCATGGGTAGTTAAATCCTGGGTTGTTGTTACATGCGATCCCAGAACCATGGGATGTTCATGGGTTGTTTCACCAGGCTACAGAGGTGGCGGGCAAGAGTAGTAAAAAAAAAAAAACCAAACCCAGTCGCTCTACATGCCAGTACTACAGCATCGCAAAGGCATTTGGAATAAAGGGAAGGAGCAGGTGAGGGAGGAGGGAATCAAACAACCCAGGAACTGAAAAAACAACCAGCACTTTCTGCGATTGTTTAGCAGACAAATCACGGGTAAAGTCTGGGTGAACCAGGTCAATCGCTTCCCAGCTTCTTGTTAAAAGGAAATTCCTGAGCACCATTCAAAGTGCATAAAGAACAATCACTTCTAAAAAGAACAGTACTTTGTCTATAAGCAGGGCTGAGCACATGCTGCGGTTCCCAAAATGGAGGTTCCCAGAACAGAGGTATCAAGTGTAGAGTTCTATTCCTCGACTCTCAGCTTTCATGCAATAAAAAAACAAAAGGTGAGATCAAGCTTCTAATCCTCACAGTGGCAGGAACACACCCAAAAGAGTGGAGCCACAAACTGGCGGATTCAGAAACCACAGGAGTTGCTGAATAAGGTGCTGTGAGTCGAGTGGGCACAGCTTATCTCCTTCTGTGAGGAGCAACTCCAAATGTTAATGCAAAACAGGTAAGATTTACAAATCTATTCCATTTTGCTAAAGAAATTGACATTCTGCATCCAGCAAAAAAAAAGCCAACCCCCAAAAAACACAACAACACAGCCCTGATAATAGGATGGCAAGTGCCAGTCCAACTTCAAGCCAAAGGATTGTTATTTTAGAAGATCATTTTTCATACCTATATAGCAGCAGGATTTGTAGGCAATCATTTTACATCCCCCTGAAGACAAACTATTGTACAAAAGTTAAAAAAATAATAATACAAAAGTCTGTGGCCAAAAGGGACTTTAGCAACCACAAAAATCCTCTCTTCACAGCATGTCTAGAAGGCAGATCTCAGTTTTAGGGTACCATACTTACCTATTTTACAAGAATTCATTGGGAAAAAATTCATTTTGAAAAAAAGGTACAAAGTTGGTACCATTGTTCACTGAAAAGGCTCAGCTTAGCAGGGATTTTAGTCCAAGTAACCAGCCCAAACAAGAAGCTTTTTTTTAAAAAAAAGGAAAACAAAGAATGTAATGTAGCTTGCAAACCAAATAACGAGACTGCAAGGTCTGGCAGAAGCATCTGGATCCCTGAGATTGTCAACATCCAGTTAGTAGGAACATCCACCAGAACAACTCATCATCCCTTACCATTCCTGAAAACTCTGCCGGTAGTACACGTCTTTACCGGAGGAAGAGTGGAGGAGTTGCAGAGAAGGCATCACGCTGGTCTATGGGATCCTCAGACCACACTCCGTAAAACAAGTTTGTGTCATCAACTGGATTTTTTTAAAGCAGCAAATGGCATACACTGGCACTCCCCCGCTCACCTAACCCCTGCCCGCCCCAGGGAATCCAAAGGCAGGCCAACAGTGCAGTTTAAAGATGCTTCATAGGCAGGGTTTGGAGGGAGACTTCCCAGCCTGCCTGTAGTTCCCAACCTTGGGTCCCCAGTTGTTGCTGGCCTACAGCTCCCAGCATACCCAGCCAGCATGGCTATTGACAAGGGATGCTGGGAGCTGTAGTCCAGCAACATCTGGGGACCCAAGGTTGGGAACCACTGCGTGTAGAAGAATTCACTCTGCGTAGACATATATGCCCTGGGAAGTGAGCGTGTCTCTGAGGCGCTCCTCAACTCCCTTGTAGCCAATGTTACAGAGTGTCTCCAGCAAAACATCTAGGGTTGCTTCCCTCCCGTTCTTGTTCAGCCAAGTCTGTAGCATCTGAAACTGCTGCTCGCTTAAAAGTCTTTCGTTCATTTGCGCGTGACAAATCTCGTTGTGCGTCAGGCCCAGGGCCCGCATGTATTGGTTCCACTTGCTCACGGGCACCTCGTTAATGAAGGTCTCAAAAGACTGACCCAAAGCTAGAAGGAAAGGAAATAAAAAACCCTTAAATGCGGCAAAGGTTGTTAATGAGAACAGGAAGTGGCTCGTGCACAGCGCCCCCTGCCCATATTTTGTGGGTTAATTAACCCACAATTTGCTGCTAGATGCCGCCGTTACATCTGAACAGGGCCATTCCCACATCCTGCTGCGGGTCCCACTTGTATTTCTCTAGTACCAACATACGTGCTGGCCAGAGGGCTCAAGGTTGACAGATAAGAATGTAAGGACACTTACCGGAGACTGGATCCTTCCCGTTTGCAGGAACCAGTTTCCTCCTCTCTTCTGGTGCAACTACAGGGCCTTCCTGCGGTGGGTCAGAACAGAAACAAACCACATGGGTTACTGAGATGACTGATGGAAATCAGCAGATGTCAAATCTGGACACAGTCACTTTCTAACTCTAAAGGGGAACCTCAGCAGTCTCAAAAAGGGTAATGGATACACACCAACTTGTCTGCAGTCTAATTAATTAACGCTGTCTGTACCAGCCTCTTTTGTTCGATGGAGTTGTTGGGGGAAAGGGACCGGGGCGGGGCCATCTGGGGAACCTCGAAGGGCCTGATCAGAATCCCAGGTGGGCGGGATTTGACCTCTGAGCCCGAGGTTCTGCACCCCTGCTCTAGAGACAATTGCTATGTTCTTTTAATCTCTGTTACCTCTTCCGGCGGAGGAGTCGCTTGCAGAGGTACCGTTTCGGATGTGCTGGAATCGGTATGACTTTGTGAAGAGTGCTGGGACGCCTGGTCAATGTGCACATTCCACATATTGTCTCGCTCCTCCTGTGGCCTTTCACTGCAATTCCTCTGCAGACATTGGACAGTCTTGCAATACAAAGCATTTATGAGGCTACGTTACTAGCCTGCCCCACTTTTCACTTTGAAAATAAGTAAGAGGGTACTCATGCTATCACTTTTTTAAAAGCCCTATCATCCGGCAGAAGAAAGTTCCCCTGAGTGAAGCGGAATTTATGCCCAATTCAGTATGTATCGGATAACAGCCCGAGCTATTCAAGGGAAGCCACTCGTTCCAGAAGATGTCATTTTACAAGGAGGATAGCTATGGATAGGAATGTCCCCTTCTGCAAGGCAAGGGTAACTTTTGAGAAATGGGGTAGTGCCAGCTTGACTGAAGCACCTCTGTGATCATTATCATCATCATCATCATCATCATCATCATCATCATCATCTATTAATCGCCCATCTGGCCGGCAACCGGCCACCCTGGGCGATGTACATAGGCTAAAAACAAGATAAAATACAATTAAAACATTATAATTTTTTTTAAAAAAATCTTAACCCACCCCATATTCCCGCCTGAACAGCCAGGTTTTTAATGAACGGCGGAAGCTCAGCAGAGAGGGGGCATGGCGGAGGTCACTCGGGAGAGAGTTCCACAGTACGGGGGCCACCACAGAAAAGGCCCTCTTCCTCGTCCCCACCAGTCTAGCTGCTCTGCCTGAAGGGACAAGGAGAAGGCCGTCTGTGGCAGATCTTGTTGAGCGGCCCACTTGGTGTTGCTGGAGACGCTCCTTGAGATAGACTGGACCGGAGCCGTATAGGGTTTTAAAGGTCAAAACCAACACCTTGAATTCGGCTCGGCAAGCAACTGGTAGCCAGTGCAGCTCCTTGAGCACTGGCGTGATGTGGTCCCGCCGGCGGCTGCCTTTAACCAGGCGAGCCACCGCGTTCTGTACCAGCTGTAGCTTCCGAACCGTCTTCAAAGGTAACCCCACGTAGAGCGCATTGACTGGGTTCACACGACAGGGAGACCCAGGAGAACGTGGCCACCGAGCATCTGCCACGCCGAGTAAGGAGGGCAGGGGACAAGCCACCTTGAGCTGGGCTTCCTCTCGAGGATGCCCAGCACAAGGCGGCTTGTCCCTTCCCCTTGCTCAGCGCTGCTGCTACATAGCCATAGGCTACATAGCCATCCTGGGCTTAAAGTGTCCTGCAAACCTGCCTGTTGTGATATTTTCAGCCAGGGGCATTGCTATGCCTGGGCCCACAGAGCCCCTGCTCCGAATCAGTTTCACACAGCCCTGGATCTTCTCCCCAAAAGTCCGAAGGATCCACCGGTGCCAATGGAAAGCTTTTTCCTAGCTTAATTGCCATGCAGGGGGAAATCTCCAAGGGGGGTTGCAGCTGGAAAGGGAAGGGTTAGCCCACCCCACTGCATGGCAATTGAGAAAAAACAACAGCAACTTCCCATTGGTGCCAAGTGAGGTTCTTTCTAAGCTTAGCTGCCATGTAGGGGGAGGGGGATTTCCAGAGGGATCACAGTTGGTGAGGGAAGGGTTAACCCTCCCTTCCCTGCGTCCCCCACCCCGCCCTACAAATCCTCCCTACACCTGGCAGTTAAGCATGGAAAGAACACTTCCACTGATGCCAATGGGAAGATTGGACCTCAGATCTTTTAAGTGCCTAGCAACGCCTCTGTTTTCAGCAATAGCTAGCTAACAGTAGAGAGACAAAAGTTGGGAGTCTTTACACAGAGGTGCTTCCATCTAGCATGGACAAAGAAAGGTCAGTAGGTTTGTATGCCGCCATTCAGTTTGGATAATGATCTACTTGTTTCTTCAAGGAGATCAAACGTTTTCGAAACAGATCAGCACACCCCCAGGCTCCTGTTACAGTAACAGTGGAGTGGTTTAGAGATTTTACAGCATTCATCTTTGGAGATTTGGGACTTGATTTTAACAACACATTTCTAGGGTTGGATCCAGATTTAGCCATAGAGTACCCCCACTGAAATCAATGGGACTTAAGTTAGTCATGACTAAGGGCGCAATACTATGCATGTTTAGACAGAAAAAAGGCCTACAGCTCCCAGCATGCCCCATGCTGAGAGTTGAAGGCCCTTTTTCTGTCTAAACATACATAGGATTGCACCTTAAGTTAGTCATGATTTCACCAGGTCCACTCTGATGAAGTCTGGATCCAACCCCTGATCCTGGAGAGGAGTCACATCAGTTGAAACCATTTTATTGTTTTAAAGTGCAATGATCCTGCAATATTATCAATTTGGGATACCAAACTCTCATGGAAGGAATTAACTGTAATAAATATTTGAATATAGATTAACACAACAGAACCTCTTATTCAAGTAGTTGCATTTTTTCTATCTCTGCCAATGCTGTGGTTACACCACCTTTGATTGGCCATGTCTCCTTTCCCCTTGGGCTTGATGACCTACTATTTGGGAAGGGGAATTGTTCTGTAATCTTCAAAGATGACACCGCCATCGCCACCGAACATCTGGATGGCCTGGCGTTGCTCCTTTAGGGCAAGAGCGGCAAACCACACAACTAGACTTCATGAGAATGCCACTACAGATGCTCTATTGTGAACGGAATGCAGAAGTATCTTTTCCAACAACCAAGGTTCAGATAGTTTATCTAGGAGGTTGCTGGATTCCAGCCCAGATTTTGAAGTTCTGCTACACCAGACACATTTACTGGAGTTGAATTCAAAATGACGGAATCCATTATTGTTCCGAGAGGTGTGCGGTTTCTGGCATTTTGCAAGCCAGGTGAGGAGAGATACTTGCTCCTTTTTTACTGTCTTTGTACCAACCAATTTTTCTATTTATGCAACAATGTAATATTGCAGTTGTAATACTACAATTGTAGTGTAACATTTCAATATTGCAAAATAAGGAACCATGGCTTAGTGATAAGAGCACACGCTTTGCACGCAAAAGGTCCCGGGTTCAATTCCAGGCATTTCCAAGTAGGGCTGGGAAAGACCCTTGTCTGAGAACCTGGAGACACACCACCAGTCAGCATAAACCAGCTGTTCCCAACCTGGGGCCCTCCAGATGTTTTGGGCGTCTACTCCCATCAGCCCCAGCCAACATGGCCAATGGTCATGAATGCTGGGAGTTGTAGTCCGAAATATCAGGAGGGCACCAGGGTTCAGGAAGGCTGGTGTACAACATAAATGTATTTTATCCTGTTTTTATCCTATGTACATCGCCCAGGGTGGCCGGTGGTCGGCCAGATGGGCGATAAATAAATGAATGATGATGATGATGATGATGATGATGATGATGATGATGATGATGATGATGATGAGCTAGATGGACCAGACTTGTATGAGGCAGCTTCCTATGCGATGTCTCTTTGGATATCAAGATCTTGGAAGTGAGAGAATCCATTCATCCCTAATCATTCCTACTATCCTCAAAGGAGGAAGCAGACCTCACCTTGGTGTGCAACCTGTTCGCTGTAGATCCCGTTGGACTGCCTGCAAGAGAAAAAACAGGATGCTATTAGTATGTGTCAGCCTCTTTTTGGTGAGCAGGTTGGGGCGGCCGGGGAGGGGACGCCAGCACCTCGATGCTACTGCTGCAGGACCAAGTTCTGTTGCTGCCGGGGTGTGCACGTGTGAGCAAGTGTGTGTGACTGGCGTGTGCATGCACTCATGTGCAGCCCCCGCCACCTCAGCAGACACCTGATGAGGCCCTTGGGGCCAAAAAGGTTGTACATCTGATGTACAAAATCAGCATATATCAATCAAAGTTTACCATACAGTCACAGACCCATTCAGAATCTGCGTATACTTGGAAGACCAGATGCTGGGGACAGGCAGTGCGTGGCCATCGCCTTCCTGTCCCAGAGACATCCGGCTGGCCGAAGCTCAAAACAGAATACTGGGCTAGACAGACCTGTGATCCAATCCAGCAAGGGGATTTGTATACTCGATTTTTGGAGAACTGTAGCCCTCCCCATCCTAAAGGCTTGAGCAGGTAAGGCAATCATAATCCGTACAGACAATAGCCCCATTCAGGTGTTCTCAACCTGAACAGGGCAAAAGTTTGAGGGGAAGGAGCACTCCAGCCCTGCCTCTTCTCCCTCAACTCGTGGAGAGCGACAGTCTGAAGAGAGCCTCTTGTATCCATGCAGGCTCTCCATGCGAGCCAGAATGTGGGTTTTTCAGTGTGCTGGCTCCTGTGGAGAGCCTCCACGGATACATGAGGTTCTCCTGTGGCGTAGTGGTGAGAGTGTTGGACTGGGACTCAGGAGATCCGGGTTCTAGTCCCCGCTCGGCCATGAAACTCACTGGGTGACTTTGGGCCAGTCCCTGACTCTCAGCCTAACCTACCTCACAGGGTTGTTGTGAGGATAAAATGGAGAGGGAGGAGGAGGAGGAGGAGGAGGAGGAGGAGGAGGAGGAGGAGGAGGAGGAGGAGGAGGATTATGTAAGCCGCCTTGGGTTCCTTGCAGGAAAAAAGGCGGGGTATAAATATAATAAATAAATAAATAAATACCCTCTTTGTGCCCTTGGTGGTTGAACCCGATACCCTGATGGTATTATTAAGAGGATGTTGGAACTTGGAAGTAGGTCCCAGAGACAGTAAAGAGACACAAGGGAGGAGGCAGAACTCAAGGTATGTGAATCATTTAGAGTGTAATCCTATACATGTTTAGTCAGAAAAAACTCCTAGCATGGGGTTGCTGGAGCATGCTGAGAGTTGTAGGCCTTTTTTTCTGTCTACACATGCATAGGATTGCGCCTTTAGAGCATTGCAGATCAGGCGTGGGCAGAAGTAGACCTCCAGACATTTTGGACTTCAATTCCCAGAATCCCCTGCCAGTGTGGCCAATGGTCAGGAATCCTGGGAGTTGGGAGTCCAAAACATCTGGAGATCTACTTTCTGCCAACCCCTGCTGTAGATTATATACCAGCACTTTAAGTTGCACTTGGAAGGGAATAGGGACACAGACTGTAGTATTATAACATCAGTGGATGGACCCAGCTTCACACGGGCTGGAATCCGCACTTTGTTTGATAAAGCAAAGCCTTCAAGCAAACTTTACACAGCTGTCAGCTCTAGTTGAACACATTGTGCCCACCCTGTCTGAGGGCAGCCAGGCCCACTGGCATGTTTAGGCACGGCTCCTGCCATGGTGCATCCCAGTAAGCCCCCAAGGAACAGGTCTGTCTACTCCATTCCCCCGAGGGAATGGCGTGTCCTGGAAAAGGGCTCTGCTGGGACCCTGAACAGGAGCATTCCACACTGCAAAACTAAGCCCTGGTCACAAGGCTTCCCCGAACCGTTTGCAATGTCACCCATACTGAGGGCTGAAATGCTGTTCTTACCTCCAGGACAGCAACAGAATTTATCCCTGTACAAGAAGACCAGGCCCAGAAATACAACCACCAGACAACCGGCAACACTCGAACCAATGATGTGCCCACGCCCATGGGAACCTCAAGAAGAGAAAAATGGAAATTACCGTAGGTAAGATATAGGAAGTGGTAGCTTGGATTTAATCCCTCCACCCTGGTCCACCCCTCACCCTGCCCGTAAGAGCAAAACTAGGCTAATCCTCCTCCCTTGTGCCAACAATGAACTCAAGGATCACTCCTTAAGTACAGGCAGTCCCCGAGTTAAGAACATCCGACTTACAGACAACCCCTACTTAAGAACAGACTTCTGGGTTCCCCGGTGCTACGTCGTTTACGTAGAGTACATAGCGTAGTATACTACGCAATTTGCGTAATTTACACAATGTGCGTAAATGCCGATTTTAACACATAGAATGCTATGCTGTTCCGACTTACAGTGATACCTTGGATTGCAAGTAACTTGGTTTGAGAGCGTTTTGCAAGACAAGCAAATTTTTAAATATTTATTTAATTTTTTTTTTTTTACTTGATATACAAGCGACGTCTTGCAATACAAGTACTGTAGTACGGCTTAAATTAAAAATCTCTGTACAAATTTTTTTTGGGGGGGGGGTTCTTTTTGATATAAGAGTGTTTTGGATTACAAGCACATTTCCGGAACGAATTATGCTCTCAATCCAAGGCATGACTGTACATACAAATTCGACTTAAAGAACGGAACTCGTTCGTAACCTGGGGACTGCCTGTAAACAAAACAGCACCATCCATGTGCAAGAGGGTTCCGCCCCCCCCCCAGCATGAGCCTCCAAGGTTTGCAAAAGTAAAAAAGAAATCTTTAGTGGGGGAGGGGAACCTTCAATTTGTGGGGAGAGGGGAGGGAACTAAATACAGCCCACTGGGGACTGGGCATGCTCATTGGGGGTGTGGAATGCTGGCTGAGTGGTGTCTGTGTATGGGGGGGGGAGCAGAAAACCAGGGGGGAGGGGGAGAAATGGAATGGCATATCCTGGGAAAGGGCTCTGCTGGGACCCTGAACAGGAGCATTCCACACTGCAAAACTATGTTGCGGGTCCCACTTGTTCTGATTGAAAATCCATCACACACACACACACACACACACACACGTATGTCCTTACCTGTTTCAGGAGTCCAAGGAGTCTGTGAAGTTGTATAGGGAAGACATTGTATGTCACTTGTAGGGCTGCAGGGCTGCACCATCCTTTCTCCATCAGGACACCTGGGAGGGCAAGAGAGGAAAAACAATGTAGCTGGAACTAGATTCCCACACCTGACTGAGCTAGAATCCCAGATGCCTCCTGCTCCACGAGAGGCACTTTAGAACTGAAAATAAGAAGTTCAATGTGTGTGTGTGTGTGTGTGTGGTGTGCGTGTGCGCAGATTATGTGTAGGGCAGTACAAAAGAGCCAAACTCGAGTTCATCAAAGTTCTTAAAATTTCACCATGAAACTCAGTCTGCCTCGTTTCTGTTCCTGATTATGAGCTTTTACGGTTTTGTTAGAATAGGAAAAGTACACATTTCGGTACATTTTTAAGCGCGCACCAAAATGCATACTCTCCCCCATTGACTAAAGTGTGAAAATGTGCAACTTCCCACTGAGCTGTTGCCCTGATAGTGTGCGAAGGGTTATCACCTGGTGAGGAGTACCCTGATTTCAGTACTATGTAAAGCAGTGTTCTCCAACTTTGGGTCCCCAGATGTTTTTGGCCTACAACTCCCAGCATGCTCCAGCCAGCGTAGCTGTCTGGGGCATGCTGGGAGTTGTAGGCCAAAAACATCTGGGGACCCAAGGTTGGAGAACACTGATGTAAAGGCTGTATATTTAGGAAGCTGTACCTAATTTCCCTTCCTATTGAAGCACAACTTTCACTCTCTGGGGACTGTATTATTTCAGAACATAGATGGGACAAACCATAAGTCCTGAATATTCTCCACTGGATAAAGCTCCCTGTCCTAACAGCAAAGAAGAAGGATTCGAGTCAAGCCTTTACCTTGAAAGGATCCCCCAGCCAGTGCCCTAAAGTGGTACAGTCCTAGCACGTTGTACAGCTCTTACATTCTGCTGCTAGGGAAGGTTGGGCAGGGGGAAGAGAATAAGAGGAATTCACTTGACTGTAGCCAAGCCAAAAATCTTAGTTTTAGGGTTTCTGCAGGACCGGTGCAGGGCAGTTTGGCGCCCTAGGCTAAATTATATTTAGCGCCCCCCCTCTCGTGCCGTGGGGGGGGGCTCCGGAAAGCAGCCCTGCTCTGCAACCTCCCACCGCCGCCGCCGCCACCGGACCCCCCCCCGCACGCTGCCACTGCCGCCCCCCACCTACCTTCCCACGCCTCCTCTGAAAAGGGACCCCCGCGCTCTGTTTTTGGCCGGGGGAAACCAGAGCAACAGGGCTGTTTAAGCCCTGTTGCCCTGGTTCCTCCCGCCAAAATAGAGCGCGGGCGGGGCTCCGGAAACAGCGCGGAGAAGGTAGGTGTCGGGAGGGGAGGCGGCGCGGAGGCGAGGCGAAGCGAGGCGAGGTGGGGGGAGGCGGCGCGGGGGGGAGGCGGCGCGGGGGGGAAGCGAGGCGAGGTGGGGGGGAGGCGGGGGGGGAGGCGGCGCGGGGGGGAGGCGGCGCAGAGGCGAAGCGAGGCGAGGTGGGGGGGAGGCGGCGTGGGGGGGAGGCAGCGCAGAGGCGAGGCGAGGCGAGGTGGGGGGGAGGCAGCGCGGAGGCGAGGCAAGGTGGGGGGGAGGCGCCCAGGCTCGGCCCCACCACTACTCCGGGCGCAATCCCCCGCACTGACCTGGCTTTCTCGGTGAGGCGGGCGGGCGGGCAGGGCAGGAGCGCGCCGGCAGCGAAGAGGAGCGCAGCGTTCTGCGCCCTCTTCCGCTACGTGCCCTAGGCAACAGCCTAGTTGGCCTAGCGGTAGCGCCGGCCCTGGGTTTCTGGTATTAAAAAAAAAAAAAGCTAGTAATATGTACGCTATGACCAGGAAAAACCCCAAGGCCAGCACCAAGACAACTAGAAGCCACCACCCCAAAAAGGACGCAAAGCCTCAAAATAACGTTATTTTGGGATAGGGGTACCTTAGCACAATATCCAAACCCGGAACTATTGTTAAGTGCATCCAAACAAGCCAGGATTTATAATCCAGCAAACCCTGTCTTACAAGCCGGTTTACAAATCCTGTCTTGTTTGGGAGCACTTAAGCATAATCCCGGATTCGGTTGCACGAAGCAGGAGCAAACAGACTGTGCGAATCAGCATGCAGCTCATTCACACTGTGGTCTTTTAAGCCAAGATTTTTTTGGCTTCTCCTGACGTGTGAATGCAACCAGTATGCCCAATGCATTTCAGTGTCTCCCCTTCTTCACAGAGATTCCTTTCCTACAATTCTTTTCAGAGCAGATGGCCTTTTCGCTTTCAGCATCATTTCTGAGGGATTTGCCTACTTTTTCTTGGCTTCCAGCTCCCACAGTGCCTGTTTGCATTTTGTTAAAATCCTTCTCTTTTTTTTTTTCTTTTTTTTTTTCTATTTAAAAAAATTTCTAAATTTTTTTTAAAAAATTATTTACTTTTCAAAACAAAATATAACAAAATACAAGAATAACACAAAAATATAACATAAACAACATACAATAAATCATAAAATGCACCCTCCCACCCTCCAAGGGATCAATTTATATACTTCTATCCCCTTGATCAAATGAATTCCAAATTCCAAAAATATAACATATCCTGAGAAGGCATGCTCCCCTTCTTGTTCATAGATCATAGAGTTGGAAGGAGAGATTCCTTTCCTACAATTCTTTTCAGAGCAGATGGCCTTTTCGCTTTCAGCATCATTTCTGAGGGATTTGCCTACTTTTTCTTGGCTTCCAGCTCCCATAGTGCCTGTTTGCATTTTGTTAAAATCCTTCTATTTGCAGAGAAAAGATTTGTAAATGCACGGTCTGACTCTGCTAAAAAGCTTAGAAGTCAGAGGAGGTCAACTGATCGAGGTGAGCAAGCCTGCATTCAACACATCTGCCTAATCCTCCCCAAGGCCTCTGGTCTCCACCCCACCTGTATCTCATAAGCTAAGCATGGGGAAACTGCAGCACTTTAGATCTTGCTGGATTACAACTCCCATTATCCCCAGACAGCATGGCCAACAGTTAGGGATGATGGGAACTGAGTCCCAGTATTGGGGAAAAGGCGGGTTATAAATAAATATTATAATATAATAATAGTCAACAGTATCTGAAGGACAACAGGTTCCCCTCTCTTGCCATCAACCCTAAACTTCCTTCCCCATTCCTAGTTTAATCTGACCCAAAACAGGGAAAGACACACCTGGAATCAGCCTTCCCCAACCAGCCAGCATGGCCAACGGCCAGGAAAGCTGGGAGTTGTAGTCCAAAACATCTGGAGGGCACCAAGTTGGAGAAGACTACTCTAAATACTGCAACCCCTCCCAACTTCTATGGTACCAGAATACAGAATGCCAGGTTTGTGTGAAAGCACTTCTAAGAAGTCACCTTTAATGCTTACCTGGCTGTACACTTATTGCACGCTTCACATGGAAAGCTGGGGGAGCAGAAGGTGCCATTCTTACAGGCGCACTGTGTGTTGCTGGTTGAGGTGCATGGCTGTAGCTCCACCTCATCTGCAAAGACAACAGAACTCAAATACATAGAATGTCCACTCATTCCCAGAGTAACAGTCCTCAGGAAATCAGTAAGGTATATGCCTCACTTACAGCAGCATTAGTTGCTTTAATGCAGGGGTGTCCAGCCTATTTCACCCCCGAGGGCCAAATTCAACCTCGGAGAAGCTCTTGGGAGGCCACAAGACCAAAAAACAGCAGCATATTTTCGCTTACAGCTCTTACTGCCAGTAACGAAGTCTTAGGAGAAGCATTTCAACCCTTTTTTTAGAATGGGGAAAAAACTGATTGGGGTGGGGTGGGGAAGGAGTGGGGCCGAATGAAGGGGGCATTGCACACAGCAGAGGTATGTGCAAGCTTCAGTTTCACAGGTGCGAAGAACGGCTCTGTGGAATGTGATGACGACTGTGGAACTTTGCTTCCTGTGAATATACGCATTCATTTTTAAAACCAGGGGGAAAATTTTTTTTAAGGGCAAGTACACACTTCCCCAGCTATTGCAAACTTCTTCTGCAAGTTTTAAAAAAACTTAAGTTTTACATTATCTGCAGATTTGTTACTATAAAGAAAGGTCTCCCTCTGTGTAAGCTCATTCTAAACCAGGGATGGGAAACATGTGCCCCTTTCAGCTGCTGTTAAGATGGCAATTCCCATCAGCCCTACCCAGCATAGCAAATGGTGAGGGACAAGGGGAGTTGCCATCCAACAGCACATCTGAACCACACCTTCTAAATGATTTGAACTGTTTGTGAATTTCCCGTCCTGTGTCCTCTTTTACAGGGGACAGGCCTCTATTTTAAGGGCTACCAGAGGAGAGGCTGGAGCAAGTCCCCGATGAGGAAAGGTTGAAACAGCTGGAATTGTTTAGCTTAGAAAAAAGGCAAATAAAGGGAGACATGATAAGAGGTGTATAGAATTATGCCTGATGTGGAGAAAGTGGATAGGGAGACATTTTTCTCCCTCTCATATGATATTAGAACCCAGTGGGGTCATCCCATAAAGCTCATTAGAAGGAGATTCAAGGTAGGGATGTAACCGTTCGTCTCGGGGGGGAAGGCATAGCGGGCCAAAATCGGCCCTGCTCACACCCGCCAGAGACTCGTGGGCCTTACTGGGTCCTGGTGCCCTCTCGCCTCTCTGCAGCGAGCCGCCCACGCCACCCGCGCTGGTCCTGTCGCGTCACTTCCGGATGGCCGGAAGTGATGCAACGGGACCCTGCACCAGCACGATGGGACCCCAATTCTACATATTTTCCATAGAAAGCAGGGCAACAGGGTCTAAAACAGCCCTGGTTTCTCCAGAAAATACACAGTGCGGGGGCCCAGCGTGCCAGTGCAGGGTCCTGTCGCGTCACCACGACAGGACCAGCGCGGCCGGCTCGGCGGGCTCAAGCGGCGGGGAGAACTGCTCCGTGCCGCTCAGAATATCGAGGCGGGGGGGGCGCCGCTGCAGAGAGACGAGGTGGGGGCGAGGCGGGACCCCCGTAAGGTTCGTGGACACCACTATTAATTGAATCAAGACAAATAAAAGGAAGGACTTCTTCACACAGCGCATAGTTAAACTATGGAATTCACTTCCACAAGATGCCGTGCTGGCCACCAATTTGGAGGGCTTCAAGAGGAGACTGGACAAATTCCTGGAGGCGAAGGCTATCAAAGGCTACTAGTCCTGATGGCTATATGCTACTTCCAGTATCAAAGGCAGTATGCCTATGTACACCAGGTTGCTGGGGAACATGGGCGGGAGGGTGCTGTTGCACTCCTGTCCTGCTTGTGGGATCCCGTGGGCAGCTGGTTGGCCACTGTGTGAACAGAATACCCGACTAGAAGGACCCTTTGGTCTGATCCAGCAGGGCCCTTCTGATGTTCTTAATTCTGGTTTAAAGATGAAGACCATAAGAACTGTTGCCCCATCAACAGTTAAGACCTGGACAGCAGACGGGGGGCTTCGGCGCTGCTCAGGTATGTGAATAGGCAGGCACATGGGTCACCTGGTCTGTCTTCCACACTATGTTGAGATGTACTAGATTCCTATTGAGGAGATGATGATGATGATGATGATGATGATGATGATGATGATGATGATGATGATAATGGTGTGTGTGTGTGTGTGTGTGTGTGTGTATGCATATGCAAATTGCGGTCTTCTTTTGTGGTGATGCATTTCCTCTTTTGGGGGCGATTTGGAAGCGGCCAGTGTACAAGAGCCCCAAAGCACTTCTCCACACTCCGTACCAAAACGTCTGCAGGTCTTGCAGGGGACGCATTTTTCCAATGAATTCATGGATTTGGCGAACGTCTCTTTATCACAGACTTGGCACTCTGAAGGGGCTTCCGGGCGTGTGCAGTGGCTGACGACCTGAGAACCTGCAAGAAAGCAGCAGGACAGGAAAACAAAAGCATGAGAGTGCATCAAGGGTTAGGGATTGACAAGCCAGCCTCCCGGTTAAAAAAAAAAGAGAGAGAGAGAAAGGTTAGTTGTTGGGGGGGGGGGAAGTATTTTAAAAATAAAATACAACTCAGGAGAGGAAGGGAGCCCGGCGGACAGCAAGAGAGGCGTCCACCACAGGCAGACTGATGGCAGAAGGCACCATGTCGGAAACCCCAGGGCTAGAGAGAGGCTCGATCAGGGGTTGGCAATGCAGCACCCATGGGCACACTGGCACCCACCAAGACTGTATACCTGCCCGGAGCCCTTGCGCTCCCCTTGCCTCATGCTGCCTACCTCCCTAACGCACACCTCAGCAGCATCAAAGCCCTAACTAGGAAGCAGGGAGTTGGCCCACTGGGAGACCTCCCTGGCCCCTTCTGCTCCTGATCTGCTGACTTCCTCGCCGGGGTGGGGGGCTTCGTCGGCACTGCTCAGGTAAGCACAGGGGTAGGCCGCCAAAGGGGGGGAGAGATGAGGAAGGCACATAGGGGAGAATAGAGAGAATCCAGAGATGGGGGGGGCAAAAGAAAAAGGAGCATCCAGAGAAGGGAGGGCACTCACTCCCAACATTTTATCCCCCACGGCAATTTGTGGCAGTCCCTCGGACACTTTTTCAAAATGTCAAATGCGCCCACAGGCCAAAAAAGGTTGCGGACCCCTAGAGGTGATCCCGGCTGGATAATGGGGCAGGGGGAAGCCATTGGCATATTCTTGTAACGCTGTTTGTGTCCTTGAAAAAGTTGACCGAAGTGTTGCATAGCCAGCAAACACAGAAATAACCACAACACACACAGAACCACCCAACTTGTCTCACCCAAAGAGCAGCAGCCTAGACTAAAGGTGAGATGGATCTGAGGACACGGTACCTGCAGGGCATTTCTTGCAATGGTGTTCCCCGTGTTTATAGAATTCGCCGCTCGGCTCACCACTCTGCTGCAAGACTGCCGGAGCAGAGTTGCTTCGATTCTGTGTTAGAGAGAGACTCGCTGCCGTGGCTTCATGCTGATGAGAAAGACAAGAGAGGAGGGCATCTTTTTAGCTTGCGGCACCGCTGTCGGCGGGCCGCATGTTGAAGTGGCGACGTCTCATGGCCCATGCTGCCATCCCATAACTGCTCCAGTGCCCCTCCCCTTTCTAGCTGCAAGCTTGTTAGGAATACCAAGAAGAGCCTTCTCCAACCTGGCACGGTAGAGACTGCAATTCCCATCACCGCCCGCCAGCACATCACATGGTCATGCTGGCGGAGGAGAATGGGGAGTTCTAGTCCTCACACATGTGCATGGCACCAGGTTGGGGAATGCCGCTCTAGAGCGGAGCCGGCAGAAAGTAGATCTCCAGATGTTTTGGACTTCAACCCCCAGAAGCCCCCGCCAGCATGGCCAATGATCAGGAATGCTGGGAGTTGGAAGTCACTGGGTGACTTTGGGCCATTCACTGACTCTCAGCCTAACCTACCTCACAGGGTTGTTGTGAGGATAAAATGGAGAGGAGGAGGATTATGTAAGCCGCCTTGGGTTCCTTGCAGGAAAAAAGGCAGGGTATAAATATAATAAATAAATAAATAAGTCCAAAAACTCTGAAGATCTACTTTCTGCCCATCACTGCTCTAGAGAGAATCCACAACACTGCATGAACCCAGATGTGCTCTAAATAGCAGAATAAGGTCTCTAACAAAGAATTAGTCAGCTTCTGCAAGAAGAATTAGGGCGCAATCCTATAGCCGGTAGATCAGTGTTTTCCAACCTTGGGTCCCCAGATGTTTTTGGCCTACAACTCCCAGCATGCCCCAGCCAGCTACGCTGGGTTGTTGTGGAAGAAAAAGAATGGAAAGGAACAGCAGCACAAATACACACACTTAGAGAACTTGTTTTGTTCAGTGTTGCAGCAAACCCTTATGAAAGGGTTCTGTGTGTGACCTACCAAGAGAGCATCTACCACTTTGGGATTTATTTGTTTATGTATTTATTTATTTAGAAAATGAAAAGCAGTACAGAAATCTGAAATAAATAAATAAATAAATAAATGGTCTTCGTATCCACCTTTTGACAAGAAAAACTAAAGTTCTACTTGATCTTCTGTGCTAGGAGGGTGCCCTAAGTCAGTGTTCCCCACCTGGGTGCCCTCCAGTTGTTTTGGACTCCAACTCCCACAAGCCCCAGCCAACAGTCAATGGTCAGGGATGGGCATTGTAGTCCAAGACATGTGGATGGCACCAGGATGGAAAAGGCTTTCCTAAAGAAATGTGAAGAAATATCTCCCCACTCCAAATATTTTTTCCCCTCATGATCCTCATTGAAATCATCATCTTAATCTCTTATATCAGCCCTCATCAGCATAGCCAGTGGTGAGGGATGATGGGAGTTGTAGACAAAAACCTCTGGAGGATAGATACTCTCCATCCCTGCCTTACATGCAGCATTCATCTATACAACCAACTTGCAAGATAATCATGACATCTGGGTTCACATATCCCAGGTCTTGAGCCAACATGATCTCTTAAACCAGTGTTCTCCAACCTTGGGTCCCCAGATGTTTTTGGCCTACAACTCCCAGCATGCTCCAGCCAGCTACACTGGCTGGGGCATGCTGGGAGTTGTAGGCCAAAAACATCTGGGGACCCAAGGTTGGAGAACACTGTCTTAAACCCATCATGATCTCTTGCAATCCAAAATACAGTCAGTTTATTGCTCAGTAACCAACCAGGCTTTTGCATATACTGTACATCAAACTTAAAACTCGAAGAGACAAAATGTCAACATACGTACAAAGAAATCACACTAAGCAGAATGATTAAAAAATGAGAAATAATTTAACAAACCATTAACGACTAACTGGTATATTTAAAATTATTGGATTAATTAAAATGGCTCAATGCCTTGTGCTATCTGTTGAAATAAAGAACTTCCTCTTCCCTACAGCTGGCTTAACAAATTATGGTAACAGTGCAATTTGTAAAAAAAAAATCCAAAACAGACATACAAAGCAAACTTTACTACAAACAGATGGAAGAGATGGTTACGCAAGGCACAAGCCGGTTTACCCAAGGCACACAGGCTGGGCCAATACAGATGTATGAATGTATCAGTGCTGAACAAAAGGGCAAAAAATGTACATGCTCTTTACACTTGATACAACTTCTCACTACAGCTGCTACCAGAACAGATGACTGCTTGCTAACCCTATACTTAGAAGCAAGGGAGCAAACCCCACATATTTCAGTGGGTTTACTACCAAGTTGTAACCTTAGAACCCTACACCAGCAAGTGTCCAATGGAAATTTCAGGTACACAACAGGAACAAGAAGAACTTGGAAAGGAAAACTTTAAAAAGTATTTTCAGTTTCTGGTTCTGCTGCAGCACGCAGAAAAAAAATGCTTTTAAAAAATGCTTAAGGGTGGTGGTAGATGGTCAGGATAGGCAAAAAGGAGTCTGTGACAATTGCATGTTAAATCATTCAATAAGCAAATTGACCACTTGCAACCACTAATTGGCAATAATGCTATTATCAGCTTGCAAATGAAGACACAAAGGACTATCATTATTTATTATTATTATTATTATTATCCTTTATTATTCTGGAGGATGGCGAAGGACTGCAAATGAAGGCTGATGCAAATGACAGCTCAGCATTAGGCTGCTTCTGTCCTAGGCAGAAGTTGTAAAGTCTGTTGTGGGGGGGGGGGGGATGGCTTTCTCTCCTCAATTTGAAAGGAGGCTATTCTGACATAAGCCCAAGAGGATCCATTGCAAGATTGCATATTCCATTAAAACTTGTGAACATCAAGCACGGCCACCACAATTTCCGGTGTCCCAAACACAACTGCTTCAGTAGACGGGCGCACAGCAGGTGGAGAAGAGCCTTCAGCAGTGTGAGCCCTGAGCAGCAATCTTTGGTACAAGTAGTACACCATTTTGGTCTGTAAAATGGGCATACAAGGGTCAAACTACAGGACTGGCAATGGAAACTTTTCTTTTTTTTAACCCGCACACCGTTTCTCCCCCACCCCAAAATTTCAGGAAGCGAAGCGAACGGGGGGGGGGGAGGATTAATCTCCCCCTCCTGGTGCATGCTGGTCCCGATCCAAATTGGGCCTGTGTGCATTTACTCTAAAGTAAAAAAGGAAGAATAGGCTCAGCTACACGCTATGTGAAGGGTGGGCTGAAAGTCGATCTCCAGATCTCCCAGCATTCCTGACATGGAGCATGTGTGACTCCCTTGTTACAACAACTTCACTGGCTGCTGGTCTGTTTCTGAGCACAATTCAAAGTGCTGATTATGACCTAGAAAGCCCTGTACGGCTTGGGACCAGGCTACCTGAAAGGTTGCCTTCTCCCATACAAGCCTGCCTGGGTCCTAAGATCTTCAAGAGAGGTCCTTCTTTTGAGAACACTACTTCAGAAGCCCATTTGGTGGCCAGTCAAGAGAGAACTCCCTCCCAAAAGAGGCTAGGTTTGCTCCTTCTCTGATGTCCTTTCCGCCAGCAGGCAAAGACCTCTTTATTCAAGCGGGGCCTTTGGTGCGTAAGTGGGTCTGATACTGTTTTTAATATATTTTCTTTAATTATGTTTTTATTGTATTTGTGAAGGCCTGGAAAAAACCCGGGAAAATTTGGGAAGAAAACGAGTTCTTAAATTTTTCCATCCCCCCCCCAAAAACAAACAAAAAGCCCCCCCCCCGAATTTTTCTGGTTCCCCCCCGGGGGGCTTCACATCTCTAATTTTAACGTATTGTTTTAATCCATTTTAATTGGTTCTGTAAGCGGCCTTGAATGCCATTTTTTGGTAGAAAGACAGGGTACAAATATAAATAAACAAGTAACTCAGCAGGATCAGTGGGAGGAAGACACATAAGGCGCACACATAGCTACCAAATAGCTGGCACTGAAGGTGTGGGGGAGGAAACGTGAAAGGTGCTTTCCCCACTAGGCAGCGCACTGTTCCTTATGTACACGTGTGTGCGCGCGCGCACACGCACACACACACACATTCATTTGTAGGCATGATAGTAGCATGCAAGCAGGACCGGTGCAAGGCAGTTTGGTGCCCTAGGCAAGATCAGATATTTAGCGCCCCCCCCTTCCCACTTGAGAGCGCTGTATTTTTTTTTCAAGGCGTTTCTGGAGCCCCCTTTAGCCCTGCGCCCTAGGCAGCTGCCTAGTTGGCCTAATGGTAGCACCGGCCCTGCATGCAAGACAGAGAAACATGCCAGGAGAACACAGCTGAAGAATCCTTCTTACCTTCTTTTTAAAACAACAACTAGAGACTGAACTGCAGTTATTAAAAACCGAAAACCAGAACAGGTCACGATCCTCTGGTGGCATGGTTCTAGCCCTGCAGCATGTGAGCAGAAAGCCCAACATAAAGATGAGCCCTGCTGGATCAGACCAAGGGTCCATCTAGTCCAGCATTCTGTTCACGCACTGGCCAACCAGCTGCCCACGGGATCCCACGAGCGGGACATGAGTGCAACAACACCCTCCTGCCCATGTTCCCCAGCAACTGGTGTACATGGGCATACTGCCTCTGATACTGGACGAAGCATATAGCTAATCAGGACTAGCCACTGATAGCCTTCTCTTCCATGAATTTGTCCAATCCCCTTTTAAAGCCGTCCAAATTGGTAGCCATCATAACATCTTGTGGAAGGGAATTCCATAGTTTAATTGTGTACTGTGTGAAGACATAGTAGCATCCCAAGAGGCAACCAGTTCAATTTAAGCACCAAGGAGGGCTGCGTTGGGAGTTGCACCCTCCCTACCGTCCTGCTTTCCCTCCCCCTCAAAAAAAGGTAGAGTTCAGCTGGTCGACTACGCTTCTTCCCACCCAGCCCCCCCCCCCTCTGCTCCTCTTGGGTGGAAAGTGCTGGAGAATACTACTTCCAGAGTGAGTCATCATGAGGCAGCAGAGGGGGGCAGAAGAGCAGTGGAAGAGAAGGCAGCAGCAGTTAGGTAATCTCTCTCTGTCTGTGTGTCTCTCTGCAGCTTGGCGGCGACCACACGCCTTGCCCACAATGGCTTGCAGATACTTGGGCGGTGGTGAAACTTGAACACCAGAACTGGTTGGAACTGGTCCGCTCCTCCAGCCTGCCCAGCAACAGCCTCTGAACCCAGCATGACTCAGCACCTCCAGAATGTTCTACAGGGGCAAAGGAAGCAACCTTGGGCTCATGCCACACCATTTCCTCCCTGTGTGAACGCTGCCGCTCATGCAGGAAGTGGCATATCATCAGTCTGACAGGCAGCTCAATGGAAGAACAGAAGTTCAACGGCAGGTTCAAGATATTAAAAGACCTAGTATTGCAAGCATTCCTCCTCGCTCTTTCCTCTCCTTGTTTCAGAAGTCTTGGATGTAGCCAAGGAACCCAGAATCATAGCTGCTTTCCCTCCCAATCGGGTTCGGATACATGAAAATGTTCAGAACAGGAGCAGAACAATTCGAACAGACACACCTTGCATCTGAAACTCCAGACTTTTGGTTCTCAGAAACTACAGAAATTTCTAGCTGGAAAATTGACAGCTACCTCAAAGCATTTCATTTTGGTTTGCTTTCCCCCCACTTTTTTTAGGGACACAAGACCGCTATTATGATCTTCTCTTGCCGAGATTCTCAAACCGTGATCTGCAAGCTCCATTCAACTGGTCCATAGAAAGGTTGCAGAATAGCCCAATATCTATATTTGGCCCTACGCATGATTTATTTTTTCTGATGACGGAGATAAAGGCCGTTTTCACCCGGGCCAGATTGTCGAACAGGCTAACAAGGCCCTTGCCAAGGGTCCATGATTTTCATAATATGCTGCTGATTTCCACAGTGATGCTGGCGCTGAAGGAAAAAAATGGTATTAAAATACAAACTATGTATGTGCTTTGATTTGTACCGTATGAAGTAATCCGCCAGCAATTTTCAAGTTGTCCGCGGGAAAAAAAGTTTGAGAACCTTTCATTTGCAAAGTGCTTCAGTCTTTATGCTTTTCCCACAACAGCCCTGCAAGGCAGTCACCAAAAAGGGGGAGGTTTCAACTTACCCCAAAGCCACAAAAATATGCAGAGGTGAGTTGCCTTGCACACCAATATTCTTTGAAAAATTAGCTTATGACACAGGCTTCCCCAACCTGGTGCTCTTCAGATGTGTTGGGACTATGACTCCCCCACAATCTCCAGCCAGCTATTATAGGACTTGTACCTCAACACATCTGGTAGAGGTACACCACATCTGGCTAATGAGATCACTAATGTTTAGGAGGAAATGTAAAACCACAGGCTTGGTGCTGAGCAAAATAAACTTCTTGTAGCAGAAGGAATGCAACACAGTGATGTCATCCTGTCCCTCACACACCCCCCCATGGAGGGAGGAGAAAAGCAATCCTAAAAATAGCAGCCCTATCAACACACACACAGCGACCAACTCCTTTCCAAGGGCGATGCATGACATCACTCTCTCCTTTATCTGTATATTTCAGAATCATTTCTTTTGAACCCAGATTAGCTGTTGCTGTTTGCTCCAAACTGAACTCATTTTGTTCCAAACTGAACTGCATAATACCCCCCACCCGCCCACCCCACACAGAAAACAAGGAAGTACCCAAGAGGTTAATGGCTGGCCTGCTCTTTGTGTGCTTATCCCATGGAGACCCCCAGGAAACTGCTACTCTGGGTCATAACAATGCCTTGAGTACTATTTTTAGTGGAAAGGTGGGATATAAAGTAAATGATGCCCAGAGACCCCTTTGTTGTGGGGTGGCAAAATAACAAAAATACATGTTTTTATTTTAAAAACATAGAATTATATGATTCTATGTTTAAGTTGACTTGGGCTGCAGTCCTATCCACACTTAACATCTGAGTAAGCCCCACTGAACAGAATGGGACTGGCTTCTGAGTAAACATGCTTAAGATTGCACACTTGATCGGCTCCAGACCTAGACAGGGCAAAGTTCTTGTTCTAATCTTGATCACTGTTGTGGGGTGGGAAATTTTCCAGAACAGGAAATTTTTGCAGTGCTTATTTTTTTCTATTTCATAAGTTCATTAGTAACAATGAATGGATGCCAATTGTAAATAAAATATTAGGCAAGCATGGCAGTTTCAAAGTTGTAGATAAGTGTTGTCAGCATAGCATGCACAGTTCTTTGGGTTGTTAAAATGTATTGGTATGTCAACAGTTTTTAGTACCTTGTTTTCCCCCCTTAAATTTAAACAATGTGAGAAGCATACGCTATTGTTTTTATTTATTTTTCACACAATTGCTTAACACACAAATCAGATCAATTGCTGTGTTTTGTTTCACACACTGTGTTTGTGTTATGGACTGCACGGCATTGTACCCGTGCCGTGGCACAATGCTGGCGGATTTTCTCAGTTTATCACCTCATTCCTAAAGCCACATTGTTTTTAAATAACCAGCAGCACATCACAGGCCTGAGGTCTCCATCACAAAAGCTTTATACTTCCGGTTATTACCTTTAAAGCCCTACATGGTTTGGGTCCAGGCTACCTACGGGATGGCCTTCTCCTGTACAATCCGCCACACACACTCAGGTCCTCTGGGAAGAATTTACTTGAGTCAGCCAAAACTTGGCTGACAGGTATTACCCAGAGGACCTTTTCTTCTGCTGCTCCCAGATTATGGAATGGCCTACTGGAGGAGATTCCTCAATTTACCAGTATCTTGGAATTTAAAAAAGCCATAAAGACTTATCTCTTCCGGCAGGCCTATCCGGCGGAATTTTAGGATGCTTTTAAGATGCTTTATAATGTTTTTAAGTTGTTTTAAGATGTTTTAATAGTATGTGTTGTGTTTTGATTAGTTTATGTATTTTATATTTTTGTTGTTCCCCTCCTCGATCTAGACGGAGAGGCAGGTAAGAAATAATGATAATGATGATGATGATGATGATTATTATTATTATTATTATTGGTCCACCAGGTATCTATAAGCACAGGTCTCTCCACTGAAATCCTTAAGATACCCCCTTCCTCAGCCTGGTGCCCTCCAGATACAACCCGCAGCATTCCTGACCATTGGCCATGTTGGCTGATGATGGACATTGTAGTCCCAAACATTTGGAGGGCACCAGATTGGGGAAAGGCTGCCTTTGGGTTAACCACTTGCATTTGTCAAAAACAAAACAAAACACGCCAACTAAAAATGTTAACCAACTTCTTTGGTTGTGTGATCCTCCTCCTCCCCTCTCTCATCTAGCAAAATTAGAATGCCATGCAAATAACCTTATTTTTAACTTATTACATTTCTATACTGCCCAATAGCCAAAGTTCTCCGGGCGGTTTACAGTTGTTAAAACCCTAAAATTTAACAATATGATAAAAATATGCTTTTAAAGGTTTAGAACTACAATATAAAACCAAAGTAAAAACTAGCAGCAGCGTAGAGTTCTTAAAATACAACAACATATTTAATACAATAAAAACTGAAGAATTAAATTGCCTGAGAAAATAAAAAAAAAGGACTTCAGCTAATGCTGAAAAGGCATTACTGTATAAATATGTTTTGCAATATTCCCAGGAAAGGGGGAAATAAAGACACCACCAAAATGTTCTTAACACTCAAAACCACAGTGCTGAAAAAGCATACACCGAAACAGACCCACCAACTTTGAAACACCAACAATAATTTGATTTGGTACTCTTATAACCATACGGCTGACTTAAGGAATGTATCTCAGAGAACAGATATAAAGCTCTGAGAACTTAATTTGCCTAGAAGTCAGAAGGAAATGCCAGGATTAAACCACACTAGCCCTTGTTAATGCTAAATTGACCCACAATATAAGTAGCACTTCACTAAATGAAAAGGGCTAGCACATTTCTAAGTTATCTGCTTGCTCCTAACCAGGTTTAGGCAGCTAATAATACATACTGAAATTTTACACAGTGATAGAAATTATCAGAAAAAAGAAACAGAGGTTATAAGAAGCAGTCACCCCATTACACTGGATATGTAGGATAGGGAAAGTAAAACTGACACCCAGTCACACTTACAACCCTATAATATCCCACTGGAAATCCTAAGCATGCTTACTCAGAAACACATCCCAGTGTGACTCCAATAGGGCTTATTCATAGGTAAGTCTGCAGCCCAGACAGTGCAATCCTTTGCACATCTACTCAGAAGTAAGTCTCCTTGTTTCCAAGGGGGCTTACGCCCAGGTAAATGCATAAAGGTTTGCAGCCTTAAAAGCAGCAAGGATGGGTCAGAGGAGGGAGAAGAGACTAAAGAGAAAGCAAACAAGAGGTGGGGGGGGGCCCGGCGGCGACAGTATTTTCTGGCCTAGAAGTGTATGAAAGGAATATGGCCAAGCTGTTGCATCAGAAGAGGCGGAGCCAGGGCGGGAGAAGGCTAGGCTTAAGGGAGCGTGTACCACACCTCTGGAGTTCTCCGGTCTCCCACTCCCGGGAGTTTCCAACAAAGGATTATTCCCCATTCTTTTACATACACACACTATCTGCATCCGCGGCCGCTATTCAAAGTAGCAGGCCTAGTTCATGTGGACTATAAATCAAGGACAGAAGCGGGAGAATTTGCACAGGCAGGTGAATGGTCGCCCCACCTGCCGGCCGGGCCAATCCTCTCTCCGGAAGCGCCGCTCACTCCCTGCCCAGCCTTTCCAAAGGCAGCCCCGATCCTGATCAGGTCTACTCGGGAGCAAGTCCCACCGAGTCCCAGGGGGCTTCTTCCCATTAGCGTCGCAGCACAGGAATGCAGCTCGAAGCGGCAAAAATCCTATCCATAACTCGGGGTGAAGCCCCGCCGAACGCGGCGCGGAGTCACCTTTTTGCGCGTACACGGTTACGACCGCAATGCCGGGAAGCGCCCCGGAGCCTCTCTCACGCTTGATTACGCTGCGTGTGAATGCGGTTAACTCGGGACAACATTCCGAAAGGAGGCGTGTTTACGTAGATCTCGGCTAATTCTACGCTCGCTTTAGGGGAACCATTTCAGAGTCTCCCGTGTGAACGCGACGCTTCCTCATCTACCCTCCCCCTCCTCCAAATTCGCAACAGCCTCCACCTCCCGCTTTCAAGCGAGCAAACCCACGACGGTCAGGCTCAGCACTGCCTCAAATTCCCCGTTCTCCTTACGTTTATGCATCTTCTCCCCTAATACGGGGTGAAAAGCCATACTTGCCCGGGCATGTTCCCTGCGTAGAAAAGGTCCTCTGAATGGCGCAATTAATTGAGCGACCCCTCACTTCTCTCCCCGCGCTTCCCTCATTAGTCGCCATGCGTAGGGAGGGGGCTACCCACCTCTAGAGAAGCCCCGCAGCAAATGTTCCCCCCCCCCCTCATTTTCTGCAGACGGATCCATCGTCTTCCCTTCCCCCACTATAGGGTGCATGGGCGCGTTTACGGAGAGGGAAAGGTGTGTGCGCGGATCTGCTGACACATCTAACGCGCATACATACCGTCGCCCACGGATCTGGTCAGTCCCATTTTGCTCAACGGGGCTGACTTCGAGGAAACCGGGTCCATTATTATTTGCAACAACAAGCAGCGGTTCATTGAAAGAAGAAGAGGGAAGGAAGTATATATGACACATTTTTAGGGATCTTTAGCAAATATTGGAAGCGCTGGCACAGTTCACGAGCAGCCGTAACGACAAGGGAGAAGGAAAAAGCAGCCCAAGAAGAAAAGAGGGTTGAACGTTTTCCACTCACCAGGGCGCAAAAAGTTACGCAGAGCAGGGTGAGGAGCCGCTCGGCGCCCATCATCATCGCGGCGGCTGGGCGAGAAGGTGGACGAAGATCGGCTGCGGCGGCCGCTCCAGGCGCTGGGCTGCCCCCGGAAAGTTTTCGCTGCTGCGTCTCTATAAGCCGAAATATCTCTCCAGCGGACGGAGGATACCGGAGCGCAAAAGTCACCTACGGGCGGTGGACAGACTCCAGGCGTGCAGTCCTTCTCCGTTACCGGCCGGCGTGGAGATAACGACGGGTGCTGTCCGACAAATGTACAGTACTTATCGTATCGCAGCCGCCGAGCCTGGAGGCTCCACCCCCATCTTGAAGCGCTAAGAGAGTATTACGCGCTATAACGCACAGCGGCCAGAAGTTGCAAATGCAGGGAGCTCCGGGGAAATTCCTGTCCTGCTGCAGCTTTCCCTCCAGATGTGTTGGGCTATACAACTCTTCTATCATCCCCCAGCCATGTGAACAACCGGTGTGCCTGCACCTCCCCCCTGCGAGGTAGGACAGACCGTGGTGCTGCTAGGGCTGGACCTTAGGACCAAAGTCCGGGGCCCAAGGGGTCCCCACACGAGTGGCAAGAGAGGAGGGCAGCAGAGGCAAACACGCCGTCATATTCCTGATGGTGCTATGATTTAAGCGAGTTTACGATGCAAAACTGCACATGCTGAGTATTGGCTTTGTTTGTTGTTTTTTAAGTTTTATTTCTATAAAAACAAAAACAAACAACGCAAAACATATAACCATTAATTGACAATTAACAAAACTAAAATTAACAAAACTATTTCCTACAGCAAATATAAGTAACACTAGTTTCTCTTAGTCGATAATCAGAAAAGGAAAGTTCTCTTCTTTTCTATTGTCACAAATTAATCTTATATTATTCCACAAAACCACAAATAAACCTATCATTTTTTTCTAATCCCTGCAAAAAGTCAATTAGAGGTTTCCACTCAGCAGTAAACGTAGATGTTGTCTTTTCTCTAATTAATGACATAAGTTGGGCCATCTCTGCCAGCTCCACCATCTTGACCAACCATTCTTCTGTTGTAGGCAATGGTGGAACTTTCCAATTTTGTGCATGTAGTAGTCTCGCTGCCGTTGTCATATATAAGAATAAAGTTCCATGACTTCTTTCCAACTGACTATCCATTACTCCCAAGAGAAAAGCTTCTGGTTTCAATTGAATGTTAATCTTCAGAATTTTTTGAATTAGTGAAAGAATTTGTATCCAATTTTTTTTTTTAGCTTTTCTGCATGTCTACATACAATAAAAAGTTCCTTCTTGCTGTTCACATTTCCAACATGCACCTGAGATACATTTTGGCCAATTTCTCCGGAGGCATATACCAATGATACATCATCTTATAGTAATTTTTTTAAGACTAGAACATAATGTCAATTTCAAACCTTTTAACCACATATTTTCACTTTGTGTGTATTTTTTTTTTTTAAAGCAGGGATGGCAAACAGTTTTGTTGTTCTCACATATCAGGAATATTAGTTGTAAAGCATTTAATGGTGACGTGGGAAAGGAATGATAGTTGTGTTTTTCATAAAAGTAATTCACACAACTGTCTAGAGCAGTGTTCTCCAACCTTGGGTCCCCAGATGTTTTTGGCCTACAACTCCCAGTAGGCCAAAAACATCTGGGGACCCAAGGTTGGAGAACACTGCTCTAGAGCTCCCCATAAGATCATAAAGGATGTAAGCCTATGCATGTTTAGTCAGGAAAAAAAGTCCTGGCTGGCCCTGGCTGGGGCATGCTGGGAGTTGTAGGATGTTTTATTCTGTCTAAACATGCATAGGATTATGCCCTAAATCTAGAGTCCAAAATTACCTAGCTGCATCACTGACAGGCTGCAAAACACCCCTTTGTCTATATTCCTCAGAGGTAGCGCTTCCGCTACTCCTGCCTGTATCTTTCTAATATCCTGCCAACAGGAGAAGACAGGCTTATGGGCTTTATGTCTGGAGGAAGATAGGCCCTTCTTTCAGAACTGCCTTTAAACTCCTTGACAACCAAGTCCGCATCTTTGCCAAGCAGTTGAGCACATGAGTAAAACCAACTTCGGGCAAGACAAGACGACAAACTCCAGTTTCCAATGCAATATATTTATTAAAGCACCAAGTTGAGAAATAGTTGTGTGTTGTTTTTTTTTAAGAGGAACATCTGACTCACTAAACCTTGCTTATCAGGATCCTAAGAGTAACTCACCAAAGCACCATACAGGTGAGGGAGGAGGCCCACTCATGGGACGTCTGGAGGGCAAAGGTTGGGGAAGGTTGCCCTACTCCACTATAAGGTGCCACAAGACTCTTTGAAGTTAATTTACTTAGCACTGCTGAGACTGGCAGCAGCTCTCCACTGTTTCAGGCAGGATTCTTTCCACACCCTACCACACTGAGCTATGGTCCCTCCCTACAGCACCTGGTAGTCTAAGGTGGTCACCCATCCAAGTACTGACCAGGCCCGACCCTGCTTAGCTTCCAAGATCAGACAAGATCGGGCTGTTCAGATGTTGTCGCCAATTACTGCTTTTTTGAATAGTCTTGGGGCTTCTTTTGCATACCTTTTGAAGCTTTCATTATCGCAGATTGTACTTTCCACATTGTTTTGCCATTTTAACCCCATTGTTTAAGATCCCCCACCACTACCACCTTCTATGTCTCTGTGTGTGAGAAAGGGAGAGATGCCAATTTGAAATAAATACTTTATGCATCTGATGCAGTGGATACACTAGTCCATGAACTCTGAGGCCATAATAAATATGTTTGTCTTTAAGAACAATAAATATGTTACATTTCATTTGTTACATTTCTATTCCGCCCAATAATAATAATAATAATAATAATAATAATAATAATAATAATAATAATAATAAAAAATTATTTCTTACCCGCCTCTCTCAATAGCTGAAGCTCTCTGGGCAGTTTACAAAGATTAAATCCATAACAATCATAAACACCATATACATACAAACATATAAGCATACAATACAGAGACACACATACATATATCTAAAAACAATTTTAAACAATCAACAACAGTAAAATTCAAGACCTGATTAAAACCACATACTGATTAAAAACAATACTACAAGTGAGAAGGATCTTGGAATTGTGGTAGATCACAAACTGAATATGAGCCAGCAATGCGATGTGGCTGCAAAGAAGGCAAATGCAATTTTGGGCTGTATTAATAGAAGTATAGCTTCCAAATCGCGGGAAGTGATAATTCCCCTTTACTCGGCACTGGTTAGGCCTCATCTTGAGTACTGCGTCCAGTTCTGGGCACCTCACTTTAAGAAGGACATAGACAAACTGGAGAGGGTTCAGAGGAGGGCAACAAGGATGATAAAGGGACTGGAAACAAGGCCCTATGAGGAGAGACTGAAAGAACTGGGCATGTTTAGCCTTCAGAAGAGGAGACTGAGGGGAGATATGATCGCACTCTTCCAGTATTTGAAGGGATGTCACACAGAGGAGGGCCAGGATCTCTTCTCGATCATCCCAGTTTGGAGGACACGGAATAATGGGCTCAAGTTACAGGAACCTAGATTCCACCTAAACATCAGGAAAAATTTCCTGACTGTCAGAGCAATAAGACAATGGAATCAACTACCTAGGGAGGTCATGGGCTCTCCCACTCTGAAGGCATTCAAGGTGCAGCTGGACAGACATCTGTCAGAGATGCTTTGACCTGGATTCCTGCACTGAGCAGGGGGTTGGACTCGATGGCCTTGTAGGCCCCTTCCAACTCTACTTTTCTATGATTCTATGACATCATATGCTGCCAAATGCCTGTGAGAAGAAATATGTTTGTCTTTAAGGAGACAAGACACTTCTGGTTTGCTAGTGTCTGTTAACAAAAGAACACAAAGAATCCGGCTGGATCAGACCAAAGGCCTATCCAGTCCAGCATCCTGTTTCCCATAGTGTTCAACCAGATCCATCTGGGAAGCCCACAAGCCAGACATGAACAAAATATCCTTCCCCTGCTGTGGTTCCCCACTAACTCATATTCAAAGGCATATCACTTCTGAGCCTGGAGGTAGCATATTCAGGGCTGCCCCTTCTGGAAAGGCAGGGAAATGGAAATTAGTCAGGGATATTGGTCAAAAGACAAGGAAATTGTGATGAAGTTATACTTGTGTAATGGATTTTTTGAGATGCCGCTGCAAGAGGACAGTCTGCACTTGAGGCAGTAGAAGTAGGGAAGCGGCAGAATATACATGTAATGAAATGATGCACACAGATGCCATAATATGATTATATGATTTTGAAAATGTTTATTGGCTGATTGGTTAACAGTAAAACAGAATAAAATGAACCTGCATGTGATAGCATTGTTTTATTATGGAGAAGCTGACTGGCATCTTGCAACTGGGTAATTTGTACATTCAAACAAACTGGAATCAGTTTCAGTTGTTTTGAAGATGTGAATATTTTGACAGGGGTCAGCCAATTGTGGGATAGCTGGACTTAGTAGCCAGCCATTATTTCTTCTAGCCAGCTGTAAAGTCCAGTCCTGCCATAGTTTGTCTCCCAGCAAGTGTACCTGCCAAAAATGAACACTGTAGCATTTTGCAAAACCCACTCTGCAAGCGCTGGGGAAAAAAGGGGGATGTGGTATAGGAAGGACCCTTAGCAGCAGAATCTGGGTTTTTGGGGGGTGCTCATGTACCCATGGGCTGCCCTCACTTTTCCAAGTGTGGATAACTCAGGGGCACATGAGGTCCCCCCCCCAACCCGGGGATCATGCAAAAAAAGGGTGTTTTGGGGGCTACCCCCTCAATTGCCCCCCTTTTCTGGCAGCATCCTTGGGGTTTTTTGGGGTGATCACAAGTCCCAAGTGTCCCATCAGTTTTGCCATTGACCCCAAGTTGCTAGCACCTCAGGGAGCGGCAACACTTGTGGGGAGTCTCAGTGCTGGGGTACGCGAGTTTGACGTCAACTTTGACACATGTCAAACCAAGTCCTCCCTTCTGTTAGTGCAAGTCCCCTCCAGTTTTGAAGATTCCCCCAAGGGTAGCAGCGGGGGAACACTTGCAAAACTGGGGGGGGCACTAAGGACACCTGCTCTCCCCCCAAAAAGCAGGGGATAACACTGCAAAAAGGGGGGAAAGAGACCCTTTCTATAAACCATGATCTCCGAGGCCTTTGCAAGGAGCTGACAGGTCCAAACCTGTCAGCTCCTTGTGAAGGGGGGGGAAATACTTACCTGCACTCTGGGGGAGGCACTGTACAGGGTGGGTGCCTGCTGGATTTGGCCAGCAGGCACCCACCCTGGCCAGCACCTAGCCCAGGGACCCCCCTCGCGCGAACCCTGCCTGATTTGCGCAAATCGGGTACATAGGTCGGGTTTAAAAAAAATGAGCGCAATTATTTGCGTGCATTATAAATGTGCATTATAACAGTACATTTTTTTTAAGGGGGTGACCACCCCACAGGTCATCCCTCCAAGGTACCACAGGGTGTCCATGGAGGGGCACCTCATGGATGCCCCCATGGGGATCACAAAAGCCTGCCTGACAACCAGCTTTCGCGATTTCCCCCCCCCAAAAAATGTTTTTTAAAAATGGTCAAGCTGTGTCGATCCCAAAATGAGTCGCCGCCGCAGCGGGGGAAGCCCTTGCCAGCTGCCCCAATGTGCTCCTCAGGCACTTTTGGGGTGGCTGGCAATGGTGGTTGCCCGCTAGCTGCTTGGCAAGAGCAGCAAGGGGTTTTTGCTGCCCTCGTCAAGCAGTTCGCTTGTAGTCGGGGTTGACCCACGATGGGTGGTGTCATCTGGGTTCGGACGACATGACAACCCATCGTGGGTCAAACAGACCCTGCTACAAGCTGTGGCTAGTCAGGGTGACTTATAACCCCCCCAAAAAACATGCCACCCTGACAAACCCGTCCCCAGTTTGTACAACACGACAACACACCGTGGCTTATAAGCCACAGTGGGTTGTCATGGCATGTGAACCCAGTCTCAATGTTTAAAGAAGCTCATATTGGAACTCCTGTCCTGACCACACACACAAAATGCCTTTCAGTACTTGTGTAGCTTTAATCCATTTAATCAAACCGTTATTTAATGCAATGTAACCTATGAATTCTTTTAACTTGGGGTTATTTTGGAATGGTGATCAGGGAAATTGACAAAAGTTGGTCAGGGAAATGAAAAACAAAATGTTAGTGGCAACCCTGATATTGCCACCATGACTAGTAGCCATTGATAGTTCTATCCTCCATTAATCTGCCCAGCCACCTGATTTTAAAGCCACCTAAGCTAGTCATCATCATCACATCCTGTGGCAGTGAGTTCCACAGGTTTAACCAAGTGTCTTATATTGACCTTTTCTTAAGACCAACTAAAATGTCACAAAGTGGTGAGCAAACTTTCACGCTGTGCAGAACTCTTCTTCAAGATGGTCATTCAGAATCAAACTACGTATTATGTGCTAAGCCTGTAGCTGAGGCTAGTCTTTCTTCTTACTGTAATGTAAGCATGCACAGCCCTGGTTTGAATTGGGACCACTGTGCTCCAGGAGGGTAGGGTTAAACTTTCTCCCCCATATTGTTCCCCCCTCAAAAAAAAAAAAATCCCCATCAAGTGGCTTATATTTACTTTTTCTTAAGACCAACTAAAATGTCACAAAGTGGTGAGCAAGCTTTCAGGCTCTCCAGAGTTCTTCTTCAAGATGGACAGTCAGAGTCAAACTACACATTACGCTAATTGTGTAGCGTACAGTGGTCCCAATCTATTGGAGGAAAATGGTGAGGGGAGGTTCAACCCTACCCCCTGGAGCACAGTGGTCCCAATCCAAATCCATGCATGCTTACATTAGAGTAAGAAGAAAAACCCTCCACTTCATGCTCTGCGACTAGCATAATCTGTAGTTTGGCTGTCAGTAAAAGAATGTGGACAAAAGGGAAGGCAGAGAGAGAAATATATATTTCAGGATGTGATGAAAGAGCCCCAAAGCATGAGGTTTGTAGCAATCTTAGAATGGAGTGCAGAAGATGTTACGCATTAGGTTAGCTCCGGCTATGTGCAGAACAAATTTCCAAGTTGCACCAAAGGCTTCTGGGACAGGAAAAAAAATGGCAGTTGTCAACTTTGAAAATATAAATGCCAGCAGGAATATTTATTTATTATTTATTTATTTATTTATTACATTTATACCCCGCCTTTATTCCTGCAAGGAACTCAAGGCGGCTTACATAATCCGCCTCCTCCTCTCCATTTTATCCTCACAACAACCCTGTGAGGTAGATTAGGCTGAGAGGCAGTGACTGGCCCAAAGTCACCCAGTGAGTTTCATGGCCAAGCAGGGCCATATAAAAACTGTGTGGTTTCTTTCTTTCTTTTTTACTGCTGTCTTCTACCTCACAAGAACATGTGTGTTTTGTTTAAGGCTGGGGATGGATCTGAGTAACTGCTGGATTTTTTATTTTTATTTTTAAATGGGGGATCAGGCATTATTTGCTTCTTTGTCTCAGCAGCAGTGGGTGCTATCTAAGATCAGTATAGCACCTACTCCAATTAAGTCTACAATCTCTTCCTATGCAGATTTTGTGGTCTCAACAGGTAGTCAGCTTTTTTTTTTTAATGGGGGATCATCATCAGGCATTATTTGCTTCTTTGTCTCTGTAGCAGCAGGTCCTCCTATCTAAGATCTGCATAGCAGCTACTCCAAGATCTGCATAGCACCTACTCTAATATCTGCAATCTCTTCCTATAGTCCAGTGTTCTCCAACCTTGGGTCCCCAGATGTTTTTGGCCTACAACTCCCAAAAACATCTGGAGACCCAAGGTTGGAGAACACTGCTATAGTCCATCTGAAGACTGACTAAATGCCAATTGAGACCACAGTCAGCTTTTCTTCCCCACTGCGGGGTGGGGTGTCCCGTCCAATCCAACCAAACCCAACCCGATTAAGAGTTCTGTGAGCTTTTGTGACATTTTGGTTGGTCCTAATAAAGGTATAATAATAATAATGTTTATTTACGGTCTACCGACCACACCAATATATATACACAATACAAACAAGATATACCAGCTCTCAGTTGTACACTCAGAATAAAAACATACAATAAAACCGAATCAGGCAAGCATAGAAGGCCTAGTCAAAATAGCAACATTCAAGAATTTTGCAACTTCCTTAGTGATTAAACTATTTGAGCCATCAAGCAAAATGGTCAAAAGAGACTCTAAAGATCACCCAGGGAAAGTTTGTGTGATTGGATGTATTAGAGTCTCTCTAGCCCCTCGATAGAAACTGCAATTAAATAGAACATGCGCAACAGATTCCACCTCCTCGTTGTTGCATGGGCAGCATCTATTTTTCACTGGGATTTTACTGTATCTGCCATCCAAAAGTTTGGAGGGTAGAACATTAAATCTGGCTAAGGAGAATGCTCTCCTGTATTTAGGGATAGATAGCCACTCTAAATAGAGCATCCCATTTTTAGGATAAAGGCCCGACAAACCCAGTGACAGCGGGGAACATGGGCCCTGGGCCACTGCATGGAGCTCTTGAAAATTGATGTCAGTCAGTCTCTGCTTGACTAGAAATTTAGCTTTCTCCCAGGACAAGGATAGCAAATAGGAAGGAGACAGCCTAATGGAGGCAACCTTTTGCCTCACTGCTTTATTCCAAGCAGACATATAGGAATCTAACATTACCTGGGAAACAAAAGAATTTGGCTTAATCAAAAGCTGGCAAGGAAGCCAGAAGTGAATAGAATGTATCCAAGCCAGACAATTGAGATAATTAAGGCCAGCTTCAAGATAAAAGGCAGCACCAATTACTACACATTTGGGCACTGCAAATATAGATCTAAGGAAGTAAGACTGAATGCTTTCCAGAGAGTCTTTAAGACAAGGAAACCAGATAGGAGCTCCAAAAAGAATCTGGGATACTATCTTAACTTGAAAAATACGGATGGCAGCTGGAATAAATTTCCCACCTCTAGTGAAAAAGAAGCGCAATATGGCACTCAGATTTTGTTCGGCTTTAGCCTTAGCAAGCTTTGCCTGGACTCTCCAGTTAGCAGTCTCATGAAACCAAATACCCAGATATTTATAGGAGTCAACTTGATCAAGTCTACTGTTATCCATAACCCAAGAATGTCTAACCTTCCTTGCAAATACCATAACTTTAGATTTGGAGTAATTGATTGTTAAAAGATTTTTATTACAGAACTCAGCAAATCCAGATAGTAATCGCTTAAGGCCCAAGCGTGTCTGTGAAATTAGAACGACATCATCTGCATAGAGAAGGATAAATATTCTTGTGGAGCAAATCTTAGGGGGATGGGAGGCTAGCGACCCTAGATGAGAGGGGAGATCGGCCAAATACAGATTAAATAGAGTGGGGGCAAGAACGCAACCTTGCCTGACAGCACCACGAGATGAAAAAATATCCTTAGAGAAATGGCCATAGTTACCGCAATGCACCTGGGCAGATGTGTTATGATAAAGGGATTGCCTGACTGTGGATTTTGAATCCCCCCCCCCAATAGACCAACACAGCTTCCTTTATATTTTTTGTACCAGTAATTTGGATTCACCTATGGATCAGAACCCATGGGTCTCTTTTAAGGCAGAAAGCAGAAGCAAAGAAAAACGTGGACTTTACATTAGCAAAATTGGAGGTTAATATTATCTGAAGATTTATTTATTTATTTATTACATTTCTATGCCGCCCAATAGCCAAAGGTCTCTGGGGGGTTCACCCCAATTAAAACCATAACATACAACATGATAAAGCATAATACTGTATAAACGTTTAAAAATTTCAGATGGTCTTAGTCTTCTCCTGAAGCTTAAAAAAGAAGGGCATCTATCCAACCCTCTAGGCAGGGTGTTCCACAGTCTGGGTGCCACAAGAGACAAGCTAAAGCAGGGGTCCCCCCAAATGGCCCTCCAATGGCGCCTGCGAAGGGGTCTCCAATGTGGCACTCATGGGCATCTACAAAGCTTTTTTTTTAAAATCCCCCCCATTTTTAATATACGTACATGGATTTGTATATATCCATGTACAGCCAGTGTGGCGTAGTGGTGTGAGTGTTGGACTGGGACTCGGGAGATCCGGGTTCTAGTCCCCGCTCAGCCATGAAACTCACTGGGTGACTTTGGGCCAGTCACTGACTCTCAGCCTAACCTACCTCACAGGGTTGTTGTAAGGATAAAGTGAAGAGGAGGATTATGTAAGCTGCCTTGGGTCCCTTGCAGGAAAAAAGGCGGGGTATAAATATAATAAATAAATATTCATAGCCATGAATGCATATGAAATGCCTATACAGTCATACCTTGGATTGCAAGTAACTTGGTTTGCAAGCATTTTGCAAGACAAGCAAATTTTTAAATATTTATTTAATTTTTTTTACTTGATATACAAGCGACGTCTTGCAATACAAGTACTGTAGTACGGCTTAAATTCAAAATCTCTGTACAAATTTTTTTGGGGGAATTTCGTTTTGATATACAAGTGTTTTGGATTACAAGCACGTTTCCGGACGAATTATGCTCTCAATCCAAGGCATGACTGTATATGAAAATACAACTTTCTAGCAATTATACATTGCCTTGCTATTTCTCTCCACCCAACCCCTTTCCTGGCTATTTCTCTCCCTTCCACATCTCTAGCCTTCTTCTTCTCTCTTTTCCTAGCCCCAGCCTTGCTCTTTCTCTCCCACTCACCCCTTTACCTTGCTGTTTCTCTCCACTTCCAGCATCTAGCCTTGCTGTTTCTCTCTACCCAACCCCTTTCCTGGCTATTTCTCTCCCTTCTCCATCTCTAGCCCTTCTTCTCTCTCTCTCTTTCTAGCCTCTAGCCTTGCTCTTTCTCTCCCACTCACCTCTTTACCTCGCTGTAAAGTTTATTCCCACTCCTAGCTTCTGGCTTAGCTCCTTCTCATCCCCCTACCCCTTTGCCATGCTATTTCCCCCTCCCTGCCAGCCTTTAGCCTCGCTATTTCTCTCCCCCCACCTCTTCTGACTAGCCAGGCCCCCCGGCAGCCATCAGGTGACTAGCCACATCCTCCATGGGAACCATTTTGCGGTGGTGCCCACGGCAGTTTCTCAAATTCCCAAATGTGCCCACGGGTCCAAAAAGGTTGGGACCTGCGTGGGTACTGAGCTAAAGGACTGCCTTCTCCCGCATGACACTGCCAAGTCATTAAGATCAGCCTTGGGACTCAGAGGTGGTATTACGGGGAAGCCCACTAGGGCTGGAGACCCGAATCTTTCATTTGGAGCCCCGAATCTCCGGGAGGCCATCTGCCCCTGCTGCCCACGGGCACTGGCTGAAATGAAGGTACGGGACCCCTAATGATCTCTGATGCATCTGGTCCCCCTGGATTAGCTGTCCTTTGGCCCACATGTGCTTCACCTCCTGCTGCCACCCCCTTGAATCTTTCTGCCTGAGGTTTCTTTCTGAAATCAAATGCCCTCCTCTCCCCTGTCCATACATCCCTTTTTACAAATAGAGGGTATCCTTAGGAGGCAGGGTCCTTTAAAGACACACACACACAGAGATTTTAGAGTATTTGTTAATTTGCATATGCAAATCTGTGCATTTTTGTTGTCCTGTGGACCTGTCCCCCCCCCCCCCGGATCTTTTCAGTGCCTAGCACCACCCCTGTCAGCATTAAACTTCATTAAATACCGTACATAGTGTGCAGCTTAGCCTCTCTCTTTTACTTAATTGAGGTGTTTTTTTCTTCTTTAGATCCTGGAGCTGGTGGTGGGGGCAAACCTAGGAAAAGAAGTGGCTGGCAGGGGAAGATTGAAATCAGGGGTGCGGAACTTCTTTCAATCCAAGGGCCCAATTTCATTTTGGAGATGCTCTTGGGGGCTACAATCCAGGGGCAGGCGGGGACAAAGGCGGTGAGGCCAAAAATACCGGCATATTTTTATTTGTTTGTTTATTTATTTTCTCGCTTGCTTGTTTATTTATTTACTTAAAGCTCTTACTGCCAGTAATTAAGCCTGGAGGGGATTAGAACCTTCTAAAATGGAGGGAAATGTGCAAAAGCTGGAAAACGTCCAAATGATTGGTTGTTGGCTGAAAAGGGGGTGGGGCCAGGGGAGGGGGAGGGGCTATCTGGGGAGCGCTGGAGTGCCAGATTTCTGCACCCCTGGTTTAAACCTCCCCTACCTGTGCACAGTGGTCCTGTGACCTAGATCGCCCCTCCCCATGCTTACCTGTAAGTTAAGAAGAATTAACGTATCATGTAGTTGACTCAGGGGCCCTGCTCTGTGTCCGGCCCACCAACCAAAATTTCAGTTTTAGCACCCCATTTACGGAACCCTCTTCCCAGAGAGATTTGTCTAGCACCATCTTTATTTTCTTTTTCTTTGGCCAGGCATTTAAATGATATATGTATATTAAACTGCACTTTTAAAATCGTCTGCATATTGCTTGTAATGCTTCTTTGAACTGCTCCACTTTTCTGGTTTATTGATTGGTCCTGCATTTATTGATTATACTGGTTTTATGTAAATTGCTCTGGGAACTTTGTTGGCCAAAGAGAGGGGTAAAAAATACCTAAAATGAATAAAATACATAAATAAGCTACAAGTTGACAGAGGGGAAATCACAATGTGCAAATCAAAAGGTCAGTAACAGCGAGGCAGCATGAGTTCTCAGTCAAAATACCTGTAGACATTGACAAGTGGGGCGCTACAACAAAATGTTGCTTCTGTTCAGGGTTCTAGGCATGCCATCCCACCCACCCCCCACAATAGTCAGTCAAAATTTTGTGCCCACTGTTGGCCTGTTTTGGGTTTTCTCCCTTCATTTGGGGTGGGGGTGGGGGTTTCTGGGGAGTATGTGGTGGACCCACTTGTGTCCTGTCCCAGCTGCATTTCTCCATTGATATCTATGGCCAACTCTCTCTCCCCTCCCTGGGGACATTTTATCCTAAGCTTCTCAATTGTGAACTAGGAAATGAGCTATCCAGACAATGAGCTGGTTCCTTCTACACTTTTAATATCTATGCGTCTCTTCCTCCCTTTCCAGCCACTCCCACCCAGTTTGGTTTATGGACAACGGATAGAATAATGCTGACCAAACAGCACGGCTGCTTGAAGCTTTTTTACTTTGTTCTGCAACTGGTGCAATGAAACATGAACACCGAAAATCGAGATAGGCAGAACAAAGTTCCAAGCCCCCTTGAGCCAGCAAAGCCTCCCTCCCACCTCTTATGCAGCCCCATAGTGCTGCCATTTTGTGGCTGTCCATCTGTGGCCTGGTCCTTTCAGGGTAAAGGCATTATTGGCAGCTGGATAAGGCCCGTGGAACTTAACGTTGCTTACACTAACACTCATAACAAAAAACGTACTTTTGGTTTTTACGTAAGTTTATACTGTAAAGTTCAGGGTGGAAATCAAACAAATCCATAAATGGGGAGCAAGAAGGAGTAGGCACAAAATAAACCAATATAGATTAAATTGTCTCACTGGCTCTATATTTTTAGGTACATTAGGCAACTCACTTATGAGGAAAGTTTACAGTGTTTTGGAGTGTTTTAGCTTAGAAAAAAAGGCACGAAAGGGGGGGGGACATGATAAGAGGTGTATAAAATTATGCACGGTGTGGAGAAAGTGGATAGGGAGAAGTTTTTCTTCCTCTCTCATAAACCTGGGGTCATCCTATGAAGCTGAATGGTGGGAGATTCAGGACAGTGCTTCTTCACTCAGCACATGGTTAAATTATGGAATTCACTACCACAAGATGTAGTGATGGTCACCAACTTGCACGGCTTTCAAAGGGGATTGGACAAATTCATGGAGGAGAAGGCTGCCTATGGCTACTACAGTCATGCCTTGGATTGAGAGCATAATTCGTTCTGGAAACATGCTTGTAATCCAAAACACTCTTATATCAAAATGAAATCCCCCCAAAAACATTTGTATAGAGATTTTTAATTTAAGCCGTACTACAGTACTTGTATTGCAAGACGTCGCTTGTATATCAAGTAAAAAAAATAAAAATAAATAAATATTAAAAAATTTGCTTGTCTTGCAAAACGCTCTCAAACCAAGTTACTTGCAATCCAAGGTATTACTGTACTCATGATGGCTATATATTAGGCTATGTTTTAGATTGTAAGCCTGAGGGCAGGGACTGTCTAAGATTAATCTTTGTAAGCCACTCTAGGAGCCTTTTTTGGCTGAAGGGGTGGGGTAAAAATGCTATAGATAAAATAAATATGTATACCAGTTGCTGGGGAACATTAATAGGAGGAGGAGGAGGAGGATGGGCTCCACATAGGCATCTGGTTGGTCATTGTGGGAACAGAATGCTAGACTACATAGGCCTTTGGTCTGGTCTAGCACAGCAGGTCTTCTTATGTCCCTACAGTCATGCCTTGGATTGAGAGCATAATTCGTTCCGGAAACGTGTTTGTAATCCAAAACACTCTTATATCAAAACGAAATCCCCCAAAAGAAATTTGTACAGAGATTTTTAATTTAAGCCATACTACAGTACTTGTATTGCAAGATGTCGCTTGTATATCAAGTCAAAAATTTTAAATACATATTTAAAAATTTGCTTGTCTTGCAAAACACTCTCAAACCAAGTTACTTGCAATCCAAGGATTTACTGTATTTCTATTTGAAAGAATTAAGATGTTTTGTTTTTCCCATTCATACAGTGCCTAAAGGGCTCAGCCCTATTTGAATACGTGAAGGAAGTTGCACACTTCCACTTCCTCCAGGTAATTTCTTTTACATCTGATGGCCCCCGCTAAGATTTCCCATGATGCCACATCATGTGCCTCATGGGGGGGGGGTGTATGAGCAACAGCTAAGCCTGTACAACATTACAAAATACAGTATCGCATGTATATTAGTCACTAGAAAAGTCAGAAAAGTCACGTTTATCTTTTTTTTTGTTTTTTTGCTGATGCCAGTAAAACCAGCTCATCTAGTATCCCTTGAATATGTATGGGGGGGGAAAGAGAAGAGTCACAAAGAAGGGTTTTGAGGTCAAGACCTTTGAAAAGGCATGTAGTATTCCTTATATCACTGGTGCACAGAAGATAGATCTGCAGATATTTTGGACTTCAACTCCCAGAAGACCCTGCCAGCAAGGCCAATGTTCAGGAATGCTGGGAGTTGAAGTCCAAAACATCTAGATATCTACTTTCCGCCCGCCCATAACAATCAATTAAAAATGAAATAAGGAAATATTGTATGCCTATGTACACCAATTGGGGACATAGGTGGGAAGGTGCTGTTGCACTCATGCCCTGCTCGTGGGATCCCGTGGGCAGCTGGTTGGCCACTGTGTGAACAGAATGCTGGACTAGAAGGACCTTTGGTCTGATCCAGCAGGGCTCTTCTTATGTTCTTATGAAATAGTATACCGTAATAGTAAATTCTGCTGCTGTTATGCTGCTCAGCATAGAAAAAGGCAGGGGTGGCCATATGTCCTGTTTGCCCTCTGTTTGAAGGGCTGCTAAAGGACTGTCCTGTGTATTTTGAAGGTGTCTTCTGTCTGAAGAGCTGTCTGGTCCAAGTCCAATTTAAAGATAAAAGAATCCTAAGAAGGGAGAGCAAGTTGTCCATCCACAGTTCATAGATTCATAGATCATAGAGCACCTGGACAGCAGACTGAGCAAGGCATAAGGGCCACAGGCTTCCTCACCGTGGTGAGATGCATTATATTTCTATTTAAATTATAATAATTATTTCTAAATTTACAGCTATATATACAAATTAGCATATGTAAGTGTTATGCAAATTGGTGTCCTCTTTTGTCTTGCTTTCTGGTGATGCATTTCCTCTTTTTAAGTGATTCATAAGTGGCTACCACCACAAGGAGGAGTGGGGAACAGGCCAACCTCAGGATGTTGATGGATTGCAGTTTCCATCAGCCCTAGCCAGCATAGCCAGTGGCGAGGGAGGGTAGGAGTTTCAGTCTAACAACACCTGGAGAGCCACAAGTTGCCCACCACTGCAGTAAGGCATTTGGAGGATCACAGCTCAATAGTACAGCCTATGTTTTGCATGCAAAAGATCCCAGGTTCAATTTCTGGTATCTCTAGCTAAAAAGATCAGGTAGAAGGTGATGTAAATGTACATCTTTAGAGTTCCTGGCAGTCGGAGTAGGTGGCACTGGGCTAAAACAGGGATGGGCCCTCCAGATATTCTTGGACTGCTACTCCCAGTATTTCTTACCAGTGGCTATGCTGGCTAGGGCTGATAGGAATTGCAGTTCACTACATGGACAAACAGGTTGATCTAGGACAGGGCTCTCCAACCTTGGGTCCCCAGATGTTGCTGGCCTACAGTTCCCAGCATACCCAGCCAGCATGGCTAATGGCAAGGCATTCTGGGAGCTGTAGTCCAGCAACATCTGGGGACCCAAGGTTGGAGAGTCCTGATCTAGGAAAAGGCAGAAGATAGGGTGGAAGCAGAGGTGGTGGCAGGAGGCGGCCTGCTAGGGCTCAAGCCCTGAAACTTTCATTTGGAGCCCTGATTCTCTGGGAGGCCATCTGTCCCACCCCCCCAGCTGTCTATGGGCACTTGCTGAAAGGAAGGTATAGGGGCCCTGATTAACTCTGTTGCATTGGATCCCCCTGGATTAGCTGGCTTTTTGCCCACATGTGCTTCAACTCCTGCTCCCCCCCCCCAATCTTCCTTCCTGAAGGCTTTTTTTTCCTGAAATCAAATGCCCTCCTCTCCCCTGTTCATACATCCCTTTTTACAAATAGGGGTGTCCTTAGGAGACAGGTTCCCTTAAAGACACGCACGCCCCCCCCCACAGACTTTAGAGCATATGTAAATTAGCATATGCAAATTTGTGCATTGTTTCTTTCCTGTGGACCTGAGCCCCGGATCTTTTCAGTACCTAGCAACACACCTGGGTGGAAGCAATTTTTAACTTGCCTGTGGCAGAAAATAATTTGGGGTCAACCGAGTTTGAAACCTTTTCTACACCTTTCCCCCACCTTTTGAAACCTGAAATGGTGTCCCAGCCTTTAGTACTAACTGGAGAGTTGATTTAGTAAGCAGTTAAGAGGATGAACTACAAATCGGGCAGTCCCCTGTTCAAATTTCACTTGGTTGCCTTACGCAAGTCACCCTCTGGCCTGGTTCGCACGATCACCATGGCTTAAAGAAGCTATGGTGGCTTGCTTAAGCCACAGTGCATGCTGGGTGCCATTGGCCTAATTACTCCGCCCAGGTGTGGCTTGGCAGAATCCAGGCAGCATGACTTGGTTAAGGGGGAAACAATCCTCAAATAACCCATGGCCTGTTGTTTGAGTGGAAAACAACCCTGCAATAACCTAACAACAGCCTATGGCTAGCTGGCTGGGGCATGCTGAGGTTATAGGCCTTTTTCCTGTCTAAATATGCATAGGATTGCACCCTTAGTATTTTAACTTCTCACATGGTTTTTTTTTTTACAAGTGACATAACAATCTCATATTCCAGTTTCTCAAGTGTCTCCAACAGCATATTCACCCCGCTAATCATTGCACTAATGCAATTTGTATTATCTCTTTATTGCTCTAAATGTTATGTAATATATACATGCATTATGTTAATGGGAAATATAAAACCCTGTACTCTTAGAAATATGAGAGAGAGAGAAACCAGAGGCTGATCTTCCTCTTTTACAAAAAGATTTGGGATCAAAGCCTTTCTGGGGAATTTTTACATTTGGACTTTCGATTTTTGGAAATGTCAGTTGCGTAATGAAAGTTGGGGCTCCATAGAAATCATGTATCCATCAAAGAGAGCTGTGTCTCTGATGATGTGGGCTTGGGAAGAGTTGTTGCTTCTTTCAGCACCTTTTCTGTATTAGTGCCAGATTGATGAATCATTTCCCTTTAGTGCCAGAGACTGGGGGAAACAAAGTTCAAGGGAGTGTTTGCTCTTGATATTATCTGGGGTACTACGTATTACATGGGGTTGTTTTTTTTTGGCTTTCAGGTACTTGATATATCCTCCAATTTAATCCTCAGAAGGACACTGCTTCAAGAATACAACTGAGTAAAAAAAATAGGTTTTGAAATTTCTCAACATTTCTGATGTGGTTGTTGTACCGCCAGGGCTGGCCTAAGACATTTTGCTGCCTGAGGTGAAGGACCCCTTCCCAAGTCCATGTACAGAAGCTGACAGGACTGACAGTTGAATCTTACTTCAACACAAGTGATGGAATTGCGGCCTCCACCACACCTGAGGCAGCAAGCTAGTTTAGGAGGTATACAGGTTCTTCTGGAGAAGAATGGGGGTATGCAGGGCCAGCCCTACCGTTAGACAGAGTGAAGCAATTCCTCATGAATTCTCTGGCTGTTTATTTATTACATTTATGAAAATGTTATATATATATATATATATATATATATATATATATGCTCCTGCAAGGAACCCAAGGCAGCTTACATCCTCCTCCTCCTCCTCCTCCTCCTCCTCCTCTCCTTTTTATCCTCAGAACAACCCTGTGAGGTAGGTTAGGCTGAGAGTCAGTGACTGGCCCAAAGTCACCCAGTGAGATTCATGGCCAAGTGAGGACTAGAACCCAGATCTCTGAAGTCCCAGTCCAACATTCTAACCAGGACCAGTGCAAGGCAGTTTGGTGCCCTAGGCAAGATCAGATATTTAGCACACACCCCTTCCCACTTGAGAGTGCTGTATTTTTCCCCCAAGGCGTTTCTGGCACCCCCTTTAGCCCTGCGCCCTAGGCAGCTGCCTAGTTGGCCTAATGGTAGCACCACCCCTGATTCTAACCACTACCCCACACTGCCTCTCTGTTGGAAGACGGAGCTGCTGCGTGTGTTACATCTGACATAGCCATGAGTCAGTTATCAGAGAATGGTGAATGTCTGTTGTTTGTTCTACTGATAACATGTTAACATTAAAGTGAATAGTAAAAGAAATCACAAGGTGGGTATATGCTGTAAATGTTGTGCATTTATGTCCGGTCTGCTGACTGTAATAAAGATTATACTGGTGGTGTTAACATTAAAGGGAATCACAAGATGAGTATATGCCATCATCCACCTGATCCTAAGCTGCTCCCCTTCCTGGCTGGAGGGGATTTCCTGTGTAAACACTGGAGGTTACACAAGGCTATCCTGTTTTGGTCAAGGCTGAACTAGGGTTCAACTTGGAAACCCAAGACTCTAACCACAGCACCGCACTGACTCACCATGATGAATATTTTAGCCAGATGATACACCAAAATGATATACAAATAAAATTAAAATTTCCAGCTACATGCTTGCAAGCAGTTAACTTTTGCTTTTTGGATGTTTAATCAGATTGGCACTTGGGTTTTAATGTGTGGCCACTGCAATCCTAAACACATTGGTCAGTAAAAACAACAGTCTGTTGGCACCCAAGAGCACAATCCTATGCATATTTAGACAGAAAAATGTCCTACAGCTCCCAGCATGGAATGCTGGGAGTTATAGGACTTTTTTTTTCTGTTTAAACATGCATAGGATTGTGCCCTAAGGCAACAATCCTATAAACACAGTTATCTGGGAGTATGTCCTATTAAATTCAATAGGACTAACTTCTGAGTAGATGTGCATAAGACTATGCTGTAAGACATTTATGTTATGTTAGTCCAGCCTTCCCCAACCCAGTGCGCCTCCAGATGTCTTGGACTACAACTCCCATTATCCCCCAGGCAGTATGGCCAATGGCCTGGAGGGCACCAGGTTGGAGAAGGCTGAGTTAGTCTTTGAAGGTGCCACAGAACTCTGTTTTTGCTGCAGTAGACCAACGTAGCTGCCAACGTTGCTGTTTTTCCAGCATTAATCAGAGGAAAAGCAGTGGGTAAGAAGGAATGAGACCTAAAGATAATGAAAATGCCCAAAGCACAGCTTGGTATCTAGTATGAGAGACATGAATGTCCTTATGGCCATCAAGTGTAGGAGATTGCATTTTTCTAATGTTTTGTTCAGCTAATCACTAAAGACAAAGATGGGTCCTTGCTCAATGGCTTTTGATGGCTGGTGGCTACCATATCATGGATGCAGCATTGACCTACTACCCTTTTACTGAAATTTGATCTGCAGGGGCTATGAACAAGATTTCCCCCCCTCAATGGTGAAGATGCTATGGAACTCCCCTTTTGGGGTTGGCTTCCTGTTCTGTTGAGAGGGTAAGATTTTTTCTTTTTTTAATTCAGAATGCTTTTCCATCTGCATAATACCTTTTGCTAGGCATATTGTCTTTTGGCAATTTTTAAAGGGGGCGTTGCTTGCATGCTTTCAGTCCTCCTGCTGTTTACTATTTTGTGGGTCTTATGTTTTATTGATATGTTCAAATAGTTTTCTCCATCTTGCTTTTGCTTGTGGCTATATATTTTCAGTTTCACACTGTTAAGTTTGAACTCGTAGTAAGAAAAGTGACTCATGCATGTATACATAAATAAATAGCCACAACACACAGCTGGTGGGGGCAGGGTTTCCGTGGGCATGCAGTTTGCTTTTGGGGTAACTGATCCTGCTTTGAGGTCTCCAAAGACACTTACAGCACCTTAAATATTAACAAATTTATTCTAGCATAAGCTCTCGTAGACTAGGGTTGGCTTCCTCATGTGCATGGAGTGTTTCCCTCAGATGCAGGTGTATATGTACGCACATGGTTAGGGGTGCTATTTTAAGCAGTGGGGTCAGGGTGGAAATGAAATGCCAAAAGCACAGACAGTGACAATTCAATTCAGTACATGGCTTAGGACCACAATACTTGAAGGAACGCCTCTCCCAACCACAATCTACCCAGACACCAGGCTCTCACTCCAACTGCCACCTTCGAGGGAAACTCAGTTGGTGGCAACAAGGAAGAGGGCCTTTTTATTATTTATTTATTATATTTATACCCCGCCTTTTTTCCTACAAGGAACCCAAGGCGGCTTACGTAATCCTCCTCCTCCTCTCCATTTTATCCTCACAACAACCCTGTGAGGTAGGTTAGGCTGAGAGTCAGCGACTGTCCCAAAGTCACCCAGTGAGTTTCATGGCCGAGCGGGAACTAGAACCCGGATCTCCCAAGTCCCAGTCCAACACTCTCACCACTTTTCTGTGGTAGCCCCCCAGTTCTGGAACAAGCTCCCCACTGAGGCCCACCTGGCACCAACTCTGCTATCCTTTAGGCACCAGGTTAAGACTGTCCCTCTATGCTCCAAATAATACATGGGTATGTGTGTTATGTCAGCTCTTCAACAGGTCTAGTTTGATTAACTTGTTCTTAGCTAATTAAATCATTTTTAAATTTGGTTTTTAAATCTGAGTAGAAATTTTTCCCATGATGTTTCTACTGTTTGTATTGTATATTGTTATTCTATTGTCTTTTATCATTGTTGTAAACCACCCAGAGCGCTTCGGCTATTGGGCGGTATAGAAAATAAATAAATAAAAAATCCTACTTGTGCCAACTGTTCTGTTCGTCTTTAAGCTGCCGCAAGCCCTCCGTTTTTGCTTCAACCCAGACTAACACGGCTACCTTTCTGGAAATTGCTTTGCGGGATTAGCGGTGGTGATGTCTGACCGGAGGTTGCCTGCTCTCCCATGCTCAATATGTACGTACTTTAGTAAATAATCAAACGTGCCACAAGCCCCTTGCGCTCTCTCACATCAAAGGAAACCAAATCTCCAGGTTTTGGAGGGCCCTTGGGCAAAACACCTCCAATGGGTCCCCACCACCCTCAGTGAGTCCACCTTCTCACCGCCATGGTCACCAGCTGCTGTTGCTCCTCGTCCTCTTTCTCATCACTGCTACCACTTGCTTGCTTGACAAGCAGAGAACCAGGGAGAAAGTAGGCAGTGGCATCTCCTCCCACCCTTGTCTGGGCCTAAGCAAGAGGCAGTTGCCCAAGCATTCCTACCTTTGATGCTAGCCCTGGAACTTCTTACCTGCCCAGGGACATGAAGAGCGCTGTGTTATATTCAGGCACAGCTAATGAAGAGTGCACTGTCCCCTTAAATACAGTCCAGCCCTTCCTCCCTCCCTCCCTCCCTATCCTTGGACTAGCAAAATCCTGCAGCAGCCATATATTTTAAGAACCCAGACCAGACTGGGGAGCCGGATATTGCCTTGTTGTTACCAACACATGTGTGGAGCATGAAGCAAGAGTCAAGGTTCAACAACAGCTTTATGAAACAGCTGTGATGTTTTTTTGTTTTGTTTTCATGAATAGCAGTTTAGAAATACTTTTAAATAAAGGAATGTGTGGTATTTTAGACACCTACCTTTGTTTGTGTGCCTGCATAATATATCTCTGAATGCATGCATGTACCTCTCAAGGCTAGTAATTCCTTTATTACTTTTATAGTCTGCCTTTCCACCAATGAGCCCAAGCTGGCATATGTGGCTCCTCTCCCCCATTTTAGCCCAACAACAACCCTGTGAGGTAGGTTAGGCTGAGAGAAAGCAACAGGCCTAAGGTTGCCCAAGGAACTTTGTGGCTGAGCAGGGAAATTGAGCCTGGTTCTCTGCAGTCCAACTGACATTGCGCTGATAGAGTGTGACGCACAGCCCCGCAAGGTAGGGCTGTATTATTGTATTATGTGATACCTAATTGAGGTTTCTTGGTGTTCATTTTGCTGATTTGCTTGCAAGGAATGTAGGTCATTAGTGCTTGGATTTTATGAGTTCAGTGGAAACGCCTGTGGTGCTCTCTAGGCAGTATATGTGCCGATTTATTTTATTTTTTAAAGCAAGAGGTTTGTTTATGTCGATCAGTCTCTTTGTTCAGGTGTCCCTGCCATATATGGTTAAGATGTGGCTGAGCTGAGTAATTCTTTGCGGGGCGGGGCGGGGATTTCCAGGCTCCAGCCTTGCCTAAGCCTTTATGCTAAAACCTCTATGGGCAACATCCTTGTAAATGACAGTTTTCCACCCAAGGGTCTGGCTGTCGCCTGTCAGAGAAAACTTATCTCTCACACACAGGCTTGCTGTATTCCTCCAACCGCTCCTATCTGAAGCCCTGGAACTGGTTTTCAGCAGACAAGAGGGTGGGCACACCAAGACCAAGAGATCTGCAGGGGGAAAGGGGTCCTCTCTGAAAATAGCATGTGTCAGCCATAGCTCCCAGGAACCCATAAACCCATAAACAACTGTGAGTAGGGAGTGATGTGCGCAGAATAAATTCCTCTTGCAGAGAAAAGCTGGAGCATGCTGGGAGTTGTAGGCCTTTTTCTCCCTCTAAACTTGCATACGATTGTGCCTTTAGTTGGTTTATCTGTGGGGGAATGCAATTAGCTGCTCTTAAATTCTACATAGTGGTTCCCGACCTTGGGTCCCCAGATGTTGCTGGACTGCAACTCCCAGCCTACCCTGCCAGCAGGGCTAATGACAAGGGATGCCGAGAGCTGTAGTCCAGCAACATCTGGGGATCAGGAGGTACTCTGCCCCCCACCCCCCAAAATCTGAGCCCTGACAACCTAAATTCTCCAGCAGGAAAAAGCTTAATGCTACAACATGCAAATTATGCGAAGGAAGGTGCAGAATTCCTACACACACACCCCGCATTTGGTAGCTTCCTGGCTTTTGTGCAGCCACCCCCCCCCCCAATTTAAAAGGTTAGAATGCCTCTCCTAAGGCTTACCAGTTACTGGATGGAAATGCTTTAAGCTTAAAACATGGTGGTATTTTGGGGCCCCTGCTTTTGCCTTTGGCCCAGGTCCCATTTGCCATCAGCCACACCCACCACTGGGATGCAGCCTCCAAGACAGTGTTCTCCAACCTTGGGTCCCCAGATGTTTTTGGCCTACAACTCCCAGCATGCCCCAGCCAGTGTAGCTGGCTGGGGCATGCTGGGAGTTGTAGGCCAAAAACATCTCCAAAAAGGAATTTGGTACTTGGGCTGAAAGAGGTTTTGCATCCCTGTTGTAAGCCACCTAGTCCAACACCCCCACCCACCCAGCTCAACACAGGATCTACAATGCAGGATAAAACTACAGCCGCCCCGACTTCCTCCCCTCCCCAAATAGTATTGTGTGACAAGCCGAAACACAGCAAGTGAAGCTTTGGCATGAAGATGCAATGGTGGAGAAAGCTTTACCTACTGAAGTTCTGCTGTTAAAGCCAGAGGAGCCCTCCCAGGAAAAAAAAAAGTTGGCAACCATAAAAAGTTGACTATTTTAACTGGGCCATCTTGCAAATGGAAATGCAAAGCTTTAAAAAGCTGAAAAATGAAATGAAATCAGTGCGTAAACAAAGCAAAATTGCCAACTGGCTAAGTTGTTGGGGCGGGGAGGGGGGGGGCAGGAATCAGCAGGTGAAAGGTAGTTTGATGCTCCACAGAGAGACTAGAAAGCAATTCCATTGCAGAGAATATTTCCTTCCTTTTCTCTATCAGGAAATACAATCCATATTTCTGCAGAAGCTGAGGAAAAATTGCTTATTTCTAGGGTGAAAGGAAGTGTGTGTGTGTGTTGGGGTGGGAGAGAAACACTTTTGATGTCGTAGATGGTGTACAATTACAGTTCTGGCCTTGAGAATCCAGACATGACTCATAGCAAAGGCATTCAACTTGAGAGCTCTGGAGCTGAAGGTATTTAGGACCACGCCCAAGACAAGGCTGCTTAACTCTAGAGCAGGGCTCTCCAACCTTGGGTCCGCAAATGTTGCTGGACTACAGCTCCCAGAATCCCTTGCCATTAGCCATGCTGGCTGGGTATGCTGGGAGCTGTAGGCCAGCAACATCTAGGGACCCAAGGTTGGAGTGCCCTGGTCTAGAGACTTTGCTCAAGTTGTTTTCGGGTGGAAAGTGCTAATAATGCATGCTTACTCAGAAGTCCCACTACAGCCAATACATGGAGTGTTTTCATGTAAGTGTGACATAGGAGCGCTGCTTTAAAGTGCAATCCTTTACATGTTTACTCAGAAGTAAGTCCCACTGAATTCAATTGGTCTTACTCCCAGGTAAGTGGGTACAGGCATGCAAAGTCTTCCTCCCAGGGCTCTATATTTTCGCTCGCTGCATATTTTTCATTTGCCAACTTTCTATGCTCACTGGTTTCTCTAATCAAGTTTAAATTTTCATATCACCATACCTCCATTAGGATGCCAGTTGAAAATATGGAAGATGTAGGGCAACTTAAATTTTAACAATAACAATAACATATTTATTTGGATTTTTCAGATATACCATTTGCATTATACAAACGAGTGCACATAAAAATAGTTCATCCAAATCAACACAAAGACGTTTAGATTGTGTTGGCGGTGTTTCTTTTCCTTCAAGAGTTTCTTTTAAAACGTACAGTTTGTTAAACAAAAGCAGCTGCTCATCTTTCCTCTTTCCTTCCTTATTCCCATAATGTACCAAAACTTTTCCCAGAGAGGGGTAGCCATGTGTTAACCTTTTGCAGCAAAACAACAAAGAGACTTGTGGCACCCTAAAGACAAACAAATTTATCCTGGCCTAAGATCTCATGGACACTGTCCACTTCCTCAGATGCGGTTGATGTAGTTTACCAAAACGAAACACATTCAATAAAGGAAAAAAAATACAAAAGAGCCCTGAACTCACAGCCTCACTGTTTTATAAAGTAAAACCTTCGTTTATTAAACTGATTAAGGGTGCAATCTTAGGCATGTTTAGACCAAAAAACAACAAAAACTGCCCTACAACTCCCAAGGTTGGAGAACACTGCACTAAAGCAATGATCTGGGCTCCTTCAGGGTTGCTGGGGAAGGGAGAAGGCTGCAGCATGCCCTATTCCTTGTGCCCCCCCCCACAGGATCGCCACTTATCTATGCTCTCTCATTAGAGATCAGAGGTAAAGGAAGGGATTCCCTTGCTAGTGCCAGCCCTATCAAGGAATAGACCGTGCCCCTACTCAGGGCCGGTGCAAGGCAGTTTGGTGCCCTAGGCAAGATCAGATATTTAGCGCCCCCCCTTCCCACTTGAGCCCTCCCTCCTTCCAGCCCTATGCTCCTGGCGCCCCCTTTAGCCCTGCGCCCTAGGCAGCTGCCTAGTTGGCCTAATGGTAGCTCCGGCCCTGCCCCTACTGCAGCAGATGCAGGGGGATCTGCGGGCTGCAGGTTTTGCGCCCCTGTCTTTAAAGAGAGGGAGTAGCATTGTAAGCCCACCCCTCACACACACACACACACACCTAGTCACCAGGGTCGGTGCAAGGCAGTTTGGTGCCCTAGGCAAGATCAGATATTTAGCGCCCCCCTCTTCCCACTTGAGCCCTCCCTTCCTCCAACCCTATGCTCCTTGCACCCCCTTTAGCCCGGTGCCCTAGGCAGCTGCCTAGTTGGCCTAATGGTAGCACCGGCCCTGCCAGTCACTTGTAGCTAGAGCAGCACTGGATCTTCAGGGTGCCAGGAAGGAGGCCACTGTCTGCTATAGCTGCTGCCAGAGGTGGATTTGCAAGGAAAGAATAAGTAGTTGCATCAGACAGCAGGGTGTGGGCGCTCCCAAGGTCTGCAGTGTGGGAGAGAAGTCAGATCTGACCTCTCAGCCACAATCCACGGGGCAGATCTCCAGTGCACGCCCTCAACCTGCGCACAAGCACAGCATTCGTGCTCTTGTGTTTCCCGCCCGTTCGTTTTCAGCTAGGTTGTTCAGCAGAATTTACTGGAATTTACTCATTAGCGGGAGAGGCGTGTGCAGGAGGAGGCAAGCCATTTGGATCATTCTTCTTCAGGCATCAAAAAGATTGTGGGTGTAGGGCTGCCTAACTTGAGAATGCTTGAAACTCATTGCCAGGAATTGTTAAGGAGCAAAAATAACAGCCACACAACCCTCCAACGACATAACCGCAGGATTAAAAAAAAGTTGGTATGACTCAGCTGTACTCCCAACAATTTGTTCACAGGCATCAAATGATTACCATTGTTTTAGGCACAGTGGAAAGAATTTCATGGGACAAGAACCAAAAAGACATTTGAGAAAATATTTCTTAAGTTTCAGAAGATCAGTCTTTGATAAGATGATTTGGAATTTTCTGTTCGACACATTAGGAAAATTAAACTGCCCCACAGATTATCTTTCTTAGTCCAAAAGTAACAGTCTTGTTTTTTTCCTATTCAAATTCCTTTATACTAGACTGAGGTACTAGACAGGGGTGGCCTGCGTCTCCCTTGCTGCTTGATTTGGTGGTCAAATCTGTAGCTAGTGCCATTAGACAACAGAAGGGTATTTAAAGGATTAATATTAATATGGGCATGAACATAAACTACCGGTACTTTTACATGCAGGTGATGCCCTATTCCAGCCTTCTCCAGTGTGGTTCCCTCCAGAGGTTTTGAATTGCAACTCCCATCAACTCTGACCATTGGCTATGTTGGCTGGGGCTGATGGGAGTTGTAATCCAAAACACCTGGAAGGCACCACATTGGGGGAGGCTGCTCTGTTCTTTCATTCCCAATCAGATTTTTCAGTCTGCTCAGTGTTTGGTGAGTTGTCCAGTTAAGCAAATGAACTAGAACAAGTTTTGGTGAGTTGTCCAGTTAAGCAAATGAATTAGAACAAGACAGTGTTCTGTCTGAATGGTCAACCAGGATTCTGGCAAATCCTGGTTTACTGTGGGTGAGCTGTCTGCTAAAGCACACAGCCTCTTCTCCCTGTTTGGTTCCTGACGTTAGTGACTTGTACGAGCAGCAACTAAACTACCGTAAACAAAAATGGTTTGCCTGTCATTTGGTCTGAGCCCAGGACCCTGACTTCTTTCTTCCAAACAAGCCAGGATTCATAAGCCAAGAACAAGGTTTTTAGGCTAGCCTTTTACCCTTCCCCTGCTGAGTTGCCCTGTGGTTAATTGGGAGAGATTCAGTCAATTATTTCGTTTTGGTTTGGAGAAAGGTAGGTCAGGCTGAGAGTCAGTGACTGGCCCAAAGTCACCCAGTGAGTTTCATGGCCGAGCGGGGATTTGAACCGGGATCTCCCGAGTCCCAGTCCAACACTCTAACCACTACACCACACTGGCTTTCCTTGTTAGGTGGGGCAGCCACATTTCTAGGGGAGCATTTGGGGGGGGGGAGGCACATAGCGCCAGCCAATTCCCCACCTCACTGTTGGAGAGTGTCCTTCGGGTATGAATGAAGTTTAATCTGTTGAATTGTCTCACCCTTTTTTGAGAGATCCCCAGGAATACCAGGCCCAGAAGCTTGACTTTGCCTATAGCTTATAGCCCTCTTTCACCTGCTTTCTGTCCTTGCATTATGATTCTTCATGAACTGAACTACTTTGGTAATGACAGTCAGCTTCTGAGCTTGGCTTTGATGCTGGATTGCTTATCTCAATGCTAGATTCCACTCAAAAAACAAACTTGTCCATACTACAAGTTTAGGGAAGAGAGAAAATAAATACTTTAGGGCAGGGGTCCCCAACCTTTTTGGACCCGTGGGCACATTTCGGAATTTGAGAAACTGCTGTGGGCACCACCACAAAATGCCTAATCAGTGGATCGCCACATCAATGGATCTTAGGCTGTGTCTTATTCAGCAAAAACTTTTGCTTCTTGTCTATTGGACACTGCAACATCTCTTTAATGATGAATTGTCTAGTTTGGCTAATTGCTGGCGGTGCAATGCAGCTAGTTGCTTCTTTTTTGGGGGGGGGGGGAGATTATTGCCCAGATAAATTTTGTACTGGAACAGTCTTTATCAGTGATGTACACGCGCTTTAAAATTATTTACCTGCTTCATGAAAACTAACAGATGGAAGGGGAAATGGCTTCTCTGTACCCTTTTGACAGCTAAAAGACAGATATCACAACATTGGAAAGATAAACACTCACCTCCTATAATGCAATGGATTGAGGACCTTACAATGCTTTCAATATATGAATGGGTGGCATAGAGACACCAATTTCAAATGGATACTTATTGGGACATTTAGTCCACTGTTGAAGCTTATGGGCTGGGGCATGCTGGGAGTTGTAGGCCAAAAACATCTGGGGACCTGAGGTTGGAGAACACTGGTTTAGATTGTCATGTTGGACAATCAAAGGAAAACCTTTTAACTGGTTGCTACATAATGGACTAACAAAGTGCTTGGACACTAATCTGGAAAGCAATTGCCACACACCAGTGCAGAGTGTTGTAATTGCAGGAGCAGTCGGACAAGTTTGAAAGGTCAAATGTCCTTTATCATTTGTGTTTATAGCACCAGCATATGTCACAAAGCACACTATAATGCTTTTTATTTTAAAAGATAAAATAATATTTTATTGTGAACCGCCCAGAGAGCTTCAGCTATTGGGCGGTATAGAAATGGAATAAATAAATAAATAAATAAATAAAACGGGGTGCTTTTTTTTAACTGGTTGCTAGGTTGATTTTTCTACCCAGAAACCCTGAAAAGGCCTCATGCTGAGTTGTGCACATTGGGAAAATCAGAAATTAGGCCTGAGTAACAGCCTAGGTGGCTGGCCAGCCAGGTAATAGTGTGCACAGCACTGTTTCTGTTCCTCTACTGCTGTTTTCATCTTTTGCCATCAAGTAGTCAAGGAAAAAAAATGCCACTGTTTGTTAGTATAGAGAGTGCATTAAAAGAGAAAAGGGTAACTTAGGGTAAATATTTTTTTCAGATGGCTTAAGTTATCCCTTCATTTTACCTTTTAGCAATAAGCTCCGAATCCTGCTCTACTCATAATAACTGCAGAATAAGCAAACTCTTACTTCTCACTGCAAACAAGCAACAAGCGTGCTTGTTTATTGCTGCCTGGCACAACTGAAACTGAAAAGCAGAACAAAGGAAAGTCCAAAGCGTGGAGAACACAACCGAAACTGAAATCGGAAAGCAGAGCAAAAGAAAGTCCTAGGAGCAGAATCTAGCTCTAGCCCATAATAGCCAAGTTCTAGTATTTAACTCTTCAAGGGTCATGCTACTTGTGGAGAAAGCCTGACACGAGTCTGCACGCACACACACACACATACAGTCTCCGCCCAAGGGAGGGGGGGCGAGAAAGGGGGATGAAGTCACAGGGGAAGTAGCCAGACAGACCATCATCCCCAACAAAGAAGAGTCGGTGGAGCTCCACAAAACCCAAGGAAGGACCATCAAGAACCATCAAACTATCAGGGCAGTCTCAAAGAGCTGTAAAGTACCAGTACGTCACCTTCTTCCTGGGCAGGAATAAGCCCACCTGATACGAAGGGGCAGGCATAAGCCCCCACCTGACCTGAGGGGTGGGGAGAGCGGGAACTCAGGGGTAGAAAACCCCTCTCCCTTCCGGTCAAGGGTTGTTGGGAACCCAGGGTACTTCGGGGCCAGATTCGTTCTCCAGGCGGCAGCTGGATTAAGCCATTCCCATCCCCGGATCGGCCGATTCGGAGCCAGGCTGAAATTGACTAGCGTAACGTCTCTGATCTGAGGTAACTGACCAGTTTCAATGCGCTAGCCTAAGAGCCTGTTTCATTGATAAACGCAGGGGTCAACTAAGGTTGTATTGACATTGTAGTATTCCTGGAAAGCTGTTAGTTCCGCTCCGTGTTTTGTGTAAACAAATAAACGCCTTATTTGGTCATTTAAAGGGTTTTGGTTTCCTCTTGTGTGCGCGAGCCTCCCAGGCGGTCTCCAGCGCTCGTACGGGCTGTAACTCAGTGCCGGTTAACCTGTTAAGCGCCGAACTCACGCAAAGGATCCTGCTAGTGATCCTTCACACTACTATACAGGCTGTTTTTTTCAGGATCACTTAAGTAATTATAGGGTGATTGTGATCATGAAAAATCCACCCTCAGTCAGGAAAAGCCTTGAGTGAGCAGAGTTTTGGGGGCTCTTCCAGATTAGGCTTTCGTTGTGCACTCACCCTGCCTTATTCACTGAATTTTTCAGAGGGTCCTATTCTCAAATTGCTCCTGTTCTTAAAACAAGTATGGCTGGCTGAAGGATGCTGGGAGTTGTAGGACTTTTTCTGTCTAAACATGCATATGATTGCGCCCTTAATAAATTAAATAAACGAACAAGTTGCTACCCAGTCTACCTAATGGTAGGGGCCCTACCATTAGGTAGACTGGGTAGCAACTTGTTTGTTTATTTACCGTAGGGCTGGGCCTTCTGAGCCAGCTGTGAAGCTACAATTCTGTGGATGTTCTTGTAAGCTCCACTGAAATCAGGACTTATTTCTGAATAGTCTGATTCAAAAAGTGTGTTCTTTGTCTACAGAACTTAGTGGGGTTTATCCACATATATGCATGCAAAGTTTTCTAGATTGTAAGCCCGATGGGGCAGGGACTTGGCCTTTCATTCCTTATAAATGCCATGTGCATGGATAGCAGTATGTAAATAAATAAATACAAATGTAATTATAGTAATACTTTGGATTGCAAGTAACTTGGTTTGAGAGCGTTTTGCAAGACAAGCAAAATTTTAAATATTTATTTATTTATTTATTACTTGATATACAAGCGACGTCTTGCAATACAAGTACTATAGTACGGCTTAAATTAAAAATCTCTGTACAATTTTTTGGGGGGATTTCGTTTTGATATGAGTGTTTTGGATTACAAGCAAGTTTCTGGAACAAATTATGCTCTCAATCCAAGGCATGACTGTAACGGGTTAAAACCCACCATTATTCGACTAAGGCAGGGCTCTCCAACCTTGGGTCCCCAGATGTTGCTGGACTACAGCTCCCAGAATCCCTTGCCATTAGCCATGCTGGCTGGGTATGCTGGGAGCTGTAGGCCAGCACCATATGGGGACCCAAGGTTGGAGAGCCCTGGGCTAAGGTTTCTTTAAAGAGCAATCCTTTGCATGTCTACTCAGAAGTAAGCCCCATAGAGGTCAATGGGACTTACTCCCAGCTAGGTGTTTATAGGATTGCAGCCTGACAGCACAAGCCTATCAATGTCTACTGGAAAATAAGCCCCACTGAGTTCAATTAGACTTACTCCCATGTGTGTATAGAATTGTAGTCTAAGGGCGCAATCCTATGCATGTTTAGACAGAAAAAAGTCCTATAACTCCTAGCATTCCCCAGCTGCTGGCCCAAAATTGGGTAACAGCTTTAATAGAAAGCAAAGAAATAAAGAAAATATTGAATGCACAAACTCCCCCGCCCCCCATGGCTCTACCACCCTGCCTGTTTTGGCAACTGGCCAGGAAGATGAAAACTCAATGACTTATTCATTTTGCACCTCAATGATGCAGCATTTTTGCATAGTTGCATTTCCCAAAAAATACCTTCTGAAAAGGTGGCAAAGCTGACCTGTCTGATTTTGAATGTTATCCCACTGGGGTTTCTTTTGCAATCTACTGGGCTTTGAAGTACCTACATTTACATAGATAACTCTGTGACTTCATTTGGAGGCATGTGGAGAACCTGAAACAGCAGCACAACCTTCCACTTTTTCGCAATTGCAGCACTATCCTGTGATTTGGCGGGGTATAAATATAATAAATAAATAAAGATAAATAAACACAACACACTTGACCTTTCAAACTGCAGTAGTCTGCTGCAATTGCAAAATGCAGCGGATAATGTGTTGTCTTTGTTAATGTGGGACCAGAGAGCAGCAATTCACCTTGCAAATGAAAAGGGCTTTTGTGTGTGCGCTTTCTACCCTGAACACTCTTACTAAGGGAGTTGAGCACAATGGGATTTACTTAGAGGATGCACTTAAATTCACACATTGAAACCGTGCAGACAGTTCCATAAAAATATTCTATCCCAAACATACCTCATCTTGGCAAAAAAGGTAGATCTTGTGAAATTGCCACCTCCATCACCCGCTGTAATTAAGAATTTATCAATAAATTTGATTCTGTGGGGTTAGAATTCAGTCAAGGCAATCGGTTGGATCCAGACGTAGTCATGCTTAGAGTATTTATATATTTGAAATATTCACATGCCACCCTTCATCTTATCATACCAGTTTACAAAATGTAATTGAAAAAACCCATCCTAATAAAACAACAAAAGGTAGAATATACATAAATAGGCAGTTACACCACCCAGCTTTATCAGCCAACTGAAAATTGAAATCAGTGGACTGAGTTAGTCATGAGAAACTTAAGTCCCATTTTTCGAGGGTAGCCTTGTTAGGCTAATAAAAAGAGCAAAGAGTCTTGTAGCACCTTAGAGAGACTAAGGGTGCAATCCTATGCATGTTTAGACAGAAAAAAGTCCTAAAACTCCTTGGCTAACTGGGGAAAGCTGGGAGTTGTAGGGCCTTTTTTGTTTTTTTTTGGTCTAATCATGCATAAGATTGTGCCTTAACACATTTATTCTGGCAGAAGCTTTTATGGGCTATTGCCCACTTCATCTGATGCATGGCGTATTATCGCATGGATTTTAGTCTAAGTATGACTAACCCTGGATCCAACCAAATGTTTCTCTTTCCCACTACTGGTGTTTAACAAAGCAAGGATTATGCCTTCACCAATTACTGCTGTTGTGAACTATCACTTGTGTTTATCTTGTATACATTTGAGCTTTGCATATTAATGTCACACACATTATCTCTTGCACTCCATGGCTCTTTTGGCCCCACTGTTTAAAACCTTTTTTCCTCTATTTCCATGTGTATGGATACACACGATACATACGTGTACACATATATGAACTTTATAAAATATATAAAGCTTTCCTCAATGCATAGGAAAGGTTTATTTGGTGTATTTGGCTCTGGCTTACACATTACCAATAAATCTTCTTGTTCCTCTCCTACCGGAGGTTGGACATCATCATGGCTAAACAGTCTTTAGATACGGCTGATCTAAACAATGATGTATTGCCCCCAAACCATTCTTTAAGGTTTTTCAGCCAAGACCTTCTTCTTCTTCCTACACTTCTTTTCCCATTTATTTTCCCTTGTTATAATCAGCTGCAACAGTCTATAATTTTCTTCTCATTATATGACCAAAATTTTCTAGTTTTCTGTGTTTTCTAATGTCTTGATCTTTACACATTCTCTTTAATACTTCTTTGTTGGTCACCCTCTCAATCTATGAAATTCGTAACATCCTGTGAGAAATCCACATTTCAATTGCTTCTATCTTTTTTATGGTAGTCTGTGTTAAACGTCCACAATTCCATGCCATACAGTAGAACTGAAAATACATAACACTGTACAATGCACACTCTCAATTTTTGGGGGGGTTACATATTACATTTTTCATCTTAAAAAAGCTACTCCGGGCCATCTCTGTTCTAACCTTTGTTGCATTATTAGGATCCCATTGCTAGTTCAACCAAATTCCAAGATATTTATATTACCGATAAACAGTAATTGATATTATGTTGTAATTATTGATCTTGCCTATTCTGTAACTAATTTGAAATGTTATAATGTTAGTATTAGTGAAATGAACTGTTTGGGTTGTTTATTATTGTAATGATGTACTTATTGCAACTAATGTATCAGTATGCTTTCTTTTGTTGTTGTGAACCGCCCAGAGAGCTTCGGCTGCTGGGCAGTAATTAGAAATGTGATGATAATGATGATGATGATTGGCCAGAATAACATTTTATGCCTCTTATGAAGTGGCCTTCTAGTCCGCGGAAGTTTACGCCACGATGCTCTTCGTTGTTTGTGCTGCTACTGCCCTGAAAGCGTAGGGTCGGGACCCCCAGATTTAAAACGGGGGCGCGAGGAAGGGGATGCATCTGGTATGACTCTCGAGCAGTCTTTCCACGGTAGAGCTGCAATACCGAAGACTCACATACAATGGTTAGCTTCCGGGTTCATTTTGGAATCCATTTTGGGTCTCTCCCAAGACGGAAGTGAGAGCTGAACATGGGGAAAAAGCAGGATTTCATTCAGCATAGCTATGATGGGGTAGTAGCGTGTCTCCACCTCACCTTCAAACAAGAGGTAGAAGGGAAGAGAGAGACTTCTGCTCTATCTAGGTCAGGTTTTATTTCATGAGAAAAATCTGGTTTTCTTAGGGAAATTTTACACATTAAAAAGAGCAGCGCGTCCTTATACAAGTCAATAGAGCACAAGGCTGCTGCCTGCCTGCGGTGCAGGAGGTCGAGCGCTTGATTCGGGCTCCGCGGGGAGGTCTGAAGGGGGAAATGTAAGCAGATTGACATTTCCCCCTTGTGTGGGGGATGTTTGGCTGAGATCCATATCGGCCTCAGCTCCACCTCTTAACCTGAAATATTGCGGTCTACATTGCAAGGCTGTTATAAGCCACTCTTTCTCAGTCACGGACCAAACCACGCCACACTCAGTGCTGTATGAGGATATCGTAATGTAATTGGCATATCCATCTTTCTTTCTTATATTTATACCCCGCCTTTTTTCCTGCAAGGAACCCAAGGCGGCTTACATAGTCCTCCTCCTCCTCCTCCTCCTCCTCTCCATTTTATCCTCACAACAACCCTGTGAGGTAGGTTAGGCTGAGAGTCAGTGACTGGCCCAAAGTCACCCAGTGAGTTTCATGGCCGCGGGGGGACTAAAACCCGGATCTCCCGACTCCCAGTCCAACACTCTCACCACTACGCACCACTGCCTTTAAAAATATTACAATTTTCACACGAAATAAAACCTGGATGGAAAGAGTATGTTGCTATTTTTTTGTTTCAGCGTGGTGGTGGAAAACATGCTAAAATCTGGATTTCTCAATTATTTTCCAATTTTAAGCTCCGAAGGAGAAAAAAACAAATAGTGCCCAAAGGAGCCAGGAAGTTCCATCTCTACTCAGCCGGAGTAGATCTCTCCACTTTTTATCGCTATGCTTGGATTCCCGCCAGCCGACTTGGCTCTGTGTGCATGCGGAATAGAGGGGAGGCGCATGCGCGTTCCCGTCGCTGAGGAAACGCCTGAGCAGGGAGAGGCGAAGGGGACTAGGCCTTCCTCGAAGCCGGGGGGCTCGCGTAGATGTCTTCGCCGGAGGAGGCGCGGGTCGCGCCGGCCCCGGAAGGGGACCTGCCCCCCGAGTGGGAGACGGATGAAGAGCGCATGGCCTTCCTGTTCTCGGCCTTCAAGCAGAGCCGGGAGGTCAACGCCACTGAGTGGGACAGCAAGATGGGCTTCTGGAGCGAGCTGGTGCTGAAGTGGGGGCGCCGCCGGGGAGGGGTCCGCACTTGCCTGCGCGAGCTCCAGCAGGCCTTCGAGCGGCGGGGGAGCGTCGCCCTGGGGCTGGGCACCGTCCTGCGAGAGATGCTCAGGTACCGCCGCCGGGGCTTGCGTTGTGAGCGTTGGTTTGAGGGGGGCTAACGCTTCTCAGTCCGGCCGGCCGGCCGCTTTCGGCACAAGAGCGCCTCTGAGCGCGCGCAGAGCGCGAGTTCCTTGACTGCTGAGGACCCCGCATGGGGAGGGGGCGCGTTCGCAGGTAGCTGGTGTGGCTTCTGGAGGGAGAGGAAAGGGGGCAGCATGGCAGGTGTGTGTGTGTGTGTGTGTGTGTGAATGCTGGGAGTCCAGTTTCCATTTTTATACGTATACGTTTTTGTTTACAGTTTTATAACTGGCAGTTTAACATCCTTTACAGCATGAATGTCATCCTTACGATTTATATGAAGCTAGTAACTATATATCAACTGCTATCTACATCCATTTGTTTCCAAATTTATCTTCATAAAAACAAGACAGAGTTCTGTAGTATCAGGTACATTTGCTCTTCTTTATGGCTTCACAAGGCTCTTGTTTTTGTTGGAACAGACTAAAGTGGATTCTTCTCCCTCTCTCATAATACTAGAACCCAATGGGGTCACCCCATGAAGCTGATTGGTGGGGGAGGTTCAGGACAGATAAAAGGAAGGACTCCTCCTTCACACAGTGCATTATTAAATTATGGAATTCACTTCCACAAGATGCAGTGATGGCCACCAATTTGGAGGGCTTTAAAAGTGGAGGAGAAGGCTATCAATGGCTACTAGTCCTGATGGCTCTATGCTACCTCCAGTATGCGGGCGAACATGGGCGGGAGGATGCTGTGGCACTCATGTCCTACTTGTGGGATCCTGTGGGCAGCTGGTTGGCCACTGTGTGAACAGAATGCTCGACTAGATGGCCCCTTGGTCTGATCCAACAAGGCTCTTTTTATGTTCCTATGACTAACACGGTTACCCCTTTGAAAGTTGGTATTGTGAATGGTTACTGTGCTTATACTGTATTCATTTGATATATTGTGTACACTTTATATGGTATACACAGACTGTATCTTTTGTGTTACATGGCCTTTTAGACCCACACATCCCCCGCCGTCTAGTCTTGTCATCTTTCTCTCTCTTTCCTCTGCTAACTGGGAATAACACTTCATGCATCTGATGAATGGCTTGTAGTCCACATGGCCTTATGCCCCAATACATCCATTAGTCTATACAGTATATTTTTAAGGTGCCCCTAAATACATTAAGTAAACACAAGAGGGTTTGATGTATTTATTTACTATATTTCTAGCCCACCTTGTTGGGCAAGCCCTCACAAAGTGGCTTACAGTATGTTAAAAACAAAAGCAATTGAACAAACATAATAAAAAAACCCAACATCAGATAGAGAACATATATTGGGGGCCAGCAATAAGATCAATAAAAAGCCTGGAGGAATTTTAAAAAAGTATTTAAGAACTGCTTAAAGGCCACAAGAGAAGGAGCTGAGCAGAGTTCTTGGGGAAAGGAAAAGGTATTTACTAACCTGATTGATTTTAGTGGTGGGCCAGAGAGTAGGCTACTTGGACTGATCTTAGGGTCTTGGCAGTTCCATATGGGTGTAGGTGCTTATTCAAATAACCTGGTTCTAAACCATTCAGGCCTTTGTTTACATCTTACACTTACTCATTAACAGAGATAAAATGCTAAATCTACTCTAATGCATATTGTATTCAGAGTATTCTAGGATCAAAAGAGAGAGCCTCCTCTAGTGAGATACGATTGGCACTAACCTTGCTTGTTCTTGTTTGCTCAGGCATCTTCATCTTTAAATGCTTTTAAAATTTTGTTAGTTTGCTGGTTGAATTATTTTTATGCCTCTTCTTTTGTAATTTTATCATATTGCATTTGTATTTTTATAAAGTTGCGTGTACCGCCCTGGAATCCCATGTAGGGGTGAAGGGTGGTTTATAACATTTTAAAATAAATAAATAAATTTGATTTAAGAGAAGTCAAGGTGGTAACAAATTCAGTCATGAATAAAAAAGCATAGAAATGGTCAGGTAAGGCGTTCACCTTTACTTCCATGCCACAGAAGCCATAAACATATTATAATGGAGCATGCACACGCCCACACCTATCTCTCACAGAGAATGAACTTAGAATGAACTTGTGTGTTAATTATACCTAAGTAGTGCTGCTTCCAGCCCCTATATATTCCTTAACTCTGAGCCAGGGCGCTACAGATCTCTAGAATTTCCAGATAGTAGGGAAGTGATGCTGCATCTGACAGTCACCGCCAGCCCAAATTCAGCTTGTTACTTCAATCTCCCTCTCCTTAGAAAACGTAGCAGGTAGCTGAGCAGTTATGTGGGAAAGTTCTGGATTGCTCATACATGACACTTCAGGTGATCCAACTTAATTAGGTTATTTGAAAAGTACAGACAAGGAGGAATAGAGAAGTTAGAAATTGCACCTTAAGCAGATGAAACATAAAGATGGATTAGTTGAGCGCTGAACTTATCAGGAAAACTTACCGTAAGAGGCTTATAGTAACTCATGTTTCAGAGTAGCTGCAGGAGGATTGCCTGGGCACCATAAATGCAAGGGGAGAATGACAGTTGTCTGAGTCAGCAAAATGGAGACAAGATATTTGCCCAAATATGCTATTTTTTATAAAAGAACTGCTGGGGGAGAAATAAGGATCTAATTAAATTCTGTTTTGGATTGTTGCACATATGTACAGTGCATACTTGAATTCCTGGAGATGGTGTGGGGAGTGTAAATTGGAGAGGACATTTTCTTTCTCTCGCAAACACTTGAGGGAACAAGTGTCCCAGACAATCAATAATTCAGTGCCCATGTGTTATCTCATATTGGCGATTATAGGCAATGGGACTTTGGGCAGAGATGTGGGTTCTGAAAAGGGGGGTTTTCTATTATACATGTCCTACAGCAATGCTCTCCAATTTGGCGCCCTCCAGGTGTATTGAATTACAATCCCCATCATCCCCAGCCATCATGGCAAATGACTGTGGCAACTGGGTGATGGGAGGTGTAGTCAAACACATCTGGAGGGCACCGGATTTGGGAAGGCTAGTCTACAGTCTCACAGATTGTGCTTGCTTACTATGTAGCCTCCATGCACCCACTTTCCCTCAATCTCTTTCTCTGCAGTTTGTGAGCAATACTGTCCTCTGCAACACCAGTGTGTACATTTGTGCACATACATAGTCTCTTCTTTTATGACTAGCATCTTTAAGTAATCCTGACATATTGCTTCTATTATGACCATTGGCATTTGCTCTCACTGTTTTAATGCCTGAATTGTCTGCAACATTTCCAGCTCCCACCATAACCCATAGTGTTACCCTCCAAATGCAGCTTCAAGACCTCCAGCACTCAAAGCCCTCCTGGCCCCTTCAGCTGCATACAAGTTATAGACATATAGTACATAACTCCCCAAGTCCCCATAGCATCAACTCTTCACAGTGTCTTCTGCATTTATCGTTCTCATTCTTCTTCAAAAGAAGAAAGCTGCAGCATGGCAGGCAAACAAGGTTCTGTGTGTGTGAATGCAGATAAGTATTCCCTCTGGCTTTGCTGAAATTCATCACATTTGTGTATCTCTCTCTCCCATCAGACGTGGCAAGTTGCAGAGGGAGTCTGACTTCATGGCCAGTGTAGACAGCAGCTGGATCTCCTGGGGCGTAGGGGTCTTCATTCTGAAGCCACTGAAGTGGACCTTGTCTAGTGTGTTAGGCGACAGCAAAGTGCCGGAGGAGGAGGAAATTCTGATTTATGTGGAGTTACTTCAGGTAGGTTTTCTTGTGCTTGAGGCTTGTTTACTGTGAGGCATTTGGGGATAATTGATCCATTTCTCTTATGCTGTGGTAAAAAATATTTCCTGTTGAGCATGTGGAAATGACTTGAAGAGACCTGTGACTGTTCTTGAACTATGTTCAGAGAATCACACTGAAGGTCTTTCACACAAACACAGCTTCTCTCTTCCTGTTCTTGATAGATGTTCAGACAATCAGCTACTGTTAAAATATGGGCTCACACATTTGTTTGGGATTACCAGCAACATGGCTAATACAAGTAGTTGGTATTTCACTAACTGTGTTAGTCCAGCTGTGTGCTGCAACTTCTCATCATGCTCTCTCAGGGCTCACTTTAAATCACTGATTTATATTTGCAGGCCCTGCACACAAAGTTGAGATGGATTGTCAGAATACCATGTTTTCTGCAATTGAACAGAAGCATTAAATAGCTAAAACTGTTCCCATTACAATTCTACATAGCCTTGAGCTGCAGTCAAACAATTTTGCTATCTGTGATAACAACTAGGACCTGTAACAAAATCTGGCTGTATGCTCTTTTTCAGGGTGCCAGCCAGTCATCATACCCGCCTCCAGGTTACTCCATTCCATTCTCCTCTCTGACCTCCAACACTCATTCCAAGCCTACTGAGTACACTCAATCTTCCTTGGGTCTTTTTGGTTATCCCCCACCCCTCACGGTTTGTTATTTTGTAGTTCTGCAAACTTTAGAATTCCCCCAAGCCTACGATTCCTCCCTCTTGGGTGTAAATGATGCCACTTTGGCTAACATAAGAATCCACATTCAGAGAATGAGTTTGTTATTAGTATACAGGATAAGATGCCATTTAGGCCTCTTAAAGACACTTGTTGAATGTGTAGAAGCCCAGACTTGTGCTATAAACATGCCTGGTTTTGTTAGTCTTAATGGCATTATATTATTTCTTAGTAGTTTGACATAAAGCTTGTGTCCTTCATTAAATGTGCTTAAGACATTGAACGTAAAACTTACTGTATTCTTTTTTTAAGGCCCCTGTTGTAATTGCAGTCAATATGTAAGATATATGTGAATGTGTGTAATACAATATTAGTTTTTGGTCATGTCATAGTTCTATAAATAGGAGCCAGTAGTAAGAGAACATGTTTACAAACTATAGTTACGGGCTCGCCCATACTACAACTCTTAATTTTGTGGGGTGTAGTCAGATCATCTACTCTGGCTGCTGCCAGACCTGAAGTGAATGTTAAAAATATCTCATGCCAAAAAAGGGGATCCCTGGGCTTTGTTGTTGAACAAAAAACTATGTAACTCTTTCTCAGGATTTTTTTCTGAACTTTTAAATTTCTCTTTGAGAAATTCACAAATGTGACTATCCTCCATACTAAACGAGCACTGTTGCACAAAGTACATTGCAGAGCTGCACAACAAATAACCTAAAACATGTGCCTCAATCCAGCAAGGGTGTTCTGTGGTAGGATTGCATTCTAGGTCAGTTCTTTTGTGTGTTAAAGTGTGCTGGGCTGGCGGGGTGGGTTGACCTCCTGCATCCAGGGCTACATGTCTAGCGCTGCTTGTTAGATCATGGTGTGAACTGTTTGGGGCCTGTGGGTCTGATTCAAGTCATACTGCCGCACCACTCAGCAGGAATTTAGCATGTTAAAGCTGACAGTGCTAGTATGTAGCAGCATGCAAGGATCTCTGGATCGGCACCAAGTTGAAAAAATTCTTTCTTAAATTATGCTGTTGTGTTTTGTGCCAGGCAACATGGGGAAAAATGAAGATGAGCATAGCAGATCAGTTCATGACAGATATGATGGCTTGTTATGAAGCTATTTGGATTTATTGTATCTCCTGTTATGTTTTAAGTGCAAATGTATGCTTCCTGTGGTGCAACTTGACCCATGCAAGTGCAGCTTTAAGTGAGACTGTCAGTAATTCAAATATATTTTCAGCATAGTCAGTATAAGCCAGCTGGTCAATTCTGATTTTACTCAATGCTTTGCTGCAGTAAACATGTAGGACAACTCCCTATAAAAGCATACATCTTGCAAATGAGATTTTGGAGAAAATATAGCATCATCAAACTTAAATATTCAAGTAACTAATTTTTGAAAAAGTTTGCCTTTCTCACCCATGTAGACTGCAGTGTTCCAGCATAAACACATTTCAGATATTGATCATGTTTTGGTTAGGAATCCTTTAGAAAGTGGAGGAATAGCTGTAGGCCAGCTCACTTCCCTAAACATGTGCCATAATATGTTTGAGGAAATGGAGAAATTGGCAACTCCTCAGGAAAAGGAGAGATTATCCAAAATAACACTGCTAAGCAAGTCTGATTTAAAATAGGAAATGTTTACATTTCAAACACTGATGTTTTTTATCAGGCACACCTTTGTTTCAGACATGACTAGTTCTCCTTTTCACCCTATGGCCCTTAAGCATGATTGTATCTCTGAGAAGTGGCCTGCATACCAAAACAGGGAATGGAGGAGAAGGGAAATAAACAGAGGTTTGTTACTTTTTTTCCCTTTTAAAAAATATTTGAGTATCTCTCTTGTTTCTCACCCTCCAGAAGCCTTAAAGCTGAGGAACTTGGATTTAACCTTGAAACTAATATTGCTTGTTTACTTATTTAAAACATTGTTTGGTTATTAATAGTTCATTTCTGATTTTGTAAGGGTTTTAAAAGAACAGATTTAACTACAAATTTCTGGCTTTTGTTAGTTAATTCTGTAGCCTGATACCTGACTGAAATGGTTAGTCAGTGAGATTAGCTTTTGGATGGATTTTAGTGGATCTGAAAGGAACAGCAGGGCAACATCTGCAAGTAGTGCAATTTTATATTCCTGGTCTGCAATGGTTAAGAACGTAAGATGTCAGGGCCCCGGTCCTGCAATCATGCATTCTAGCACTCAGACACCGGAGACTTCAGTGAGATCCTTTTATCATAGCAAATCCCACAGCATAAGCTTAACGGTTACAGTCTTCAGAAATCATATAGCTGATGGCATTTTGCTATAGGCTCTTGAAATTGTTCCACATCAAGGTAAGGGACTGGAATGTCTCTTAGGGACCGAAATTCCCCGACATTCCACACGAGTGCAACTGCACCCTTCTGTTCATGTACCTGAGCAACTGGTGTACATAGGCATACTGCCTCTGATACTGGAAAATCCTATAGCCATCAGAGTTAGTAGCTACTGATAGCCTTATCTTCCATGAACTTTGAACAATAGATGCATATGGTCTGCTCTTTATCTGACTCATTTAAAGCCTACTTGATCTGGATGTATGATAGTAGAGAGGCACCACTGAGTCATGAGCAATGGTGGCTGTTAGGATGTTCACATCTACATTTATGAGAGATGGCCTTATAGCTTGAACAGGATTGTTGGCATTGTACATGCTACTTGGCAGGCATTTTGTTTCAGTTTTCTCTTGCCAATAGTACTGGAGCTATTTTGTCCTTGTAGCATTTCATGGCATAGCCATCTGGCTCAGGTATTTTGCCTGTTTTTGTACGTTTTGTTGTTTCTTCTATTTCAGGTTAAGTCAAAGGAATATTCCTGTTGGGCCTCTGAGAGACCCAGCATTTGAGTGTCCTGCAAGAATCTATTGATTGTCTTCTTATTTGGGGCTGTGTTGTTTCCACAGAGTTCTGAATAAAACACATGAAAAGAGAATTAACAGTTCTCTTATCTCTTTGTAACTGTCCTTTGGGGTCCTTAATCCTGGCAATTGTTGCTCTATTCTTTTTCTGCTTGAGCCTATATGCCAGGGGTAGGCAGTGTTTTGGACCCATGGGTACATTTGGAAATCCGAGAAACTGTCCCAGGCACAACCATAAAACAGCTGTTAGCAAAGGACAGATGCATTCATGAGCAATTAAGATGGGAACAGCTACAGGCTCCCACTTTGCTTTGAAGCAATCCCAGCTACCTGTAAGAAAATATAAGAATATTTTTAAATAAAAATTGGGAGAAGTAGGGTGGGCACCAAAACATGGGCACCATGTGGCCTACCCTTGCTAAATGCTACTCTCTTCCCCCTGACGCCCAGTAGGTTTGCCTGGTGCTGACAAGTAGGAAGCCAGCTTATTTGGCATGCATTATGTTCACCTCATATTGCTGTTTTAATACTTCAGAGTGGCTGGGATAAGCATTGTATTTGGATACAGTGTGCTTGAGCTGTTACTCCTTCCCTAATAGCTGTTTGATCCTTTAAAAAAAGTAGATATGAGATAATCCAGCCCCACATACAGGTTGTCATTGTATCCCATAAGACAGCGGTCCCCAACCTTTTTGGCACCAGGGACCGATTTCGTGGAAGACAATTTTTCCATGGACCGGGGTGGTGGTGGTGGTGGTCTCGGGATGATTCAAGCGCATTACATTTATTGTGCACTTTTTTCCTATTATTATTACATTGTAATATATAATGAAATAATTATGAAACTCACCATAATGCATAATCAGTGGGAGCCCTGCACTAAAAATCATGCTAAATCTAATCAGAGCTGTCCTACCCAAGAGTACATTGCCAACATGTAAATTTCATAAAATGTTAAAATAGTTATGTAATTGTAACCTAATTTATAAAAATCATACACCTTACAACTTAAAAATCATTCCACTAAAACTTTAAAATTGCATACAGGCAAGCAAGTGATCTTAAAACGCTTTTATCCTGTTTACTGGATTACAGATCACCAAAAATTATACATAGTTACAATTCATTCAAAGCCATCAACATGTAAATTTCATAAAATGTTAAAATTATTATACAATTGTAACCTAATTAATAATAATCATACACCTTACAACTTAAAAATCATTTCTCTATAAACTTTAAAATTGCATATAGGTAAGCAAGTGATCCTATCCCCTTTGTAATGAACATTAAAACGCTGTTATCCTATTTGCTGGATTACTAAATTTAACAGATCCCCAATAATAATAATAGTAATAATAATAATAATAATAATAATAATAATAATAATAATAATAATAATTATTTTATTACCCGCCTCTCCATCTAGATCGAGGCGGGGAACAGCAGAAATATATAAAATACATAAATTAGACAGCACAATACATACTATTAAAACATCCTAAAACATCCTAAAAACATCTTAAAACATCTTAAAGGCATCCTAAAATTCCGCTGGATGAAGTCTTTATGGCTTTTTTAAATTCCAAAAGACTGGCAGGTTGACGAATAGTTACAATTCAAAAAGTCCTAACTCATTATTTTCTAATGTTTTATAAACATATTCCCGACTGATAAGAAAAACCCACAACTCACTGCTTATTTTCTAATATTGTTCAAGACAGCTTCATCAATTTCCTGAGTATGTAGATTGTGAGTTAATCACCAATACTCAAATGCCTTCAGGTGATGCTTACAAAGCCATTCACCTAAATACCATGGTAAAATACCTTTGCTATTCCCGGCCAGTTTAAGGTACACTTTGCCATTGTATTTAGGTAAAAAGAGCAGCAGGAGCGCTGGAGAACCAGGAAGTGACAGGATGGAAATGCTGGCCGGGAGGCAAGCAGAGGGATGAGCTGTGTGTGTGTTGTGCCTGCTCACTGGAGCTCACAGCATGCGGCCCGGTTCCTAACAGGGGGTTGGGGACCCCTGCCATAAGAGGGCTCTGCTGACCTAAGGTTGTTCTTCTTGAGTGATAGGATCTCTTTTATTTCCTTTGTGGCCATATTCAGGAAGTAAGGGTCATGGAGAAGTGCGGTATTAAGCCATTGTTGCTTAATGGTTGCCTCTGGGGTTGGGTTTTTTTTTTTTTTGTTGGGTTGCAAGGAACACTGGTTTGTGTGTTCAGAGATGCTCTCAGCCTTACAACCTAAAAAACACAGCACACAATAAAAAGGGATGCAAAGGGAAGAGGAAAATGAGCAAACTCAGGTGCACATTTTTAAAGTTCTGTTAATGACCTGCTTGAATGGAAACAATTCAGGAAGAGGAGGAGCCACATGGAGCTGGTCTCACAGTAGGACAAGTCAAGTGGCCCTGCTTCTCATATCTTCTCTGCTGTAGCCTGATGAAATACGTACATAGTACATAAATGAGTGTGCTCTTCAAAGAACTGAACGCTACATGAAATAAGGATATAGTTCTTTTAGTTTGAAAAATACATACCTTATCCACTTGACACAACGTTAAGTCCCTTTTCTTATGGCCTGGAGCTTCCGGAACCCATACCTATGTTCGTTCTGATTTTTTAAACATTTATTTCCTGCAGGTTGGGTATCAGAAGTGGGTGGGTTATGGATTGTCTGGTGATAATCACTAGGCAGTCTGAACTGCACTTATAGGCCCTCAGGCTGAATAGTAAAAACCACTGATCTAGACTCTAGTCTGCTCCATGTCATATGAATATTATGATAGTTGTAGACTTGGTGCAAATTCAACTGTTTGAGCCATGTTAATTAAGATATTGTAGGCTGTCTTCCCCTGTCTGAGCCATGTTAAGATATTGGGGATTGGTTTGTGCTTGGGACCAGATGAAGAGGCAGGAAATTGAATTGAATGCAAATGTTTATTTTCTTTAGGAGAAGGCAGAAGAAGTGTATAATCTGTACCAGAATTCCACACTTTCTTCACACCCTGTTGTTGGCCTATCAGAGCTGCGCTCCCTATGCAACAGCATCTGTCCAGATGAAAGGACATTCTGTCTTGTGCTGCTCCAGCTGCAGAAGGAAAAGAGGGTAACAGTCCTGGAGCAGAGCGGCAACAAGGTACAAAGTAAAAGTGACTGTTTTGGGGAGTATTCTCATACATGCATGGAATACAGCGATTTGTCCTGTAGTAATTCAGCAAAAGGCTTTCCCTTCTATCATGAAAATCCCAAGTGGCAATGAAGATCTAGAGCATTTAAGTTGGAGACCCCAAATAATGAAATTAGGCAGTTGCTTTCATTTGCATTTGTTATTTCATAAGTAACAATGGAAACAAAGAAAGGGTAAGGGCAGGGGATAAGGCATGTTCCCTGTCTATATTTTACCAAAAATATAAAACTCTGGTGATATGGGAATCTGAATTTATTTGGCTAAGAATTATGGCATGAAAATGAATTCCTGAAAAAGCTCAGTATGTGCTCTGGAATGAACAAATGCAGCTGAGATCTTATTTTTGCTTCTAATTCAAAATCATGCCTCAGGCAGTGTGTTTCTCTCTTCTGCCATGGTAGGCGCTGTTCTGGAAGTACAAATTCCATCCATGCTGTGCTAGCAAGATAGCTGATTTGAGGAGGGCTGAGGGAGAGATGGAGGAGCTCCCTTATGGTGTGGAAAGCAAAATCTATTAAGTACAGCCAGTTCTCTGTTTGCACAGACTGGTATCGCCCTTCCTTCTGTGTCTTTAGTGATACATTGATGTGTTCCGGGTTATGGCACCAAGTGTATTAGGGATAGCAGATATATTAAAGTTGTATGAAGAACAGCTTATCACAAGAAGTAGAAGCTCCGTAACACAAACAACTTATATCCATTCTCCTGTATTCACTTACTCCATAATAGCCTTCCTGTACTGTTTTAAAAACCAAGAAGTATTTGTTCTTTTGGTTAAAGAGATGCCAAAAAACACAAATATCCTACAATTCGTTAGCAATGGATTAAAAATGAATCCTACCACTATGTGAAATGGCAGTTTGAGTACTACATGGTTTCTTCATGTTCATGCATGTACATTAGTGTATATATATGCCTTAGGGCAGCCTTCCCCAGCCTGGCACTCTTCAGATGTTTTGGACTACAGCTCCCATCAGCTCCCAACATGGCCAGTGGTGAGGGGTGGTGGAATTGTAGTCCCAAACTTCTGTAGTGCACCAGGTTAGGGAAGGCCTCTTTAAAGAGACAAGATGCATCCTCCCCAAAACTCAAGATATTTAATTGTGAAGACCTTTCTATTCTCCCAGGCATTTTAATCATCTTAATAATTTTAATCTTGTAGTTTTTAACTGTTATTGTAACTGCTGCTGCTAGCTCTGCTGTTTGTTTTTAATCTGTGGTTTTAAATTTTTATATTTATTTTATATTGTATTTTATGGTTTTAACTGTTGTAAACTGCCCAGAGAGCTTCGGCTATTGGGCGGTATAAAAATGTATTAAATAAATAAATACTGCAGATCAGGGGAAAGTAGGTTGAAACCTGATGCAAGCCCAGCAACTCTCACTAACAAGGCATTCCTAAAAGACAAAAATGGGGACCGTGCTTTAGTATGGACAGGTATCAGAAAAATAGGTCCTGTCCCTGGCAAATAAGACCGTATAATAATCAGACTTGTGGTTTAAGTCCCGTAACAACATTCTCTTTCAGATAATGAAATTTGCTCGTGGTCTTCATGCCAAAGTATCCCCAGTGAATGATGTGGACATTGGGGTTTATCAACTGATGCAAAGTGAACAGCTGCTTTCGCAGAAAGTGGAATCCCTGGCCCAAGAAGCAGAGAGGTAATATGGGGTGTGTGTCATCTATCTCTGTAAAAACTGGCAATTATGTTACAAGTGAGGCATTGCTAAGCTGCACTTCTTAAGGCAAAGGACAACTCTGCTCCTGAACTCTAGCAGGACAAAAGTATGGTAAGGCATGCCCTTGTTGCTAGTTCGTAAGACATTGTTGGAAAGTGGTTTGATCATTGGATACAAACCGTCTGAGAAAACACTCGGTAGCGATGCTAAGATGGACCAAAGGTGTGGGGAGAATGATTATGAGATTGTAACCTGCCCCCAGTCTGAGTATGGTAACTGAGCTGCTGACACTTTGCTTTTGTAGATGTAAAGCGGAAGCGCGAAGTGCATGTAGAGCTGGGAAAAAGCAGCTGGTAAGTACTGTGCTTTCTCAGCTGGGCAGCTGCTCTTTAAATTAAAGTGGCTTCTGATGTAAGCTCGCCATGTGTGCAGGGGCAGTGACGTGGTGGTCTCTGAAGTGGCATGTGTGCATGTGCAAAGCTGCCTGCTCCTGTGATTCCCAAACGTGGTATGCTCTGGTGACTTTAGAGCAGTGTTCTCCAACCTTGGGTCCCCAGATGTTTTTGGCCTACAACATCTGGGGACCCAAGGTTGGAGAATGCTGCTTTAGAGCTTGCCAAGCCTACTGTTGAAGCAGGGTGGGGTGGGGTGGTGAAAATGGCGCAAGGACCTTTCCACATGGCTGTTGATGCAAAGGTATTAACTCATTTTATAGCACGGGATCTGCATGCCTTCTCTCAAGGTACTGCTCCTTCTGAAGAAGTGTTGAGTTTTCTTATGCATTCAGGACACAGTATCTTCTTCCCTCAGCTAACAGAATGTATCAATTTACCTGTTGAATGTTTCTAGTGACATGAATGGTTGCCATTACTATTTAATGGTGGTGGTAAGAGGTACTGACAAGACAAACCAGCCCTCCGTAGCTAGCTGTACTTTTTTGTACCTTTTTTAGCCTTGAGACGTTGAATCCTTCCCTGCTGTACCATTCCAATGTGTGGTCATGTTTAAAAGCAAAAGTGAAATACACCAGCAAGGTGCTTTTCGGGACCTGTTCTTTAACTTCTTGAAGGCTGTGCATTCCTCATCTCTAGTGCTGGAATCCATATTTACCTTAAAGGGAGAAACAACAAGTGCAATTATTTCTCCTTCTCTCCCAGCACCAAGATTGTCTTACAAGTGGCCATTATTGCATTTGGGGTTATGCATGCCCTGATGTCTGTATACTACTCCTTAGACTACTAATCTACAAGTTGAGGGGAAGCTAAAACCACCCACTTTGTCTGCTCTGCTGCACTGAGGTTATTGTTTAATATGGAGTGTCTTTCAGGCTCTTTTTGGTTTTTGATCAAAATGGTGCCATTATGTTCTTAGGCACTTAGGTGTTTGAAATCCAAGCGAAGAACAGAAAGACGCATTGCAGAACTTCACTCCAAGCTGGACGTGGTACAAGGCATTCTGGATCGGATATACGCCTCTCAAACAGATCAGATGGTATTCCTGCTTTTTGCTGTGTTTAATTCAGCTCTCTGAACTTTCTACCACTTCCTTTTCACTGCCGTGTTGAGTGACTGTCGATTTTGGACTTGCTCTGGGCAGCTAAAATCTGTTGATTTTGGGCTTGCCCTGGGCAGCTCTTTTCCTTTCTATCTCTAACCTCTCTTCCTGACATAGTACATGTATTGGCCTTGGCACATCTGTGGCTGGTTGTTCCACATGTGCCTGTTATAGGGCATGGTGCTCCTTGTGAACCACTGGCTTCCACCTGGTATCTCTGCATGCCTTGTAATTGTTGAAGCAGGTTAGCTATAGAAGATGTTGAAGAACTGCAACAGACTGATCAAGATACTTTTCAAATAACAGTCCACTTTCTTTCCTCCCAATAAGGTATTTAATGCCTACCAGGCTGGAGTAGGAGCTCTAAAGCTATCCATGAAAGATGTCACTGTGGAAAAGGCAGAGAACTTGGTGGATCAGATTCAAGAGGTACTGTACGAAGAGGGTACTGCTCAGGCAAAGAGAGTGTACTTTTATTGGGTTCATGTATCCGTTGTTTTAGATTGGAGATCTGGAACCATTTTGATATACCCGGGATTTAAGATCAGCCGGGGAGGCTCTGCTTGTGGTGCCCTTGAAGAATGTGGCCTGTGGGACTACCACACGTGGCAGAACCTTCCAGTAGAGGTTTGGCTGTCCCCAGCACTGTTGTCATTCAGGCGCCAGCTAAAAACTTATTGATTTGAACAGCTTTTGGGGCATGGGCAAATACTTTATCTGTAAATATTTATTTATTTTGTATTTTATTACGTTTGTAATTTTACAGTTTTGATTTCAATGGTATCTATATGTTGTACTGTTTTATATGAGTTGTCAGCAACATTGGGCTCCTTGTGAGGAAGGGTGGGATGTAAAGAAATAAAGAAATACACTTTAGTTCAGTGTTCTCCAACCTTGGGTCCCCAGATGTTTTTGGCCTACAACTCCCAGCATGCCCCAGCCAGCATTGGCTGGGGCATGCTGGGAGTTGTAGGCCAAAAACATCTGGGGACCCAAGGTTGGAAAACACTGCTTTAGTTAAACAACAGTCACACTGGTGCTGCAGGCTGTTTCATAGCTTTCTGTGAAGCGGCTTCCATATTTCTCGACTCTGCCTGTACTTAACTATTTTTAGCAGGCTTTATTTCAGATGCCTAGGTAGTATTGTAGTGGCTGCAGTGCTGGCCTTTGATTGGGGAGATCCAGATTCAAATCCCTGTTTATTGATGAAGCTCACTGGATGACTGTGGTCCAATTGCTATCTCCTAGCTTTTTCCTAACAACCTTGCAGGGTTGTTGAGATTACAATAGAAGGTACCATATATGGAAGGTACCTGAACTCCTTGGTGGAAGGGTAGAATAAAAATGTAATAAATACCTGTTCTTCTGCTTCTTTTACAGCTTTGTGACACCCAGGATGAAGTAGCCCAAACCTTAGCAGGAGTGGGGATCAATGGCTCAGGTTAGTCCAAACTAGTTAAATTCCAAGATTTTCTTCATTACAATCCCACATACAGACATTTGAAATAAGTTTTTCTCAAATGATAATTGCCCTCTACATTACCTGTTTAAGTATTGGAGAATGCATCCCTTAATTCATTTAAAGAGGGGAACAGGCTTACATAGTGGATCCTATGCAGCAGTTTTGAATTGGTCAAAACAATAAGAGAATCTGTTCTGAACTCTTGCACATCTTATAGAACTTAAGAAGGCAATAGTTCATCCTACGGCTATGCATCCTGGAGAGTAGCTTCCACATTGAGTTCATCCTGGGCTGGCCCTGCCATTAGGCTGAGTGAGGTGGCAGCAGCCTCAGATAGCAGATGCTGGGCGTAGGGGGAAGTTGCAACGACATGTTGGAGGCTGGAGCTGTGTGTGCTGTGTGGCCCCTAAAATAGCCTGCTTTCCCAGGCTCACTGGAAGATGCTCCTGCTGCCTGTGCTAAAGTAAGGTTTAACCACCAGTGTGGTCAGTTTCTGTACGTGTAATGGGAGGGGCACCATCTTGTCCTTCATCTGAGACAGCAAAATATCTTGGGCTGGCCCTGAGCTCATCTTCAACTCATCTTCCAGTCCTAGGTGTTGTTACTTGGGTAAGCCCCATTTAACTCTGTGAGTCTTAACTGTGAATAAATGTAGCTAGGATTAATCTGCATGTCTGACAAAAATTCATTTGATCTCTAATCTCAGAAGCTGATACCGAGGAATTGGAAAAGGAACTGGACAATCTCCTCCTGGACTCCTCAAAAGATCTTCTGGACCTGCCTTCCATTCCACAGAAGCCATTGTTTCCTGCATCTGTGGTGCTTCCCAGCATCTCAGATGCGGAGCTAGAAGCAGAGTTGGAGAAGCTCACTCTTTCAGATGGAGGTACGTTATTCTAATACTGTTTCCCCAGGTCGAACATTGCCTCTTAATATATGCAAAAGGCTTCTATCACCAGGCTCCTTATAATGTCCTCCTGTTTCTTAAAGTGCTGTCTTCCTTCCCAAGTGCATCCTATGTTCTTCTTTTGGGCTGGTGGTATAGTTGTCTGGGCTCCCAGTTGGGCAGATCTCATGTCACTGTAGAATCCTTTTCCCAAAGGGTACTCTGCTGCTCCTAATGATGGAAGGCACCTGAATCATATTCAGCTCCACATGTACTCTCTCCAGCTGTCCTTACAATGTCACTCCCAACTCCTCCAGCTCTTTGTGTTGTGGGGTTGTCACGTTATCCTTCTGAGCATAAACTAGGCTGTTCCTCCAATGTCCCTTCTTTGGATTTAAAATTGAGTTTGGATGCTAAAATGTATGATAGGTACAAATAAGACATAAGGAGCGCCTGACTTTTTTCTGGACAGCAGCCAGGTTGGTCATAGCTGCTAACTGGAAATCAGTAAAGAACTTCCTCTTAACATATGGAAACAGAAAATTTGGGACCTTGCATTAATGGAGAAACTCGCTAAACATCTTCAGGTACAAAGAGGCCAAGTAGAAATTGACACTTTTATGAAATATGGTATGCATTTATTGAATTTGCTAATACTGAGAATACACGACAACCTCCTAAGACACACACAATTCTATGGTGTGATCTATTAGGATGATGAGTGATAACTTTATTAGATAATCTTGCTTGTACCAAATAGAGATCCTGAGTGATCAGAAAGACTGTAAAGAAATGAAATCACATGTGTTGTACTTAAATTTGTTACTGTTCATTGTTACTTTCAAAAATTTAATTAAATATACAATGGGTGGTAGGCCTTGCCTCCTGGTGGGACTTAAACTTTCCTGGTCTACTACCCATGTTAATACTTTGTTATTTACGTAGCAATATAAGTGCACTTAGTGCTTTACAAGTGACATAGTAAAAAGGCCCCTGCCTCCAAGGAGTTTAAAATCTAAATTAATTGGGTGAGGGGAGGCATTGTTAGCAAGGGATGCATATGAAGTTACACATATTTAAGTTTCTGTTATGGTTGCAAGTGTGCTTGACCTCCCCCTTTCCCCCTATTCCTCTCTGTGCTTTTGCTTCACTTTCAGGATTGGCACAAAAGACTGACTCGAACACCTCTGCGCCCAAAAGAGCTCTCGAATTGCATCTCTAACTCAGTACTATCATCCTGCTAAGAAGATGTCTTAACTTTGGTGATCATAACTCCAAAAGTAACTTGTGGAATGTGGGCTAAGGACCCCTCTTGCTAGACAGCACTTTTGTAAGAGACAGGGATGTACTGCCACGACAATCCATCCTCTTTCAAACAGATCCCAACTGCTGTTGCTGTTGTCTTTTTAGTGCCAAACTACAGTGTCTCTGGTTGACTTGTTCGCCTGTGTTGCCAGTCCTGGTTACCCTTCTCTGGCAAGTTGACTCTCCTGCTGGGATTTTAACTTGCCATGCCACACCCTGAGGGCTCTCCTGCCACTTAACAGAACTGAACTTAGTTGTTATAGCCTTTGTGGAGAACCAGAAATACAATAGGATCACATTTCCCCTGGCATCCAGCTGTTCTGTGTGGTGGTGCAAAACATTTGGTGCACATGATAGAAGATACTGACTCTGGTATCCAGCTGTTGGCAGCAGACATACACATATGTTGATGGTCTTTCTATTCTTCCTTATTTGTGTTTGCACGGTTGTGGACAACTTAGATGTGTGACAGTTTTATTGTAGGAGACTTTTTGTTGCTGTTCGCACAAGGGGCTAGCATCTACCAACACAGAATACAATGTATCCCCCTTTCCTCAATACTAGTATAGCCTTAAAGGGACCTGCAAAGGATTTTAAAATGAAGGTATTTAGGTTTTCATGGCTGCTTGAAGATGATCCAAGTCTTTTGATATTTAAAAAGTGCTTGCCAGTCTACCTGCAGAAAGTACAAGCAATGTTCCTTTCTGTTTTGGTGGAACACTCCCTTTAATACTTCCAGGGGATTTAGGGTGAATATTTGAACCAGAAATGTATAAATGGTGGCTTTGTATCCTCAGAGGGACTCTTTAGTCGCACGTGTTGGAAGATGTTTAAAAATGGCAAAGCTCTGGATTGATATCTCTGCACCTCTGACATCATTCTTGGAGCATTGCTATTTCCTATCAATGCAGGAAATAAATCAATGTAACATGATGGAAAAACTAGTGGATAAAAAGCCAGTTAGCCTATTGAGATGGCTTTTATCTGTCTGGAAAAAGTGCAATTTCTCCCCCTTTGCAGGTCATCTTTTACAAAGCTCTGTGTGCACACAAAGGGGCAAGCTGTTTCTTGATGGCACTTGCTTTCTGTGCAACCCGAATAACCGGTTAAGGAGGAGCTGGCACTTTGCTTGCGCGCTGATGCACTGTGTGGCTCTCCACATAGTACACAGAGGGTGGGAGCTGGGTATGGTGAGAAGCTGTGATAAGTTGTGGCTGTCTGTAAACTTGCAGCCTGTCCTGAGACCATATATGCCTTTATGCATAATGGCTTCATGATATCTGCTGCTCTATTGAGCGAGATTTGATTCAGGCATTGTGGTGGGAAATGTTTTTATCAGGGAAGAAATCTGCCTAAATTGGGGAAGGGGAAAACAGCTAACCTTGTATCTTCAGTATGCTGTGTCAAATACTTTGCTGGTTCCCCACAAGACACTTCTAGCGTGTTCGTGTTCTCTCTCTTTCTCTCCCCTGTCCCTCTCTCTCAGCTCAACACATCACATGGCCTTGTGGTTAAAGCAGATGACAGAGTTGTGTTAAATAATTTTAATGGCATTGTGCTTCATTTGTTTAGAAAACAGATGCGAGAGAGAGGAAAAGTAATCACAGTTGTGTGTTTTTTTAACCAACGATGTAATAAAGGGGAGAAAACACTTAAGGCTTCTAGTCCTCTTTGTCATTGCCTATAACAACAGTGTTCACTTTGCATATAATTTCCCCTTCGTAGTTTTGTTTTTCTGTTGGACATCAGGAACAGTGCTTGGACAAAGCAACCCATCGAACAATTGATATACTAGAGTATCTTGTCCTGTTCAAGCATGGCAATGGCAAGTTCCCTAGCTATTCAATCCCCACTACCAGCACTAGAGGGCCCCATTCCATAATAATTTTCATGTTAATCATTTATTTTAAACATTTGTAGAACCTAGCATTTCATTTGGACTTGTTTCCACTATCTGGCCATTCTTTGACAATTCTACTCTCCCCTCTCCATCTCTATCCCTGTAGAGTTGAGATAAATGAAAATAATGCTACACCGAGATACCACAATACTAATATCCGGCTGATTTCCCTAGAAAAGATAAATGATTTGATTATTATTTTTTTTACACAGATGTTATCACCTGCATTACTAAACATAGGGGCTTTCCATGGGCATGACCTGTGTGCCTGCCTAGTGAGTAAGTGAGAGGCCTAGTTGTTCTCCCTCTGATGGTAAAGTTGCTCCTGCACTGTACACAATTTCAGGCTGTAGCTGGGGGCATCACGTATAAGATTGTTCTTCCCACAAAAAGAAAGTCCTGCACATAAAGTGGCATGTCAGGAAGAAAAGTAGACTAGAACCTGGATCCCTGATTAATTTTCTTATTAGCCGAGATTTTTTTTTAAAAAAATGGAGGAGCATTCCATCACTTGTGTTCCAAAACAGAGGTTTATCTCCTCGGAGAACTGGGGCAGAGAGTTGGTGTGTGCGTGTGTGGTGGACCACTGCTCTTTACATGGTAGCTTCATATGTTGTATTGCTCCCTGCCCGTCCATCTTGGGTTTCTTGCCTCCTGTCTCTGCTGCTACTACCTCTTCTGCCCATATACTTTCAGCCAGCCTTAGGAAGACACGCGCACCCCTCCTCCCTGGAGGCAAAGTGTGGTTCACTGCTGAAAGCCTCACAAGTCATTTAAGTGCAAACTAGCCAGTGCTGTTGTGGGGGAAATACCATCAATTTGGGGTTGTGATGCTGACTTCTATAAGCAGGACTATTTATACCAGTTTTCTCCAACCTTGCTGGTTGGGGCATGCTGGGAGTTGTAGGCCAAAAACATCTGGGGACCCAAGGTTGGAGAACACTGATCTATACTTTGTCCTTAATAAATATAGTGTGTGTGTATATTTTGTGCTCAAGCAACTTTTAAAAAGCTGAATTATGTGGCCTATTAGCAATTTGCATAATTCTGCATTTTTTGCAAAAAAAAATTCTGCGTTTTTTGCTAGCCACCTCGAGACTTTTGAGGTGTTTGTGCTCACACACTTTTGAAAGCAATTCTTTGTAGTCTTAAGGGCTAGAAACTTTTTTTTTAAAGCAGAAATTCAAAGGAAGGTGAATGTTGTGCCCACTACTACATTTATGGCATACACACACAGCTCTGGCTATATGCACTAATGTTAGGGGATTTATTTGTGCTTTTGAGTTCTGTATGCCTTGTAAACAGCTCTATTGTGTGCTTCTCATGGCTGTGATTAACTCTATAAAGGTTGAATGCAGGATTATTTTCTTTCCCTAGTTCCAAATTCTGCATCCTTGGGATCAAAAATGTTTTCTGCTGCTTTCAGAACAGGATCCCTTTCTCCCCCTAATCATCTCTACAAGAGTCAAGAAGTGGAGGTTTTATTGTGTGTGTCCCTACTGTGTTCATATCTAAAATATTTGCTGCTCTGGAGGGTTGAACAGGCATTCAACAGTTAATGCTGAACAGTTTGTGCCTTGCTTGAAGTGGCCTGTAATTTTCATGCTCCGGCACCAAGTGGGAATATAATCAAGACAAATGAAGAAAAAGGAAATATAAAGTCACAATTGCTGAAAGAGGGCAATTCATATGGAGAATGCAGTTCTGTTGGACGTGAGCGAGATTAAGGAATAACTGCAAATTTAGATAATGGTGGATGAAATACTAGGTGAAACATAAGGGTGTCTATATTGCATGACCACACATGGGTTAGAACTCTGTGTACAGTGTTTCAAGCCTTGTGCTCTCTCCTCAGATCCAAATTCTGTACCAAAATAACTCCAGCTTCGTGCTCCAAATATATGCAAACATTTCCTTATAGTTCAGTGGCACTGAGTTGTGTGAATTTGGATTTTAAATTGTTTTGGGTATGAAACAATGACCTGGTTTGGATGGCATGACGTTCATTGTGAGTTATTTAACTTAAGGTGAGTCACGGCACCCGCAGGGGCCATTTTGCATATCCAACCACCGCTCGTGTTGTGTTGTGCGAACCCGGTGAGTATGGGTTATGTGAGGATTAAACAACCCTCGCCATAACCCATGGTCTGTTCCAAGGTTATGCGAGGGTTGCTTAACCCAGGTTTGTGGGATTCAAACAACACAACAGGCCCCGCTCGGGGGGGGCTGGAGATGCGAAATGGCGGCTGTACGCACTCCACACGCGCCGCAGCCTCACCGTGGGTTATCGTGTGGTGCAAACCAGCCCACTGTGGTGCCAGAATATGAACTATAGATAAGATACATTAATGGGTGTGAGGTTAATAGGTAGTAATGAATCTGGGTCTGGCAGCAGTGGCTCTTGCTCCTTGCACGCAGGAAGGAAGGAGACACTCGCCAGCTGGCGGCACCAGCGTAGGGCAGGGTGAGGCAGCCCAGGGAGTGGGGAGGGTGCAGAGGCAGCTGCGGAAAGGCCTTCCGCGGTGGGGCGGCCGGAGGCCCTCCCTGCCCGGGCCTATAGGAGAGGAGTTGGGGCCCCCTCCCTGCCCGGCCTCGCCTGACGGCTCCAATTATGCACCTGTCTGCCTGGGCGCACATGCGCCGCTCTGGTGCAGCTGCCCGCTTCGACCCAGGCCTGTTCCCTCCCCCCCGCCCCCCATCCCACTCATTCTCCAAACCATCCAAGCGGGATTGCATATCGCCAGGGCGTTGCATTTCAGGGCCGTTTCACACGTTAGCCAGCACCGAGCTCCGGATGGGCACAGAGGGGACATGCAAAGTGCAGCGACTCTGACCGGCTGAAGCAGGCACGTTTCCAGGTGTCTTTGCCAGTCACAGTATACATTAAGGGATCGTTGTTCACAAGATCGTCGCTCATGTGTTGAAGGGAGCGGCAGGGTTGTGCCCATCTGCCGTGGGCTGCACATGCCCCAGCTGCGCATGCAGCGCACGTGAGAAGCACTACATGTATGTGCACAGTGCTTCTCCATGCACATAGAGAAGCTTATCACAGCATTTATTAACACTGGGATTTATCAAAGCAAAAGTCCTAATTAGACAGCGACTGCATGATATTGAGCAACAGAATAATTTGGCCACTACAAGAAAATTTTGCCCCTGGTATGATTATTTTCCATCTAGCCTCTTCAACACATTGCCACCTTATTTGCAAAACTTAACAGTAGTAAAGTACAGACGAGCCTTCACTCAGGCAAGACTGAACATACTGCCATCAGCTGTACTGCAGGGCCATTTTAAAAGAATTCCATTGGAGAATCGCTTATGCCCATGCGGAGATGGCAGTATTGAAACAATAGATCATGTATTATTATCTTGTGCTTTCTATAAAGATCTAAGGAAAGAGGTGATTTCTCCACTACTGTCATCTATTCCAGGGTGGTCAGTTACTGCTTCTGTGTCTTTTCTCCTCGCAGACCAAAACAAACAGGTCACAGTAAAAACTGCCAAATTTTTAGCCGGGGTAATTAAAATAAGATCTACCAACTTATTAGAGACCTAATTATTCATAGCTTCTTGACTGAGCAGAAGTTCTTTTATTTACTCTATCCATTTGTTGTGTTATTGATTTTATTTATGTCTGAAGGACTATGTATTTTATGGCATTTTTGTTTAGTGCAAATTTTTAGAACGCAGCTAAGGTAATTTTAGTCAAGTATAATTTTGTTTTCTATTTCTGTATTTCTTCATGCTAAGGCCGGTGGCTGATGCAAATAAAGAATTCATTCATTCCATGCACATACGTTGGTTGGTGTGCATGTAGAACCTCTTCTTATACATGCCACATGCACAGACAGCGCATGACAGGATTTGTCTGAAGCATCTTCTATTTAGGCATGTGTTTTATAAACCCTAGATATACGCCTAACAAATATAAGGAATCTGGGGAAATATCCTCATTTTAATTTAAGTCTGGTATTCCGTATCTGTCCCATTTCCACCCACTTTTATTACCACCTCAAACCCATGCGCCTATTTCCCTTTTCACTGCATTTAAGAGTGCAGTCCTATGCATGTTTGGACGGAACAGAGTCCTACAACGCCGGCTGGGGCATGCTGGGAACTGTGGGACTTTTTTCTGTCTGAACATGCATAGGATTGTGCACTAAAACGAGGTTTAGCCCCAACACTTGTTTGCAGTGCAACATGCAGCCTTAGAACATGTGATGTAATGAGTGATTCTGAGGATGTGCAGAGTGCCCTTCCCCACATGGGTGATTATCTAAAATTGCCACAATTTCATCTGTCAGGGCTCCTGTGCTTTTTGCATGAAAGGCAGACATTCAAAGAGTGTGACTTTCACCATATCCTGTTTTAAATTTATGGGTTTATATTATGTTTTACTATGTTACTGTATTTTATGGTTTTAAACTTTGTCTTGTAAACCACCCAGAGAGCTTCAGCGAGTGGGGTAGTGATGTACCAACCTCCCTAAGCTCTCTCACTGGCTCGCCCACATTGGGAGCTGAGAACTCTTTTGCATCTGTAAAGGCTTTCTGATGTGCCATTAGGGAACCTCTGCTGCAGTACAACTCTTCATGTTATGCTAATTTAACTTGTCAAGCTGGGGGAGATCTACCCTCCAGATTCTTACCAACACCCCAAACTGACCTCATGTTATTTCTGCCTCTATATCCTGGATTGTTTTAGAGCAGTTACATCACAATATTTTTATTTGTTGCATTTTCCTCTGCCATATGTATTTGTGAGTGTGTGAGAGAGAGAGAGTTGGCACAGAGTGCTCCATGGTTGGGACCTGTGTTTTACATGGGGGCTAATCTGATGTAAGTCTCTGTTCTATGGGTGTTACTCCTGTGCAAGGGCAGATCATTTCCTGCCAGTAGGGTTGTGCAAGGCTGGAAAGCTTATTCCCTTTGATCTCCATGGACTTTCACGGCTGGACTGGGATTCGGGAGATCCGGGTTCTAGTCCTCACTCGGCCATGAAGCTCACTGGGTGACTTTGGGCCAGTCACTGACTCTCAGCCTAACCTACCCCACAGGGTTGTTGTGAGGATAAGATGGAGAGGAGGAGGAGGATTATGTAACCCACTTTGGGTTCTTTGCAGGAAAAAAGGCAGGATATAAATATAATCAATCCATCTGTGAAGCTTTCTGGCCATCTACACATGATAGGCTTCTACTGTGAATCTCCTCCAGCTCCTCCATACCTGTATCTGCTGACTTCACTCCCCTCGCTCTTCCTCCCCCCCTTTGCAATATTTGCTTAATTTGGTATAATCAGTTGTTGCTATGCTTACCTTAGAGACAAAGAATTACCAGATAGACAACAGAGATTTGTTATCTGTTTTGTATTTCTGGATGGGCTGTCCATCATAAACACCTGGTTATTAGTTAACTGACTTAATTTGATCAGTCAGAAGAATAAACATGCGTATAACCAAAACCTCAATTTAAATTTCTTTCTTTCTTTCTTTCTTTATTTATTATACTTATTAATCGCCCATCTGGCCGGTCACCCGGCCACCCTGGGCGATATACAATTAAAATACAGTAAAAACACAATAAAATATAATGATTAAAACAATAAAACAATTCTTATTAAAAACCTAACCCACCCCATATTCCCGCCTGAACAGCCATGTTTTTAATGCACGGCGGAAGCTCATCACGGAGGGGGCATGGCGAAGGTCACTAGGGAGGGAGTTCCATAATGTGGGGGCCGCCACAGAGAAGGCCCTCTTCCTAGTCCCCACCAGCCTGGCTGCTCTGGCTGATGGGATAAGGAGAAGGCCATCTGTGGCAGACCTTGTTGAGCGGCCCACTTGATGTTGCTGGAGGCGCTCCTTGAGATAAGCTGGGCCGGAGCCGTGTAGGGTTTTAAAGGTCAAAACCAACACCTTGAATTCGGCTCGGCAAGCAACTGGTAGAAGGACTTTGCATGTCCTTCACACATTGGGCTGTTTCCTTCAACCCAGGATTGCACTGTGGGCCACAGTAATTGACATGCACTCCTCAGGATAAGATTCTGACTGAAGGGGTGTAGATTCCAAGCCAAAATAAATAAACTCTGAAACCCCTTTAAAGTGAAGCTGATTCTTACTGGTTTTAAGGTTGTTGTTAGCACTGGCAGTGCTGGGAACTGGGTTGCCAACTAACCAGGAAAAAGAACTGCCCTGCTCTTGTGCCTTTAACAGCAGCTTGACAAATTTTTCATAGTGTAGGGATAATTACCGTATCACACACACACACACACACACACACACACACATATACCACTGATAAATAAGATGGAGGTATCAGCATCCAAGATTTGCAGAAGTAGAAAAACTTGGGTGGGGTGGGGGACTAAGGGAGCAACCCCCCACCCCAAAGAGCCACATGAGGACTGGGCATGCTTAATGGTCACAGAACTCTAAGGGCACAATCCTATTTTTTAGACAGAAAAAAGTCCTACAACTCCCAGCATTCCCCAGTCAGCCATAGAAAACCAGGAGGGGAAATGGAGTGGAGTCACTTGGAAGAAGGCATGGCTGGGTGGCTAGAACCTTTAACTGGAGCACTCCATACTCCAACATACTCCAATCAACTGCCTCACTTGTTTATATATCTGCACAAAGCTCCTGTTAAAGGCACAGATGCAGTTATCAATAGAAAAGTCGGCAACCCTATCTGGATAATGAAAAAAGAAAGTGGGGAATGGGAGAACAAGGGTGATTCATCCCTAGAGGCTACAATTCTTTCTTCCTCATACACCTCACTTATTTCCAATAACAAATCAACTACAGTGAGCAGAGTTCAGTAATTTATTTATTACATTTTTTAATCGCCCATCTGGCCAGCCACCCAGCCACCCTGGGCGATGGTACAATAGAATAAAATACAGTAATAAAACACAATTAAAACAGTAAACAGTATTTTTTAGAAAAATCCAAACCCACCCCATATTCCCGCCTGAAAGACCATGTTTTTAATGCACTGCGGAAGCTCATCAAAGAGGGGGCATGGCGAAGGTCACTGGGGAGGGAGTTCCATAACTTGGGGGCCGCCACAGAAAATATGAGACAGCTGAGAATCCCCTTGAACTCAGAAACCATGTGCTACATGGAAAGTTGCTGTACGATAGGATCCATTTGGCCCAGTCTTGTCTTCCATTCTACACTGAGTGGCAGCAGCTTTCCTTTGAACCCAAGATCTTTTGCATGCCCGGCACATGCTCTGCTACTGAGTCAAGCCCTTCCTCAGACTTTTGCTGTTGTTGCTGAATATTAATGTCTTCTCCCCCAGGGAAGGGAACGTGAGAATCCTTCCCAAGATTGGTGCCCCTCAGAAACCTGACAACCAGTCCAGCCCTACCAGCCTGAAGTTTATTAGCCACTCCTGAGTCCTGAGTCGCTTTGCTCCCTATTTCCTGTTACTCCAAGGAGGTTCTCCTATCCAGGCTGCCGATGCAGCTGTTCTGAACTTTTGAAATAAGGAACTGGGGACTAGTAGTAACCAACATCAGCCTTGGCTCCTGGCTTCTTCTAGAGAAGAGCATGACCTGGCTTTGAAAATCAGCCTTCTCCAACCAGATGCATTGTACTACAATTCCCATCATCCCATGCTAGCATGGCCCCAACCTGGTGCCCCCTAGATGCGTTGGGAGTTGGGACTACAACTTCCATCACCACGGTCAGCAAGCCTGTCCGTATGTTGGCTGGGGATGATGGGGGTTGTAGTCCAACATGTCTGGTGGGTGCCAGGTTGGGGAAGGCCAACTTAGATTTTAAGCTAAAGAGCTCTGCTTGCAAATAGCTTAACTCGGGAACTCCTCTGTGCAGCTGTGCCCCCCCCCCCCCGCCACTCTAAGAGGCTGGTAAATTGATGAAATAAGAGTCCAAGATGAAGGCTGCAATCCTATATCCACTTATTGGGGAAAAGCTGCATTGAACACAGTGGGACTGAGACTTCTGAGTAAACATGTATAGGCTTGCACTGCTAGTGACTATTAGCCCCAAATCATATGAAATCATGAGGATCTGTGCTAGATTAAAAAAAAAATTAAAAAAAAAATCAGGGATCAGGTCTACGACTGTTGTTCAGCATTTCAGAATGAAACTGCTGATTTGGGGGGGATCCTTTCTTAATCCACTACAGTTCTCTTTCACTTTGGCTTTTATATACTTTCCGGGCAGACAAAGAGGCACCCTCTGCCTATGGAGCTGAATTGTGAGGCAACATGGCCAGCCAGCTAAAGAATGCCCTTTTGTGATGCGTCCATTAACACAGGAGCATCCAGTCAGTGGCACAAGGTTGACTTGAGTTAACAGAACAAAGGTTCTCAAATTGACTGAGAAAGGAGCCCTAGGCAGGGCTCAGCTCCTATCCTTCGCCTTTAAACAAAATGCAAGGGGAAACCACCTGCTATAAAAATGTGGTGGTGGTGGTGGTGGTGATGATGATGATGATGATATATGGGAAAGGAAATGTTCTAGTGTTTGAAGGAGAGGGATCAGTAATCCAAGAGTGTGCAGCGTTTCTGCCCCTTGGAGGCTTGGGCCCCCTTCAGACACTGCATTGCATGTTTTTGCAACCACGAGCATTGTGTGCGAGAGCAGAACATCTTTCTGGTTAACACACTGCAGGAAGAATTAGCCTATGTTGAAATTTGGCCCTGACATCAGCGCTGGCGGGGTTGGGGGGGTTAACAGTTTTCACGTGAGAAGAATAGCCGAAGGAATGGTGAGCCTAATTTTTTTTTGTTTACTTGAACTACATAATTTTGACTCTGATATCTTGGGGTCCAAAATGGATTCCAGAGTTAAGTCATGCTGAAGTATGAACTAGATTTCTTCGCATGGAGGGCTTCTCCAATATTGCTCTATTTTGCTTAGCTCATGGATAGGCAACCTGCTACCCTCCTGATGCTTTCGAGTATAATTCCCATACACTGGCCATTGGCCACGCCTGCTGGGGCTTATGGGAGTGGTAATCTAAAACATCTGGAGAGCACCAGGTTGCTAACCCCCTGGCTTATCTCATGGGGCCTGGACATTTAGATTCATAGATTTCATAGATCATAAAGTTGGAAGGGGGCTACAAGGCCATCGAGTCCAACCCCCTGCTCTAATGCAGGAAACTAGAGGAGGGGTCTCCCATCCAAGTAATAACCAGGCCTGACCCTCCTTAGCTTTCCACACTCAGACAAGCTGAGCCAGCATGAGCCACAGGCCTGTATTCTTTACCAGCAGTGCTCTTTGAGGGGCAACCACACTGTGTTAACCTAGTAAATGTCAGAATCCTATTATTGCTTGGCTAGTTAAGAACCAATCAACTTCTTTCTCCAGCACTGCTTTGTCAGTTCTTACTGGGGCCATTATGTGCCTAATTTGAAGGGTCATGGATGAGACCACTTCATCTGATCCAGCTACCAATTCTACATCCCTGCATTTATCCGTCTCCAATTATTCATGTAGCTCTGCTCTTCTTTTTTCTATTAAGTTTTTATTCTGCCCTTTCCCCAAGGAGCTCAGGGTGGCTCTGTGAACTGTTGTAGTGGCTAAGAAACTGAGCTAAGAATCAGGGAGTCCCTGGTTCAAATCTCCCCTCTAACCTGAACTGAGTACGGTAGGTGGTCTTAGGCAAGCCACACTTCCTTAGCCCCATTTCCCTCACCTGCAATACGGGGAATAATTAATTAATTAATTAATTAATGCATGCATTCATTCATTCATTTCATTTCTTCATTGCCCAATAGCCAAAGCTCTCTGGGCAGTTCAGACAAAATAATACAAAATACAAATGCGATAAAAACAGCATAAAAGTTCAATACAACATTTAAAACAGAAATTAAAACCGTTTGAACAATTAAAACAATAAACTAGACCTGTGAAGAGAAAAAAAACAAAACACGCTGACATAAGCCCCCCATATGCCATTAAAAGCCATTAAATATCTTGGCATAGAAGGCAGTCTTAACCTGGCACTGAAAGGATAACAGAGTTGGCGCTTGGCAGGCCTCAGCAGGGAGAGCGTACCATAATTGAGGGGCACCACTGAGAAGGCCCTCTTCTTGCCACCATCCTAGCCTCCCTCGGAGGAAGGCCCTAGATGTAAGGATTGCAACTAGATAATGTAATGCATGTGAAGGGATTACAATATTAAGTATTTTTTTATCCCATTTTAACCTTGCTATGTTGTTAAGGAGGCTAGGTTGAGAAAGAGCAACTGGCCTCAGGTCACCTTAATGGCTGAGCCAGAATTTGAACCCAGCTCCTCAGTGGCTTCCTCTGCCTGTATCTCAATCCTGAGGCTGCCTGCCCAGATTCAAATTCTGCAATAAAATAATACATTCAGATTGAGCCCTCTTGTACAAAACATATGAATTTACAAATGGTCTTTGTGAAAGTTGGGGTCATTTATCTTTTCTTTTTTTTTTAAAAAAAGATCTTCTCTGATGTTGGAAAACGTCTCTCTTGAAACGGGCCAGTAATTGGGGTTTGACTGAAGTACAATCCTGGGTAGTAGTTGATACCTTTTCTCATTTGATGTGAAAACGGTGTAGGTGTTTGAAGCACTTGGTTCTTAGATGAGAAAGCAAAGCTGTGGCTGGAGACAAAGTATAGCTTCCTGCCACGCCCGCCCCCCCCCCCACATAACGACAGTGATTTGAGAGAGGCATCATTGCCTGTGACTATACGTGCATCCCTGTTTCTTCTAAACATATTTTCGGGAGGTGGTGGTGGGCGGGTTATAGTGCTTAAAAAGATCTCTTGGACTAGAGATGACTTTGGGGCAAAGTGTGGCAGAAATGGGAGTTGTAGTCCAACAGATCTAGAGGGTGCCAGGTTGGGGGAGGCCGTGTGCATCCCAGGGAAGCCTACCAACGTCAACTCTTTTAAGCTATTTTCTGGCTACAGCCGATGTGTGACGGCTGTAGCCAGAAAGAGAGCGAACAATAAAAAAAGATGTACAGGCTTGCTTTTAAAACAAAAATTAAGAAAAACTTTGCATATCTAATAATTTGGTGCCTCTTGTTTCAAACCTTTGGCATGATCCTGACAAGAGATGCCCAAGCCAGTGAGACCGGACGGTTACACGGGGACCGTGCAAGAAGCTGTATAATACAGTCCTTCAAAATCCTCTGCCTTGCATGTGAAGTAACCTGCATTCCAGAACTTGAACCACCTCATTCTCACTTGGAGGCATTTCGTTGCTCAGCTGCATCAATTGGAATGAAGATGTACAGCTTCTGCAGTCGAAAGAGAGGTCTGGCTGTCAGGCCAGGCTGTTTTCTTTTCCTGCAGCAAGAATGCTGGGATTGTGCACAGGGAGAAGATCATTCAACTACGTAAGGCCCATTGGGGGGCCGTGCGGGTTGTCAACAGAGGGACTGGTGTTTCCTTAGAAAGGGGACACACTTTAGAAGCACAGATTAAGGTCACTGTGAAGTGTTGCAGCAAAGGCCACTGTAATTAAGCAAGGATAGCACTGAAGTGGTTTCCAGGGGAGTTTTAGCTTCTCGGGGCTTTGCCCCTTGTTCCCTAGGGAAGTTGCCAAAGCAAGGATCTTGCCAAGCTTCAGCAAGTGGAACAACGAGCAAGTTGCTTCCTGTAAGGGTTGGCACAATATGGCCCGGCTGCTGCACTGTGATTTGTTAAGATGGCACTCTTAACATGGTCCTTTTTTTAAAGTTTGGAAAAAGAAAAGAAAAGAAAAGAATATTTGGCAGTTCGAAGTACCCCCAAATAACGCAGAATTAATTTCTGGAATTAAGTGCCAGAAGACGTGGTGGCGGCCACAAGTTTTGTTAGTTAAAAACAGCAACAACAACAAACAAAGGTTAGGAAGCTGCCTCCTACCTGATCCTTTTAACAGAACTGGAGATGCTATGGGATCTGGGACCTTCTGCATGCAACGCAGGTATCTCCCCATGGAGGATGGGTCAATTGACAGCTCTTAGCTGTGATAGTTCAGTGTTTGCTGGTTGTAGGATTCTTCTCAAGATTCTGGAGTAAGCGGATCTGAGATTCTGCTACGCATTATTGGTCCATTGCATAAAAAAAGTTGTAGCCATGTATAAGCCAGGCTCTGAGGCCTCATCCAGACATGCAGCAGAATGAGGGGCGTGCACCACTTCAGACTGCGTGTAGTGGTTGCCATTTCGGATGCTTCCCCGTGCAGAAGTTTTCTTGCATGTAGAAAACTTACATGTCAGCGAGCGAAGTTATAGCCAGGCCCTCTCCCTTGCTGTGCTAGTTTTCAGCTTGCAGGGGGTTTATGTTGGGCAGGGATGGGGAACGCGTGGCCCGGATATTGCTGGACTGCAACTCCCATCAGCCAGCCCTCACTTTTGGTTAGGCCAGTCAGGGCTGATGGGAGATGTATGTAACATCAGGAGGGCCATATGAACATTTAAAAAAGAAGATTCCCCAGCTGCCATCTGAAGTGATGTTGAGTCCATCGATTCTGCCACCTCATTCTGCTGCATGTGTCAACCAAGGGGGATGCTAGAGCCACTTTTCTCTGTGCCTCTTCAGCCGAGCTTCTCTCTCCTTGAGAGGTGAGTTGTCCCTGAGGGTGACTCGGGTGAGGAGCAGGGGCGATCAGTGGCGAAGAGGAGATCAGCAGAGATAAATAACATTGAAGGCAACTCCGCTGCTGTGGCACACTGGTTCTCTGGAGTAGGTAGGACCACATTCTGAGACCGTGCCAGCTCCAGGTTTTTGAGGGCCCTTGGGCAAAACACCTTCATGTCATGGGTTCCCTCCCTCACTGAGCCTACCTTCTCACCACCATGGTCACCAGCCGCTCTTGCTCCTCCTGCTCTTTCCCATCATGGCTACCACTTGCTTGCCTGCCACCACCATCCTCCTCACCACCACCATCGTCTGAGCCGGAGCGAGAGGCAGGCGAGGAAGAGGAGGAGCGACTCCAGGGTGCTCTCATCAGGGGGGGGGCTGTCTGTGCCTGACTATGCCCACCCTTGACACCAGCTCCGTTCTGAGACAACCTTCTTCCATGGGGACCTGGTGGCTAACGGGAACCTTATTTTCCACAATGTATGGTTGTCACAGCACTCTCTGTTACATATGGTAGACCTGTTTTATTGTGTGGTGGGGGGTGGGGGTGGGGTGGAGGCATGGAAACCCAACTCCCAACCCAAGATATTCTGTGGATTTTTAGAAAGTTGTTTCGATGTAGAGCAAACGTTACAAGAAAGTGGTCTATCTAGCAGCCCAATTTGGAGAGCGAAAAATGATACGGTCTACCGTATTAGGAGGGGCTTAATTGGTGTCAGGAGGAGACTGCCCAACTTTCTTTCCCGTGCCATAGCTTAATAATGGAACATGAATAGAAGTGAGTGTGCTTGAGCATGGGTAGTGTACCTTTCCCATATTTATTTATTTTATTTTATTTAAATCCCACCTTTTTTCCTGGAAGGAACCAAAGGTGGTTCACACAGGCCTCCTCCTCCTCCTCCTCCTCCATTTTTTCCTCACAACAACCCTGTGAGGTAGGTTAGGCTGAGAGTCAGTGACTGGCCCAAAGTCACCCAGTGGGCTTCATGGCTGAATGGGGACTAGAACCCGGATCTCCCGAGTCCCAGCCCAACACTCTAACCCAGTGATGGCGAACCTATGGCACGCGTGCCACAGCTGGCACGCAGGGACCTCTCTGTGGGCACTCGAGCCATTGGTTGCCAGATCACGAAAAGACCGTCCCCTTCTGCATTCAGTGTCGGGTTTCCATAGTAACTCCTCTCCACTCATTCCTCGCTGGCCTCCACAGACAGGCACACTCCAACATCTCCACCCCCAGAAGCGGACTGCGCAGGCACCCAGCCCTCCTTCTAACTGAACAGACATCTCAGAAGCACAGCGCGCGCGCGCCCGAATCTTTGTGCGCCCGGTGAGGAGCCGTGCCCTGAGACAGAGCGGGGCGCGATTAGCTAGTGTCCCCTCCTCCTTCCTGCCAAATTTAAGGCACTTTGAAATAAATAAATTGGTTTTGTGTTGCAGTTTGGGCACTCGGGCTCAAAAAGGTTCGCCATCACTGCTCTAACCGCTACGCCACGCTGGCTCTTGGGCTCATCATATGCCCAAGCAACTGCAACCAGTTGCATCTCAGGCATGCCACTGTCTTGCAATGCCTCTTTAGAAATAACTAGTTGAAATTAGGGATAAGATTCAACATATACTAGCTATGTCTAGTAATGGGGTGGGAAGAAGCAACTATCTGGTAGGGTCGATGACATAGCTGGAGAAAATCTTCAAAAACTGTTGTTGTTGGGATCATGCTGATGAGGACAATCTAAAGATTCTTAAAGGGCTCTCTAGGTACAAAGAACACTGAGGGCTCCAAGCCATATGCCTGCGGACAAGTTACTTGCATTTAAGTATGCATTTTAAAATGCTGATACTTTTATATACCACCTTTCAGGACAAGTTACAGTCATGCCTTGGATTGAGAGCATAATTCGTTCCGGAAACGAGCTTGTAATCCAAAACACTCTTATATCAAAATGAAATCCCCCCAAAAAAATTTGTACAGAGATTTTTAATTTAAGCTGTACTACAGTACTTGTATTGCAAGACGTCGCTTGTATATCAAGTAAAAAAAAATTAAATAAATATTTTAAAATTTGCTTGTCTTGCAAAATGCTCTCAAACCAAGTTACTTGCAATCCAAGGTATTACTGTATTGTCTTTCTGCAAAAAAGGAGCCAGGGTGTCTTACAGTAATGTATTTAGTACGAGCTAACGCCAACAGAACGGATGGTAAAAGCCAGCACTGAAAGCACACAGCTACTCTGAAGCTCCAAAATGTAATAAAATAAAATGAAAAATGGGTTAACTGCTTGGAGGAAAAGGAGAACATTTTGATAATGCAGGATCATATTACACCTGTCCTGCAAGGGCTGCACTGCTTGCCAATTTGTTTTCCTGGAACAATTCAAAAGTGGTGATGGCTGTTAAACCCCTAAATGGCTCAGGTCCAGGATACCTTAGCGGTCATCATCTCTCAGACTAGCCTGCCACCTTACGATCTGACGGAGAGGCCCTTCCCTTTGTCCTGACTGTGGTGGGGCCTCAGCTGATAGGGATGATGGACAGGGCCTTCTCTGTGGCTGCACCTAAATTGTGGAACTCTTTGTCCCTGGAGCTCAGTTGGCCTGAAGGCAAAAACCTTCCTTTTGGTTTTCTGGTGAGAGACATTTTGATCTTATGCCTCTGTTTTATCTGCTGCACCTTTCTGTTTTTATTATATTCTATTTTGGGATGAGAGGGTTTTATTGTATTTTATAGTTGGTTCAACTGTTGTTAGCTGCCCTGAATGGTGTGCAAGTTCCAGAAGAGCAGCATACAAATTCTCATATAAATAAAGCTTGCCAAAGGGATGGCTTGGTGGATTTCCGGCAGGAGGCTATTCCACAGCAGTGATGCCACCACCAAAAAGGCCCTGCCCTGATCTGTACTAGACTTTGCCTTTCAAAAGAAAGGAAATTGGAGTACAGGACCAGAAGGCCTCGAAAAGGGCCTCGAAGACACTTCTTTAGGTATACCATCTCAGGCTGTGGAGGGCTTTAAAGAGAACAAGCAGCCACAAAAATGGATCATTGTAGAGGAAAGTATGCAAAGATCATTGTGCTTCCACTGTTTTGAGTAATAAAACCCCAGGCTTGCAGGCCATGTTGGACCCTGCTGGAACCTTACTGAAATTAAGAGTTGATATGGTCTATTAATTTGAAGACTAATGTGTACTTGAATTGAGGTCAGTAGTTTTAGTAGTGCTGGCTGGGCAAGAAAATCACTTTGGACTGAAAGACTGGGAGCTAGGATTTCAGCATGGGAGACTGCAAAGATGCCTCCTTAGCCATGAAACTGGGGCCAGAGTTGCATACAGGCAGTCCCCAGGTTACGGACAAGTTCCATTCTTAAGAATGTCTTTAAGCTGAATTTGTATGTAAGTCGGAACAGCATAGCGTTCTATATGTTAAAATCGGCATTTACACACATTGCGTAAATTACACAAATTGCGTAGTATACTACACTATGTGCTCTACGTAAACGACATAGTGCCGGGGAACCCAGAAGTCCGTTCTTAAGTATGGGTTGTCTGTAAGTCGGACGTTCTTAACTCGGGGACTGCCTGTATTTGTTTCCCCTGACTAGTTTTCTTTAAAATTTAAAAGCAGCCTTAAAGACTGCAGTTGAGAAGGGGCTACACAGCTCTTTCCTTTGTTGCAGTTGGTCTGTGGGGGGGGGGGGGGGGGGGGTTAGGGGTGAGTGTGAGTGCTGAGGGACTGCTTAACCCTTTCCCTCCCTGCTGTTTGGCTGCACAAAGTCACATCCTATATATCTTTTCCCGCATGGGAGCGGAAAGCAGCTTGGGGGACAAATGGAGCTGGCCCTACCATTAGGCAGAGTGAGGCAGCGGACGATTTCAGGTGTCATGAAAAAGCAGCAAATCGTTGCTTATTTAATTTTTTTATTATTGTATTTTTACTGCCAGGCTGGGGGTTTTCTTGTGGGATTTTCTCCCTCGGGTGCCAACATAACTTGACTGGCCTGGGGCATTATGCACTTTGACTTGTGGGGCGGGGAGTGCCACTGCTGCTTCTCAGCTTGCAAAAAAAAAAAAAAACTTGGGACATGCCTGGGGGATCAAATGATGGGCATGGAAAAGGGGAAGGAGTGCCTCCTCCACAGTGCTCTTCCCATCTCAGTTTCAGCATCCAAGGCTGCTTCTCAGTAAAGAAACAAGCTGGTGGAGAAAGAAAGGCACAGCACAGCAGCGTATGATGTATAGTTTGGCACTTATTGGGTGGGTTTTAGCAAGTTGCTATCCCTTAAGATTAAGGGTTGAAGCGTTCCCAACTGTAAAATGGGAAGGGCAGTTACTGACTGGGTTCGGACAGCACAATAACCCACACTCAAGGGTTGAGTATGGGTTGACTGTGTGTTGTCGCTGAACAGTGGCTTGTTGTTGAAATGTGGCTAATTGTGTTATCTGAACCCGGCTGCGCTAACAAGCCATGGCTTGTTAACCGTGAACAACCCATGAAGAGGGCCCATGGTTTGTGGTTGGGTAATGAACTGTGGGTTGTTCACCATGGTTTGTTATTTTGGCTGGGGTCAGACAACATGATGACCCACATTTCAACAACCGCCCACAGTCCAACGGCAACCCACGCTCGGTTATCATGTTGGCTGAACCCAGTCACTGGCTGGGTTCACCCAACACTTTAAACCCACAAAGGTTCTGAAACCTCTGTGGGTTTAAAGTTGCCTGGGGCCCTGAGGAATGATCGGGCACAGCGGGGTTCCCTGGCCATCTCCCCTGCCCTCTTCCCTCATCAGTCCTCCTGCAGGTATCCCAGGGTACACAGCAGAAGCACCAAGCCACCCACCCACCCTGCAAAGCCGTCATTTGCACCAATCCGCCCCCTCCCCCACTGGGGATTCCCTCTGGTTTTGCCACTTCCCAAGGTGCTATTGACTTGGGATAAATGGCAAAACTGAGGGGACAGTTGGGGCTTCCCAGCACCCCCCAAAACCCCCAAGGACCCTGCGTGGAAGGGGGGAATTGAGGGGGTATCCCCCAAACACCCTTTTTTTTTGCAGGATCTTGGGGGCTTTTTTTAGGGGGGACCCTTGTGCCTCTGGGTTATCCACACTTGGAAAAGTAAGGGCAGCCCAGGGGACATGAGCCCCCCCCTCCCAAAACCCAAAGATTCTGCTGCAAAGGGTGCTTTCCACTACCCCCAACCTTAAAAAAAAAAAAAGTTAAAGAAATAGGTAGCAGTGGGCTACAGAGTTGCAATTTGGCACGGACACTGTGTCCATGCAGACAAGTGTCCATTCTGAATTGGAACTCTGTAGCCCTTTGCTAACTATATTTCTTTTATATTAAAAAAAAAAAGTTGGGGGGAGTGGAAAGCACCCTTTGCTAGGCCCTTGGCAAGAGTGGCAGCAATGGTACCATCAGAGGCAATGTTAAGGGGTGGCCCACTAGGGCTGGGACCCCGAATCTTTCATTTGGAGCCCCGAATCTCTGGGAGGCCATCTGCCCCACCACCCTGCTGTCCATGGGCACTTGCTGAAATAAAGGTCCAGGGCCCTGATGATCTCTGTTGCCTCTGATCCCCCTGGACGAGCTGGCTTTTTGCCCACATGTGCTTCACCTCCTGCTGCCCCCCCTCCTTTGAATCTTTCTGCCCGAGGGATGCTGGGAATTGTAGTCTAGCACATCCGGAGGGCCCCAGGTTGGGAAAGGCTGCTCTAGAGCACATGCAAATTAGCATATGCAGATTTGTGCATTTTTTCTGTCCTGTGAGCCTGAGCCCCAGATCTTTTCGGTACCTAGAACTGCCCCTGGGAACCACCAGGTGGGAAATTGATGGGAGAATTCAGGGCACCTGGGCAGGGGTTCAGATAGGGCTTGGGCAGGTGGGTGCAGGTTTTGCACCCCTGATGTGAACTAGTATCTTAAGCTTCCACTTAAAGGATTATTCCTAGTGAAAGTAATTGAGTAGAGGCAAATTTTTGGGCTGGGAGAGGAAAGTACAGGACCCGCTAGTGAAAAACTCATGTGTTTTTCACCCCTCATAGCCCTGTAAAGATTATCCAGGGGGGCTAGCATGAAAAGTAAGCTGAGCCCCTCCATCTTCTGTAATTTGAGCACTGAACATCACTCTGATGTTCTGCTTTCTTTCCATGCTGGTTCCCACCAAATGTGAATTTCCATCCTGCCTACCATTAAATGAAAGACTCTGAGCGCTCTTCATTCTTCTAGCTGCTCTTTCCTTTTGCTCCTTGTCCTAATCCCTCCCCCCCCCCCCTGTGAGCCCTTCTGGCTCTGCTCAAGGCATCTTTTGCCACAAGTCCCTGATACTTCTGAGGACAGAGACGCACAGAAATAAGGAAAGATTCTCACCTGAGCGCAAGACTTGGCAAACCGGAGTGCAAGCAACAGCAGCAGCTGCGGTGAGCTCAGATGCAGAAAGAGCATCCTGCAGGGACAAGCAGAGGAGGAGAAAGCCCAGGTCTTGTATTCATTTCCAGAGCAAGCCCCCATCCCATCCCATCCCAGCCAACACAAAAGCGGGGCTAGGATTTCACAGCAAGCCATAGAAAAGCTAATGAGCTTCTGGAAGAGAGAGAGAGAGAGAGCAAGGAAGGAAAGCTCCTGCAAAAGTGTAGTAGGTGAGAACTGGCTGGCTCTTTGAGTGGCGGTCTGGGAAGCAAAGCAGGGCGGGTGGCTGCGGAGGAAATGTCAGCCTGCCGGTAGGAACCTTGGAAGGGAGTGAATGGTTCAGCATTGCTTCTTTTAGCTGGAGATCTAGCTGAGGTCCTGGGGCTTTGGACGTTGCCTCTGAGATGCGAGTGAAGATGTGGAGGAGCAGGGAGTCGGTGGCTTGTGGGTGGATGGAGACGTAGCAGAAGGGGACCACCGTGGGCACTTCAGGACCACAGAGAGACATGGATGGACTTTCCCTGCAAGGAGGAGGAGGAGGAGGAGGAGATGGTGCATCAGTTATGACCAACGATACCCTCCTTAGGGAAGGCCGAGTAGAGGAGGAGGGCGACTCCGAGTTGTCTGCGCGAGTGGTGATGGCCGCTTTGCTGCTCCTCCTCATCCTCTCCACTCTGCTGGGCAACACCCTTGTGTGCATGGCGGTGGTCAAGTTCAGGCACCTGCGCTCGAAGGTCACCAACTTCTTCGTCATCTCCCTGGCGGTTTCAGACCTCTTTGTGGCGGTGCTGGTGATGCCCTGGAAGGCGGTCACGGAAGTGGCTGGCTTCTGGCCCTTCGGCGGCTTCTGCGACGTCTGGGTGGCCTTTGACATCATGTGCTCCACGGCTTCGATCCTCAACCTGTGCATCATCAGCATGGACCGCTACTGGGCCATCTCCAGCCCCTTCCGCTATGAGCGGAAGATGACCCAGCGGGTGGCTTTTGTCATGATTGGGGTGGCCTGGATGCTCTCTGTCTTGATCTCGTTCATACCTGTCCAGCTGAGGTGGCACAAGGCTGACGAGCTCCTGTCTGCCTATGGGGCAGACTCCAATGTCACCTGGATCCCAGAGGAAAACTGTGACTCCAGCCTCAATAGGACCTATGCCATTTCCTCCTCCCTCATCAGCTTCTACATTCCTGTCGCCATCATGATTGTGACGTACACCCGGATCTTCCGCATTGCTCAGCGACAGATACGGAGGATCTCCTCTCTTGAGAGGGCTGTGGAACATGCCCAGAGCTGCCAAAGCAACAGCGTGCCCCCACTGAGGTCTCCTTGAAGAACTCCTTCAGAAAAGAGACCAAGGTCCTCAAGACCCTTTCCATCATAATGGGGGTCTTTGTCTTCTGCTGGCTTCCTTTTTTTGTGCTCAACTGCATTGTACCCTTCTGTGACCACAACCTGCATGAGTTTGGGGAACTGCCCTGTGTCAGTGACACAGTTTTCGACGTCTTTGTCTGGTTTGGCTGGGCAAACTCCTCCCTCAACCCCATCATCTACTGCCTTCAACGCTGACTTCCGGAGGGCCTTTGCGACCCTCCTGGGCTGTGCCCGCATCTGCCCCAACAACGCCGTGGAGACGGTGAACTTCAGCAACGAGCTGGTTTCATACCATCACTGATACCACCTGCCAGAAGGACTTGGGGACCTTGAGCTACCCGCACCTTCTGCCCCATGCCCCCTCCCTCCAAGGAGAGGAGGACCACGGCCTCACGTTCGACAAAGTCTCTCAAACCTCTCACGAGAACGCGGAGGCTGTTTTGTCAGCCATAGTGCATATGGAGTATGAGACTGATATATCGCTTGAGAAGATCGCTCCCTTTGCCTCTTAGGTACTGGACTGAAAAAGGACCACGGAGACGGAGGGCCATGCAGAGCAGAAGGGGGAACAACGAGGGGGCATCTCCCCTGCATTGAGTCAAAATTCTGTGGAGTGCATGGAAAGGAGAAGGATGGGTGGAAAGGAAACTTTTTTGGGGGAAAAAGACCGGCCCTTTGACTGGAAAAGAGTTTGTATGTATCATATGAATAAGTATGCAGATGATAATCTGAGTCATATATGTATACACCCCCCCCCAAAGGAAGAGAACAAGCTATAGCATCCTTCCCCAAGATGGTGCCCTTCAGATATTTTGGACTTCAACTCCCATCAGCCCTTCAACATGGCTAATGGCCAGGAATTCTAGGAGTTGTGGTCCAAAACGTCAGGAGGGCACCGGATCGAGGAAGGCTGGACTCTAGAATCTTTCCTTTCTGGTGTGCGGGGTTGAATGCAGCACGAGGTGCTAGTAAAGTGAGTGTCGATGTCATTTGCATGACTTGATGTTATATCCAGTTCTTTTCAGACGAAGAAGTTACACTCAGGGGGTGGCAAGGTCAACTTGGGCAGTCAGTTACAGGCACGGGGAGGTTAGGCAAGCTGCAGAGCCCTGGCCCCATTAGGGGTATTCTAAGTCCCCTTCCTTGAATTTACCCCTTAATATACATTTTTTTAGAAGAAACGCATGTCCCTTGCATCTTACAGAGTTAGCAGGAAAAACACGCTAGCAGTGTTCTTTCAAATCAGTCTGTAAGAAATAAACCCTCTCTCAACTTCCTGAATTTTGGCCAATCGGTGCAAAGGCACTGGGATGATTGGCCACAGGGCCGGTGCTACCATTAGGCCAACTAGGCGGCTGCCTAGGGCGCAGGGCTAAAGGGGGCGCCAGGAGCATAGGGCTGGAGGGAGGGAGTGCTCAAGTGGGAAGGGGGGGCGCTAAATATCTGATCTTGCCTAGGGCACCAAACTGCCTTGCACCGGCCCTGATTGGCCAGCACTTGGCACTGTGACAATTTTATTTGATTGTCACATATTTTTTAAATATCCACTTCAATGTATCAGACCACTTTAGGTTTTCCCTGTTTCTCGTTGACTTATGATACCCCAACTGCAAAACTTTTAGCTACAAGCCTCTCAAACAGGGATCAAAGGAAGAACATTGGAGCATGACTTCTCTTTAAGTAGTTGTTCAAGTGAGACCTGCAACAAAATGTTGAAGTAGTTCTGAATTGGAATGCTCCTGATCGGGGTTCCTCAAGCAGCCCATTCTGTTCCATTGACTGGGTTTGCACAACATGACAAACCCATCGTGGGTAACTAGCATCATGGTGGGTTGTCGTGTCATCCAAACTTAGACTGCTTCCTGCAGGGTGGCTTATTTTGGGGCAACAAACCACCCTGACAACCCATGGCTTGTTCAAGGGGTGGTTCGACCCACAATGCATTATCATATCATCTGATCACAGGCCTGTGGCTTACGCTGGCTCAGCTTGTTTGAGCATGGAAAGCTAAGCAGGGTCAGGCCTGGTTATTACTTGGATGGCAGACCCCTCCTCTAGTTTCCTGCATTGAGCAGGGGGTTGGACTCGATGGCCTTGCAGGCTCCTTCCAACTCTATGGAAATCTATGAACCTGGCAGAGGAATTTCATCATGGGTTGTGGGGGTTGGCTAGCCAGCTACTCAACAAGAGCAGCAACCCCCCCTGCCTCTCTTCATGATCTTGCCCGTGCCACCGCCAGTGACTGACTCCTCCACCGATGCCCAAGTGGCACTTTGGAGCGGCCGTCACTGGTTCACCACCCTCTGGGAAGTGTTGAAATGCACAGTGAGCACTGTCAATTCAACACTTAAAAGCCAGAGGATCACATCGACAAGGGGGTGATATTGTCGCCACCCCCTTTTGGTGCACCACCTACTTTTGCCACTTTTCCTGTTTCACTTTTCAATTCACAGCTAAGGCAATTTACAGCTGGCAACTGTGCGCAAATTAGCCGATATGCACTCTCATCTTGCCAATCTATTACCTACTCCACTTCCCTTTGGAAGCTGAAACTTATAAGGCCATTCACAAGGCAAGGCTACACATATCGGACAGCCGTAAGTGCACACTTGTGCAAGGGCGGCAATACTAATAATTTAAAAATGACGAACCCAGTTGTGCAATTTTCTGAGACCAAAATAATCATCATCATTTTTAAAAAGACCCCAATTGTGCTTTTTTGACGCTCCTAATTTTTTTTTAAAAAAATGTCAGCGAGCAAATGGAGTGGGGAGGAAGAGACCAGGCCACGGAGGACACTGGGATACTGGCTGGAGGACCAAGGGGGAGGGAGGGGGGAAACAAGGCATGGTGTGCCTGATCATCTGTCGGGCGCACCATGCTGCGTAGCTTATTCGCAGGGTGGCTTAGCGTGTCCTGCGAACGTGCCCATTCCATTCCACTCCACCACCGTTTTTCTTTTCCAATCGACACATGACATTCCATGGCTATTGAGCATGCTCAGTCCTCATTGGGCTCTTTTGAGTTTCTGGGTTCTTCTTCTTCTTCTTCTTCTTCTTCTTCTTCTTCTTCTTCTTCTTCTTCTTCTTCTTCTTCTTCTTCTTCTTCTTCTTCTTCTTCTTCTTTTAACACCCTAGGTCAGTGTTCTCCAGCCTTGGGTCCCCAGATGTTTTTGGCCTACAACTCCCAGCTATGCTGGCTGGGGCATGCTGGGAGTTGTAGGCCAAAAACATCTGGGGACCCAAGGTTGGAGAACACTGCCTTAGGGTCTTTTAAAAAAGATTTTTATACTTCTGAAAATCTCCCCCCCCCCCCTTCACCCAAGCCTGCTGATACCTCCCTCTTAATTCTCTTTGGCTCCAACCTTGTCAGCACTAAACCACCTAAGTTTGCTATTAGAAGGAACGATTTTATGCAATAGAGCAGGGCTCTCCAACCTTGGGTCCCCAGATCTTGCTGGCCTACAGCTCCCAGCATACCCAGCCAAAAAAAGTGTTCCTAATCCAAGGTTTATGCCAAGATGGGGTGACTAGTCCAGTCAGGGAGAGAAAGGAAAATAGGACACTTAACGTTTCTAATGTAACGAGAGCCAGTGTGGCGCAGTGGTAAGAGTGTTGGGCTGGGACTTGGGAGATTCTGGGTTCTAGTCTCCACTTGGTCATGAAGCTCATTGGGTGACTTTGGGCCAGTCACTGACTCTCAGCCTAACCCACATTACAGGGTTGTTCGGAGGATTATGTAAGCTGTGTTGGGTTCCATGCAGGAAACAGGATGGGCTATAAATACAATAAATAAATACAGTAAATAAATAAATAAATAAATAAAGGGACACTTTTAATCATACTTTATATAATGGAAATGTAGGTGACAGTGGAAATGGAAGCCATGGCTTACAGCTAAAGCATCCCTGACCACAAGAAGTTCCTTACAACTCCTAGTTAGGAAATTCCACAATGTTCACACTTACTTGCAACGCTGAACGGCTCCTATACTTAGGAGGGTGTTCTGAAGTTTTAACGTTATCATATATATTTTTTTGTATAATCTACGTTTTCATGTAGATCATGCTCAAAGCAGTTTATCTATTTATTTTTAAATGGCAAAGTAGCTACAATAAGACCAATAGGACCAAAGGAAGTATAGATAAGACAAAGGGCCCTTTCAGATGTAAGAGTCCTGGCTTCCCAGGAATGAGCATTGGGGGGCCCTTCACTCTTCTCCTCCCCAAGTCCTGTACTTGCTTTGGCACTGTGATCCTGGTGAAATTTAAACCACTGCCCTATCATTATAACTGCAATGGGCTACTCTGGTTTAAGCTTGACTTACTAACCAGGATCAGTCCTGATGCTCATTCCCAGCTTAATAAGCTATATGGCTTATTAAGCAGGAATGTTGCATCTGAATTAATCACCATAAATCTACTGTTTTGCAAAAGGAATTTCTTCTGTCGTCCCCCCCGCCCCCCAATCTGAGAGACAACTGCTTTCTATCTTCATTTGGCTTTATTAAATATTTGAAAATAGTCATATTTCCTACCCCCCACGCTTCTATGAACTTTTCTCCTGAAATATTCTTTTTCAGCAAAAAAAAAAAAGAAAAAAAAAAAGCCCTTATTTGTTACATGGTCTCCAGATACCCTTCCCCCCTCCCCAGGTATTTTTCTTGTTATTTGTTATAGGCATATTTCTCCCTTGCTCCAGGGAACTCAGGATGGCTTATGTGAGCTTTTCATCTTACCCTTACAAAAACCTTGTGAAGTAGATTAGGCTGAAAGTTTAGTCGAAGGTCATCCAGTGAACATCATGGCAGAGTGTGGATTGGAACCCAGATCTCCCTGGGCTAAGTCCAACATTAGCCACTATGTCATACATTTGGCTTCTGAATTTTCTCAGCACACAGTCCATGGTATGTTGTTGTTGTTGTTATTGTTGTGTCGTCGTCGTCGTCGTCCTCCTCCTCCTCCTCCTCCTCCTCATCTCTATTCTGCCCAATAGCCGAAGCTCTCTGGGAGGTTTACAACAATTATAAAACACAATAAAATACAATATAAAATACAAACAATAAAAACATCGAAAAAAATTCACTGGACATTTAAAAACAATTGTCCTACAACTAGCACATCCTATGTGAATGCATTTCTTTTTCCCTGTCTGATAACATGTTCCCTTAAGTGCACATGGTCCAGAACACATGTTTGCAGGTAAGCATGACAGATTTTCATGGATATGTAACATATGTATATTTTTAAGACTTGTAACATGGAGACTCAATAAAGAAGTGTAAGGAGCTGCCGGTGCTGTGTACCAAATCTAAGCACTGATACACGTAATTCAGTATTGTCTACGCCAGGGGTGGGGAACTTGTGCTCCTCCAGATGTTTTGGCCTACAACTCCCATGATCCCTTACCATTGGCTATGCTGGCTAAGACTAATGGGTGTTGCAGTCCAACAGCATCCGGAGGGCACACATTCCTCATTCCAGCTCTATGATTTAAGGCAAGAGTCTTTCCTAGCCCTAATTGGAGATGCCAGGGATTGAACCTGGGACCTGTTGTGTGCAAAACATGTCCTCTACCACTGAGCTTTGGCCTTTTCCCAAAGGCAAGGCCTTCAGCTAAAGTTTCCAAGATGGTTTGGTCCCAGCCCATTGCCTTGGAAATAATTAGTCAGTCAGTAGGAATGTTCTTCCATCCTTTAATATGTCATATGAGCAGTGGTAACGCTTGAAGCACAGTCGCTCATTATGAAAGTCCTCATAGCCACAGCCCCAAGGAGAATAAAAAAAATACAGGCAGCTATGTTGATCTGTATCAGAGGTGGGCAACTTGTGGCCCTCCAGATGTGTTGGCCTACATCTCCCATCTGCCCCAACCAGCATAGCCAATGGTGAGGAATGATTCCCTGCCACCCCTATCCCTCCACACACAGCAGGGCTGTCCCATTTCAATAACAATTGCTTTTAAAGTTGCATTTCCTACTTGTACCTTTTAATTAGTATCTTCTTTGCATATTCTTATCCTGCCTGATGGCTTCTAAGTGGCAGATGAAGGAGAAGATTGGGTGGGAGGGTAGGGCAGCTGTCATAATTTCATTGCAAAATGTGACATGGTTGACTTAAAAAAAAAAAAATAGGAAAGAAAAGAAACCTTCCAATACATGTACTTTGAAAGACACATGCTCAAATGCCAAAGCACAAAATGGCTGATGTGCATTATGTGCCGCTCTCACAATCCGTTCTGCCATTGTGGGGCATCTCCAGTTCCTCAGCATTGCCAATGCACTTCTTTCAGTTTCTTCTTCCGGCAAACTTTAACATAAAGAGAAAAATCAGAAGGTGATAATTACTGAGTAACTGTAATGACTAAATACACCCCAATTACAGTCAAGTCGCTGCTCTGTTGGTGTGGGTGTTTAGGGGGTGGGGTAGGAAGCATTTTGCTGGTGCTCAGTGGGGACTGTCCTGATGTCTCTGCTGCAGCATTGACAGATCTGATCCGTTTAATCACCTCTTAAGAAAGTGAGTCTGCTGTTTTGATTCCCTGCCCTAATCTCTGGAACTCTTATACACGTCTTCCTTGCTTATATGGTACAATCATACCATATAAATTGGAAGGGGCCATGTAGACCAGGGGTGAGAAACCTGTGGCGTTCCAGATGCTTGGACGAAAACAAAACAGAAAGAAGTTTCCGGTGCCAGTGGAAACAGTTTAACGCCCAATGCGTTTTGGCTTACACCTTTGTCGGGGCCTGAATGTTTTTCCAAATATAATAGAAAAGAATTATTCAGCTATCTAGTGAGTATTCCCAATACTCACAAGATAGCCAAATAATTCTTTTCTATCATATTTGGAAAAACCTTTGGCCCCCGACAAAGGTGTAGGTAAACCAAAACGCATTGGGCATTAAACTGTTTCCACTGGCACCTGAGACTTCTTTCTCCTTTGTTTTCATTCATCCATTGGTGCCTTCCCCTCCTCTTCTTCTGTCCTTCCAGATGTTTGGGCCTATAACTCCCATCAGCCCTGGCCAGCATAGTCAGCTGTGAGGGGTCATGGGAGTTGTAGGCAAGCACATCTGGAGGGCCACAAACTGCCCGTCCCTGGTGTAGGTCATGTAGTCCAGCCTTTCCCTCACTTGGTGCCTTCCAGACGTTTTAGACTACAACCTCCATCATCCCTGAACATTGGCCATGCTGGCTAGGGCTGGTGGGAGTTGTAGCCCAACCCATCCAGAGGCCAACAGGTTGGGGAAAGCTGGTGTAGTCCATCCACACATGCTCACTGCAGGAAATCCAGACCGTGGTGCAGCTCAGTAATTTTAGACCCTGGACTTCATGGTCTTACGGGGAGGGGGTGCTTTACACAGATATGTGTGTAATTTCTGTTGTGAAGCACAGAGCATTAACATCTCTCTCCTCCACTGCCATTTCATGCTTTACAACTACTTCTATGTTCCTGATATGTTAGCGCACCAAGCACACAAAAAACAGTTTGTCAAAGTGGCAATCCCTGGCATGTCCATGCCAGTCCAGGTGCTGATACCGGGCCTGTTTGCTGCAGCCCCCATCACCTGGCACTCTCCGGATGGTCATTTGGAGGGGGGTGTGTGCTGGCTGTGGCTCAAAGAGCCCTGGACTTTGGCTCAAAGAGCTACGCCCTAGCTGCATCACTAAATCCAGAGCTAGAACATCCCCAAAAGATGGCTGCCCAGCCACTGCTGGAAGACCTCCAGGAAGCAGCATCCCCCCCCACCCCCGTTAACTGCTCTTCCTGTTAAGAAACTTCTCCTGATGTACAACCGAAATCTACCTTCCTTCCACCCATTAGAGCTATTCCTGCCTACTGGGGCAGTAGTCATCTTTGTCAGGTATTTGGAAGTAGGGCCAGTGTCAAGGGTTGGCAAGTTTGGGCACCTGCCGAGGGCCCACACACCCCAGCTGGGGTCCACTGGCAAGAGCCCCCTGGAGTTGCTTCTCCTCTGCACCGTTGCAACCTGCTTGTTCACATGCCTCTCGCTCTGGCCCAGAGAACATGGGTGCTGAGAAGAAGGCGCTGCGGATGCCACGGCCGGCTTGCTCCCTGTCAAGCAGTGCCATGGTAGCGACGACGAGGAAGAGGGTGGAAGCAGCGGAGGGCGGTGACTCCTGTGTCAGTGGGGCTCCTTATCCATTGCTTCTTTTATTCGGGGCTTTATAGGAGCTGTCCAGTGGTGCTCCACGGTGGTGAACCTATTCTGGGGGGGGGGTTCAGCACCATGGATAGCACCTATAAAGCTCAGAATAAAATCTGCAATGGATAAGGAGCCCCACGGACACAGGAGTCACCGGCCTCCCCGGATGAGAAGCAATGGCGGTGAAAAGGTAGACTCACTGAGGGAAGGGGGGCCATGGAGGGTGTCTTGCCCAAGGGACCCCCAAAACCTGAGGCCGGCACTGTTTGGAAGAGTGTTGTGGAGTGATCTCAGAGTTCTGGTCCCTCACAGTTCCTAGTCCGTTGCTGAGCGAACCTAATAAAAGAAGGGACTTCCAGGTTGGAGGTCTTCACACCCTTAACTCCTGCCTAAGAGTATGGTGCAGTGTGTGTCTTGCCTTTAACATTACAAGTGCTCGGTGCTGGCTCCAGGATTGTGGAGGTCTTTGGCACCCTCTGCGGGGCCCCAAACCTGGAAGAGGTGGGACATGCCAACGGAGAATTCTCTTAGGTTGCATCCGATCTTCTAGGATATTTTGCTCCCTGAGAGCCAGTGTGGCGTAGCGGTGAGAGTGTTGGACTGGGGACTCGGGAGATCTGGGTTCTAGTCCCCCGCTCGGCCATGAAACCCACTGGGTGACTTTGGGCCAGTCACTGACTCTCAGCCCAACCTACCTCACAGGGTTGTTGTGAGGATAAAAATGGAGAGGAAGAGGATTATGTAAGCCGCCTTGGGTTCCTTGCAGGAAAAAAGGTGGGGCATAAATATAATAAATAAATAAATAAATAAATAAATTTTGCCAAGTGGAAATGATAGCACCGTTAAGATGCTGGGCCCCCTACTGGGGCCCCAGACAAATACCCAATCTTGCCACCCTATGGAGCCGGCCCTGCAGCTGCTATCACGTGTCCTCCCCTTTCCCTCAGTCTTCTCCTGGCTAAACATACTCACATGAAGCAGACTACATTTAAAAATGGTAGAAGTGCAAGCTTGGATCCCCCTGTTTCTGAGGCAATATACAGTGGGCGAGAGGGCTATGACACTCATATCCGCTTCTCTAGGCTTCCCAGCAGCATCAGGTGGATCACTCCGGGAGACAAAATGCTGGAACAGGGATGGATGAATTCTGTCAGTTTCTCCTTCAAGTTCTTTCTCTCCCAAATATGGAGAACTTTGCGAATGTTGGTAAATTCTTGTCAGAAACGAACAAAAAAGAAATTCTCACCCATCGGCACCAGCCAATTCAGTAGATATACCGTAACTATTCCCACCATAGAGAAGACCACGTTGTATCTGCCTGCCATATAGCTGTTAAAGATGAGGAACCTGTCAGCAAAAAAGTGGTGACAATCCTAATTAAGCTGCTAACATGTCTGAATGCACAGGGATTCACACCCAGGCAGATTTTTAGGAGGAAAGCTCTCAAAGCCCTACTTAACGAATTCTGTCAGTTTCACTTTCTCCCACATTCAGATTTTTAAATCTCAAGTTCTTTTCAGTCCCGGATATGGAGAACGTTGTGAATTTTGGTAAATTCTTACCAAAACCAAACTGGAATTCTCACCTATCCCTATGCTGGACTAGATGGACCTTTGGTCTTATCCAGCAGGACTCTTCTTATGTATGTGGCAAGCGATGGGTAATGAACTCTTTTGTTACAACAGCTTATTTATTATATTTATACCCCACCTTTTTTCCTTCAAGGAACCCAAGGCGGCTTACATAATCCTCCTCCTCTCCATTTTACCCTCACAACAACCCTGTGAGGTAGGTGAGGCTGAGAGTCAGTGACTGGCCCAAAGTCCCCAGTGAGTTTCATGGCTGAGCGGGGACTAGAACCCGGATCTCCCAAGTCCCAGTCCAACAGCTCTAACCACTATGCCACACTGGCTCTGCAGGGGGGGGGTCACTGATGAACCACCCCAAAAGAGAAAATGCATCACCAAAAAAGAGGACACTAACTTGCATACAATGTGCATGGGCTGATGTGTATCTATAGATGCAGATTTAGAAATAATTATAATTTGAATAGAAATACAGCTCAGCTCACCATAGTGTCTGCCTGGCCAGTCTCCTGCCCAGGTGATAATTGTTGACGGGCAACAATTATGATGCTTCTTTGTCTTTAATAAGGAATTGAACAGGACAGTCTTTTCAAATTGTGGACATCTCCAATTAAAGGATGATCCTCTGGCTGTCCTTCAAGTAGAGGATTTCCAGAGGGTTAGTCTGTGTTAGTGTTAATCTAACACTAGTGTTAATTAATTTAGTCTGTTGCAGCAGAACCAACAAAGAGTCTTGTGGCACCTTAAAGGCAAACACATTCATTCTGGCATAAGCTTTCAGGGACCCTGCCCACTTCGTCAGATGCATGAGGTGTGAGCCTCAAATTGGCAGATTTATACACACACACATGCTGGAGTGGGTGGGAAATGGAGTCAGCTGAGAGAATTGAAATGTAAAAAGACAGTGCCGATTTCAATGGTTGCCATTCACAAATCATTGTTGGGTGATACGATAATGCAGACATCATTGCAATAGTGAGCTGATTAACATATATAGTGTGATTTAAAACAAAACAAAAAAACCTTGTCCTTATTCAAGCCAAAGGAGATAGAGTTGAACTTCTGGATGAATTGTATGTCAGGGACTTTCCATTGATATCTGCCTTTGAAATTCCTTTTGTTTGAGAATGGTCACCCTAAGGTCATTGATGGAGCGTCCTGGAAGGTTGAAATATCCCCCCACGGGTTTGTGAACTCTGTAAAAGAGGACACCCGCCTACCCTTGTCAGAGTGCAAACAGACCCCTTCACTATGGCAATCTCTAGGCCCTCCATAGGCACTGCACTGCTCCAGTGGATGAAGCTATTAGCTGTTAAGTGGAATCTGGCAGGTGGTTTGTAGGGAAGAAACTGTTAAAGCCTTGATTTAAATGGAAATTAGGAGCCTGTCTTGAGAGGAAGAAGGAAGAAGGCCCCTTTTGCACCTGTCAGCTGCAAATGCAGCCTGCCCTGCACAACTGTGAGAGGAAAGAGGCTTGATGGAGAACAAGGGCTTGTACCCTTCCCGACACATCTGTTTTATATTGTATTTTATTGTATTTTTATTGATTGTTGTAAACTGCCCAGAGAGCTTTCAGCTATTGGGCAGTATAGAAATAAAATTAATTAAATAATAATAATAATAATAATAATAATAATAATAATAATAATAATGTAAAAGCCATATTTGCTTGGCACTGTATGTAAAACCTCTTCTCTGTACCTCTAACAGGGGCAATACTAGGTACCAAAATGATCAAAGGACCAAAAAAAAGCACAAATTTGCTATGCTAATTTATATATATGGTAAAATCTCTCTCTCTGTGTGTGTGTCTATAAAGGATCCTGTCTCCTAAGGACACCCCTAACTGTAAAAAAGGACGTAGGAACAGGGGAGAGGGGGGCATTTGATTTCAGGGGGGAAAAACCCTCAGGCAGAAAGATTCAAGGAAGGGGGGCAGCAGAAGGTGAAGCACATTGGGGCAAAAAGCCAGCTAACCCAGGGGGAACAGATGCAACAGAGATACTCAGGGCCCCTGGACCTTTCTTTCAGCAAGTGCCATGGACAGCAGGGTGGTGGGGCAGAGGGCCCCCCAGAGATCTGGGGCTCCAAATAAAAGATTCAGGGCTCCAGCCCTAGTGGGCCACCCCCTAACACCACCTCTGCCCCCAAATACCACATAAGCCTTGTTCAGTCATTTGTAAAATGTGCAGGGTAAACGCATGAGGTGTGTGTGGGGGTCATGCAAGCCCACCCACCTTGTGCATTTCCATCACCCTCTTGTCGAGGGGAAACTTCCCACTGGTGTGGGAATTATATATCGAACAGATGGAAAGCTTTTTAATTTCAGTAGGCTGAAAGCAAAAAGTAAGGTAATTACAACCTCCGTTATGGAACTTCAGTATGCTGATGATAATGTGGTCTTTGCACATTCAGAGGATGATCTCCACACTATCCTAAATGCTTTTGCAGAAGCATACGAAAAACTTGGTCTCTCACTTAACGTAAAACCCCCCAAAGTGCTTTATCAGCAAGTGCTTTATCAGCAAGTGCAAGTTAACCCTTTGGTGATGCCATCTATACAGCTTGGCAGGGCAATACTGGAAGATGTCGATCATTTTCTCTATCTTGGCAGCTATCTTTCTGTTACAGCTAACATTGACACTGAAATCCAACATCGTTTGAGCTCCGCAAGTGCCGCATTTTCTCGAATGAAACGTAGAGTGTTCGAGGATCGGGATATCTGTAAGGAGACCAAAACGCTGGTTTATAAAACCATTGTATTACCAACTTTATTGTATGCCTGCGAAACATGGGCTATCTATAAACATCACTTCCACCTCCTTGAAAGGTTTCATCAACGTTGCCTCCGGAAAATCCTGCAAATTACTTGGGAAGATAGGCGAACAAATGTTAGTGTACTGGAAGAAGCAAAGACTACTAGCGTTGAAAAAATGATCCTTCAACGCCAACTTCAATGGACCGGTCATGTTGTTCAAATGTCTGACTGCTGTCTCCCAAAGCAGTTACTTTATTCCCAACTCAAGGATGGAAAGCGGAATATCGGTGGTCAGTATAAGAGGTTTAAATATGTTCTTAAGGCTAATCTAAAAAAATGCAATATAAACATCGAAAACTGGGAAGCTCTGGCCCATGAACGATCTAACTGGAGGTTGGCCTTTCACAAAGGTTCCATGGACTTTGAAGAAGCCCGAGTGCAAGGTGAAAGGGAGAAATGTGCTAAGCGAAAAGCACATCAAACGAATCCTTTACAGGACCATCTTCCATCTGGTAACCTGTGTCCTCACTGTGGGAAGCTGTGTGGATCTAGAATTGGCCTCCACAGTCACTTACGGACCCATCGCTAGAGTCTACGCAATTTTTTAGAATTTCCTCTTTTTTAGAATTTTCTTTTTGTAATTTTATCCTGGAAGACAATCTTACTCGGTCACGAGTGATCACCTACTACATGTGGAGGGCAATGTTCTGAATAAGAGAGCCTCCTCTATCCATAGGGGGTCTCCACGCAATCTGGAAAGCTGATTTTCCATAGCCTGAATAAAACTTGTGTTGAAATAGTGAAAAACCAAACACATTTTCATACTTGACAGAAACTGTTCTCCAAAGAGCATAGCCACTGGTGTGTGTGTGTGTGTGAGTGAGTGTTTTCGCCTTATGTCCATTTATTTAAATTCAAAAGTTAAGTGGAGGGTGCCTGAATTTATTCCTTGCCTAGGGCGCTATTTGGCCCTGTTTGTGTGTAATTGTCTGAATTAATACGTAGGACTGCTGGTTGCCTCTTGAGCATGTACCTGTTCAGTTTTCAGCTCCGGACTCCTAGTGGGCTTTGTGGAGCGCTTAGTAAATAAGTTCCAAGCTGACATTTCCAATGACATCCGGTTACCAGGAGATAGAGAGGGCTGCCTAAAACTGCTGATACTTCAGACTCTGAACCAGATACTGTTAGAGACACAAAGGTCGGTCTGTGATTCATCCCTGTTGACCTGAGGTGACTTGTAAAGCTGATTCAAGAGGAGGGCCCCTTCCCACTATAAGAAGGACATTGTGGGGTCCAGAGGCTGGGAAAGAGGGAAGGAACTTTGGACCTCTCTGCTCAGGATCAAAATAAAACAGAGACTCAGGGGCTAGGATTCTCATAACCAAATTGGGAGTCAAGCATGCAGATTGAGTCACCTGATGCAAATGTGCATTCATTCATTAAATTTATTATTTAAGGTGGCATACATGATAAAACACACACACACAGTACAAAAAAATACAATTCCATAAAAACAGCCATTACAAATGACACCCACCCACCACAACTCAGAAAAGGCCAGCGAGAAAACATTAGGAAAATTAAGAAAAGTTTTTTTTTAAAGTTAAGAAAAGGCCGATGAGGACAAAGGCTGTTTGTTCCCATTTTGCCTTCACACAACCTGGGATTGTTCTAATGATAGAATTATAGATCCCGACCCCTGTGTACAAGAGCTGGTTTGGCATAAAGGCTACATAGACTGAAAGAATTCCTGGTTCAAGTTTCATCTCTCCATGAACTGGGACAATGGCCTTAGGCAAGCCCCTCTCTCGGCCTCAGACTCCCCATCTGCAATATGGGTCTAATAATACTGTGGGAAGTAGTAGAAAGTTTCTCTGTGCCTAATTACTATGAGTTTCATAGCCTGCTTTTTGTTAGCTACAATCCAAGAAAGGTGACCGCCTCCCCCTCCCTGTAATTTTACAGAAACCACAAAGCTGACCAAGTAGCTGGTCAGATAAAGAGAACTGCTCAAGTTAGCCTTGACCAGATAAGATATGGGCACATCAGTAGACTGTGAGTCAACAAGTGTGAAGACTCCTAATTGTACAAACAGCCCATTGTTTAAAGGACAACCCATTGTCAAAGGGGGTGGGGAAGAGCTGTGCAAATGCACAGGTGTAAAAGCTGTGTACTCCATGTGTTGTATAAAAGTGGGCGCCTGCGTGCGTTCTGGGCCTTCCCTTGTTGTGTCCCAGGGGAGGACATGCTGCAGCCTATTTTTCATTTTTAGCGCATAAAACCTTGACATCAGTCTGGAGGGCAGTTTTATTCCAGAAAGGGACATTCTTATGTACGTGGAGGAATGTTGATTGAAGAAAACCGAGGAACCTTGCTTGCTCCCAGATAATTTTCAGAGTGGGACACTGTGACCCAGTTTGGACATCACAGCAGCAGTTCCTGGGTTGTTTAAGCAAGGAATTGTGGGGATGAACAGAACGCATGAGCTCATTGTTTCCATTTTTAATAAACAATCCAGGAACACCCCTGTTCCTGCGATGTTTCATAATGTGCGAACCCAGAAACCTTGGGTTGTTTATGGGTTAAACAACCCAGAGTTAACCTAACAATTACCCATGGTTTGTTGTTGGGTTAACTCTGGGTTTTTAAACCCATGAGTTTCTGGCTTCATGTGTCATGAAACAACCCAGGAATGGGGCATCACTGGGTTGTTAATTAAATGTGGAGACAACGACAAATGTGGAGACAATGGCTCATGCGCTCCACTCACCTCCACAATTCCTGGGTTAAACAACCCAAGAATTGCTGCTGTGATGTGCAAACTGGCTCACCGGTAACTAACAAAATGGTAAGCGGAATACAATTGGTGGCTCATGCAATTGATAGCCCAAGAAAAAGCACCTTAAATAGCAACTCAGGAAGGACGAGGGGCTTGGCAGGGGTGGGGGGGCGAGCAGGGCAGGGGATGCAGAAGGCCTATTCTCTTGAGACTGGGGAAGGGATGAGAGAGGGCCAATGCAGGCAGAGGGATTCAGAGGGCTTGCTGCCTGGAAACAGCAAGATCTAAGTCATTATCTCTCCTGGATTAGTTCCCAAATTGGAGTCATTAGAGGTTATTCTCATCAGAAGCTGGTGTGGAGTGAGGACAGAGGCGAGGAAATGGCTGCATTACCCAAGGAAAGCTGCTGTCTCCCAGCCTGGCTGAAGGCTGGAACTTGCTGAGGGTCTTGGCCACTTGAAGTCAAGCTCTTGTGAAATCACAGGCCTGTTTTTCTCAATCTGTATGCTAATTCCCAGCAATCAGAATCAGTTCAGGGAGAGGGAAATGGCACAGAGAGATTAACCCTCTGTGGCCAAGAAGGTTCCCTGAGGCAGATCATGGGAGAGGAGGACAAGGCAGAACTTGTAGGGTTGTGGGAGGAAAGAACAACCTCAGTTCTGTTTTGGGATCCTGTGATGGGTGCATAACCCATGGTTTGTTGTTGGGTTATGAACTGTGGGTTGTTCACCATGGTTTGTTATCTTGGCTGGGTTCAGACAACACGATAACCCATGTTTTGCCAGAATAAATAAATTTGTTAGTCTTTATAGTGCCACAAGATTCTTTGTTGTTTTTGCAGCAATAGACTAACATGCCTACCCCTCTAGAAATTGTTACAAAGGAGTGTATGTTGTCTCAATATGTTATTTTTTTAGTCCTATATCCAGAAATCCTCCCTTGTTTCTATGCCAGAGGGTTATCAACTTAAAATGGGAGCACAAAGGGGAATCAGTCTCTGACCAGGTTTGCATGATCACTTTGACCCACAGTGGCTTAAATAAGCCATTGTGGTTTGTGGCATGTGCTGAGTGCCCACAGACATCCATGCAGAAACCCAACCCCTGCTCGTAGGTTGTTGTGTCATCTGAACCTGGTGAGGGTAGGTTGTTGGCATGGTTAACAAACCACCCACATCCTATGGGCTGCTATTAGGGTTGTGTGTGGTTTGTTAACCATGCCAACAACCCAACCTCTCCAGCTTCGGATGACACGACAACCTATGATCAAGGGTAGGGTTACAGAATGGGTGCCCATGGGCACCCAACATGTGCCGCAAACCATGGTGGCTGATCTAAATGACTGTGGGTAAAATGATCATGCAAACCAGTTTTCAATGACTGGGTTCAGACAACATGAGAACCCACACTTAAGGGTTGAGTATGGGTTGTTGTTGAACCCCGTGGGTTATCATGTTGTCTGAACCCAGCTGTGCTAACAAGCCATGGCTTGTTAACCACAAACAACCCATGAAGAGAACCCATGGTTTGTTGCTAGGTTGTGAACTGTGGGTTGTTCACCATGGTTTGCTATCTCAGCTGGGTTCTAACACAATAACCCACTGGTTCAATAACAACCCACACTCAACCCTTGAGTGTGGGTTATCCTGTTGTCTGAGCCCAGCTTGATCTGCAGCACTTAGGAGGATAAGTTTAACATACTGTAATCACTTGCTAATTGGTGAAGACCAAGCTGCCCTTAAAGGAGCAGCAACAGAGGTTGGGTGAAAAATTAGCCCTTGTAGAAAGGAAGGGGGAGGAGGGCAAAGTGATGGAGAAAATGGGATAATTTAGGATACTCTTAAAATAATTGTACAAATGTGTGATGTATTGCTATGCTTCTATTAGAGATTCCATAAAAGGCTGGTTACTCAAACATGCTACCTGCATCTTCTACCCCCCTCATCTGTACTAATCTGTCCCCCACCAACTTTAAGTATTTTGTTCTTGCGGTCTGTTTGATCTACATTCTACATGAAATGATCTTATGCACATCTGCTTAGAGTTTTAAATTCCCATCCCACAGTACCATTGGGCAGTTGAATCATGTGCACCTTTACACATTGGAAGTAAATTCTGCTGAGCTCAGTGGGACTTCTCAGGTAGGTGTGCATATCATTATGGAGCAGTGAGAGAAATGGACTTTTCCCAGTCTTCTCTCTCACTGACTGGGTTGAGACAACATGATAACCCACACTCAAGGGTTGAGTATGGGTTGAGAGTGGGTTGTTGTTGAACTGTGGATTGTTATCAAAACGTTGGTTATTGTGTTGTCTGAACCCAGCCGAGATAACAAACCATGGTGAACAACCCACAATTCACAACCCAACAGCACACCATGGGTTATCTTCATGGGCTGTTCATGGTTAACAAGCCATGGCTTGTTAGCACAGCTGGATTCAGTCAATACGATAACCCATGGTTCAGCAACAACCCACACTCAGCCCATACTCACCCTTGAGTGTGGGTTATCGTGTTGTCTAAGCCTAGTCTCTCTCTCTTTGCAGGCTAGTAATATTTGTAGGTTGCATTAGAGGTTTTTTAGTTAAAAAAAAAAAGATAACTTGGGAGGAGGCATGATTGGGGTTTATCAAATTATGAATGTAGAGAGAGGGAAACTTTTCTCCCCTCTCACCATAGTAGGGAGTCACCCCATGAAATGGATCAGCAGTAAGTTCAGAATGGACTAAAGGAAGCATTTTGCCGCACAGTGTGTGTGTGTGTAAATTCATGGAACTCATTGTCACAAGATGCAGCGATGGCCTCTAAGAAACAACTGAGACAAATTCATTGTGAAAAAGTGTATCAATGGCTCTAAGAGACAGGAACTGAAAGGAGCCTCTACTCCTCTGGAGCAGCCTCCCTCTAAAGTGCTGGAGACAAACAACAGGAATTCACTTCCACAAGATGTAGTGATGGCCACCAATTTGGATGGCTTTAAAAGGAGACACGACAAATTCCTGGAGGAGAAGGCTATCAATGGCTACTAGTCCTGATAGCTGCCTCCAGTGTCACAGGCAGTATGCCTATGTGTACGCCAGTTGCTGGGGATCGTAGGTGGGAAGGTGCTGTTGCACTCATGTCCTGCGTGTGGATTTCCCCTGAGCAGCTGCTTGGCCACTGTGTGGACAGAATGCTGGACTAGGTGGACCTTGGTCTGATCCAGCAGGGCTCTTCTTATGTTCTTAACAGTAGGAAGCAAGAAACAAACAAATGCTTGGCTTGTGTTTTGACCAAGGCATGTGCCCATTGGTGCTGGGGACACGGTGCTGGACTAAACACAGTGCTAGCTCCAGTCTATTGAGGCCCCTTGGGCAAGACACCCTCAGTTTATTTATTCATTTGTGATACTTATATACTGCTGAATATAAAATCCCTTAGTGGTTCACATATAAATATTAAAATGACATTTAAAATACAACAGTGGACCGGTCATGTTGTTCGAATGCCTGACTGCCGTCTCCCAAAGCAGTTACTTTACTCCCAACTCAAGGATGGAAAGCGGAATATCGGTGGTCAATATAAGAGGTTTAAAGATGTTCTTAAGGCTAATCTAAAAAAATGCAATATAAACATCGAAAACTGGGAAGCTCTGGCCCATGAACGATCTAACTGGAGGTTGGCCTTTCACAAAGGTTCCATGGACTTTGAAGAAGCCCGAGTGCAAGGTGAAAGGGAGAAACGTGCTAAGCGAAAAGCACGTCAAATGAATCCTTTACAGGACCATCTTCTATCTGGTAACCTGTGTCCTCACTGTGGGAAGCTGTGTGGATCTAGAATTGGCCTCCACAGTCACTTACGGACCCATCGCTAGAGTCTACACAATCTTCTTTAGAATTTCCTCCTTTTATCCCGGAAGACAATCTTTCTCGGTCACGAGTGATCGCCTGATGATGATTAAAAGCAATTCCAATTTCAGTAGTACCTTGGATTGCAAGTAACTTGGTCTGAGAGCGTTTTGCAAGACAAGCAATTTTTAAAAATAAATTTTGACTTGATAAACAAGCGACATCTTGCAAGACAACTGTAGGGATGTAACTGCTCGCCTCGAGCGGGCGTAGTGGGCCGAAATCGGCCCCGCTCACGCCTGCCAGAGACTCACTTTGATATAAGAGTGTTTTGGATTACAAGCATGGTTCCAGAACGAATTATGCGTGCAATCCAAGGTATTACTGTACAATAATAGTACAGAGCAATACAAGGAGCAGTAAGATGGAGTAGCACAATTGATGTAATTACAAGCCAGGGAAAGCCTGGGTGAACAAGTGCATTTTCAGGAGGCATTTGAAAGATGCCACATTTCCTGCCTCCTGAATTGCACGGGGGAGGATTTTCCAACAGGTGGGTACCACTACCGGGAAGGCCCACCGCCGGGGTATTACATGGCGACATTCTGATCATTTTTGAATGATCAACAAGGCCTCCTCTGACAATCTTAAATATTGGCTGGGATATATAAGGGAAGCTGGTCTCCTAGATATCCTGGTCCCAAGTTGTTTAGGGCTTTGTATGACAATAACATAACCTTGAACGTGGCTTGGTAGTTAATAGGCAGCCAGTGCAGTTCTTTTAACACAGATGTTATGTGAGCATAGCTGGGTGTCCCAGGGAGCACCCCAGCTGCTGCATTCTGCACTAGCTGCAGCTTCTGAACCAGGCTCCAAGGGCAGTCCCACATAGAGCACATTACAGTAGTCTAATCATGAGGTTACCAGTGCTTGGATCACCATGGCTAGGCTATCAATATCCAGGAATGGGTGTAGTTGGCATTCCAACCAAAGTTGGTAATGGGTGCTCTGGGCCACTGAGGTCACCTAGGCCTCCAGTGACAGAGACGGACCCAGGAGCATCCCCCAAACTATGTACCTGCTCCTTCAGAGGGAGTACAACCCCATCCAGAACAGGCAAACAGCCTAATTCCTGGATGTGGGAACTGCCAACCCATAGTGTCTCCATCTTATCAGGATTCAGCTTTAGTTTATCAGCCCTCATCCAAACCATAACTGCATCCAGGCACCAGTTCAGAACGTGCATGGCCTCTCCCAATTCAGATGTCACAGAGAAATAGAGCTGGGTGTCATCAGCATACTGGGGACAACTTGCCCCAAATCACCCGATGACCTGTCCCAATGGCTTCATATCGATATTAAATAACATTGGGGACAAGATGGGCCCTGTGGCACCCCACAGTTCAGCTGCCATGGGGCCGAGGCGCAGTCACCCAATGCTAATCTCTGGAACCAACCCCGCAAGTATGAGTTGAACCACTGCAGAACAGTGCCTCCAACTTCCTACTAATAGAGGAAGTCCAGGAGGATACCATGGTCAACGGTGTCAAAAGCTGCTGAGAGATCAAGAAGAAGTAACATGGTTGCACTTCCCCTGTCCCTCTCCCAAAGAAGGTCATCCATCAGGGCGACCAAGGCCGATTCCGTCCAAAAACTGGGCCTGAATCCAGACTGGAATGGATCCAGATAATCAGTTTCATTCAAAAGCACCTGCAGATGAGGCGCCACCAGGTTTCTGTGCCACAGTGCCCAACCATACCTGTGGCTCAGCTGACTCAGCTTGTCTGAGTGTGGAAAGCTAAGCAGGGTCAGGCCTGGTTATTACTTGGATGGGAGACCCCTCCTCTAGTTTCCTGCATTGAGCAGGGGGTTGGACTCGATGGCCTTGTAGGCCCCTTCCAACTCTATGATCTTTGAATCTATACCTATCCTTGATGTGGGTCCTGATTAAACGGACCTTGTTCTGGTCAGCCAGGGCAGTTCTTAACCACTCTGCTCTAATAGGTTTCCCTCCAGAGCTGCCTTGATTAAGTCAATTGCTTATGGGAAGCAGACATATTGTGTCTGGAATGTGTCAAGGGATCATTGCCCAGTAATAAGCAATGGAACAGGTCCTGGCATATTAAAATGGATTACATGTACCACCACCCCCAGAACTCCCATAATGTTTGGCAGTTTTCCATAACCTGTCAGTTCCTGCCTGCTCACTTTCAGCTCTGATTCTATGGGAATACAGTATAAAGAGCAAGTCCATCTGGTTAGCTTGTGCGCCATCTAGTGTTGATCCTGGTCTGTTCAAAACAGCCCTTGCAAATCCCATGACTTCACTGAGCTGGAGCCGAGTGGAGGCAGCAAGGGAATTTGTCTATGAAGCAGCATCAGATGGAAACAGTGCCTGTTTTATCCGCTTGGAAGCAAGACACTACAATTGCAAGGTGGCAACAGGGGGCAACAGGAGACTCCCATCAGCCCCGGCCAGCATGGACAACGTGGTCAGGAATGAGTCTATATAGCACAGTGGTAGAGCACACACTTTGCAGGCAGGGCCAGGAAAGAATCTTACCTGAAAGCGCGGAGAGCGGCTGCCAGTCAGTGTCGACAATACTGGGCTAGATGGACCAATGGTCTGACTCAGGATAAGGCAGCTTCCTATGTGCCTGATGCTGGGAGTTGTAGTCCAAAACATCTGGAGGGTACCAGGTTCGGGAAGACTTTTCTGGATATGTTAGGCTCCCAAGTCCCATGGTCCTTGGCCAAACTGGCTGGGGCTGATACGAGTTGGCATCCAATTACATCTGGAGAGGCACAGATTGCCCAACCTTGCTCTAGAAACCAATACCTTTACTACCCAGTGCAATCCTATGCATTGAGAGCCAGTGTGGCCTAGTGGTTAGACATAGTCTCCAATTGCCACGAAAACGTCGGGACCTTCACGAAAACCCTTAAGCCATCATGGCCTCTCACTTTGTCACGCAGCAGCGTCCCAAATTCCCAGTTGCAAGCTACTTTAAGCTGCTCTTAAAGGGGGCATGGGCAAAATTGCAGCAAAACTTGCAGTTTTAGCTTAGCTGCAATTTTGCCCATGGCCCCTTTAAGAGCAGCTCTGCTTAGGCTCGAACAGCCACCAGTATGGCCTTCCTTATGGCCTTCAGTAGTACCATAAATGTTCTCTAAGGGTTCTGTAGGAAGTTTTGTTGTTTAAAAACTCCAGTTGAAAGTGGAAGCATAGCACTGAAGAGCAATTGTTTGTTTGGTTACATGACTGTTTGTTTGTAATGAAGACTTTTCACCCATGTTGTATTTATTTATTTAATAATAATGTTTATTTGTATAATAATGTTGTATTTATTGTTAATGTTGTGCACACACACACACAGTTACCGGTAGTTGTATTTATTGATTTGGGGTTTTCTTTTTCCCTCAGGCTTCCCTAAATGCAATACATCAATTCAAAGATTTCTGTGCCTAAAATACTGCAGTTTTGTGTTTCTTCTAATAACTTTTGTACCTGGCCATACCCATGGCCACGCCCTCTTGTTGCCTGTGGCCACACCCTCTTTCTTGATCACACCTTCATGTCGCATAACCATACCTCTTACAAATTCACATGTGTGTCCCTATTTTCCAGGGATGTTGAGTCGAGTCCCGAGTCCTTGGACCCGAGTCTCAAGTCCGAGTCCTTGGTCCAAAATGGTGACTCCCGAGTCCCGAGTCATTCCCAAAGCTGACTCCACGAGTCCCTATTAAAATCAATGGGGTTTTTCCTCAACAAAATAAGGCTACTTCAGATGTGTGGCTTAAATAAATTCTAGGTACAAGTGTGCCTTTTTATTTCAAAACTCTGCCACTGATTTTGACAAGAACAGACCAGGCAGACAAACCCAAAATAACCAGGCAGGCAGAGGAGGCAGGGAACCCCAAAGCAGGCAGGCAGAGGCCTTTGTCTTGGACAATTCAACTGTTGAACTGGTCAAGAAGAGACCAGGCAGGCAGAGGAGGCAGGGAACCCCAAACAGGCAGGCAGAGGCAGCCAAACCCAAAATGTCTGAAAGGTTGCATTTTAGGAAAATGATTTTTAAAAATAGCTTGCTGTACTTCCTGAAACCTATCCATGTTGCATTTGAGGAACATGATTTTTTCTAAATGTTTGCCCCCCCATTCTGGAACGGTGAGGTCTCATCACAATTTCACCCTCACTCTTCGCCGGCGATCGCACTCCTCTCCACTCCTTCTGGCACAGCCCAGGGATGTTGAAGAGTCCTTGGTCTTGAGTCCCGAGTCAAGTCTCGAGTCCCATTAAAAATATTGGGACTCGAGTCCGAGTCGAGTCAGAGGGGGGACTCAGTCCGACTCACGAGTCGAGTCCCCAAGTCCGAGTCCCCATCCCTGCTATTTTCATCTGTGAAATGTTGGGGGGTATGGGTTAGTGTTGGACTGGGACTCAGGAGATCCGGGTTCTAGTTCCCACTCAGCCATGAAGCTCACTGGGTGACTTTGGGTCAGCCGCTGTCTCTCAGCCTAACCTACCTCACAGGGTTGTTGTGAGGATAAAATGGAGAGGAGGATGAGGATTATGTAAGCTGCCTTGTGTTCCTTGCAGGAAAAAAGGTGGGATATAAATATAATAAATGCATAAATAAAATACAATGTTTAGATAGAAAAAAGTCCTACAACTCCCAGCATTCCCCAGCCTAAGAGAGTCTTCCTTGCGCATCGCTTGGAAGACTTTACTTTATGAGATGGTCACTGTGGGATTAACAAAGCCTCTGCTGGCCCTTTAAGACAGACAATGGGGTATTCTGGAATGAGGGAAGATTCTAAGTGCCTTGACCAGAGAGAATTGGAACAGTTTAAGGGACTACTCTCTTGTTAACTGAAGATCAAGTAAGTTTTCTCTGAAGGGAGCTATTAAATGTGTTACTGCTAAATCCTCAGTAACACCTGCGTGCCACGGCTAAGGTCATATTGCTAAAATTATTCAATAATTATTGAATAAAATTATTACTACCCTCTTGTCAACTGAAGATCAAGTAAGTTTTCTCTGAAGGGAGCTAGTAAGGGCGCACTCCTATGCAAGTTTAGACAGAAAAAAGGCCTACAACTCCCAGCATGCCCCAGCCAGTGGCTACACCCAGATAAAAGGGTTGTATCCAATGTTAGCCCTGCTCAGAGTAGACCCAATGAAAGGAATGGGACAAGTTAAACTACCATTGGATACAGCCCACAGTGGTGGCTTGGGTGGGCTTGCATGGTCCTTATTCAGCCTTAAACCAAAAAAAAAAGAAGAAGAAAAAGGTTTATTGCATAAAAAAAAAAATCGCTTCATGAGCCTCCGGCACTGTTAAGAGTGAAGGCGGAGAGGGAAAGGCGGCGTTAGGATAGGCGTGGCGCATGGCTCACTGGACTGCCGGCTGCGCGTGTTTTGCGCCCATATTGCGCCCGATTCCAAGTTGGAAGCAGCGGCGCCGATGTGGGCGGAGGGACGGACGCAGCGCGGGGAGGTTGGCCCGGCCCAGCCCTAAAAGAGGAGGAGGAGGAGCCGCCTGACTGTCGCGGCTGCAGCCACCGTCGGGAAAGAGGCGGTGGCGGAGGAGGAGGAGGAGGAGGAGGAGTCTCCGGGGCGATCGCGTTGCCGCCGCCGGGAGTGGAAAGGGGGGCTCCGGCGCGCCGCCCGGGGGAAGAGTTCCAGGCCGGGCCTTGCGGTACGTGCAAGAGTGAGCGGCGCTGGTGGCCCGCAGTTCCCGCTCGCAGGCGGGTGCTGCTTCCCGGGTCGCTCCCCCAGTTGCAGCGCGCTCGAGCCGAGGATCATCCCTCCCTCGCGCCCTCCCCCGCTTTCCGTGCGCCTGCCCGCTTCTCCTCTCCAGATCCCCGGGCGGCCTCAACCTGCGGAACAAGGTTGAAGGGAGGAGAGGGGAGTTATTGCGAGGGGGTGGGGGGCGTATTGCTGCGGAGGGAGCGAGCCTGGGGTGGGGTGGGTTGGGGGGAGAAACCGTTTGCCGGCGGTGTAAACTGCGCAGCGTCTCCCCCTCCCCCTCCGAAATGCGCATCTTTAAAAAGCGGCTGCGGAGAAGATCCGCCTTTGATGTCGGGCGCTGTGTGGCACAGAAACCGACCGCGGCTGGATTTCGCTTTCAAGGCCACCCCTCTCTCCTTGCACCGTTTTCGAGGGCAAAGCGTCCAGATTTTAAACGCGCACACGCAGCTTAAACGTGCGTTATATTCTGCGGGGTGGTTGCATGCGCTGGACCCCTTTCGTGCCCCCTTGGAAGCATGCCCCCTTGCAGGGGGCTTGTCTGATCAGTAGGGTACCTCCTGAGGTCTTATACCGACCGATGCAGCCTTCTGTTCTGGCTCCAGCACTCTCTCTATCCTGCCTTTGTCTCCCCTCCACCGCCGCTGCTTTGTCCTAGGTTTTAGGCACGCTGGCCGGTTGACCCCTCGAATATTGCCACTTCGCATCCTCTGTTATTTGATCATGCTTTGATATCGTCGATTGTTCTGTGACGCTCGGAAGAATGGGACCGCTGCTTGTTCTGTACAGCTGCCTTTAAAAACCCACCTAAAAAAACACCGAAAACCGTTGTTACTTTTCGTTAATCGCCTTTTTAAAAAACCAAAAACCCCTCACCTTGCAACTGTAGGTTGGCCCTGGTGTTCCAGGATATAAAATCCAAAGGGAGGCACTGATCAGTGAATTGATTGCATTCATGGATACCTTACCCAGCACTGATGAATGTTATCATAATTAATTTCAATTGTTAAAACAGTTTTAACAGTTTTATGGTAACAGTTTGCTAATTTTTATTTATGTAATTAGCATTGGTTGATTAACATCAACAATCAGGCCTGTTGATGTTAAAATGTTCTTAATTGTTCCCATAAAGTTAATGTTTACTCTAGGCTCCTTCCACCTCTATGATCTATGAATCTATGAATCTCTCTCTCTCTCTATATATATATAAATAATATATTATATGACTGGTGAGTTGTCCAGATTTTTTTCCGGGGGGGGGCCCTGGTCAACTGACCAACCCTACATTGTTCTCTACTGATAGGCCATCACCCCACCGGCACCCTGGCGCTGCGTTGCTTGGACGGCGTCTTCCTCTCCCCCACGGAGAATGACTTTGTCAGCAAGATCCTTGAGGAGCTGGACCACTTCCTGCTTCAAAACCAGCTGGAGAAGTAAGACGCCCCTTCCCTGTGGGCCCATGGTGGATCCTGCCCCAACTCCATTTTGGCCTTTGCATGATGATAGTCTTCCACAGGGGCTTCTTTTCTGGTGGAACTCACCGGAACTGAGTTCCAGCACCTTTTCTTCTATTAATTGCATTACAATTTAATCGCCATCTACTCCCGAGGAAATGTAATCCAAGAGTTCCGGTACCCTTTTCTCCAGAAAAAAAGCACTGGTCTTCCAAGTCCAGTCCTTTGGGAAAGCTGGGAGGTAGCTTGTGTGCTGCCCACCTTTAGGAAAGGATCAGAGGAAGCAGATGGAGCAAACTTCAGTTTAACTGTTTTTTCCTCTAGGTGAACTTGTAGAAAGCATGACTTGAAGCTGTGAACATCCAGTAGATTGTATTTATTTATTTAACTTCTATACTGCCCCATCACCGAAGCTCTCTGGGCGGTTTACAACAGTTCCTAGACAGGACCAGAATACAGTAAAAAACATAAAAATTGTCCATAATACACAATTTAAAAGCAGTTTAAAAAATAGTTTTTAAATTTAATATGAAATAGTCTAGTTAAAAACACTAGATATGGATACCACCATCAAGCCAATAGCCTTAAATATCTTTAAATGCCTCAGTACAGAGAACCGCCTTAATCTGGTGCCGAAACGATGACAAAGTAGGTGCCAGGCGGGCCTCAGTGGGGAGATAATTCCACAGATGGGGGGCCCGCCACTGAGAAGGCCCTCCCCCTTGTTGCTGCCCTACGAGCCTCCCTTGGAGGTGGCACTCAGAGGAAGGCCCCAGATATTGATCGTAGTGTACGGGTAGATTGTGGTTGGGAGAGGCGTTCCGTCAAGTATTGCGGTCCCAAACTGTGTAAGGCTTTATAGGTTAAAACCAGCACCTTTAATTGGGCTCGGAAGTATATAGGCAGCCAATGCAAGTGGGCCAGAATTGGTGTTCTATGTTTGGACCTTCTGGTCCCGGTTATTAGTCTGGCTGCCACGTTTTGCACAAGCTGCAGCTTCTGAACAGTCTTCAAGGGCAGCCCCACATGGAGCGCGTTGCAGTAATCTAACTTAGATGTCCTGTACTTAAGAGCTTCCCTCCACCCCGCTGAAGAGAACCTACAACATTACATCAGTTTTTATTTCCAGTGCTCAAGCTAATACGGGGGTATGGAACCTCAGGCTGGAGGCCCAGACCTGGTCCTTGGCCACACCCCTTTCCCTTTCCCCTTCCCCAACCACTGATTAGGGTGGTTTCCTGGCTTTTGTGTAGTCCCCCCCCCCCTGTAAAAGATTGAAATGCCTCTCCTAAGGCTTAGTTCCTGGCCGTAAGAGCATTATTATTATTAACAACTACATTTCTATACTGCCCAATAGCCTACCTTTCTATTCATCTCTCTGGGCAGTTTACAAAAGTTTTAAAAAGTGGTAGAGCCCCTGCTTTGCATGCAGAAGGTCCCAGGTTTGATTTCTGACATCTCCCGGTAGGGCTGGAAAAACTCCTGCTTGAAAGCCTGGAGAGCCGCTGCTGCCAGCCGCCAGTCAGTGTCTGCGATACTGGCCTGGGATGGCCCCAGGGCCTGGCTCAGGATAAGGCAGCTTCCTCCGTTCCTGTCCACGGCTGCCAAATTTCCACCGTATACGAGACTGACTACATTCGATCCCTGGATGCTGACTCTGCTGCTGCTGCTTGTCTTCTCTTTCAGAGTCCTCTTGTTTCCCCCCTTGTCCAGTCGCCTCAGGTACTTGATCCACCGGACTGTCGACGATGTCGACCTCTTGAGCAGCTTTTCCGTCGGAGAAGGATGGAGGCGGAGGACCGTGGTCTGTCACTCGGCGATCAGGTTCGAATCCCGTCCTTTATAACGGCTCACCTTCCATCGAAGAGCCTGGTTACGCCTTGCGTCCAAGCAGGCCAAAAGCACGCCGCACGCGTGAGCCAGGCTCTCCCGACTGTTGTGGGCGTACGTAAGAACTGCCCTGCTGGATCGGACCAAAGCCCTATCTAGGCCGGCGTTGTGTTTGCACAGTGTGGCCAAGCAGAGGCTCCGATGGGAAGCCCACATGCAGGGCATGAGGGCAACAGCACCATCTCACTTAGGTGCCCAGCACCTGGCCCAGCCTCAGATACTGGATGCCATCTTCACTAGCAGCCATTGATAGCCTTAAGGTACAATCCTTATAGATGTTTAGACAGGAAAAAAAGGCCTACAACTCCCAGCAGGCCTGGGAGTTGCAGGCCTTTTTTCCATGCCTAAACATCTATAAGGATTGCACCCTTAATCTCCCATCACTGGCAAATACAGAGAAGCAGGAATTGCTGACTGACTTTTTCCTAGGGGCTGTTACTTTTGGTTCCCTGATTGTTTGCCCTGATAGAAACAACAGACGGAGTGGAGTTGGCTTGTTTCATGTATTCTCTCTCTCTCTCTGTGTGTGCGCGCGCTCTATCTATCTATCTATCTATCTATCTATCTATCGTATCTATCTATCGGGTGCAGAATCTCAGGGCCAGGTCCACAAATCTGATCCACTTGGAATCTGTCTGTCCTTCTGGGGTTCCTCATATGGCCACGCCCCCTTCACCCTGGCCCCACCCCTCTTTCCTCCCAACCATAGATCCGTTTGGTGGCTTCCTGGCTTTTGTGCAGTTCCCCTCCCCCCCCTTCTAAAAGGTTGGCATGCCTCTCCTAAGGCTGAGTGATTGGCAGGAAGAGCTTTTAGTGAAAAACAAGGCTTGTATTTTTTGACCCCGCCCCTTTTGCTTCACCCACTGCTGGATGGATCGTGGCCCCCCCAGAGCTTCTCTGAAATGGAATTCTGCCCTTGGGCTGAAAGAAGTTCAACAGCCCTGCGTGTGTGCGCTCTCGTCCCGGTTTGCACAATCACAGCAGGTTACAGAAAAGAAGCCGTATAATATGCTCTACCATTATTATGTACTTAATTTAGAGCAGGGGTAGGGGAGCCTGCTGCCGTCCCATCCAGCATGACTAGTAGTCAGGGATTCTGGGAGTTGTAGTCCAAAGCATCTGGCTGGCACGAGCCTGGCTGCCCGTGACTTAGAGGATTTCTATATCACCCTTCATAAATTAAAAAAGAGAGAGAGAGAGAGAGAAAAGGGGGGGGGGGAGACCCAGGGTAGTTTATATCCCCCCCCCATTATTTTATTTTATTCCTGGTATTTCAATGTCCTGGTTTGCAGTTTTCATGAGGAGGTAGTTTCAGATCGTTTCTGAAACAGAGGGACTGTACCACCTCAACAGGGCATGTGTGTGAGTCAGAGCTGAGAGAGAGAAAATTCCTGGCATGGAAGCAGAAGCCAAAGTTATTTTACTTAACTTTAACACAGATATTTACAGAGGTTATCAGATGGCATGCTCCTGGTGGTTCCTCCTGGACCTCTGGCCCGATTGGAGTCCACCAGGAGAGGGGCCTTCAGTGTGGTGGCTCCACTTCTGTGGAACTCCCTGCCTCTGGAGGTCAGGCAGGCTCCGACATTGTGCTGCTTTTGGCGCCTGCTGGAGACCTCCCTTGTTCCGGGAAGCCTTCTCTGCTCTCCAACCACCACTGTAATTGTTATCTTGTTTTCAATGTATTTTTTTAAAAAAATCTGTTTTTGTCTTTTTACTGTTCACCGCTCTGGAATATACTTAGATACGGAGCGGTATACAAATACTGTAAATAATAATCATGTTAAGGGTACTTGACCCCACAGAAATGTTGCTTGATTTGGCAATACCTCGCTGAAGACTGCAAACTGCTCTCTCCCTCCGCCCCATTGCACACGTGGAGGTAATCCCCTTTGAACTCAGTGGGAGCTGATTCTGCGTAAACCTGCAATAAGATGAGGCCACACTGGATTCCTTAGTAAGGAAAGCCCTTGCTTTTGCATGCCCTGCCTGAAACCGAGCAGCCTCTCTCCTGGAGTTTACACACTGAATCGTCTGTCTTTTTTCCCCCCCCTTGGCTTTTTGTTTCCTTCTTCCTTCTCTCGGGGTTAGGTTACCAGATGAGCCGGAGGATCAAGATGGCTCCTGTGGCAGCGCCTCCAGCCCAGGCCAGCTTCCCCATTCAAGAAGCCGTGGCGGCCGATCCAGAGGTGGCCCTTGTCGTGTGGAAACGCTGGCCGATGGCTCTCAGGCCCGGAGGGGAAACGGCCGGGGGCGGAGGCAGCCCCGGAAGAAGCCCGACCGAGCTCTGTACGTGCCTAGGGCGATGCGAAAGAAGCCTGAGGGCGCGAGAAAGGAAGGACCTCCGGACGCCGTTGGAAGCGAATTGCACGGCTTTGGGGTGAATGAAGATGGACAACGACTGTCCGGCACTGCCTCTGGCAGGGAAGCGCCTACAGATGCCAACAGGTTACCTACCAACACTGATTCTGGCGTGGAATACCCGGAGGCTAAAATCCCCAGAGAGACATATACAAATAATGTGGAGTCCGGTAGTAAAAGTGGCGAGGGAGCTGCAGAGTACCCAAGTCCCCCTGGGTCAGGATGTGCGCCCAGGCCGTTGGGGCAGGAAGGCCGAGGGAACATCAAGCAGGCCGTCTCGGGATCAGAGGACAGCCCGAACCTGGTGGTATCGGAAAGCCAGTGTCAAGGGTACAGATGGTTGGGTCCCCGAGCGTTGCGAAACATTAAGCCTTCAGGAAGAACAGAAAGAGGAGAGTTCTGCCAAGGCGCTGTCAGAAGGGAGCGACCATCTGCTTTCCCTAGAAGGCCGGAATGATGGAGCTCCAGATGGCGTCGCTGCAGAACTGCGCACCGAGTCATTGGTTCTAGAAGACCAGGGGAAGAGCTGCCGGGATTCCCCTGTGGAGGAAAGCAGCACGTCCCTGTCCCTCCCTGAAGACCGTGATGGCGGTATTACGGATATCACGGATGCCATCTTGTTGAAACCTAGTCATGATCTGTGCCTCTCGGAAGGCCAGAATAATGACCATACTGGTGCCAGCGGAGAGGAGTGGAGCAAGGCGCTACCCTCGCTGGAAGAGGGCACTGCGGACGCCGCTACATCCCCGTGCAACCTGGAAATGTCAGCACTGGAAATCCAGGATAAAGACGGCACTGCTGCATCCCTGTTGGAGTGTCGCCAACTGGAGTCCTACAGGGACATTCAGGACCAAAGTAGCACTTGTGGCCTTGTGCTGGAGCGGGCGTCATCACCTGTCCTGGGAGATTGCAAAGATCCACCCGCGCTAAATCCTCTAGCGCTACCTTATTTCAATACCTCTGCCCCTGATCAGGGCAAAGCCAACCTGGCACTTGAAAGCCAAGAGAGGGAGGCGATAGACCCGGAAGGTGATCGGCGGCCTGAGCTGGAGTTGTCTGCTGGGGATAGAAGCATGGGCAGCTCTGTGGTGGAAGAAAAGGACAGCATCTTTGAAGATGATTATGGTGCTGAGCTCTTACAAGAGGTAATGGCTTAATGTGCGTATTTGTTTCTGAGAGGGCTGGTTCGGATGCAACACGGAGCTGCGGTGTGGTGCTACCACATGCACAAGCCTTTATGGAACCTTGGGATTGCATGCTCATGCCCCTGTTCGGGCAGGGGTTAGGGTTAGGGTTATGGGGAATTTTGAATATTAACCCCCCCGATCAGGGGTTGCTATGTGATATCCAAACCGAGACACTACAGCAATACCTTGGATTGCAGATTGGTTTGAGAGCGTTTTGCAAGACAAGCAAATTTTTAAATATTTATTTAATTTTTTTTTACTTGATATACAAGCGACGTCTTGCAATACAAGTACTGTAGTACGGCTTAAATTAAAAATCTCTGTACAAATTTTTTGTGGGGGGATTTCGTTTTGATATGAGAGTGTTTTGGATTACAAGCACGTTTCCGGAACGAATTATGCTCTCAATCCAAGGCATGACTGTATAGGTTAATAGTGGGTTAAACAACCCACAATTAACCTGTAATTCGTAGTTAGGTTAACTGTGGGTTGTTTAACCCACAATTAACCTAACCTAAACTGTCTGGGTTTGGACGTCACATAGCAGCCCCCAGTCGACTCGATTGGGGGGGGGGGTTGAATATTCAGAAAGCTGCGGAACTCACCCAGTACACACTGTGGCAAATCGTGGGTTAATTAATTAACCCACGATTTGCCGTCATTACTTGCAAACGGCCTCATAGATTTATTTGTTTGGTTCAAATATACATGTTTGGTTGAAAGAAACATGATGGAATAATTTTTTAAAATTACTTAAGGCTAAAACTAGGGAAAGTGAGATGCCTAGTGCAACAGCACCGAGAGAGAGAGAGAGAGAGAGAGAGAGAGAGAAGGGGTGACCCTCCCACTTTTGGCTCTGGCTCCACCCACTGCCGGCAGAGTAGGGCCCCAACAGAGAATGCAGTCCTCGACAGGAAAGAGTTCCCTACCCTTGATTTATCAACAACATCAGCGGCGGGGGAACCTGTGGCCTTCCTGATGTTGTCTCCAACTCCCATGAATATTATCATCATTTATTTATATAGCACCGTATATGTACATGGCACTGTACAAAAACATAATCCCTGACCATTAGCCATGCTGGCTGGGGCTGATGGGAACTGTAGCCCAAAACATCTGGAGGGCACCAGGTTGCCCACCCCTGGTCTACGGTGACTGGTAGTGGCTCACGCGGGGGCTCTCCCATCACCTGCTACCTGTTCCTTTTTACCTGGAGTTGCCAGTGATTGAACCTGGGACATTCTGCTTGCAAACCTGATGCTCTGTCCCGGAGCTACATAGATTCATAGATCATAGAGTTGGAAGGAGCCTACAAGGCCATCGAGTCCAACCCCCTGCTCAATGCAGGAAACTAGAGGAGGGGTCTCCCATCCAAGTAATAACCAGGCCTGACCCGGCTTAGCTTTCCACACTCAGACAAGCTGAGCCAGCGTGAGCCACAGGCCTGTATGTTCCCAGATGTTGCTGTTCTACAGCTCCCAGCATACCCAGCCAGCATGACTAATGGCAAGGGATTCTGGGAGCTGTAGTCCAGCAACATCTGGGGACCCAAGGTTTCATAGATCATAGAGTTGGAAGGAGCCTACAAGGCCATCGAGTCCAACTCCCTGCTCAATGCAGGAAACTAGAGGAGGGGTCTCCCATCCAAGTAATAACGAGGCCTGACCCTGCTTAGCTTTCCACACTCAGACAAGCTGAGCCAGCATGAGCCACAGGCCTGTATATCCCCTCTCCAAATTCACTGGGGTCCATAGCTCAGTGGTAAGAGCACCTGCTTTATGTGCAGAAGGTTCCAGGTTTGATCCCCAGCCTTCCAGGTAGGGCATGGAAAGAATCCTGCCTGAAACCCAGGAGAGTCGTTGCCAGTCAGTGTCAACAATACTGGGCTAGATGGACCAAGGGTCTGACTCTGTATACGGCAGCTTCGTCTCAGTAAAGTAAGAGCCAGTTCACACAGTCAGTGGAATCCTGTAATTAAAAAGCTCTTCCTGGACTGTACCATTTGAGGCTACTGGTGGGGTTGTTGCACATTTTAATGCTCCCCCATGGGCAGGGGTAATCACTTCATGAACGTAAGCTAACCAGCGAATATTTGTTGATGGGCACTCATATCAGTTTAATGTATAAATATTAACTGGGAAGCCAGTTTAATACAATCAAGCCTTGGATTGAGAGCATAATTCGTTCCGGAAACGTGCTTGTAATCCAAAACACTCTTATATCAAAACAAAATCCCCCCAAAAAATTTGTACAGAGATTTTTAATTTAAGCTGTACTACAGTACTTGTATTGCCAGATGTCACTTGTATATCAAGTTAAAAAAAATTAAATATTTAAAAATTTGCTTGTCTTGCAAAACGCTCTCAAACCAAGTTACTTGCAATCCAAGGTATTACTGTATATAAATATTAAACTATGTCAGAAACAAGCACATTGAAGAAAATGCTAGGCTGGATCCTTTTTGACGTTCTAGTTTTCACTGGGAAGCATCAAAGATATAACCGTCTATCCGCAGCCTGAAGTGACAGGCCTGTGGGTTACGCTGGCTCAGCTTGTCTGAGTGTGGAAAGCTAAGCAGGGTCAAGCCTGGTTATTACTTGGATGGGAGACCCCTCCTCTAGTTTCCTGCATTGAGCAGGGGGTTGGACTCGATAGCCTTGTAGGCTCCTTCCAACTCTATGAACTATGAAACTATAAGTAATACTGTCCAGGATAAGCTTTGCAAACTGTTTCTGTTGATGCCATGTACCGATCTTGCTGTTAGACATATGGTTGTTTACCTTCCTGTAAATGCAAATATTTATCACTCTCTCAAGCACCCCCCTCTATTTTTCCAGATCACAAATTATTTGACCATAAAAGACATAAGCATTGAGAAAATCCAGTTTGATTACTCTAGCTACGGGGAGGCGCAGATCAACGAGGGAGATTTTGGACATGTGCTTGAGATCTATGAATTTTCGCCCTCGCTCAAAACTGAGCACCTCCTGGAGGTCTTTGCACAGTTCCAGTAAGTAGCTGGCTGAGGGCTTTCTTTTTCTGGTGAGGACTGGCCCAGGGCATTTTGGTACCAAAGGCAGAGCACCTCTTAGGGGTGTACAAAAACGTTCAATTCATTAAGCGTTAGAACGTACCCCATTTGCAAATCTGAATGTGATTGTATTTTTTTCAGGCAAAGCTCATGTATTTCCAAGCTTGTGATTGCCTTTGAAAAAAATGTGCACTTTAAATAAATGTGCAGTTTGGGGGGAAAAGTGCGTTTTCATGCTTTAGTCAATGGGCATTTGGGTGTGCACTTAAAAAAAAAAAGTGAACTGAAATGGGCATATTTCCTGTTTGGAGGGTAGGGGGAAAGCTAGCATTTTGGAATGGAAATGAAGTGAGCTGAACTTTGAGGTGGGACTCGGAGAAACTCAATGAGCTCAAGCCTCACTGATTCTTCAATCCCTCCCTTCAGTATAAAATGAGAGCCAGTGTGGCGTAGTGGTTGAATTATTGGACTGGGACTCAGGAGATCTGGCTACAAAGATACAGTGGAAAGGAGGAAGAGGATTATGTAAGCTGTTCCTTGCAGAAAAAAAGGTGGGATAGAAATATAATAAATAAATAAATTTGCAGGAGGATTCCAAACGGGGTTGCATGTGCACCTAATGCCATCTATACTCGGCTGGCTGGGGCCTTTTTTCCTGCAAGGAACCCAAGGTGGCTTACATAATCCTCCTCCTCCTCCTCCTCCTCCTCCTCTCCATTTCATCTTCACAACAACCCTGTGAGGTAGGTTAGGCTGAGAGTCAGTGACTGGCCCAAAGTCACCCAGTGAGTTTCATGGCCGAGCGGGGACTAGAACCCAGATCTCCCGAGTCCCAGTCCAACACTCTCACCACTACGCCACAAACCCAGGGGGAAAAAGAACATGTGTAAAGGAGCCGATCTTAATCCTGCAAAGAATCCGGAAGCAGAAGCCTCGGTAAAGTGGCGGGTTAAAAGCCTCATGTAGAGAAGCCCTAAAAGAGACTGTTACTGCTGTGGTGGTGGTGGAGGAGGAAATGTTAAATGTGCTTATGTTTGGAAAAAACTGGTGAAACCATCTGGGGTTTTCAATAACCAATAAACACTGTGGTTTGTATGTCTTTTTTTAGAGAGAATGGATTTAAGCTGCAATGGGTTGATGACACCCATGCTATTGGGATCTTCTCCAGTTTGGCAGCAGGTAATGTTGGCCTTTTGCAAAAGGCGCATGCTGAATGGGCTTTCCATCAAATCGCATCTGCTACTTTTTCCTCCCCTTCCCATTCTGCAGATTGTACTGTAAGAACACATGATACAGCTCTTACCTGGCCATGCACAATACCACCACAAGTGAATTTTGTCTTACTAACAGGCAGAGAGAGCAGGAAGGGATAGAAGTCAAGTACGTACAGCAGTGTTCTCCAACCTTGGGAGTTGTAGGTCAAAAACATCTGGGGACCCAAGATTGGAGAACACTGGCATACAATGAAGGAGGAATCTTTCTCCGTCTCTCTCCAGCCATTCTTTTTCTGTCTTTCCTGTTTATTTATTTCATTTCATTTCATTTCATTTCTGTACCACCCAATAGCTGAAGCTCTCTGGGCAGTTCACAACAATTCATAAAAAACACAAACCACAAATATAATAAAAACAGCATAAAATTCAAAGAGACAAAATTTAAAACAGAATTTAAAACAATTTGAGCCGCTAAAACAATTTCAATACAACTAGACTGACATAAATGCCCCCCCCCATGCCATTCAGTGCCTCGGAGAAGAGGGCAGTCTTAACCTGGCGCTGAAAAGATAAGAGTTGTCTCCATGTGGGCCTCAGTGGGGAGATCATTCCAGAATTGGGGGGCCACCATTGAGAAGGCCCTCTCCCTTGTTGCCACCCTCCAAGCCTCCCTCGGAGGTGGCACTTGGAGGAAGGCCTCAGATGTTGATCATAGTGCCAGGGTAGATTCAGGTTGGGAGATGCACTCCCTCAGGTATTGTGGTCCCAAGCTGTGTAAGACTTTATAGGAATATGGGGTGGGTTAGGTTTTTAATAAGAATTTTTTAATATTGTTTTAATCATTATATTTTATTGTGTTTTACTGTATTTTAATTGTACATCGCCCAGGGTGGCCGGGTGACCGGCCAGATGGGCGATTAATAAATATAATAAATAAATAAATAAATAGGTTAAAACCAGCACCTTGCATCGGGCCATGGTTGATGGTATCGAAAGCTGCCAAGAGATCCAGGAGTATCTACAGGGTCACGCTCCCCCTGTCTCTCTCCCGACATAGGTCATCATACAGGGCGACCAAAGCTGTTTCCGTGCCTGAACCCGGCCTGAACCCAGACTGAAATGGATCCAGATGATCAGTCTCATCCAACAGTACCTGGAGCTCATTGGCCACCACCCACTCAAAGACCTTGCCCAGGAAAGGAACATTTGCCATCGGCCTAAAGTTGTTAAGATCTGGGTCTAGAGAGGTTTCCTTCAGGAGTGGCCTCACCGCTGCTTCTTTCAGACAGCATGGGACCACTCCCTCTCCCCTGGCAGCTAATTTCCTTGCTCCTCCCTCTCGCAACTTCTGGGTAAAATAATTGCTAAGGAGAGCGATAAAAGAGATAGATAATGGATGGAAGAAGACAGCCAAGTGATGACTCCTTCATCGTGACTTGGTTCACAGGCAACGACAAACCATGGTTTGGCATTACACAAGTGAGTCTCAGGCGTACATGTTTCTGATGCTCTTGCATCTGAATTGGCAAACTATGGTTTGCACTAAACAGGAAGTCAAGGATGGAATTGGAAATTGGAAGGTTGGGGTGTGTGTGTATGAGCCTAAATGGCCTGCTTGCTGAATGGGGAACTGTGATTTGGAGTTGCACGTGAACAGATCTTGGGAGTGGTTTCTGCCTCCTGGGTAACAAAGTTGGGGCGAAGACTGGCTCTGCTCCATGAAGAATCTTGTGGCACCCTGGGAAAAAGTTTAGCTCAAAGGCTTCTCACTACGCTTAATATATCTCACAACTGGCATTCTCTTGTTTTCAGCATCTCAAGCTTTGGAACAAAGCTATACCACCTTAAAGATCCGGCCGCTAATCCATGGTACGAGACAGTCGAAAATCAAGGCACTTCAGCGGCCAAGTAAGAGATGTACTAACGTTGAGACTGTTCCTGTTGGAAGTCTTGTTTGCAGAATCCCCCCCCCCCTCCCCATAGCAGTGGCCTACTTACAGCTGGAGATGGATTTCTGTCACTTTACTGCTAAGGTCTAGCACAGCCTTGTATTTAATGAATTGCCATAGGCGGCCAGGAATTCCATGCAGGTGAGTGATTGGGCTGGTAGAAGATGGACAGATCTCTCCACTTAACTAGCCTGCTTGGTTTCCATGCTGAGCTGGCTGTGGAACAAGGGAAGCCCTTCCATCAACTCTCTCCCCCCTCCGGCAGCCTGTTTGGTAGAACACGTTTTGTTTTACTGGTATCCTGAGCCAGTGTGGCGTAGTGGTGAGAGTGCTGGACTGGGACTTGGAGAGATCCGGGTTCTAGTCCCTGCTCGGCCTTGAAACTCACTGGGTGACTTTGGGCCATTCACTGACTCTCAGCCTAACCTACCTCACAGGGTTGTTGTGAGGATAAAATGGAGAGGAGGTGGAGGAGGATTATGTAAGCTGCCTTGGGTTCCTTGCAGGAAAAAAGGTGGGGGTATAAATATAATAATAAATAAATAAATCCTGTGTTTCCTTGCTGGCTATGGAGGAGGGTGCTTCTCCTACTCTGCAGCCAGTGTGAAACACAGGTTACTACTATTATTATTGTATTTATTTTATTTCTATACTGCCCCATAGCTGAAGCTCTCTAGCTTTCTATATTAAGGACATTTTTAAATAAATAAGTAATAAATAAATAATTAAAGTCTTCTATTATGTTTCCCCAGTGCATCTCCCCAAATGCAGACTCAAGTGGTACAGAATTCCAAACAGCCATGGGATGTCTCCCACCCATGTGGGGGAAAGTGTCTTACGCTGGGAACCCCTCAAATCCTAGCCCGTTGATATTGCCAGCAAGACACTTCCGCTTAAAAAAAGAAGAAACCTCTTAGCATGCTAATAGCTTTCGAAGGCTTTATTTAGCATAATCTGGCATGGATTCTAGACTATGTAGAAAGCACGTTGGCTTAGTTTTTAGTGGGAGAAATATGCCAGTTCTTTAAAAAGTATGTCTTATCTGGGGCCGAACTCTTTCCTGGAGCTCAAAGCCCACTTTGCCAGATCTGTACGCTTCTCTCCCCAGCTGTGTCACATTCTCGCCCACCCGGTGGTGCGGTGGTAAATTTGGCAGTGCAGACGCTCTTCGTGACAGTCTGCATAGCCATGCCCCCCCAAAGAGGAGTCCACAAATGCAGGGCAGCTGTGTCAATCCATACCAAACCCCCAGTTCTAGTAGTTTTAGTCTCCGCTAGGAGCGGGTCTTTCGTAAAGTGAATGGGTTTCAATTGCCCGTTCAGGACCAAGCCACCCCAAAATTCTTTGCGTTACAACAGGAAACAATACATTGTTGGGAAAATCAATTTACTCCCCAGGATTGTAGCCAAGCTCAGAGGGAACTGGGAATTCTGGAGGGGGTGGCAGTGGCAGATGATGTCAGTGTCCCCTGCTAATAAAAACATGGAGCCCTGGCTCCATTCCACCACCCACCTCTTCCTCCCTCACCTCACTCTCTGCTTCTCCTCCTCTTCCGTTTCGCCCAGAGCTCCTTCAGCTGGCCAAAGAGAGACCCCAGACGGACGCGGCAGTCGCTCGAAGGCTGGTGACCAGGGCCCTGGGGTTACAGCGCAAAAGCCAGCGGAACTCGGGCTGCCAAGGGCTGGAACCGGAGAACGCAAACCTGCCAGAGTAAAAGACCGGATTGTCCTGAGCAGCTTGGGGGTGTGTGTGTGATGGTCATCTGGGTGTGGTATTAAACTGTGCACACATACACACAACAGTATGACAGTGGCGGGCCTCCTCTGTGCTCTTTGGATAGTTGTGTGTGTTTTTGTTTTGTTTTTGTTTTGAAGTAGCGAGGAAGAGGGCGGGATTGGTGGCTGGTTGTGTTAGAAGCTGGAAACAAGCTGATGACGAGAGTTGGGATATTATTGAACTTCCTGGTTGCTCGGTGGGAAGGATGCTGATGCGTCGAAGCTCCACAGGAGGGCACTATAGCCTAAGCAGAGATTCTCCCCCCCCCCCCATCAGCCATTTGAATATGTTGCCAAAGCACCTTTCTGCTTTTATGTGCCTTGGCTGATCTTTATTTCATTGTTCTTCATAAACCTGTTTTCTGAAAAGTTGGTAGGGCCTGGAACCAGCCTCTCATTCCTAAATTGGCAGGCATTCCTTGGTCCGTTAGGGTGACTGTTTTGCCTTCCTGCTCATGTTTTTTTCTCTCCCCCCACTTCTTAACCCCCCGCCCCCTGGCATCACTTCTCCACTTTGCACAGTAGAGCTGGGTGAGCAGGAAGGTGGTGGAAGGGAGGAGGGGGCATACTTTCACTGTTGTTACTTTTCACCCAGCTCAGTTTCCAAATATGTTTGTGACTGAAATGCAAGTCTGCATCCCCTGGTTTTTTGTTTTGTTTTGTTTTGATGTTATGGAGGGGGTACGGCAGCAGGAGGAAAGCAGCAAGTATAAAGGAAGGATTACGTGTTCCTCTCCTCTTTGCTGTTTCCCTGCTGGAAATCTTAGAACAGCCATGTTTCGATACACGATGTGGCGGAGTCTGTATACTTCCAGGTTTGGTATCCAGCCCCATGCGTGAGGTCCCACGGGCGAGTATCTGCAAACTCTCGCCTAAAGGAACAACTGCCGCGAGCTATGCGGGAAGAGCAAATGAACCCCCACACCCGCTCCCCGAGAATCACAAGGCTAAGTCTAGATTACAAGTGAACACGAGAGAAAGACACAAAGCAACACGTTTGCAGGAGTCCATATCTTGTTTACTGAAGTTTGTAAGGATTTTTTTTGTTTTGTTTTCATTTTCTAAAATTAAAGCTGTTAACACACAAACCAGTATGCATGGTGGTTTTCTGAATCCTCTTTCGCCCCGCTGCATTTTAACAACTTAAGTTTCATGTCTTCCTTGCTCACGTAGGAAAATCGGGGTAAGGCCCCCTTCTGGACCTTGATGTCGGTCTCTACCAACAGGAGAGCAAGCAACTGCCAGTTTGCCATACTTTCTGTTGTTAGCCCATCCCCACTAACGGGTATAGGGGCTCGACTATGCCTGGCAGCCTTGCCCCCGGTCCCAGATTTGTGGAGGTTGGGTGTGATTTTTCAGTGGGGTGGGACTGGCACTTTTTGATGCACAGATACGCTCTTCTGTCTCCTTTACCCATTCCAGGGATAAGCCCTTGCGTTATTGCCAGGTTCAGGGGCTAAATTCCTGGTGAACCCTGGCTCAGACTTAAGCCCTAGTTAGGAATGGGCAGGACCACCTGGGTCTCTAAACACCGGGCAAGATGATTAACTTCTATTCGATTTGCTGTTAACAAGGGTAGACTTGCTTAGTTGGTTTATGGATCTACCTCTGGCAGATGGCTCCCATGGCAGCGATGTGGGAACTGTCCACAGTGTTCAGGTCACAGTGGGGGAAAGTGTCTTACGCTGGGAACCCCTCAAATCCTAGCCCGTTGATATTGCCAGCAAGACACCTGGCTTAAAAAAAGAAGAAACCTCTTAGCATAGGAATCTTGAGGTCGCATGGAAAGAGGGGGGGCTGCTGGCCAATGCCAACTCCCGGGAGGTGGTGACCATAGAGCTAAGGAAAACGCCGTGGTACTCGGCTTCATTTGCAGTACTGAATTGAACAGCTGCATATTAGTAAGGCAGAGAAGGAGCATCTTATTCCCACATCTGTGCTGGGTAGTACACATGGGTAGTACACTGGGTAGTAGTAGAGCACATGCTTGACCTGCGGAAGGTCTCCGGTTCAATCTCCAGGGACAGCTAGGAAGGGAATCCTGCCCGAAAACCGTGGAGAGCGGCAGTCAGTCAGTGCTGATGATACTGGGCTGAATGGACCAAGGGACTGACTCTGTATAAGGCAGCTTCCGATGTTCCTAATGGTTGGTAAAGGGCCGTAGCTCAGTGTTCTAGAGCACCTGCTTTGCATGCAGAAGGTCCCAGGTTCAATCCCCAGCATCTCCAGGTCGGGCTGGAAAGAATCTAGCCCAGTGTTTCTCAACCTTGGGTCCCCAGATGTTTTTGGCCTACAACTCCCAGCATGCCCCAGCCAGCTATGCTGGCTGGGGCATGCTGGGAGTTGTAGGCCAAAAACATCTGGGGACCCAAGGTTGAGAAACACTGATCTAGCCTGAAACCCTGGAGATCCGCTGCCAGTCAGTGGGCTAGACGCACCAATGGGCCAACCCCCGAATACGGCGGCAGCTTGTCCCTATGTTCCACCGGACTAGATGGGGAAGTAGTCCCAACTGGCTTTTAAGGCAGCTTCCAACGTTACTGTAACCCTACCATTGACTGACGCTCAAAATGGCCACATTCTGTTTGATACCAGAAGTGCCACTCAAACCTGTTGGGATTGGGCCCCCTTGGGGCAGATGGTGGCAGGGGAAAGTAGCGGTGTGGTTGGTTACCAACCAAAAGTGCATTTATTTAAGTCCATAGACCTTTCCACAAGTCCCACAGGAGGCGGCCCTGCATCGCTGGAGCTACGCGGGGGCAGCTGCCACTCTGCCGAGGCTGCATCGCTGCCAGGAACACGCCTCTCCCAGAATGAAGCAAAGCTGCTGGCAAATTTCAGCGTGGAGGGTTAGGATGAGTGCAGAATTCTGTGTGGGTAACAGTCCAGACTTCTTCAACCTTGCATCCCCCAGATTTCGTTGGACTGCAGCTTCCACCATCCCCAGCAGACATGGCCGATGGCTGAGGAGGATGGCAGGTGTAGTCCAATGACATCTGGGAAACCCAAGGTCGAGAGAGGCTGAAAATACGCCAGAGACCTTGGCTGGCAGTCTTCAGAAGAGCCCCGCTGGATCAGACCAAGGGTCCATGCAGTCCAGCACTCTGTTCACACAGTGGCCAACCCGTTGCCCACAGGATCCCACAAGCAGGACATGAGTGCAACAGCATCCTCCCGCCCATGTTCCCCAGCAACTGGAGTACACAGGCGTACTGCCACTAATACTAGCGCCGCTCCCAACAAACGTTTCCCTCCCTCCCCTTTCAGTTATATTACGGCATCGTGGCAGTCCTCTACCTATCAAAGCTGCTGCTGCTGCTATCCACTGTAAGGAAGTCCCCACTGCCCCGGGCCGCTGTTCTGCAGCAGTGGTAGAGCGGTGTAGCTCCCTCACCCCTCCATGCGCCGCCACTACAGCAGCAGGCCCATGCTTGGGTCAGTCTTGATATGCTGACCATACTAGTCACTGCTGGTTTTGTGTGTTGCTGCAGTGTGGCTGTCGGTGACGTGCCAAACGGCCAGCTTTGGTACCTGGGCAAGCGAGTCTGGTTACTCCGTCCACGTACTGAACGAAAAAGCCCAAGCAATGGTTTATGTGAATTGGCCATTAGCCTCACAACACCCCTGTGAGGTAGGTTATACATGGTGAAAAGGAGAACAGATGTAGAAAGTAATCGTGTGCATTACTTTAAAACAGTTAACAGACGGTAAGCATAATCTTTTTAAGTGATTCAATCACCCGGCACTTTTAGCGGTGCGAAATACCTTTTGGGATCCTCTCATTTATCCTCCAAACACTCTTGTTCCCATTTTGCAGATAGGCATGGAGGATGAGAGAGAATGGGGCTGCTGTGAGGAATTCACAGAGTTCCTGAGCGAGAAGACGTGTGAACTTGGCTTGCTTAAATCTCTCCCAATAGTGTAGTGGACAAGGCAACTTCAATAGCACCGTGTGTTGGGGGTATATAGTTCATTTCTCCAGTTAGGGAAGGTTGTTTCTTCTTCTTCTTCTTCTTCTTCTTCTTCTTCTTCTTCTTCTTCTTCTTCTTCTTCTTCTTCTTCTTCTTCTTCTTCTTCTTCTTCACATATTAAAGAGTACATAAGGAATACGTTCTAAAGAAGGGGAAACCCCAAATCATTTTTTAATTATTTTTTGGTGTTCTGCCTAAGCTTTAGGTATCCCTTCAACCCATAGTACCAAAACAAATGTTAAAAGCCTGGCCTAGCACTGTCTAGTAACCATGGCCGCTCAATAGAAGCTCTATAGACACAGACAGTGTACCTCTGATTACCAGGTGCTTAGGTTAAACAGAAGGGAAAGGCTCTCTTTTTCATGTCCTGCTTTCTGAGCATCCAGCAGTGTCCGTCTGGCTTCCTTTGGGAGGCGGAATGCTCGACTAGACGCTGTGATCTGGTGCAGCAGGTTTAAAACGAATTCTGCTTTCCAGTCCCTTTTAACCATGCAGCGGAAGGGGAAGGAGGATGGCCCCACCTGGTTTTATTTGCTGGAAAGACACAAATTGCATCAAGCCTTCCTGGACAAAGAAACATGTTTAAAACAGCGACGACAAGTAAGTGTGGGTCGCCGTAGCAATGCATGTCCTCAAACTAACAGAGGTACATGTGCTTAGCACCATTATGCATCTACTAATGTATCATCCTTCCCCACCCCTTAAAGATATCACAAGATAGTCTGATGTCTATCAGGTGGGGGGGGGGGAAGAGGGAGGAGTGACCTTCATGGTATAAGGCCAATAACTTAATATCTTTGCAGAGTACCTTCGATAAAATTCTTATTTGCGATATTGAGTATAGGGTGGAAGATGGGGAGAGAGGGATTAAAAAAAAAAAGCACAGATAATAAAAGGCAGGTGGCTGAACAGCTTACTATGTTAAAAAAAAAAAAAAGGCAGAGTCTAGTGGCTTTAGAAACCCAAGATATCGGGAACGGCTTGACAGACGTTTTCCCATCATGGTGTATCAAACCTTCCGTCAAAACCAACTGTCAGAAGGTGCTCTTGGAGAAGGGATGATGGTGCCGAGACTGAAGAGTGTGACGGCACAGGAAATTAGACAGTGTTCTCAAGACTTCCATGTGTCGTGAGAAGCTTCCGTTCTGCATCAGTGGTGTAGAGTCGGACTTCCAAATCTTATCAAAACAGAACGTGAAGGCTTAGGAAGGCTGTACGCCAGGTGGTGCAACCACCGCCTCTGTATGTTGTGGTGAACAAAGGTGGTATGTATGGAAGCTTGCAAAGAATTCCTTGTGAATAAGTTAGGGTATATATTGAGGGTAGCGAGGTCTTATGGCTAGTGCAAAACCTTCATTCTGTTGGAATGGATGTGAAATAAAAGAGTCAACCCTGTTTCTTCTGCTGCTGATGCTGAACACCATAAAGTAGGCATGGAGCACACCCTTGAAAATAACTTACAAAGCTAATTTTTAAAGTCCACGGTTGGTTGGTTGCTTGATTGCTTTTAGTTTTCTGAGCAGTGGTTAGGGAAATCGTGGGATTCCTTCCTTAAATAGTGGGGGGTTGAAGTTAAGACACCTGGTTGTCCATAAGTCCACTGAAGTGATCAAACTTCTCTTCCAATGCTTCACTGAAGGAGTCGGCTGTGGGGCGGAGAAAATGGAAAGAGATGTCACTGGCGACCTCTTGGTTAGCTGGGTCTGAAGGCTGAACCCTCATAATCTTGCCTAGGGCAGAGGTGGGGGAACTTGTGGTCTGATAGCCACATGGGGACCTCACCCAAAGGGACATACAGACTTTGGTCTAGTTCCAAACCCTGCTCACTGCTGACATGTGGACCCTGTTGGGTTTTGACCAAGGCAGCTTTCTCCAACCTGGTGCCCTCGAGATGTTTTGGACTTCAGCCCTAATCAACATGGCTAATGGCCAGGAATTCTGGGAGCTGTAGTCCAAAACATCAGGAGGGCACCAGGTCGAGGAAGACTGGGCTATAGAAACTTCCCTTTCTGGTGTGTGCGGGGTTGAATGCGGCACCAATGGCTAGTGAGTGAGTGCCAATGTCTTTTGCATGCTTGGGCTCAATCCTATGGAAGTTTAGACAGAAAAAAAGGCCTACAACTCCCAGCATGCTTTAATGTGATAAGCTTTAATGTGATAAGCAGTTCATATCTGTCAAAGAAGTTACACTCCTGTGGTGGCAAGGTTGACTTGGACAGTCAGTTATAGGCATGCATGGGCAGGTTTGGGAAGCTGCAATGCCCTGGCCCCATTAGGGATATTCTAAGCTTCATTCCATTAGCTTTGGCTATGGGGCGGTATAGAAATAAAATAAATAATCATAATATTTATGTGAAATCTGAAAAGTCAGATTCTAGAATAGCCGAAACGGCCATGCCAATCGGATGGAAAACACATAGGCAGCGCCATCCAACATGGCTGCCCATAACCCTCCGAACTTGAGCATGGGAAGAGTGCAGAGGCATGGATTGCCTCCACGCTTCCCTCGCCCTACAAAAGACATAGATTTTGGCCGTGTATGTCTTTTGCCCCGCTTGTGAGGAGGAGGGGCTGAGGCACCGCCGGGATACGTCGCATCCTGTCGGAGCCTCAGTCATCCCCACCCTGCCCCTTGGAAAACCCCACCCCCCCAGCCAGTGCCTTCTCCAAAGTCACACTTGCGACTTTGGAGCAGCAGCTGGATTGGAAAGAAGCACGCCGGCTGCGAGGGCGGAGGGAGCGCACTCCGCGGCCGAAGTCCCAGCTGCGACCTTGGACCGCTTTTCCGAGGTCGCAGCTGGGACTCCGATTTTTCCTATGGCTGGCCAGACAGTGCCTACCGGCCATAGGATTGTGCCCTTACAAGCAGAGAAAGAGCATTTGGGTCTCCCGTCGAAAGCAATGGGAAGCTTGTAGGCTCCATGGCCTACGAAATGGAGATCCTCTGTCTGAAAGTCAGCAGCTCTGACGCCACAAGGAGCGGTCGGATGCCTGGAAATGTCCTACACCAGACTTTGGTCTAGTACAGACTTTGGTCTAGGTCTTTGGGACATACAGACTTTGGTCTAGTTCCAAACCCTGCTCACTGCTGACATGTGGACCCTGTTGGGTTTTGACCAAGGCAGCTTTCTCCAACCTGGTGCCCTCGAGATGTTTTGGACTTCAGCCCTAATCAACATGGCTAATGGCCAGGAATTCTGGGAGCTGTAGTCCAAAACATCAGGAGGGCACCAGGTCGAGGAAGACTGGGCTATAGAAACTTCCCTTTCTGGTGTGTGCGGGGTTGAATGCGGCACCAATGGCTAGTGAGTGAGTGCCAATGTCTTTTGCATGCTTGGGCTCAATCCTATGGAAGTTTAGACAGAAAAAAAGGCCTACAACTCCCAGCATGGAATACACCAAGCAACAGCTAACGTTACAGGCTGGGTCTCCCATCAACAACTGGGGGCAAACAAGAACGAGGGGGAGTTGCAGGAACGAACGAGCCAGCAACGAATCAGTAACAAGACGAATGTAATTCTGACAAATTAGTAATGAAATAAACAACATTTTATTGTTTGAGCATGCATGAAAACGAATGGAGTAACTAAACAGAAGAAGGTTTTCTCGCCAACACTACCCTTTATGCATACTTTTGAACTACCGTATTGATACAAAGTGAATCTCTGCAACTTGCCTTTAAAATAAAAAATAAAAAAATGACAACTCACCTATATGGCAGTTGTACATCCAGACACGGTGGAGTTCATACTTGCACTTGCATTTCATGACATTGTTGGAATAATCGGACTCCGCTACTTCGAAGTTTGGGTTGACAATGACCTGAGAAAGGATAGACAGATGGGCTTTAGAAGGGTCAAATCTAAGAGATAGACACCGATCCAGTAGGGGGAAATGCATGCACAACACAAACAGAAGCTACATACAGGGATTGGACAAATTCATGGAGGAGAAGGCTATTGATGGCTACTAGTACTAATGGCTATATGTTACCCTCCAGTATCAGAGGCAGTATGCCTATGTACACCAGTTGCTGGGGAACATGGATGGGAAGGTGCTGTTGCTCTCATGTCCTGCTTGCGTGGCTTGCCCATGGGTAGCTGGTGAATGCTGGACTGGATGGACCCTTGATATGTATGTCCAACATGTGTATGTTCTTATGTTCTTAACTGGAGGATTGAATTCCAGTGGTGGGCAGGGCCCAAAGCAAAAGGAGGGTGGGCACACCCCCCCCCTAGCATATTTTAGCTTAAAACTCTTATTGCCTGTAACTAAGCCTTAGGAGAGGCATTTCAACCTTTTGGAATGGGAGAAAAAATGGGGGGGGGGGGAAGCCAGGAAACTACGAAATGATGTGCATTTGGGGGAAAGGGGTGTGGCCAGGGAGGGGGTGTGTGGCCATCTGGGGAACCCAGGCAGGCCGCATCTGGCCCGCAGTCTTGAGGTTCGACACTCCTGTTCTACCGGAAATACTAAAGGGTATATACCTTTGTGATATACGTAGTTTTTTTCTATGCGCAGAGAAGGCTTTCCCATGCTACATGAGGGAGGATTCAAATACGCAGCCCCCCCCCCTGCCACTGCAGCCTGAGTGGTACAATCCAGCAAAAGCTTTACCGCTTGATTTGGTTGATTGTGTCAACTGGATGTTAGTCCAATACCCTAAGACAAGAGGGCAGAACGTCCATCCTGTGAGCCCTGGACCCTGTTTTTTCCTTCATCCTGGAAGGAGGCGCCTCTGACCAGCACAGAGAAAGACAGCCAGGCCCGCACAGCCTCCTGGGCTTCTTCCAGGGGACAGGGCTTAGGTTTGTTTGTTTGTTTGTTTGTTTATTTAATTATATTTATACCCCACCTTTTTTCCTGCAAGGAACCCAAGGCGGCTTACATAATCCTCCTCCTCCTCTCCATGTTATCCTCACAACAACCCTGTGAGGTAGGTTAGGCTGAGAGTCAGTGACTGGCCCAAAGTCACCCAGTGAGTTTCATGGCTGAGCAGGGACTAGAACCTGGATCTCCCGAGTCCCAGGTCCAACACTCACCGCTACGCCACGCTGGCTTGAAACCCCATGCCTGGGAGGAATCCCCTCAGAGGGTATCCCTGCTGCTATCTCCAATCTGAGATAGCAGCAACCGTGGGGATTTCCCTGTTGGCGCCGCACCAGCAGGGGAATCCTCCACTGTTATCGCAGAGCATAGGTAGCAGCTGGGATGGGAGGCAGCCTGGCTGTCTTTCTCTGTGCTGGTCAGAGGCACCTCCTTCCAGGATGAAGGAAAAAACAGGGTGGTGGGGGGTGATGTAAGGGGGGGCACATAGCTTGCCTCTGATGTAATCCATCCCACAGTGGTGGGGGGCAATTCCCCCCCCCCAAAAAAAACAGTTGTGCACCCCTGCCCGAAGATGATTGCCGATGTCATTAGCTTGAGGATCACGGCCTACCTGGAAGAGGTAGTCTCCTGGTTTGAGATCTGTAATGTCAATCCACTGGCAGTCAATATCGTGCCGGTACACATCAAAGCATCCAACGGTGATCCCTTGCTCCCCAAAATTGGCACATTCATACTGCTTCTGGACACCTAAAGAGGAAAGGAAAGCAGATGCAAAGGAAGCATCAGGACCAGGGTAATTTCCAGAGGCCTTTTAGAAAGCTCCTGGCAGTTTGCCCATCTTCCAAGAAGAGTCAGGGTCGAAAGCATGACCTTGTTGCTGCTGAGATGCTCCATATGTTTAATTATTTTCTCATTTTAAGTCCTCATTTCCCAGGCTAGCTGGCAATGCATCACTCACTCTTCTCCTTTGCACAGCCTTGCCAGGGGCTTTCCTTGCTCCTACAATCTGTGCAAGTGGCTTGAAGGTCTGATCCAGCTCTAGTCATGTGCAACGAGTTGTGAACATCAACTAGTGGTTCTGGATGGGGATGCACAATCTCAGCATGTATCAAATGTATCTGGCCAGCTCAATCAGCCCTAGAAGAACACTGAGATGCGGATCCATTTCCGGATACTTGCAACCATGTTGGCTGTGCACTTAGAAGCCCACTTCTGCACATGGCTCTCTTTTACTGGATCATGGCACGTGTGTGTGGGGGCAGTGGGGACTTAATATATCGCTCATGGCTTGATGATGGCCCCCCATTTTTAAATGGATGTGGGGACACCAATGTGTGAATAGAGCTCTCCTGTTTGCAATATCCTTTCAATTTATTCCAATGGAGGAGGAAAATCATATATGCATTCCTTTGCACATTCATCTGCAAGGAAAAGCTTTAGAAAAGATGTCTTGCATGCAGAAACTCCCAGGTTCAATCCCTGCCATCTCCAGAGGAGTTTAGTCTGTCAGGCAGAGTAGACAATATACTGAGCTAGGCTGCCCGGTGGTCTGATTCCGTAGTCCGTATAAGGCAGCCCCCATATGTCTATTGCAGGGCTCTCCAACCTTGGGTCCAGCATGGCTTATGGCAAGGGATTCTGGGAGCTGTAGTCCAGCAACATCTGGGGACCCAAGGTTGGAGAGCCCTGGTCTATTGGAATGAATGGGGCCCCTCATGCACACAGGAGAACCAACTATGTGTATATCAGGCTCAGCATACCCAACTCTGTGGATCAGAGCTTGTCTCCCCAGCAAGTCCCTGCCTCCCCACAAGTTCTTTGTGCTGACCTTTAAGGGGGAACCGCCTAGCGATTAAGTGGACTTTGTCCAAAGTATTAGAAATGCAACGGCAGATAAGGTTTCTCAAAAGAATGGATCTAGATTCTTGGTTGCAGTGGGGGAGGAAATGCACTCTCTTTCATATTGGATTATTTTATATTAGAAACATACGGTACGTACCATCTATGCATTCACTGTCTTCCAGGCAAAAGCTAGCTTTGTGTCCTTCGGCCACTTTGGTTCCATTGAGATCCAGCAGATCGTAATGTGTGAACACCTCCATGCTGTGGTAATGCCTATATGTGATGAGCCAGAAGGAAAGCAAGCATTTTGATGAAAGTCAGCTTGGCATCTTGTTGCCCTTACGTTTTCTTTCTTTCTTTCTTTTTAAAATCAACAATGATGTCCAAAATCACTGTCGGTTTGTTTCCCAGCTCAATTCATGGTGCTGGTGTTAACCTTTAAAGCTTGAGAACTGGGGACCTTACGGGCCGCCGCCTTCCATATGTTTCTCCTTGCATCCTCTGCTTGTCATCTGAGGCACTAGTTGAGAAGCCCCAGCCTAGGCGGGCAGCTACAAGGTCTAGAGCAGGGGTGGGGAATGCCCTAGCCAGCATAGCCAAGGGTGAGGGATCATGGGAGTTGTAGTCCAAAATATCTGGAGGGCATCAGGTTGCCCACCCCTGCTTTACAGGGTAAGGGTGCTCTCTAGGGTGCAGTACTTGCCTAAGTGATGTCAGCTGATGCCACAGCCTGAAGGTGATCAGCTGACTTCCCAACCCAATCAAGAGGCACCAGACCTCTATGAAACCCTTCCAATGAGGCTGGCTGGCAGCCTGGGCAACTTTTCCCATTGGCTAACAAGCAGACACTCTTACTCTTCACCTATCAAATCTGATATTTGACCTCCAGCCCACTCACGACCACAACTCTGGCCCATGTGTAAGACCCAGATTCTGTGACAAACTGTTGCAAGCTAGGCCCCGGGTCTGGCATCTCTATTCTCAGCACCCTCACCAAACTACAGTTCTCAGGATCAATTCCCAGCACTCCTGACCATCGGAGCTTATAGGAGTTGCCGCTAAAGGATCACAGAATCAAAGGTGCTTACTGGGACAAGTCTCCTGCCATGCAAAATGCACGCCTCAGAATCTTTGCAACAGCTCAATTCTTTGCCGAGTATTTCAAGGTTAGATTTGCAGGCTGGGTGAGGAACCTCCAGGGGCTGCATCTGGCCCACGGGCCTGGATGTTCCCCATCCCTGCTTTAGCACATGCTGGCATCTATTTCAAGCTTTTCTCTCACTATCACGAGGGATGGAAACCTGCAGTGCAATCCAATGCATGTTTTCTCAGATGTAATGCCACTGTGTTCAATGGAGCTTACTCCTAGGTAGGGATGACAGAGAAATCCACAATGGATTCAGATGAATTAAGATTTCTATGAATCTGACCTACAGATTCTGCAACGGACTGGCTTTTTCTGAGTCATGCAGATTCTGTGGACTTGCGGACTGTTTTTTCACTTTTGCGGGGGGATTTGTGCTAATTCACCCTAGCATTCATGCACACGTTAAAGCGAATTTGCACTAAGTCGAATTAGTGCAAGTAAAATGAAATCTGTTAAAAAAATCTGATTCTGTCAATGAGTGGACGACGAAGCGAAAGACATCTGACAGTCCGCGAAATGCAGCAGAACGGATTTAACAAAATCCGTACAGCCCTACTCCTAGGTGAACGTGTGTTGGACTGCAGCCTAAAAAAATTAAGGTGAGCAGTATTCTGCTTGTGTTGTTGAATACCTTTTTGCTTGCCAGAGGCCAAATGAGCCGTGTGAGCTCACCTATGCATAATTATAGGGAACACACACTTTGGGGAGGGGCCAAAGAGCACCTGCTGTGCATGTAGAAGGTCTCAAGTGCAATCCCTGGCATTTCTCATTTCCTGGCATTTCTAGTTTTAAAAAGGTAGCAGGCAATGGGAAAGAGTGCAGCTCGGCTATTATCGGGAGCTTCCCCTTTTCAGCACGCAACTCCTTTGCTGAGGGAACTGCACTGGCTACCTATTCACTACCAGGCCAGGATTAAGGCTTTCATACTAGTGTATAAGGTCCTAAACAACTTGGGACCAGGATACCTGAGAGAGCGCCTTCTCCCTTACCAACCTGCCTGGTCACTGAGGTCATTGGATGGCATGCCCCTGGTGGTTCCATATGGACCTATGGCCCGATTCGCGTCCACCAGGAGAAGAGCCTTTAGTATGGTGGCCCCCTTTCTGTGGAACTCCCTGCCTCTGGAGGTCAGGCAGGCACCAACACTGTGTTGTTTCTGGAGCCTCCTGAAAACATATTTATTTCAGGAAGCCTTCTTTGGTTGACCAGCCACTGTTTTTATTGATATCCTGTTTTTAACATATTGTTTTATTCTTTTATCTATTTCATCTTTTTATTGTTCACCGCTCTGGAATCAGTTTAGATGTGGAGTGGTATAGAACTGTTGTAAATAAATATGTATTATTTATATTATCTCTGCCTGAGACCCTAGGGAGCTATTTCCAGTCAAATACTGGGCTAGATTTACAAATGGAAAGGCAGCTTCCTATGTTGTTGTTGTTGTTGTTGTTGTTGTTTTCAGCATTTTTATCCCACTCTTCAGCCAAAAAAGGCTCCCAGAGTGGCTTACAAAGATTAATATTAGACAGTAGCTGCCCTGAGGCTTACAATCTAAAAGACATGACACAAAAGGAAGAGGGATTGGGAGGGAGGAGAAAGAAAGCAAAACTCAAGCACCAGTTCTTAGTTACAAGGTTCTTAAATATTTTTCTTTTCTTGCAGGGAAGGGCAAAACAAGCTCCCTGCAGCTGTTCCTTCTTTGGCCGATGTATGGGGCCTATGTGTCTGTGACAAAGACACGAAAGCTTAGCATGATCTGGGAACCTATACTTTATGATATGTTTTGGGAAGCAACTGCACCCCCAGATCTTCCAGCCTTGATGCTGTAGACCAGTGTTCTCCAACCTTGGGTCCCCAGATGTTTTTGGCCTACAACTCCCAGCATGCCCCAGCCAGCATAGCTGGCTGGGGCATGCTGGGAGTTGTAGGCCAAAAACATCTGGGGGCCCAAGGTTGGAGAACACTGCTGTAGACTGTTCACAATTTGCCAGAATGGCATATAGCAGCCTCCCCCAACCCAGTGCCCTCCAGATGTTTTAGACTACAACTCCAAGCAGGCCTGACCATTGGCCATGCTGGTTGGGACTTATGGGAGCTGAATTCCAAAACAGCTGGAGGGTGCCAGATTGGGGAAGGCCAGCATATAGTACGGACAGCATTACAGCCAAAATAAGAGCAAAGCGTTCGCAGGATTTTCCAACAGGCTTGGTAATGCACAGCTGGAAGCCTTGCTGAAAATTCCCTAGAGGCCATGTCATCGGTTCCTTAACCAAGTTATTACAGTCACCATCAGCACTTCTCCGGCGATAGTCGCTGGCCAGATCAGAATGTACTAGCGCAAGTGTGGGAATTTCCTAACAAATTCCAGCTTTGGAGCATTAGGCAGGAACTTGACACCACATGCAGCCATTGAAGCTGAGAATTCCATGTCACTCTGCCCTCAAACAATAACACCGCTGAATTCATGTGGCATAGTAGATTGCGTAAGATCAACCAAGGCTCATGTGGACTCGCTTCCTCCTCTAGTATTGGGAACATTCTAAACCCAGGACTGAGTGTATCCTTAGCCAGAGGCCTCCAAGCAAAATAGTTTCAACGAGTCTTTGGCCTGCTCTGCCGTTGGGTGAAGTCATCTGGGGGGGTTGGACTAAGCTGTCATCAAGATGTAGATGACACCCATCTCTCTCTCATACTGAATCCAGGAGAAGCAGTGGGTGTTCCGAATCAGTGCCTGGATTCGGTAATAGACTGGATGAGGGCCAAATAACTGAGAGTCATTCCAGGCCAATCGGAGGTAATGTTTGGGTGGCTCTTCTGCCCAGTTGAGTGTTACTCAACTGCCCCCCCCCCAAAGAAAGGGTCAAGCTCACAGTTTGGGGGTACTTATCGACTCAGCCTTGTCCCTAGAGCATTGATACACAGCACTTACAGTGGCTCAAAGTGCCTTTTATCAGCTTTGTCTGATAAACCGTGACTGTATCTTCTTGACCGAGATTAGCCTACCTACAGTTATCCACACTCTGGTAACCTCCCACTTGGATTGCAGTGTACATGGGGCTGACCTTGAAAACGGTCTGGGAATTGCAGTTAGTCCAGAATAGGGCCGCAAGGCTATTAACCAGCACTGGATGATTCAAATATATGAGAGCCGGTGTGGTGTAGTGGTTAGAGTGTTGGACTGGGGCTCAGGAGATCCCGGTTCTAGTACCCTCTTGGCCATGAAGCTCACTGGGTGACTTTGGGCTGGTGGTCACTGACTCTCAGCCTGACCTACCTCATGGGGTTGCTGTGAGGATTAAATGGAGAGGAGGAGGAGGATTCCTTAAACCGCTTTGGGTTCCTTACAGGAAAAATGATGGGTTATTTATTTATTTATGGTCATAGACCAAACAGAAGGATATAAATATAAGAAATAAATAAATAAATATAATCACACCAGCATTTTGTCAGCTATGTTGGCTTCCAGTCTGATTCTAGGCCCAATTCAAAGTGCTGGTTTTAACCTTTGGAGCCCTACAGAGCTTGGGGCCAGGTTGCCTGAAGGAACATCTCCTCCCATATATACCCACCTGGCCCTCAGATTATCATCAGAGGCCCTTTCTGGGTACCCTCACCAAGTGAGATCTGGCAGGTAGCTACTAAAGAGAGACTCTTCTCAGCAATAGCACCCCAGAGAGGCTCGCCTGGTGCCTACTCTGTACTCTTTTTGGCATCAGATGAAGACTTTATTATTTCCCCAGAATGGTTTGGTGGCAATACAATATCATTGTTTAGAGTGGCTGTATCTAAAGACCGTTTAGCCATGATGCTGTCCTGTCTCCAGCAGGAGAGGGATGAGAAGAAGAAGAAGAAGAAGAAGAAGCGGGGCTTTTATGAACTCTGTGGTTTGGACTTTTAAAAAAAAAGTTTCAAGACTTGTTTCGATTGATCTTACATTTTATCTCTGCTATGTGTGTTTTATATTGTGATTGTATTGTTATGGTTCATGTTGTTGTTTTTATTTATCTACACTGCCCAGAGAACTTTGATTATGGGGCAGCATAGAAATATTATAAGTAAACAAACAAACAAACAAACAAAGTATTGTGTGTCTGCTCAGGCTCAACCATTGGGCTTGCCAGCCATATGGATATAAGGCAGTTGAAAATGTGCTGGGCTCCTTTACAAAATCAAGTGGCACACTTATGCCAAATAAATAAATACCTACAACAAGAACAACAAAAATCATCACCATTATAGGGGAAAAGGGTTGTATGAATCTGTTATCAGAGGTCCATAGTGCCTCACCAGAAACATGCAACAGCGTGGCGCATTACTGCTGCTTCTTGCCTCCTGTGCCTGCAGAGGGGCAGTCCTTAGGGAGGGGGAACTCCCCCAAACAATTGTTATGCCTCAAGAGTACCTGTACCTCTGGCCAGTTAATACACTGAGGGCACATCTACACACAAACATGTATTGGCTTCATATGTTTAATGGTTTCAGATTCTATTGCGAACTTAGGAAGCTGCCTTATGCCAAGTCAGACTACTGGCTACTAGTCCTGATGGCTATATGCTACCTCCAGTATCAGAGGCAGTCTGCCTATGTACACCGGTTGCTGGGGAACATGGACGGGAGGGTGCTGTTGCACTCATGTCTTGCTTGTTGGTTTCCCGTGGGCAGCTGGTTGGCCACTGTGTGAGCAGAATGCTGGTCTAGATTGACCCTTGGTCTGATCCAGCGTGGCTCTTCTCATGTTCTTAGGCTAGTTGTCCATGAATCCTAGCAGTACTGCCTACCCATGGGGTGCATATCCTGTGGCCCAGAGGTGGCCCCCAAGGCTTGAGGTGCAGCCCCCCCATTTGGGTTGCTGCCAAATCCCCCTGCGTCACCCACCCCCACTACTGATCTTAGCTCTGAGATATTTGTGTCTCCGCCATAAGCGAAGCATTAAAAGGGGTACATTCAGCTTGTCTGTAAACTAAACTTGGCCCTTTCAGTGCTCTGTAGCGCTAAATCTGCCATTTGTTTTTTGTTTTAAAAAAATGTTTAGCCACTGCCAAAATTGGCAGCCGGGGGCAGCAGAGGCCGCAGCAGGGGGCGGTGGGGACTGCATACAGCCCACAGACCTTGTGCTGCCCACCCTTGTCCTACGGCCAGGCAGTTCCTCACTCTGGACTCTGGCAGTGAATGAAACCAAGCTTAGGGTCAGAATCCATAAAACAGACACACATCCCAGTTAAAGCGAGAGGAAACCATGCGACTGAAAAGTAGAGCTACCTAGCTCTTTTTCACCTGTAAAAACAAAACATGGCTTAATATTAAACATCAGATATTTGGTATCAGGTAACAGCACCTAATACATCCATGTATTTATTCTGCTTAAATGTGTTGACATAAGGGGAGGGGAAGGAATTTTTCCCCTCTAAAAGGAAACAAGATTTTTTTAAAAAAATTGCCCCACAGTCGCTGTAATTAAAATTTCTGCCAGATGTTCTTCGGTTTCCTTTTACCTGCCTCTTAAGTAGCATCCCCCACCCTGCCTGCTTCTATGTCCTGAACAGAAATGCACAGAAACAGACTGAGAAAGTCAGGGAGAGGGAGAAAAAGAGGGGGCCTTTTGAGATGTCCAAACTATTTACCATACTTTGAAGTTGGATGCTCGAGCTATTTCCAACGCGGAAAAAAAAGGTTTAAACCTCAGGTCTGACTCCGTTCCTAAAATATGTCTGCTCATTCAGATAGGTGTTTATATTAGTGTGTTTACAGACTGGAAATACTGAGGAGGAATTGAATCTGTATTCCTCCGTACACACAGAGACCGGTTTAAACATACCAACGAGCTGCAGCTGCCTCACTTAACTTGAGTTGTTCAGAAATGCCAGCGAGCAAGCGGGCTGTGATGTGACCTGTCTTTTTCGGTGGGCTGTGGGGTTAAAGCTGAGGGAGGCCCACAGAGCTTGTGACTCACCATCGCAGACGTGGCCCACAGGAGCCATGTTTCCTGGTCCACCAGGGCTTAATAAATGTGTTTGCGGCCTGCCTGGGTGCGGCAACAAAAGGGAAGGTAGGGCTTGTTCAAGCGCCTGGCGGGCCATAGCACATGCTACGTTTGGCTTGACCCTCCCACGGGCTGGATGACATTGGGTGGGGCCCCCGTGGTGACGTCATGGCAGGCCTGACATCATTGGGTCCCCAGCTGAAGTGTAAGGAAGGCATAAGAACATGCAACTGGTGTACCTAGGATGAGCAAAGCTGGCTCCCCCACTGAGGCCCTGAGCAGAAGAGCTCCAGGCACTCCCCAACCAGTGCTTCAGCTGGGGACCTGATGACATCAGAGGGGTGGGGACCTGCTGATGGCATCACTGGCCCCACTCCTAACCTAATCTGGCCTGTGGGAAGGTCTAGGGGAGGCAATCCAGCCCCTGGAGTCAATATAGTTCCCCACCCCTGATCTTGCATTGCAGGGCTGGGAAAGTCCTCTGCTGGAGATTTTGGTAACGCATCTCCAGTCAGAGTAAACAGGGCTAGATGGACCAATGGCCGCTTGGCTTAGCTTATGATGGCTTTAGATATTCATATGAGGCATGGCGATTTACTCATGCTCACCTGCTGGCTGACACAGACTTTGAACCCCGCCGCTGAGTTAAAAAACCCAGCATTTTTATCCACAGGGCCAAGCTCTCTTTTTCACGAAACTGCCTTTTAGCAACTAGGCTGCAACCAATGCTCCCAACAGCTCTGGGTTTTGTCTACTGGTGTGTTCATTGTCTTCCCTTGTTCTTTGGGGTTTACTTTTTGCAATCTGCAAGGGTGGAGGTGAAAAGCAAAGTCTTGCCTGTGACAGTCGTGCCAAATCCAGGCGTGGCGCCCGCTTTTGGGGCGGAAATCGGCCTGCCCGTTGTTGTGGATCTGGGAGGAGAAACGCAGGAGCCTCCTGTAGCCGCTGGAAACTGACGTGTTGATGGCTGAGGAAGCCAGGCAGTTCTCTTCAAGGGCGCACTGCAGAATGGTCATTGGGCGGTCTTCGAGGTATGATGTGTATTCCACTTCCTTGGCATTGAGGACAAGATCCGCGGCAGCTGGAGGCAAGGAAAGGAAAGCGAGACCATGATGTTCAGGAGTTATTTGCTCCAACGCACAGTCGTTTCAGGCCAGATCTGGTCCAGCTTTTCTCAATGTTGAGAAATGCCATAAGCTGCTCCCAATTACAGATGTTCCAGTGTCGAGGCAGGGAAAACTAACATTGAATGTTGGTACAGCTTAGCCCTGCCTGGAAAATGGTCTTACAACATAACCTGGACAATACAATAGCCATCTGAAGTTCATAATTTTGTACTGAATGTTTGGGGAGAAAAATAGGGTGTGTCTGCATGTGCTTTTTTTTTTTTTTTTTTTTTACACACATCAGAATCACATTCTGAATTCATTATAGTGCAATGTGGCAAGAACGGAGCATAAAGGATTGGCCGTGAGGGCTTGGGGAAGAGAACCTGAACAAACAGTTCATTTCAGTGCATTTTAGTCCGAATGCATTTGTCAGAATGTATCTGTTAAGCCATTCCACCAGCCTTCCTGAAAGTGTTAATTTTGTTACATAATTTTTTCCTCTTCCCTCCAGCATCCCTTTTTCCTTGTGTGCCATGTCTTTTTTAGATTGCTCCAAGGTGGCAAACCTATTTTGGTGATAGAGTACAGCACCATAGATAGCTCCTACAAAGCTCAGAATAAAAGCTGCAATGGATGAGGAGCCCCACTGACATAAGGGTCACCAGCTGTAGGGATTGGGCCCACTGTTCCTACAGAGGAGGATCTGGGAACAGATTCTGAGTCTGATGGGGAGGAGGAGATGGACGGTACCTAGCACCGTCCCTGCATGGATGTGCACGTATGTGTGGCCGCAAACCCTGAGCCCTTGGGGCCCAAAAAGTCATGCACCCCTGACCCAGGTAAACACAATGCATGACGGATGCCATCATGTTGAGTATTGCTTTGCTCTCTCCTCACATGATTGGCTGGTTTGCCAAGGCCTTAGAGATCAAGGACTTAGAGATCAGCCAAACAGTCCTTGAGGATCAGTCAGTGTCATATCCCATGGGAAAGCAATCTGAACTCTCTGATTGGGAGCAGGGTGAATCAAGCGTCATCACTAGCCCCTGGGTCAGACGTCAGCTAAGGAGGGTGGACCAGCCAGCTGAGCAGTGTCAGGCGCTCCAAGAGATTGGCCCTTAAGAATAAGGACCCGCCTTAGGGGCGTGGGTGTGGATAATTTGAGCCTGGAAGGGAGGAGGGGTGTCCAGTTTGGAATCAACTTCTCAACAATAGAGCAACCGTCCTTAATGGCTAGTATTCTGACTAAGCTTGTTTCTTTTGTGATTGTTTTCTGCAATCCACTTCATTTGTACTTTTAAGCCAGTTTGCTTGGCTTGCATTAACTAATAATGCTTTTTAGTTGGGAGCCATTGTTTGGATCTTCTTGGAAGCAGGAGGGGAAGTATTGCATAAGGAGATGGGGGGGGCAGAGTTGCCTTCAGCAGTGGCAATGGCATTTTAATATTGCCATCACATGTGGTGTCAGTGTTGGAATATGTGATGAGAAGATGCAGGGAGTTTTTTTAAAAAAAGTTGACTGCCCATTAAAGGGTTATGGCAGACTGTGTATAGTCTGATTGAAGGGCAGGGGGCAGGGTTCAGTGGATTGAATCACTTGATAGAGTGGGGGGGGGGAATGCTGGATGTTGCTTAGCAACAGGTTTGAATTCCATTCCACCACGCCTCTAACAATTAGACTAGTCCTAGTATTAACTGACTTAACTGATGCTTGCTATGGTCCTTACCTTAGAAGAAAGAGTAACGTTTAAGAAACTGCACTTCTGTAGCCATCAAGCTTTAGTACTTGAGTAACCTTATGTTACCATCATTTATCTTTTAAAAAGCATCTACTTTAAAACAAGTCCTGTGTGTGCATGTCTGAGAGAACTCCGCTGCTTCTGTGCTCTGCCATCAGTCACCAGAGCTCCCTTCCTGATTTTCTTTCCCCCAAAATGTCCCAGACACAGCATAGTTCCAGGGCACTGGGTGGGACCTGGCAGCAGCCTTGAACAAGGGGGCAGCAAAATTCAAGGGACTTCCTTCTTTTCAATTTCTAGCAAAGGATATCTGATGGCTTACTTTCTGTGCAGGAAACACCAGCTGCAAAGCGTCCGCCTCCCTTGGGGCAGGATACTTGAGTATCGTGCCGGCAGTGCGAGAGGGTCATCTCTGTCCCGGAACATTTCACCCCGCTCATGACGACGTTGTTGGCACTGACCTCTCCATACCAGTACCAGGTCTCCTAGCGGGAAGCACAGAAAAGGGAAGGGGGGATTTAGTGCAGATCCTGTGTGCTTTAAAACGAAGAAAGCACTACAGATGGTAATATTGTTCCAGGTTTGAGGGAGCAGCGAGGTTTTGCATTTCTAGGGGTCTCAAGACTATCCCAAGGCCTGTCACCTCAAGCAGAGGCAGTGTTAGGGGGAGGCCTACTAGGGCTGGAACCCCGAATCTTTCATTTGGAGCCCTGAATCCATGGAAGGCAACCACCCTGCTGTCCACGGGCACTTGCTGAAATAAAGGTATGTGGGGGGCCCTGAGCCCTGATGATCTCTGTTGCATCTGATCCCCCTGGATTACCTGGCTTTTGGCCCACATGTGCTTCACATCCTGCTGCTCCCCCGTCTTGAATCATTCTGCCTGAGGTTTTTTTTTTCTGAAATCAAATGCCCTCCTCTCCCGTCCATACACCCCCCCCTTTTTTTTTTACAAATAGGGGTGTCCTTACTAGGAGATAAAGACACACAAACACACACTCCTTTAAAGACACACACAAACACACAGACTTTAGGGCATATGTAAATTAGCATATGTAAATTTGTGCATTTTTTTTTTTTTTTTGTCCTGTGGGCCTGAGCCCTGGATCTTTTCAGTACCTAGCACCGTCCCTGCATGGATGTGCACGTATGTGTGGCCGCAAACCCTGAGCCCTTGGGGCCCAAAAAGTCGTGTACCCCTGACCCAGGTAAACACAATGCATGACGGATGCCATCATGTTGAGTATTGCTTTGCTCTCTCCTCACATGATTGGCTGTTGGCTGCGAGTGGTTAACACAGCAGTGACATCATGTCACATCACACCTTGTGTTTACCTGGACATGACGAGGGAGAAGGGAAAAGCTGCCGCCAGTCCATGTTTCCTGTAACAGCTAGTTAAGCTCTGTGTTTCTTAGCTACTATCCTACGGTAGATCTAATGGGAAGAATCTGTTTAGCAACTAGGACCACCTGACCTTCTTCTGCTGAGGTGCCATTTGCCTGAGAGGAGTTCACTGAATGGTGCACAAATTAAAATGCCGTCTTTCTGAAGCCACTGAGTAATGGAGTAACTGAGGCCGGGCACCTGTCCTGGAAAAACATGCAACAGCACAATAAACAGTGAATTAAGCTGCTCATTGGTTTTTCCTTCCATCATGCTAACCAGTGGCCAAGCACAGTGAATGGGTGGTGTATGACTACCCTTTTCAGCAAGCAACTGCCCTGCCCAAAAATATGGCCATAGATTTCATAGATCATAGAGTTGGAAGGAGCCTACACAAGTCTTTCGAGTCCAACCCCCTGCTCAATGCAGGAAACTAGAGGAGGGGTCTCCCATCCAAGTAATAACCAGGCCTGACCCTGCTTAGCTTTCCACAGACAAGCTGAGCCAGCATAAGCCACAGGCTTGTATACACTACTGTACAAGCAGGCAGCAAAGGATCTAAAGGATCATTCTAAAGGGACGAGAATAATAGGGTTCATTAGGCCTCTTCTCTTCAGGTCTTCAGGAGAGCTCTGAAGACTCACCTGTTCTTGCTAGCCTTCCTGTAGTGTCTTGGGCTGCTGGTTTTTATTGGTAATATCTGTTTTTTTGTTTTTTTAAATGGGTAATCACTGTTTTTATGGAACTTTTATTGAATATATATGTATTGGGTTTTTAAAATTGTATTTGTTCTGTATTGTTTTAATCTTGCATGCTGCCTTGAGAGGGTTCCATCTTTAAAGGCAGCCTAGAAATCATTATAAATAAATAAATAAATAAATAAATATAAAATAACAGAACAGAACATTATTTGCTTTTTTCTGGTTGTTTCGAACCAATGTTATCAAATTCAACTCCCATAGCTTCCTGGATCTAGCCTCTCCCTGCCTTTATGTTCTGCCAATCACAGAGACCATCCTGCCCACTGTGCGCGGTTTTATTTCCCAAACCTTTCACTTCCTATACAGAAACTGCACTGACAGTCAATATTCCATGACTGGCACTTCCTCCTTGGCATACATAATGTTTGTGATCAATGGCATCACAGCAGCTCAGTCAATGGGGAGCTGAGGGCTTGCAGCTGACAGCCAGCCATATCTTCGGATAAAGTTATAATGTTAAAATTTCCAGTTAGCACTTGATGGACCGGAGGCAGCCAAACTTTCTGGCAAGCGTGCCACACATCTAGTGAACATATGAAGCTACTTGCATAAAGAATCAGACCATTGGTCCCTCTAGCCCAGCACTGCCCAGCCAGACTAGGGATGTCAGAGAAATCCACAATAGATTCAAATGTGTTCGGATTTCAGTGAGTGGACAATGGAAATAAAGATGCCTGACAATCTATGAAGCACGGCCGGGATGGATATAACCAAAAAGTGGACCAGCTTTTCATAAATCACGTGGATTCCATGGACTGTTTTTTTAATTAAAAAAAAACTTGGGGGGGGGGGGGATTGTGCAAATTCACACTTGCGCCAATATGCATTTGCACTAATGCACATTAGTGCAAGAGGGATGAAATTCTTGTACATCCCTAAATCAGATTCCATCAGTGAGCAGAAATGGAATGAAAGATAATGGATTTAATAAAATCTATGCTGACTGGCACCAGCTCTCCAAGTGCTCAGCTAGTAAAAGGTCTTCCCAGTCCTGTTTTCATAGACTTCATAGATCATAGAGTTGGAAGGGGCCTACAAGGCCATCGAGTCCAACCCTCTGCTCAATGCAGGAACCTAGGGGAGGGGTCTCCCATCCAAGTAATAACTGGGCCTGACCCTGCTTAGCTTTCCACGCTCAGACCAGCTGAGCCACTGTGAGCCACAGGCCTGTATCTGCTATTCAGATGCTTCAACTGGAGATGCTGGGAACAGAACCTGGAATCTTCTGCTTGCGAAACGTCACCTCTACCACTGAGCTACCGTCCTTCTCTGGCAATAAAGTTCAAATAGTGCCATTGTCTTGGGCATTAAACATCTGTAGCACTCTGCTCTTCGTGTCTTTTTAATTAGAGATGACCCTGGACCATTCTGCATTGACCCATGGTCCCTTCTTGGGATCTCCAGTCCTCCTGCTCCTGTTCAGGAATGCCGCAAACTCCTACCGTCTCTGCCACTTGTGGGGCCTGTGCTGCAGGCTGGCCACTCACCACCAAATACTTCACCCTTCTTACTGCATTTCATCATGCGAATCCTGCACCCTCCCCTTAGCTCTGCACATACGACCTTCCCCAAGGTCATCTGACGAGCATCTCATTCGTGCACAGTCTGTAAGGCTCTCAACTCCCTGGGTTTTAAGATCTTGAGGGGAGGCCCTTCTCTTGGTACCACCACCATCCGAGACATGTTTGGTGGGGGACGCAAGAGCGTGACTTAGCAGTGGCCGCTCCCAGGCTGTGGAAGCTAGGTTGGCCCCCTCTCTGTTGCCCTTCCGCTGGGCAAATACATTTTTATTCAAGCAGGCCTCTGCCTGATAAGCCGGTCTGTTGCTGAAAGGGTTTTTAATTGGTTGGGTGCTTTTTATTTCTTTTATTGTTGTGTTTTGTAATTTATTTGATTCATGTCGTGTTTTAACTAAGATTTTGTTTTTAATCTGGATTTTATGGTTAGCTGCCTTGAGCAATATAAATAAAGTAAATAAATAATAAATAAGATTTCCTAAAAATTGCTCCCATTAGCTGATTATTCTGGTGTACTAACCAGCAATCTGCCTCACACACACACAAAAGGTCAGTGTAGCACCATTAGTCATAATATGCCAATACTTCTCAGTGGTAGCCCCCCCCCCCATTTATTTATTTATTTATTTATTATATTTATACCCCACCTTTTTTCCTGCAAGGAACCCAAGGCGCCTTACATAATCCTCCTCCTCCTCCTCTCCATTTTATCCTCACAACAACCCCGTGAGGTAGGCTAGGCTGAGAGTCAGTGACTGGCCCAAAGTCACCCAGTGAGTTTCATGGCCGAGCGGGGACTAGAACCCGGATCTCCTGAGTCCCAGTCCAACACTCTAACCAAGCTCCCCACTGAAGCCCGTCTGGCGCTTACTATCTTTTCGGCACCAGGTTAAGACTTCCCTCTATGCCAAGGCATTCAATAGTTAAGAGCTCAAAATAGCACATGGGGGGCGGCGGGGGGGGGGGATTGTCACCTGTAGGCTTAGTTTTATTAACTTTTTGTATTGTCATTTTAAATTTTTAAATTTGATTTTAATCTTTTTAACTAAATTGTATGTTTTAACTAAATTGTTGGTTTTTATGTACATTTTATTGTATAAATTGTTGTGAACCGCCCAGAGAGCTTTGGCTGTGGGGCAGTATAGAAATGATAATAATAATGATAATAATGATGATGATGATGATGATGATGATGATGATGATAATAACAACAACAACAACAACAACAATACATCTACATGGCAGACACTTTAATGCCGGAGAATGAACTCAGCAGGAGTAGAAGGGTCACTTCTGAGTCGAAGCGTTGCTTTTGGATTGGCCATGGGAGATGGGCATAGGCCTATTTGGGGATGGAGGAAGATTGGCCCTACAACACCTGCCCATCAAATGAGCTGAAAGTGGGGCTGGGAGAATTCTTGAGGGCCAGTCCAGCCTTTCTGGCCTCTCCTCCTCCACATCTGGTGGCTTGATGATGTAATTTACTGCATTTATTGCATCGATTCTGGGCTGGATTAAGTCTTTGCGTGTCCAAGCTCCAACTCGATCCAGCCCAACACAGCTCATCTATCAATTTATTTGCTTGATCTGTTTTGAGTCAGAAGTGCTGCCATGATAGTATCATTGCTTGTTAAATAAATGAGGCCTTCCTTGCAACATCTGTGCTTCTGGAAGGATAACAGAAAGTCCGGTCTGTGGCCACAATGCACTTCTATAACTAACACCATGGAGGCAGAATTAAGATTTCAGTTACAGAGGGGATCTGTAAAGTCAAAAGGGTCTAGCAAAGCTCTCTGCTTTGGAAACAATTCAAAGTTGCAGTGAGATCCTAAAAACTTCAACACCTCACCAATCACACTGAGTGGAAGCGACACTTCAGAGCTGCTGAATACCCATCCCAGTTCAGATGGGTATTAAAAAAAATATCTCTAAACTGGAATCTAGGGAGAAGACATTTTACAAACAGTGAGGTCGGTTTGAATGGACCCTGACAGCATTCAATACGAAGATACCTTTTCCTGTGCCAGGGTGAGCTTTGGAAAAAAAAAACACCTTTCTGGAGATTTTCAGTGTGGTTCAGTTTCTGAACCAGGGAGAAACCAACTGCAGAGGGTGCCTATTGGCTAGTTCCCAGTGAGACCACTAACACACATCTCTCTCCTCTAGTCCCTGGAGCAGTTTTTTTTTTTTTTTTTTTTAAATATGTTTGTGATCTTTTAAAATATAAAATCTTGCTATGATACCTTCCTCTTTTTTCCTCAGCATTTGACTTGCTGGCATGTATATGTGTATGCACAATGCTGGTCCCAGGTTTTTGAGGGCCCTTGAGCAAGACACCCTCAATGGGCTCCCTCCCTCAGTGAGTCTATCTTCTCACCACCATTATCACCAGCTGCCATGGCTCCTCCCCCTCTTTCTCGTCATCATTGCTACCACTTGCTTGCTTCCAGGCAGGGAGCCAGTGAGCAAGTAGGCAGTAGCCTCTACTGCTCCTCCTTCATAACCACCACCACCACCACCACCATTGTCTGGGCCAGAGTGAGAAGCAGATGAGCAAGGGTGCAGGGGCTCTTTTCAGTGGACCATCTATTAGGGTGTGGGCCCTTGGCAGGTGCCCAACTGCGCCGACCCGTGACGCCGGCCCCGTGTACGCATAAGGCGAGTTGTGTGAATCCACTGGTAAGGAAAAGGAGCCTCTCTGCTGTTAAAATGCAATGTCTGTCCCTGTACAGTAATACCTCAGATTGCAAGTAACTTGGTTTGAGAGCGTTTTGCAAGACAAGCAAATTTGTAAATATTTATTTATTTATTTTTTTACTGGATTATACAAGCGACGTCTTGCAATACAAGTACTGTAGTACGGCTTAAATTAAAAATCTCTGTACAATTTTTTTTGGGGGGGGGATTTCGTTTTTGATATAAGAGTGTTTTGGATTACAAGCACGTTTCCGGAACGAATTATGCTCTCAATCCAAGGCATGACTGTACTCTTCTACAGAGAAGAGTTTAAAGACTTTGAAGAGTACTGCTCTAGAGCAAACCTTGCATCCATGTAAGTGTCGTCTTATTACAGCTGAGCTGACAATTATACATAAATAATAAGTACCGTATAAAGGAGGCTCATGCATGGCCCCCCACCCCGAGCAACGGCAATGCTTATTTCATTCCTAAATGTGAAGGAAGTTATTTCATTTTGCTACTTGACTTTTGAAACATACTAGCCTATTAAGCCTTTTTGAACATAGCACAAGGACAACTTTTGGGTCACGTCCAGCAGTCTTGGCTGATGGCCTAAGGGGAAGCTGCTGGATCCCCATGCCCTGAAGAAGCCCTATTCTGAAGGGGAAATAGACATTCCATCCTGCCCACCGCTTGGTTTATGGCTCAGAGACTAGGCAATACCAGAGAGGATACTAATTCACTCAATACCTATGTGCATGCATTTCCTTCATCTCTTTATGTGGACGTGTTTTCCACATTCTGTCCTATATATAAGGCAGTGTAAGGCTGCCTTCTATCGAGTCAGGCAGACCCTTGGTCCATCTAGCTCAGCATTGCCTAACGCTGACTGGCGGCAGCTCTCCAACGTCTCAGGCAAGCGTCTTTCCCAGCCCGGATGCTGGAGATTGGACCTCGGACTTTTTGCGCGCAAAACATGCACTCTCCCACCACTTTGCTACAGCTACACGCGGCGTAAATAGCATGCAGGAAGGGCGTCAGCATCGGCTTAGCACTGATGAGTGTCCCCTGTTTGTGGTGTCCTGAACAAGCAGCATGCTGCTGAAAGGGGAATGAACACTGCATGCGCCCCGGCCTCTGTCGCAACGCACGATCTGACAACGGTATAATTCACTTCATTGCCAATGGCCCCCTTGCACGCATGCACACACAGGTCAAGCCCTGTTCCGCACACAAGACTGACTGTATATTCTAATCGAGGGCGTGTGCAGCCTGCAGCAAACACAAGGGCCTTTTTCTGTCCCACATTTCAGTGGCCCCAGGAAATGCCGCACATCAAACCGCACCGGCCCGGTTCATGTCAACACAGCTGAGAGATCGGGAAGGACGGTGTCCGATGGATGCAGCTGCCCTCCACTCTTGAACTAGACATTGGCAGCGGCACAGGAAAAGAAACCGAATCTCTCAAGCGGCGGATTTTCCAGCGATGAGTTCTAAGGTGAACAGGCAGTGGACTGCAGCAACAGCGCCTCTCCCTGTCATTCACTCTGGCCTGGACTGACGTATTGCACCTTCTTCCCCCACCCACCCCACCCCACCCCCCACGGGGAAATGTCCCAGGAGCAGCTGGTGCTGTTTGCAGCATGTCATGGGTGGAATCACTGAGTAGCGCTCCACTATTTGGTACTCATGCAGAATGCCGAGTTGCTCATCGAAGCAAAGAACTCCCTCGCCAGCAGCGTTCTGCAGAAGATCTTCTGCTGTGAAGGGCTGCAGCAAATCTGATGACGTGAGAGGACTCCCCTGGCAAATCTACTCATCAGTAGGCACCCTGACCTGCTACATATCACACACACACACACACACACACACACACACACACACACACACACACACAGGCTGGTGACTCCTATGTCAGTGGGGCTCCCTACCCATTGCAGCTTTTATTCTGAGCTTTATAGGAGCTACCCATGGTGCTGAACTCCATTCCCAAAAAGGTTCACCACCATGGAACCATAGACAGCTCCTATAAATAAGAGCTGCAATGGATAAGGAGCCCCACTGACACAGGAAGTCACCAGCCTCGTGTGTGTGTGTGTGTGTGTGTGTGTGTGTGTGTGAGAGAGAGAGAGAGAGAGAGAGAGAGAGAGAGAGAGAGAGAGAGGCAGCAGAATGGGGTGCTTATCCGTGAGTAGAATGTCTGAGGAGGAGGGCTCCGGTCTAAGTTTTGAAAAGGAGCTACAAGCAACAGGCTGGAGCCGTCCCCATCGACAGATCTACTCACCAGTAAGAAGCTTTGCATGGTGGCTTCTCTTTGTGGCAGTGAGCTACCGATCCTCAAGGAGCTGCATTATGCCACACAGACACAGACATTCTCTCCCACATTGATTAAAGCCAGCACACTATTTCCACAGGGCCAAAACAAACGTTATTCAAAATGTACGTCTAGCAGCTATGCCTTCCTTTCATTTTTTTACTCTAGAGTGGGTGCTGGGAAAACCGATCCGGATCTTAAAAGCCCCTTTCAGGCTCCTGCCCCTCATGCAAAATATCTTGGAAAAGCAAGCAGCTGCACAGTTGCCCCCAAAACCGGGGCTTGGGTTTTGGGAGAGGTGTGCAGGCCTCTACATAAAATGGAACCATGTCCATGTATGGCCCCCTGCCCCCAAGCTCCTTGGAGGAAGGGCGGGGATATTAATGCGATTAATCAATAAGATCTATAATATAGCGAGGCTGATGACAGGTAAACTGAAGCCCGACACCCAGTGGGGACAGGGACTCCAGAGACAATGCAGCTGTTGAGGCAAGGCTATTGCCTTAACGAACCTATAACAAGCCCTGTACAACCTGCCTGCGTCTTTGGCACCGCCCTCCTCCTAACTACACACTCACTAAGTTATGGGTGGTCTGCTTCTCATACTTGGCTGAAAGTGATTTAATCTTAAATATCCTCCTGGGGTGTTTCATTTCTATATTGGACTTCACTGGCCGCTGCAAAGCTATTATACTGTCCAGTTTCTTCTACCACAATCGCTTGGCGTAATGCTTTTAAGAATTTTCCATGGATATTTTGCAGAGAGTATAGCTTATTCCATATAGACACAATAACTCGCTTGCAGTGGTTAAGAAGCAAATACGACAACTTCTTCTTCTTCTTCACCATCGGTAGAAGGAGCTCTAAAGAATTAAGATGATATTTGGGTAATAGATCAGGGGTGGGCAACTTCGGGAAAAATAGAAGCAGAAAGGCGGAGATGCGTAGTAAAAAAGTGAAAAGTGGTTCCCGTGTAGGAGGTTGGAGGTTAAAGGCGGACTGAAAAGTGTTAAGAGTACTATATTGGGTGGGCTCTACTGGAAGAACGGTGAGGAGGTTATTAAGGTGGTTCAACCTGGTAGTGTAGCGAACTTTCCCAGTGTCCAAAAGGCAGGATAGATTCTGGGTGCCATGCCAAGGCCTTACATGGGGCCCTCAGAAGAGCAGTCCAGAGATGATTGCCTTGAAGCTGTTTTAGAGAAGGGCTGCTTTTGCTGTGAGAACCAAAGCGGTTTGATGTACTGAAGCAGCTCCGTCCCTGTCTCTCAGTAAGTTTGTAGCTCACTGACAGCCTCTGAAACGGGGAGAGAGGAATTTTATAAAATTCATGACAAGAGGCGTGGTCTTTTGTTCTCAGCTCGGGGAGAGGAATTGATGCATCGCTCGCCCAGGCAACTTTGGAGGCCCACGGAGAATCCTCTGGCCTATTCGGGGAACCAATACGGCCATGGATAAGGGGAGTGTAAACTTTCTTTTGCTTGTTTATAATCTGCATCCCTATTCCAACACTATATGTATTCAATAAACTGTATATCATCTTTTAACACAACTGGTTTTGTTTCATCCTGAGTATCCTCGAATCTGAAGTGTGTGATGCCTTGGCTGGACCAGGCCCCTGAGTTTAATGCAAGTACTTCTCTGGATAAGGGTTTCTAATTTCTCGAGAGAATATCACTCATCGACATACCTGAAAAGCATGGTCAGCATAGCCGAGGCCCAACTGGCGACAAACCACCATGGCTTCTATTATGCCCCACTTGTTACTACACACCGTCCCCCATACGAGTGTGCCGTTATGCTCCCGGAGGATTTCCACCCGGCCTTCATAGGGTGTGCGGCCACCACTCAGTCGTATCTGCAGATAAAAGAGAAAAAGAGAGATATAACGTTGCAGCTACAGTCAACAAACCAACCTCATTCCAAGTAACAGCAGGAGGAAGCAAGATGTATTTTCTGTTCAAACATTTATTTGTTTGTATGTTTACAGTATTTGTATACCGCTCCATATCTAAGTAGATTCTGGAGTGGTGAACAATAAAAGGAAAAAAAAAACAGATAAAAGAAACAAAAACAATACATTGAAACCAAGGTAACATTAAACTGGTGGTTGGACAGCAGAGAAGGCTTCCCGGAATAAGGAGGGCTTCAGCAGACGCCGAAAGCAGCACAATGTCAGAGCCTGCCTGACCTCCAGAGGCCAGAGGGAAGGAGTTCCACAGAAACTGAGCTGCCACACTGAAGGCCCTTCTCCTGGTGGACTCCAATTGGGCCATAGGTCCACGTGGAACCACCAGGAGAATGTCCTCTGATGACATCAGTGACCAGGCAGGTTGGTAAGGGAGAAGATGCTCTCTCAGGTATCCTGGTCCCAAGTTGTTTGTGGCTTTGTACACAAGAACCAGAACCTTAAACCTGGCCCAGTAGCAAACACGTAGTCAGTGCAGTTCCTTCAACAAAGGAGTTGCATGCTGAAAAGGGGCAGCTCCCGACAACAGCCAAGCTGCTGCGTTCTGCACTAGCTCCAGCTTCCAGAGCAGCCTTAAGGGCAGCCCCACATAAAGCACATTGCAGTAATCCAGTCTTGAGGTTACTAGAGCCTGTATCACTGTGGCCAAACATTTAATTAATTAATTAATTAATTATATTTATATACTGCCTTTTTCCTGCAAGGAACCCAGGGAGGCTTACATAATCCTCCTACTCTCCATCTTATCCTCACAACTACCCTGTGAGGTAGGTTAGGCTTAGAGTCAGTGACTGGCTTGAAATCACCCAGGGAGATTAAAGGCTGAGTGGGGACTAGAACCCTGATCTCCCAAGTCCCGGTCCAACACTCTAACCATTACACTACACTGGCTATTTAGGAACTCATTGCAGGAATTATGGACAATGAGGCACTCAAAAACCAAGCTGCAATAATTGGCCGTGTAACAGCAAGGGTCTTACAGTGCAATCCTATGCATTTTTACTCAGAAGCAAATCCCATTGACTTCAATGGGATTTACACCCAAGTGAATGCTACAAGGAGCGCTCAGATGGGGAAAGAAGCAGTGTAAGAAGAATAGTCCCCAGAAAGCCAGCTTATTAAAGGTCTGTGATACCTGCTGGCCTGCTGTGTTGTTTCCAACAACCAACGTAGTTGTGCAACTGTTGCCTCCAGCTGACTTGGAAGTAGGGATAGACCAATCTGCTAATTTCGGGTTCTCTCAGTTCCACTTATTGTGAGGGTCCAAGGCATCCCAAAACAAGTGAAGACTTACTGAGTTTGTGGTGGGCCACCATACATCATCGATAGGTTGAATTCAGCTTAATGTCTCCCAAGATGTACAGGCCTGGAGTAATGCAACTTTTTGGCACGTGCTTTCTGGTATGGACCATATGGGTCAATCTGCATGGAACTGCTCTAGGGCAGGATCTTGCTTTGATGAATTAGGTGGACTTAATGGCCTCCTCGCCTCCTCCAGGCCCTATGGATATTAATATTTTACAATGGGCCCTTATGCTTTGTCAGTAGGGCCGTGGGCTCAGATTACTGGGTGCTGCTTGTCTTTCTACTTCTCTTCCCTTTGCCATCCCAAGGCCTTTTTCTCACTATGCCGGCAGCTTTTGAAATCTTTCCTTGTCCCCCACCTTTAATGCAGCTGGTTGATTTGCCAGTAGCTATAAAGACACAGCCATCCACATGGGAACTTGGCTGCCATTTTGTCACCTTGGTAGACTGTCTGTGCACTACAGTTGGACATCCCTCGATTCGTCAGTGAGCATGCCCCTTCTTCCAGCACATTGGCCTTAAGTTTAAGAACATTCCTTTAGTTGACAGAAGCTGCAGAGCCTTTCTGGCTGAGGATCCCAACAAAGCACATGTTGGTGTGGTCTATACCTAAAGACATCCCTGGCACCAACTACTACACAGATTGTCACACGTGTTTTAAGTGTCATTTCAAGTTGCATAGGCAAGAGAAACAGAGTTTGAAAGCAAACATCGGTTGGAACCTTAGTGGTGATTATGAAACACAAAAGTTGCAGAATGGCTAAGATGCTGCTCAAAATATGTTGTGCTCTTTGGGTCTAAAAGAACACAGATGTTAAAGTGAATGGAACAAGTGGAGTCTGGCCAAATGACTGGGATACACATCTCAGAAGTTCAGTGGACTGCATGCCAATGAAGATCCTGAGCCAGCATTTGAAGGTGACCTCAATCTGAAGGCAGAAAAGCTCCTCCTACTCTCACTAAAACCCAACATATATTCAGTAAGAGTTTTAAGAAGTGGCACAAAGTCTGATTCACTTGACCTTTTGGGCTCATGGTAGCAATTTGAGGAGCCTGCACAAGTTTTGGGCATCTGTGCTGCCAGGTTTTGGGCATGTGTGCTGCCAAGCACTGCATCAAGCTTTTAGCATGCATTGGCACATGTGATTTTTGAACATTTGCAATGTTCTGAAGGTTGCATCTCAGACCATGGGTTGGGGGGCAACGTTGACAGGATTTTTGAAGTGGCTACCATTATGCCAAGGCAGTACTGCAATGTAGAATCAAGTGATGGTCCTGATGACTACAACAACAAGGCATGGCTTGCATCTATGAATGACCTATCACAGATAAAACACCAAACAGAAGTTATAAACTGGCCTCAAATACAGTGTTTTTCAATGGAGTCAGTTCAAAAAACAGCTATTAACCACAGTTAATTGCAGCGAATGAAATGCATTTGTGGCGGGCAACCAAAATTGGGTGGGGGCAGATGGATTACTCCCTACCCAGCCCTCCGCAGGCCGAATGATGTCACAGGAGGTGGCCACACCCCCTGATGTCATTTGGTCCCCAATGCAACCTGGTGGGTGCATTGGGAGGATGAGACTCACGGTGCATCTGCTGGGAACTGGCTTTGCTGCATGTAGGGCTTCTCCCATTGGAGAAGGCCCATGCACAGTGAAGCCACTTCACTGGCCCTGTGCCCTCTTCCATTGGGGAGAGGACACCGGGCAAGTGAAGCTACTCAGGCTGGCTTTGCTCATCTTTCACTTTCCCCGCATGGGAAAGGCAAAGGACAGGCAAAGCCCACTCACTTGCCACTTGCAGGAGCTCCAGCAAGTGCATTGCCACCGCTCCCCCCCATCCCTTCGTTATCTCCAATCTGTGATCGGAGATAACAAAGGGATTCCCCTGCATGGTGCTCACCCTCCATTAGGAGGGTGTGCAGCATGCAGGGGAATCCCCTTGTTATCCCTGATCATAGAGTGTTCATAAGAAGGGGATTCCTCTCCTTGCCTCCTTCCAAAGCTCCCAGTGGCCTCCATGCCAGGGGCAGGGGCTTGGGGAGAGGCCCATGGGGTGAGTCCTAGCCTCCACGGGCCAGTTGGGCAACCTCCATGGGCTGGAGATTGCCTACCCTTGCACTACACAAACACATGCTAGATAGCCTCACACAAATACAAATGGTTGCCCATCTGCAGACACGTTGCACTATGGACCACCTGCCTGTTATCCATTCTGTCTTTTTTTGCTTGACCCTACACTGGAGCTGCTCATAGTACTTTCACTCACTCTTTGCCACTACCATCCCTCCTGTGCAGGTATAACAACAAATTCACAAAGACGTTCCCAAGTGCTCTTTTGACACACTGCTCATCCCTTGGAAGTGTTTCCTTAGCAACACAGTTGACACAAATGAGTTGTCTCCCAATAATATTCTTCTAGATTGGGGGGGGGGGGGACACAAAATAAAAAAAGTCTTCAATATGGTTCCCAGTAACTTTCGGCAGCATGAGGCCTGCAAAATCTGTGACCCTCACCACTTAAAATTTCATGAATGAGGCAGGGCGACTGCACAATAAAATCTTCATCTGGAAGCCCCCAGAATCAGTGTGAGGAAGGGACTCAGAGCTGGAGATTTAGGGGAGTTCTGAAATCCTGATGCAGAAGCAGTGAGCTTCGGAGTGTTAAGCTGTGAACCTCCACCTATGCTCAACCTGTTCATTTGCAAATAAAACACAAATATTACAAAACTTCATAGGCCTCCAAGTGACATTATTCTAATGGAAACTGAAGCCGAGTCAGCACTAGAAGAACCTCTGAAATCTCTCACCATTTGGGAGAGTTGGGGGTGCACACATAACAATATTATAAAGTTTGAGAAAGAAGCAAAACGGATCTCCCATCATAGGCAAGACACCTCTGCTCCTCCTCACCTGGTTTTGGAAACCCATGGCTGGAACGTTACATCTCACAGCTGCATCTTCTTCATGGGTGCAACTCCTTAACTGCGTGCTGAATTTACAGTCTGTGATGGACTTTTCATTACCCGTGCAATCCAATTCATTGAGATGAATATGGCCCATACCTTTAAAGGAGAGAAACACACATATTCTCACCTTTCCACAATAAGTAAGATGAGGAAGTTTTGAATTTCATATATTATACTTCATAACTCTGGACATATCAAATCCCAAGATCCAAGAAGTCCAGATATCAGCCCTGGAGAATTCCAGAGTCAGAAGATGCAGGTTTTTTTACTAAGGCCTTTTATGCAACTTGTGGATTTATTTATTTTTTACTGCTTGAGAATTTATTTCCAGTAGATGATTTTCTTTAATAAAAAAAACATGCCAAAAACAAAAGAAAGGCCAACTTTCCACTTCCCCATCATTTACAAACTTCAACTGGAGAACTGGAACCAAACCATATATTAACCGGCATTTTTTGGCAATTTTTGTCCCATGGGAACCTGTAGTTGATCAAGCTCTGACATTTCAGTGGGAACAAAGATATTTTTTTCCAGGATACTATGAAAGGGACGGAAAAACAAATAATCTTAAATACAGGTGGATTAGTTGAGGATTCCAAGATTGCTTTGACCTTCCCAAGGATACCATGCTGCCTAGAGAGCCATTTTTTGGGGCAGAAAATAAAATAAATATAAAAAAACAATTTCACACGATGTCTTTGAGCCTGAAGAAGGATCGTGGGTAATTCTAGGATTACGAAATGATTTTGTTTTGTTTTTAGTGTAGAATGAAGTGTATTTCCAGTTTTAAGACAGAAAAGTTGGTTGCTTATTAAATCCCTTTCCCCAGTAAATCAGCTACAACGTGGCCCTATGCATGTTTACTCAGATGTAAGTCCCACTGCATTTAAGTGGGTATGTAGAGGATTATAGCCTTAGTGTCTAAGGACACACAGCTCTTTGTAGGCACTGAAGCAGTTGATGTGCCTACTTTTTTGTGTAACAAATGATGTACCCTGAACAGCTTCTGCAATCTGCATCTCTTCTCAGGTCCTGTCCCCATCAGCGTTCCACTTGTAGTTTTCGTTCTATTTTTCTTTTTAAGTATGAAAATTAAACTAACCTGCTAATGATGTTCCATGTGTTTGTATAACACCTTGCAATGGCACCTATCCTGGCCATTGGCTAGCCACTCCTTCTTCACTCTGAAAGTTTTATTATTATAAATGGGACCTGCAACAAAATGTTGCAGTGTGGAGTGCTCCTGTTCAGGGTTCCAGCCAACCAGCTGTGCCCTTTTCCAGGATACTTTATTCCATTCCCACCCCACCTCCAGTTTTTCATCCCTCCCACTTAGCATTCTCAGTTCTCATTGGTTCCCCCCCTTAGGTTCCCCCCCCCTAAATTTTTGTTTTGCATTGCTGCAAACCCTTGGGTTCACCCAAGCCTCCTAATAGCTTCCTCTTGTAACTGAGTGGTAGAGTCCATGCTGTGCATGCAAAATGTCACAGGTTCAATCCCTGGCATCTCCAGGTAGGGCTGGGGAATAGAGGCCTTCTTAAACTCTTCGGAGAGCCTGACGGTCAAGGCAGACAATATTGGGCTAGGTGGAGAAATCATCTGATGTAGCCTAAGGCAGCATCATATGTTTTCCTGGAAGATAAGTCTATCAATGGCTACAAGTCCTTTGCTGAAGGAACCGCACTGGCTGCCTATATGATACCAGGCCAGGTTTAAGGTTTCTAGTGTACAAAGTCCTAAACAACTTGGGACCAGGATACCTGAGAGAGCGCCTTCTCCCTTTCCAACTTGCCCAGTCATTGAGGTCATCAGAGGACATTCTCTTGGTGGTTCTACATGGGACCTGTGGCCAGATTGGAATCCAGCAGGAGAAGAGCCTTCAGTGCTGGTGGCTCCACTTCCATGGAACTCCCTGCCTCTGGAGGTCAGGCAGGCTCCGACACTGTGTTGTTTTCAGCGCTTGCTGAAGACGTCTTTGTTCTGGGAAGCCTTCCTTGCTGACCACCCACGGTTTTAATATTATTCTGTTTTTAATGCATTGTTTTTATTCTTTTATCTGTTTTATATTTTTATTGTTCACTGCTCTGGAATCTGTCTAGATATGGAGCGGTATACAAATGCTGTAAATAAATAAAAATAAATAAAATAAAGTCACAATGGTGTTGTGCTGCCTCCAGGTTCAGGGACCTCTGAATACTAATTGCTGTGCAGCAACAGCAGGAGAGAGACACTGACATCAAGGGGGCTTCCCAGGGCTTGGCCACTGTGGGAAACAGGATGCTGGACTAGATAGCCTTTGGTCTGATTCCAGCAGGGCTCTTCTTATCTTCTCAGCCAGTGACACATTTGACAAAAATGTGAAAGAGAGGCTGGTGGAGACGTATTTGTGGTTAATGCAGCCAGTTAGAACATTAAACCTGGGACCTTCTGCATGCAAGGCATGCACTCTACCACTCTGAACTTGTTTTTTCAGTACCAGAACTGAGCTGAGCTCACAGTCCTTTCACACAAAAGCCCACTCCTGGTTAACCCAAGTCTCTTCATTTCAGCAGCCTAGTTTAGGTGGGGGAAAAGTCGCTTTGTTGTTGCTCTTGTTAAACAGTTGGGAGTCAGAAGCCCTTGCCAGTCAGTCTCCTGCAAATCATCCAGAGATGTACCAGAAGATCCCGATCTATCTTCTGCCCACCACTGGCCTACTTTCTCCCAAACAATGCCTCTTTCCGTACCAAATGCAAGCGGATAATAACAAGGTTCTCTGGAGGTGGCATCTTCCCACCCATTGACTCTCGGGAACATTAGCTCGGGCACTTTGTCCTTATTGGAAACACTTTCCTCAGTATTCTTTTATTTTCAGTAAAGAAAACTCAAAGCACTGAAGCAGTCGCTTAAAGATTCCAGGCTCTGGCTGTGTAATGTGGCAGCAGGCAGCACGCTCTAGCCCATCACGTTGCAGTCGAACTTTTTTCACTGTGATGCTGGCGCTTCCGTAGCTATAACCACAATTAAATACACATCAGCGTGCTCTGCGTGCCATTTGGCTAGGCAAGCTGGCATTTTTAAGATTCCAGAGTCACAGCGTGTCTCACACTTGTAATTCATTTTCCTTTTCCTTCCCCTAAACCACACAGGTCTGGAGGCGCTTCACCTTTTCATTTTGTTTTATGGTGCGGTTTTTGGTTTGGCGAGTGGATTTCCCCTCGCTTGCTGCAGGGTGTGGAAATAAAAAGCCCGAGGGATAATCTAAAGGTTTGGGGATGAGGAGCAGCCAACTGAAATGAATATCTTCGATATCACCATCACCAGATTTAGGAAACCTAGACTTGTATAATGTAATAAGTAAATGTAATAAATAAGACGAAATAAATAAAAAGCAGGCTTGAATTTTACAAAATTCTAATCTTTGTGTGATATAGCCAGTGTGGCGTAGTGGTGAGAATGTTGGACTGGGACTCGGGAGATCCGAGTTCTAGTCCCCTGCTCAGCCATGAAACTCACTGGGTGACTTTGGGCCAGTCACTGACTCTCAGCCTAACCTACCTCACAGGGTTGTTGTGAGGATAAAATGGAGAGGAGGAGGAGGGTTATGTAAGGCGCCTTGGGTTCCTTGCAGGAAAAAAGGCGGGGTATAATATAATGATAAATATAATAAATAAATCTTGCTCTCTCTCTAAGTCAGTTTCCTACATGCCATCACACCCTTCCATAATCTGGTGTCCTCCAGATGTTTTACACTTCAACTCCCATCAGCCCCATCCAGCATAGCCAATGGTTAAAATTCTGGTAGTTGTTGTCCAAAACATCTGGAGGGTACCAGCATAACCAAGGCATGGAACCCTTGATTGCGACAGATAAAGGGATCTATGCAGAGAGCCAGTGTGGTGTAGTGGTTAGAGCAGTGGTTCCCAACCTTGGGTCCCCAGATGTTGCTGGCCTACAGTTCCCAGCATACCCAGCCAGCATGGCTAATGGTAAGGGATGCTGGGAGCTGTAGTCCAGCAACATCTGGGGACCCAAGGTTGGGAACCACTGGGTTAGAGTGTTGGACTGGGACTCAGGAGATCCAGGGTTCTAGTCCCCTCGTGCCCATGAAGCTCACTGGGTGACTTTGGGCCAGTCAATCACTGACTCTCAGCCTAGCCTACCTCACAGGGTTGTTTTGGATATAATGGAGAGGATGATGATGATTATGCAAGCTGCCTTGGGTTCCTTGCAGGAAAAAGGCAGGATATAAATATAATAAGTAAATAAATAAAATATATAGATAGGGGCAGGCTCAGATTTTAAAGGACCCCATTGAGTTCTATGGTACATGGTAAATCAGCTGTAACTAGGGGGTGGAGGGGCTGACCACAAGGGCACCCCTTTCTTTTCTCCCATATCAGTGAATGCCTGCCACTTACACCTGGAAGGGGGGGGGGAGGAAATACAGTGCTACATTCAAGGACAATGTCTTGGTGGGAGCAAAATCTGCCCACCTCCCAGACACTGGATGCCCCAGCCTTCACGAATAGGGACCCTGTGGGAAGGTAGTGTCACCCTCCTTCAAGGTTCTCTGAAGAAATTGAGGTCATTGTGGGTATGGACCATAATATTATTGGATATGAAGAAGAAAACGCACATAGAGTTTTCATAAACGCACCTTATTCCAGGTTAGACGATTGGTTTGTCTAATCCAGGCATTGTCTACTCTGACAGGCAGGGGGACCTGGTTCTTTTAACTGGAGATGCCAGGGATTGAACCTGGGACATTCTGCATGCAACGCTTGTGCTCTGCCCCTAAGCTCTGATCCCACTCCATTGGGCCAGGTAGCCTAGTACCATCTACTCCATCTGGCAGCAGCTTTCTGGGTTCTCAGAAAGATGGTCCTGTCCATCAGCTGATACCTGATTCTTTAAAACAACAACAACAACAAACAAACCCAGAGATGCCAGGAATTCGACCAGGGACCTTCCGCCTGCCAAGCAGGTACTGCTCTCTTTATCCCCCTTGACCCCTCTCAAACAGCTCCTCCGTTTTAAGCATGCTTACCTTGCCCAAGCCGTGCACCCATAATAGCCTCCTTGGCGGTCCCAAAGCCCAACTCTCGGCAGACCACACTGGCTGAAACGAGGTTCCAGTGGTCATCGCAAATAGTTCCCCATTCCCCATTCATCAGCACTTCGATGCGACCTTCTCCAATCTTGGCTCCGCCCTTTAACCTCACCAGTGGGTGCTGAAAGAGAAAGACCCATGGGGTGGGGAACCCTTAATGCTTAGGCATCTCGCTGTCATAGGCAATTATCTGTAATTGGAGGATGCTATCAATGGCTACTAGTCCTGATTGGCTCTATGCCATTTCCAGTATGAGAGGCAGTATGCCTATGTACACCAGTTGCTGGGGAACATGGGTGGGAGGGTGCTGTTGCACTCATGTCCTGCTTGTTGGATCCTGTGGGCAGCTGGCTGGCCACTGTGTAAACCAGAATGCTGGACTAGATAGACCTTTGGTCTGATCTAGCACGGCCCTTCTTATGTTCTTATGTTCTCTCATTTGGCGATGCAAATGAGGTGACACCACAATAGAAGCATCAGAGTGCATGCTCAGAAGGAGCGCGATCACCGGTGAAGAGCGCATGGAAGCGAGGTGCGCCGCTGCTTGGCCACTATGGACAGCTACCAGGAGCGCAGCCCCAACGATGTGTTGAGATTTATTTTGATTGATGTGTTGTTGTGGGGGGTTTGGGTTAGGGTCAGACATTTTGGGTTTGGCTGCCTCTGCCTGCCTGTTTGGGGTTCCCAGCCTCCTCTGCCTGCCTGGTCTCTTCTTGACCTGTTCAACAGTTGAATTGTCCAAGACAAAGGCCTCTGCCTGCCTGCTTTGGGGTTCCCTGCCTCTTCTGCCTGCCTGGTTATTTGGGTTTGTCTGCCTGGTCTGTTCTTGCCAAATCAGTTGCAGAGTTTTGAAATAAAAAGGCACACTTGTGCCTAGAATTATTTAAGCCACACATCTGAAGTAGCCTTATTTTGTTGGGGGGAAACCCCATTGATTTTAATAGGGACTCGTGGAGTCAGTTTTGGGAGTGACTCAGGACTCGTGACTAGATAGCCTGCCAGGTAAGCTGTAGCTCCTAGGGTGGGGCAGGAGAGGGACTTCTCAGGAGTAAGGAGGGCTTGCTGGGAAAAAAACCTTCTTCTCTCAGTCATTACCCCACAAAGGCATATATGATATGATATTAATTACATTACATAGAAGGTATCTATGCTTGCCCTTGCACATTTGCAGATACAGATCTATTATACAAAATGGGGTTCAAAGTGCTGCGGATCATCGATCTTTTAACCTTATTATGTTGCATGCATGTGATGACCAATGGTTTTTAGCCAATAAATTTGCCTGCATGCATGACTGAACAGGCTGCAGATTCATTCATTACTTATTTGTATATGTCCAGCTGTCAAAGCTTTCTGGGCAGTTTACAAAGATTAATACCCTAAAAATACAATATGGTAACATAATATAAAACCACTAAGATACAAAAATATATCGGTAAACACAGTTTTAAACAATCAACAACAGATGGCAGATTGCTAAATAAAACACATGAGACTTGGTGGGAGAGCGAAGATCAAAGGCACAATCCGATGCATGTTTAGACAGAAAGAAGTCCTACAAGTCCCAGCATTCCCCAGCCAGCATAGCTGGGAGTTGTAGGACTTTTTTCTGTCTAAACATGCAGAGGATTGAGCCCTAAGTGGTGCAACAGCCTAGAGCAGTGTTCTCCAACCTTGGGTCCCCAGATGTTTTTGGCCTACAACTCCCAGCATGCCCCAGCCAGCTATGCTGGCTGGGGCATGCTGGGAGTTGTAGGCCAAAAACACCTGGGGACCCAAGGTTGGAGAACACTGGCCTAGAGCAAGTCTCACAGGCACTTCCTGAGGAATGAGGGCGTTCCTGCTAAAGGTCAGACATCTTCTTTCCATCGCCCCTTTACGGGTCTTGACTTCCAAGCAGTACAGAGTAATTTTCCACAGAAACTGTTAGAGTGCTAGCCAAGCTGCATCACTGATCATCACTGAAAAAACGTGAGTGGTGGAGTTCTATTATTTATTATATTTGCATCCTGCTTTTCCTCTAAGGAGCTCAGGGGGGCACACATGGAGTCAGGAACATAGGAAGCTGCTTCATAGAAATCTATGGCGAGACCACACTTGGAATACTGTGCACAGTTCTGGTCACCGCACTTCCAAAGGGGTATCGTAGAGCTGGAAAAGGTGCAGAAATCAAAATGATCAAGGGGCTGGAGCAACTCCCCTATGAAGAAAGAGTACAATGTTTGGGGCTTTTCAGTTTAGGTGGGGGGGGAAAGGCGAGTATATGATTTGATATTATTTTATAAAATTATGCAGGGTGCAGAGAATCATTTTGCATGGTGTGAAACAAATGGATAATAGAACCTGGGGGTTATCCAATAAAACTGAATTCAGGACAGATAAAAGGAAGTACTTCTTCACCCAGCACATAGTTAATCTATGGGATTGGTTACCATAAGATGTAATGATGGCTGCCAATTTGGCCAGCTTGAAAAGAGGATCATCCAAATTCATGGAGGAGAAGGCTGTCAATGGCTACTAGTCCTGATTGGCTATGTGCTACTTCCAGTACCAGAGGCTGTATGCCAGTGTACACCAGTTGCTGGGGAGCATGGGTGGGAAGGTGCTGTTGCACTCCTGTCCTGCTTGTGGGATCCCACGGGCAGCTGGCTGGCCACTGTGTGAACAGAATGCTGGACTAGGTGGACCCTTGGTCTGATCCAGCAGGGCTCTTCTTATGTTCTTATGACCAAAAGACAGAGTAGAGGTGAAGACTGTGGCTTATGCTGGCTCAGCTTGTCTGAGTGTGGAAAGCTAAGCAGGGTCAGGCCTGGTTATTACTTGGATGGGAGACCCCTCCTCTAGTTTCCTGCATTGAGCAGGGGGTTGGACTCGATGGCCTTGTAGGCTCCTTCCAACTCGATGATCTATGAAATCTAGGCTTTTCAGCAGTCCGCAAGCAGGGCTCCTCCCTGTGACTAGCAGAAGCAGATTAGATTATGCAGCACAAGCACACCTATGCAAACTTGCTAAATTTAAGGGGGAAACGGCAGAGTTTAGCTTTAGCTGGCACAGAATCCAGATCTGTTTGGTGCAGGATTTTGTATCATTTATAAATATTTCATATATCCAGCATTTTAATGATGTGGGAATTAAAAAGAGGCAGGGCTATGTCCCACTGAGGAATATCTAAGCCTTATACTTTTATAGGCCCCCAAATCCCAACAAGAATATCAACTTTTAACATGAGCCATAGGAAATATTTTAAATAAACTGAAAGCAGGTTCGTCATCCAAGGACATGATGTGCATACTTCCCCATAAGGTTTAGAGGGGGGGGGAAAACACATGCCTATAAAAATATTACAAATAGAGCGATTCTCGGTATTGGAATAAATGCACGCTCTCGACGATTTGCACGGTAACAGGCTGTCCCAGGATCTCCATGTCACCTGGCTTGGTCTGTGATTTAGTTCAGGGGGAAAAAAAAAAAAGATTGATCCCACTGAACTCAGGGTTTTTTTGGGGGTGCGTTCTGGAACCAAATGATGCCAACTTTGCCTCTGGTCGTGGCGGAAGTCCCCGAATTGGTATGCTTACTTGCTGGATGCTGAGGATGGTCCGTCAGTGGACAGTAGACCACATCTTGGACCGGGTTGCCCACTTTCCCCCTCAAAGCTACCAGGGTGGGTGGAATTGTCCTCAGGCAATAAAAGAACAGCATCAATAGAATAAAATGAATCAACAGAGCCAAGAGACCACCTTTGCCCCTCGCCCTAAAGCAGCAGTAGACAAAACTGGTGCCCCTCCAGATGTTTTGGACTACAACTTCCATAAGCCCCAGCCAGCAAGGCCAACCGACAGGGATTCTGAGAGTTGTAGTCCAACGCATTGGGGTGAAGGGGGGCACTGGATTGCCTACACTTATTTGCACAGCGATTGCGAATATCTCTGCCTGCCACCCCGCTTCGTCTTGACTCGTAGGGATGTTGGAAAAATCCCCCTCCCCATGACCCACCACAGTCCCGTTCTGGATTGCACCTCCCCAGGCTATTTAGCTTTAAAAATAATAATAATAATAATAATAATAATAATAATAATAAAAAGCTATTCGGGGGAATTGCTAACTGCATATGCAGATAATGTCATATCTGGTTTGGTCTCAGACCCCTTTCTCTCTTGCCTGAGCTTGAACTCAAGGGGCAGTCCTAACTTAGTATACCTGAGCAGCTTCACATTTCAACAACAACCCACAGGTTGCTAAACTGTAACAACGTTACAGCTTTTAAAACAATAGCACAGATCCGCGATCTCCAGGGATGGTGCTACCTTGGCCATTGTCATCAGCATCAAACATTCTTCTAAATTAATAACGACAAATTGCTTTGCTTGTACTGGATGTTCCCGTGAGCAGTTTATCAATTACAAGCCACTGTTATATAAGGCAAAGGAATTCTGATGCACAATTGTCCACATGCAATATTTACATAATAAGAATAACCAATGGTTTGAAAGGAACGTTGGGCAGCAAGTTCAGCCGAGTCGGCCCGATAAGCAGTCAACTGGCTTGAACAAAACAATTTAGTACAAGAATGTGGCAAATCGTTTGCCAAGAGCCTTGCCATTTCCAGCAATAAATGAAGCTCACACTGTCCTTAGCCAAAAAACATCCTGAGTCAAAACAGGAGGAAAGCTATATAAATGAGGCCCTGCAGATTAAGAATTTTAGCATTGTTCCAGTAAACACACTGCTCTAAGCAACTGAGGCTGAAGGCAGATGCAACATTTTAAGAGTGGTAGAAGTGGCTTGGAAAAACAACTTTGCTGCCCTCCAAACCAATACACATTTTTATGTTCTGGGAAAATCAACTCAGGAAAACAGGACCTGCAGGGTTGTTTTTGTGTGTGGCATGGTCCACCCTGAATTGGGGGTGGGAGAACTAGTTGTGTTGGGCTCTTATTGGCTAGTGCCAATAACATTACCAACACCCCTCATCCCTTAATTTCCAGAGCAGTTTTGCAACTTTAAAGAAAACATTAGTAGATTTGTTGTAGGTAAGGGAAAAGAAGCTGGGGGCTGAACCAGCATTATGTTTGCTGCTATGCACGCGTGAAGAGGCAAGTTGTGAAGGTGGGTTCACACTGTGGGTGTACAATCCATCAAAGCCACTGTTAAGAACACTATGTCATTCAGGCTTGGTGTGTGTCTTATCCCCTCAACTAGGGCCTAGCAAGTTTGTGTTTGTGTGCAGCTCAGTAAATAATATGTCCAAATATGCACAAGGTATTTGTGGTAAGTTGTAATGAGTAGTGCTAGGCTAGTTTATCCTAACAGAACATGGCTTCTGATGGCGCAAACTTTTGCTCGCATTTGCTGTGAAAGAAATAAAGCTAAGCAGTACATGCACAACGCTACAATAGCGTGGGCACAGCTATACTACTGGCCGACAAGAACACATTACGTCAGTCCTCTATGAACTACATTGGTTACCAATTGAAGTCCTGGCCTGATTCAAAGTGCTAACATTGACATTTAAAATCCTAAATGGTTTGGGGCCAGGTTATCTGAAGGAACGCCTCATCCCATACGTGCCTACCCAAACCCTGAGATCCTCTTCGGAGGTCCTTCTCAGAGAGCCCCCTCCAAAAGAGGCTAGGAGGGTGGCTACTAGGGGAAGGGCCTTCTCAGTTGTGGCACCCCATCTCTGGAATCAACTCTCCAAGGAGGTGTGCCTGGCGCCTACCCTTTATTCCTTCAGGTGCCAGGTGAAGACCTTTTTATTTGCCCAATATTTTAATGGTTATATTTTTATTCCCATTTTTATTATCACCACTGTACCTCCAGTCTGATTCATCTGGCTGCTTTTGTTTTATTGTATTGTATTATATTGTATTTGTATTTCTATTTTAATGATATTTTGGTTTTAAGATTATTGTTTTTATCCTGTTTCTCTTGTAAACAGCCCAGGGAGCCTTTTGGCTGATGGGCGGTAAATAAATATATTAAATAAATAAAAAATAAATAAATACTCGGCTGTTTCAAACCTGTCTAATTGTAACGGCTTTCCCCCATGGTTACCTGAAAGCTGACATTTTGGGCTTTTCTGCATGAGGCTTTCTTGTGCTGCTCGTGATCCCTCACTCACGGAGGTTTGTGAGGCCTTTACATGAGATCGTCATCCTCCAGGGCCCGCGCTTTCCAGCTATTTTCGTGGCTTTTTTTTTAGAGTGAGGAAAGTCAGCTATTAAATTTTAAACCACAACAAAAGCCTCGTGTACAGCCAAAAACCCGGTCTACTGCAGCTATACCACAGCACCACCTTGTGCTTGCTTAATAGAATATATAGAAAGGCAGAGAAAGAAAAGCCCCAGAAAGAAAAGCCACGTGCATCTGAGGCAGTCTTACTCACGCAAAGAAAATGGAAGACGACGCCTTGGAAAAGCAGCGAGGTAAGTGCTTCATGTAAAGAAGCTCTTTGTGGTCAGGGTGCTAGGAGTTTTCTGCTAGAGATCCCCCTGCCCTCCTGAGCTAAAATTCCCAAGCCCTCTTGGAGCGTGAAGGCTCAACTTGATCAACCAATTTAGGTTTACACACTCCATTGCAACTCATCAGGACAGCGACGGCCAACTTTCTCAGCAGGCAATTCAGGGGGCAGAACTCCCTAAGCCATGGTATCATCTTGCACCTCTCCCCAGGCACCTGGCCAGGGAGAGTAAATTAGGCTTGCAGGTGGAAGAACCTGGCAGGCATCTCTGCCATTGAGAAAAGAGGCAGTTTAATTTAATGGTTAGGATGTCGGACTAGGATCAGAGAGACCCAGGTTCAAATCCCCAGGAAGCTCATTGGTTGACCTTGGACGATATCACACAGGATTGTTGAGAAGACAAATGGGGTGGGGAGAGAACTAGGATCTTGGAATTGTTGTAGATCACAAGCTAAATATGAGCCAGCAATGTGATGTGGCTGCAAAAAAGGCAAATGCTATTTTGGGCTGCATTAATAGAAATATAGCTTCCAAATCGCGTGAAGTACTAGTTCCCTTCTAGTCAGCACTGGTTAGGCCTCATCTTGAGTACTGCGTCCAGTTCTGGGCACCACACTTTAAGAAGGATGCAGACAAACTGGAAAGGGTTCCGAGGAGGGCAACAAAGATGATCAGAGGACTGGAAACAGAGCCCTATGAGGAGAGACTGAAGGAACTGGGTATGTTTAACCTTCAGAAGAGAAGACTGAGGGAAGATATGATAGCACTCTTCAAGTACTTGAAGGGTTGTCACACAGAGGAGGGCCAGGATCTCTTCTCGATCATCCCAGATTGCAGGACACGGAATAATGGGCTCAAGTTACAGGAAGCCAGATTCCGGCTGAACATCAGGGAAAACTTCCTGACTGTTAGAGCAATACGCCAATAGAACCAGCTACCTAGGAGGTGGTGGGACTCTCCCACACTGGACTGGAGGCATTCAAGGTGCAGCTGCTGGACAGCCATCTGTCAGGGATGCTTTGACCTGGATTCCTGCATTGAGCAGGGGGTTGGACTTGATGGCCTTATAGGACCCTTCCAACTCTACTATTCTATGATTCTATGTATACCACCCTTGGTTTCTTGGAGAAAAGGTGGGATATAAATTTAATGAATAAATGAGAGCCCCGTGGACCTTTGATCCGTCGCATCCAATTTAATGCCATGAGGACGGCTGAAGAGAACCAGGACAGAAGCTGAATGTGGGTCCTTAGCCACACGTTGGCCATCCTTTGATCAGGAGGTGAGCCAGGAGATTGCGTGAACATCCACAGGTCATTGTAAGCTCCATAAAAATCATACTCCCTCTGCAAAAAACCAAACCAATTTCTTTCTCTTACCTCTGTCCGGAAAGCTTTGCGGAAACCGGTGTTGCTGCCAGGGGCAAAGGCACGGCCGGGGCTGCAGCTCACCACCACAGGCATCCCGTTCTCACATGTGACATTCCCATGAGTTGCGCTGATGCGATCGCCCAGTTTGCAGTTGGAGACATGCGCCTCAGTGCCTGTGCAGTCCATGGAATAAGCCCAATACTTGTGCTTTCTTCTGCTCGCCGTCATCCTTGAAGGAAAAGAAGGAATTCACAACCGCTGAGAGCCACATACGGAGATAACAAGAAGGTAGGTTTATCCAGTTCGGTTGAAGCAGTGTCCTTTGACACTCTACTCACATCCAGGTAAGGTGAATTCACACAACCAAGTCTCGGACGGAAGATACAGGTAGGTTCTAAGAAGTAGCGTAGGTCTTTATACACCAGCAACAAAATCTTAAACTTGGCCTGGTAGCTGATAGGCAGCCAGTGCAGTTCCCTCAGCAAAGGAGTTATAATATGTACATGCTGGAAGGGACAGATCCTGACACCAGCCAAGATACATATTTCACAGAGGGCAAAAGGAACACTCTTGTGTACTCTGAAAAAAATGTCTCCCTGTCCACTTTCTCCACACCATGCATAATTCTGTACACCTCTATCATGTCTCCCCTTACTCTACTTTTTTTCTAAGCTAAACAATCCCACAGTCACTCTTGCTCAGCCTAGTCTACCTCACAGGGTTGCTGGGAAGATAACATGGGGATTAGGTTCTGAGCTCCTTGGAGGCAGGATGAGATAAAACTCTGTGGTTAGTAGATAGAGATTTCAGTTTAGTGGTGTAGCGGAGCCAGGGATTGTAGGAGTGAAGCTCTGGGACTTTTTTTTTTATTAGCAGGGACAATGACATCATCTGCCACCCGGCTCAGACTTCTGTGTTCCCTCTGTGCTTAGCTGCAAACTTCACAGTAGCTGGGGGGATATAGATTTTCTCCCTGGTGCTAAGAAAAGAAACTCCTGGAAAATCTTGAACTGGTGGTCTTATGATGCTGTTCGGGGGCATGTTGCATCTCTCCCTTTCTCATGCCAAAGTCCAACATGCTAACCACTACACTGCCCTTTGCCAGCTCACTATTCTATGACTGTCAGACGATTCTAATCAATTGGGTATTTATTATGCTATGCTAAGTACGGCTGCTACACGGTCACATATAGATATAGATCAACACAGAGCCATCTGCATTTTTGGACTCACCTTACCTGTTGTGTGTGGCTACATGGGAACTGCCGTGATGAGTGCCTGCACTGACAAAGGAGGCTTTTAAACTGTGTTCTGGGATTCGTCAGAAGCTTATCGTGGATTCCAAACTGAAAAGATCATGAATGACAGACAAGCCTCCCTAAAAGACAGCTTGCCATCATTCTTAATATTCTCCTGCATGGTGCGACGGCAGGAGAATGGTGGTTGCATTCTCACGCATGCATTCTCTGGCCAAGTAAGGGTGCAATCCTATGCATGTTTAGACAGAAAAAAGTCCAACAACTCCCAGCATGCCCCAGCCAGCATGGCTGGCTGGGGCATGCTGGGAATTGTCAGACTTTTTTTCTGTCTAAACATACATAGGATTGCGCCCTATGTCAGGTAAAAGCAAGACCAAAGAAGTCTGGCTCCTGCCCCATGTGAATTGAGGATGTGCTTTAGGATACCAAGTATGGGCAGCCTTCAGACTTCTGGGATATACTTTGTTTTTTTAAAACTTGAGATCCCCAAGATCCATCAACTGAAGCCACAGGGCCAGCTCAAGCTAAAACAGAGGGTGCTGTATAAATAAGATGATGATATGAATAACTGTTGGCTGATTTCTTCGCTCACGGTCATCTGCTCAACTTGCAGATGTGGAGCTGCCCCTCAACCTGCAGAGATGGCTCTTGAATCACTTTTAAAAGTGCAGTACCAAAATGATTACATGAGCTTTTGTTGGATCTTTTGGTAGCTGCCAGCCTAACATATAGAAAACACTGTCCACACTGCCTGAAACTGAGTGGCTGCAAAAGTTAAGGGGAACGGCTAAATAAGTAGAGTTGACATCATACTGAAACAAACACCCCCCCGCCCCCCAAGTTTTGCCTGTTAGTAACATTTGGTATCCAGTAGTATATAAAAGCAGAGCAATTGATTCAAGATGAAGATCTGAGATACTTAAATATGGCTTGGAGGACTACTATTTCATGTACAGTCATGCCTTGGATTGAGAGCATAATTCGTTCCGGAAACGTGCTTGTAATCCAAAACACTCTTATATCAAAACGTAATCCCCCCAAAAAAATTTGTACAGAGATTTTTAATTTAAGCCGTACTGCAGTACTTGTATTGCAAGACGTTGCTTGTATATCAAGTAAAAAAAAATTAAATAAATATTTAAAATTTTGCTTGTCTTGCAAAACGCTCTCAAACCAAGTTACTTGTAATCCAAGGTATTACTGTATAGTAATAAAGTCATGAAGATCTTGGAATGCTGGGTTGTAGTGTAATGTTTTGAGGAAACTCATCCCCCCCCCAAGACACAATAACTTTTTTTAAAAGGAGTGATCTACTTGCATTAGTAATTAAGTGTGTGAATTGACAACCTCCTGGAGCATCCCTCAGAAAATTGTGTGATGCAGCTGCTTGGGTGGCAATGTTCTTGGACCAGTCTATACATCTTACTTTAGAGATATTACTGAGCAGACAGTAAGGATTTGACACATGCTAGACCAGGGTTAGGCACCCTGGTGTCCTCCAGATGTGTTGAACTACAACTCCCAGCATCCCCAGCCAGCATGATCAACAGCCCTGCTGGCTGTTGTAGCCCAATACATCTGGAGGGAGCCAGGTTGGGGCAGGGTGGCAAACTGCCTTCATGCCCTACTTATAGGCCCCCTCGAACATCTGATTGACTAGCGTGTGAAGCCGGATGCTGGACTAGATGGGCCTCAGGATGGGCTGGAGATGATGGGAGCTGTAGTCCAACACTTCCAGAAGGCAACAAGTTGGGGCAGGATGGACTCTTGGCTTCATGCTCCACTTGCAGGCCTCCCAGTAACATACGATACTAGCACAAGTTAGCAGAAAGCCTGACAGAGCTCGACGAGGCAAACACAGTGGGCGAGGAAGCTCCCAGAGTTGTTAAGTTTGTCTTTCCTTTAATATAAACTGCACTGTCAAATGCAGAAACTAAATTACATTCCAAGGCGAGAGTCTGGCAGCAAGAAGGATGATGAACTAAGTTGTTTTCTTTAGCGAAGGAGCCATCTGTGAATCATTTCGCCTCCCACCATTGCGAAGGGCTGCAGTCTCAGCTATGGTTGGGTTTGGGAATTAAAATTCTGGGTTCTGCGGGCAAGAGAGCCAGGTGGTGGTGGTCTGGGGAGGGTTCCTTATAATCCACTGCCTACAGAAGTACAGAGTCAGCTCACTGGAACAGAGACCCAATTTAGAAACCGGGTTCCCAGCTGTGGAACCACAGTGCGAACTGAAGGCCCCACCCTTGGGGAAAAGGCTATTTATTACAACATTATAGTGGCATGAAACCAGAGAAATGAGAAGCATGCTAACAGGGCTCTGGGGTCACGTGTAAAAAAAAAAAAAAAACGGAATCCAAGTGACTGTTGAGAAAGTCTGTGGAATCTTTGCTTTCCCTTTAAGGCAGCGAGCGTATGAAGGAACACACTAGGGCAGTGTTCTCCAACCTTGGGTCCCCAGATGTTTTTGGCCTACAACTCCCAGCATGCCCCAGCCAGCTACGCTGGCTGGGGCATGCTGGGAGTTGTAGGCCAAAAACATCTGGGGACCCAAGGTTGGAGAACACTGCACTAGGGAAAGAGGCTGCCGCTGGCTGCCTAGCAACATTTGGAATCCCGACACTGGGAGATTTATGCGCTTCCCCCCCCTGACCTGGAAACTGTGTGGGTAGTTTTGGCTCCAGCCCTCAAGGAAGCCAATGGCTCACTCACACCCCTAGGGAAATGGCTTGCAAGCTTTTTCTGCCTTCAGAGAGCTCTTTTCCACATCTGCTCAAGAAGCCCTCCGTGGCTACCATGGAAGCACAGCATACTGCAGAAGATTCTGGGCTATCTTCCCGTGCGCACCCCGAGCCTGACGTGGGGCATGGGTCAGGCCTGCTGCTGTTGCCCGGCATGAGCTGGAAGGTTGGCCCACACCCAACACTCTTCCATTGCATGTTACAGAGTGGGAATGGAGGACTCGGCCGCCTCCCCATATGCTCTGAGGAACACAGAGCTGTCAGATTGGAACTAGTATACATCAAGGACTGCTTGCTCCCAACTGAACCTACCAGGACCCTTAGATCCTCTCTGGAGGCCCTTTTCTGAGTCCTCAAGTCGTTTGAGGTATGGCAGGCTGTGACCTATGGATAGGGCTTTCTCAGTGAGTGGTGCCAGCGCTGTCTCCAGGTTTGTGAGGGCTCTTGGGAAAGACAACCTCCATGGGAACCTTCCCTCAGTGAGTCTACCTGCTCACCACCATTGTCACCAGCTGCTGTTGCTCCCCCCCCTCTTTCTCATCACTGCGTACCACTTGCTTGCTTGACAGGCTGAGGGCAAGGAGGCAGCAGCATGATCTCCTGCTCCTCCTCCTCAGCACCGCCGTTGTCTGGGCCAGAGTGAGAAGCCAGTGAACCAGCAGCTTGCAATGATGACGAGAAGGGGCAAGTCCAGGGGGCTCTTGCCAGTGGGCCCCTGTGGGGCTATGGGCCCTTGGCAGGAGTTCCAACCATGCCTACCCTTGATGCCAGTCCTGGGTGGTGTCCTGTCTCTGGATGCTAGGTGATCTTTTTGGTGCTAGGTGAAGACCTTTCGATTTGCCTAGGCCTTTTAGCTGCTGTTGAATGTTTGTTCACTTATCAGCCCTGATCTTATGCGGTTTTAACGTCTCTGTTTGTTATGTTCTGCTGTTCTGATATTTTATCATGGGTTGTCGGTTGTTTGGAGCGGCTGTCTTTCATTGTTACTGGGAACTCTTTGGGGCTGAAGAGAAGGATATCAAGGAATCTATCGCAAACATCTATAAACCTGGAGAATCTTTTCCCCCCTTTAAATTGGCCAATAGGGCTGTTGAGGTGGAGCTGTGGGGTAACAGCAGGGAAGGGCTATTGCAGCCTTTCTGAACCTGTTCCCCTCTGGATGTGTTGGACTACAGCTCCCATTATGCCCAGCCAGCACGGCCATTGGCCGTGCTGGCTGGGCATGATGGGAGCTGTAGTCCAACACATCTGGAAGGAACCAGGTTGGGGAAGGATGGACTTTCATGCCCTACTTGTGGGGTTCCTGGAAGCATCCAGCTGACTAAGATAGTGTGTGAAACAGGATGCCAGGCTAGATCACCGCTGAGCCGTGGAGTTTGGAAACCACTGTCTGCGGGTCTGAGTGCAGGCACAAGATGCCATTCTAGTTAAAGAGCAGATACCCAGATATATGTTGACATGGCACGGACCCAACTGAAGCAGTGCCACGTCCAACAGAAGCAAGTTCACGCACAGCAATCTCTCAACCTTTCTTGAGGCTTATGTGTGTGTGTGTGTGTGTGTGTGTGAGAGAGATAGAGAGAGAGAGAGAGAGAGAGAGAGAGAGAGAGAGAGAGACAGTGGATTTTAGAGACCCAGAGAGGGAAAGAACATTGGCGTAAACATAAGATCTTTTGTCCCCATGTGCAGAACAAAACACCAGGCCACCTGGAAACACTTATATCCTGAAGCCTGAGATATTATATATCCGTCTGGACTTAAAAAAAAAAAATCACTGCAATGTGGCTTGACATGATTTCAATCCATGAACCTGTTTTTGTTTGTTTGGTAGTTGATAGTTTCTCAATGAACATGAAACATAGCGAGTGGAACCCTGCAGCCTGCAGGCAACAGCGCTGGGAATCTGTGTCCATGCGAGGCAGAAGAACAAGCATAAAACCCACAAACATTGTGCCTTCAGATCTCTCCCTGGCCTGGTTGCTCCATGGATCATGGTCTTTGGATAGGAAAAACAATACAAACTATTTCTCAACATAAGCTGTTTTACAGCTGCCCGAGGGCCTTATTGGTTAAAAGCTTTGGTGGAAATTAAAGGAAGAAATTACACGTTTTTAGACATTGACAAGGAAAAAACAACAGCGGCAACACTGAAACTATTTGCCTGGGTTATTCCAACTCCACTTTGGAAACCTGCAATTCTAAACAAGGCTGTATGTGTGTTTGAGAAAACCTGATCCACCCTTAAGGTTCGAGAAAATAATCAATCCTTTTTAAAGGCCTCGCTTACTTGTAGACTCTGACTGTTGTATTTCTTCTCGGCTGGAAATCCAAACATGCCACAGATAACGCGGGAATTTTTTGTGTTCCAGTTTTTGTCACAGATCTGCTTCCAGCTGCCTCCGTCTTTTACCTCCACGTAACCCTCTGTGACGGGGATGCGCTTGCGGAAAGCAGAAAGGATGGGTCGTATCCGGACATCTTCCACTTGGATGTTCATATTCTAGGAAGGGAGCGGTGGGGTGTTATCAGTTAGATATGAGTTTACTGCTTAGCTATTGGCCACAACAAAGATATGAAACAAGGATAAAATTGTTAACAGTTCAAAAATTTGTTATATGGATTTTTTTTTTTTTTTAATGGAAATATATCAGTGCAAACAACAACAACCCAACTCTTCAGCCAGGATCCAAATTGCCACCTTGGAAACTCCTGTGCTGTGGGATTAATCTGAAGCCCCTTTTCCAGTCACAACCCTGCCAACTGCTCAACAAGCCAGTCCTAAAACTCTGGGGAACTTCAGACCGATGGTGGCCAGAAAATGAAGTGAGCCCTAAGATGTACCTGATGCTGTCGCACCACCAATTTCGCTGCCAAAATTTGGTGGCATGGCAGTGGCAAAAAGGAGGTGCTTTCCCATTTAAAGCAAGGCCTTCTGGGAGCACGATTCTGCTTTCCAACATGGTGCACGAACCCCACATGCCTTGTTTTAAAGGGAAATCATGCCTTTTTGTGCCGCTGCCCATGGCAAATTCTACTGTTAGAAGTCAGTTGCATTTTTGAATTTGACACAGTCTCCAATCTCACTGGGCCCATATGCAATCAACAGTAGCCACAGTGGCTGCAGTAGGGGGTAGCATGCCTCACGTAAATGGTCAGAGGGAACATTCAGCTCATGTGTTGCCTACCCCTATTTTAAACACTGCTTCCAAGAGAGACCCATTTCCTGTCGTCCCCAGTTCGCTAGGTACTGCTATTCTTCTTGCATGAGATAAGACAATGGGGCTGGTGCTCTCCTAGGCTCAGCTGTAGTGCCACTCCTGCCCCATAACTTTGGCCCAGTCCCTATCTCTCAGCCTAATCATAAGAACATGAGGAGCCCTGCTGGATCAGACCAAGGGTCCAGTCTAGTCCAGCATTCTGTTCACTCAGCTGGCCAACCAGCTGCCCACGGGAGACCCATAAGCAGGACATGAGTGCAACAGCACCCTCCCGCCCATGTTCCCCAGCAACTGGTGTATATAGGCAGACTGCCTCTGATGCTGGGGGTAGGATATAGCCAATCAGGACTAGTAGCCATGGATAGCCTTCTCCTCCATGAATGTGTCCAATCCCCTTTGAAAACTGTCCAAATTGGTGGCTATTGCTACATCTTGTGGAAGTGAATTCCATACTTTCACTGTTTATTTATTTTATTATATTTATACTCCGCCTTTTTTCCTGCAAGGAACCCAAGGCGGCTTACATAGTCCTCCTCCTCCTCCTCTCCATTTTATCCGCACAACAACCCTGTGAGGTAGGTTAGGCTGAGAGTCAGTGACTGGCCCAAAGTCACCCAGTGAGTTTCATGGCTGAGCGGGGACTAGAACCCGGATCTCCCGAGTCCCAGTCCAACACTCTCACCACTACGCCAAACTAGGCTCTGTATGAAGAAGGACTTCCTTTTCTCTGCCCTGAACCTCCCACCAATCAGCTTCATGGGATGACCCCATTGGGTTCTAGTAATATGGAGAGGGAGAAAAATGTCTCCCTATCCACTTTCTCCACACCAGGCATAATCTCCACACCAGGCATAATCAACCTCACAAGATTGTGTGAAGCTTAAATAGAATAACCCCTATCCATGAAGGAGAGTGTGGGACCCTTGCTTGCCCTAGTCTGGAGGGAGCTTCAGCCTCAGACACGGATTCTGACTCAGAGGGAGAGGTTGTAGAGACAGGCCCAGCTGTGGGTAACCAGAGGATTCATAGATTTCATAGATCATAGAGTTGGAAGGAGCCTACAAGGCCATCGAGTCCAACCCCCTGCTCAATGCAGGAAACTAGAGGAGGGGTCTCCCATCCAAGTAATAACCAGGCCTGACCCTGCTTAGCTTTCCACGCTCAGTTATGCCAGGCCTCCCACGGCTTAACGAACAGGGAGGGGGTGAGGCGCTGGAGGCTGATACGGCCAATTCTCCTCCGCTGGACGACTCGACCTTGATGGAGGCTCCTGCTTATCAGTCAGGGACATCATCCCCAGCAATGAGGCAGCAGGGGGAGGGCTCTGCAGGAGAGGGTGTTTCAGGGCTGTCTCCTTGGGTCCATCGTCAGGGCAGGACAGAAACACCCAGTCAGACTTAGCCACCTGCCAGGACCAAATGTCCGACAGCGGTTCCTAGTAGCCACTCCCCTGTATATAAACATGTGTTGTTCCCAGTAGTCCTTGTAGGAGACAACGCACCGCAACCCTGGACAGCTTCCCGCCTTCTTTGGAATTGGAGCGTTGTGGGACTATATTGGCGAGCAGCACTTGGTGCGTTTGCACTCCGCTGTCCGCTCATGTTCTTCCCGGCTGGACTTCTAGCCTGGGACTCATTCTCATGCTGTTTCTGTGGCCGTTTCTTGCCTCTGTGAAAGCTGTTTGCTCATTATAGTGGATTTATTTATTTATTATATTTATGAATCGCCCATCTGGCCAGACATCCGGCCACTCTGAGTGATGTAAAATCCAATAAAATACAAGAGGGGGGAAAACACACACACAGAGAGTATAAAACACAATTAAAAACAGTACAAAACTTAAAAATCCTAACCTACCCCATATTCCTGCCTGAAAAGCCACGTTTTTAATGCCCGGCAGAAGCTAATCAAGGAAGGGGCATGGCGGAGGTCACTGGGGAGAGAGTTCCATAAATTGGGGGCTGCCACAGAAAAGGCCCTCCTCCTAGTCCCCACCAGCAGCCTGGTTTCTCTGGCTGATGGGACAGGGAGAAGGCCATCCGTGGCAGATCTCTTGTTGAGATAAACAGCGGACTCCCCCCAAAAGGTGTTTTTTTTAAAAAAAATTGTGACTCTTGCCTTGACTTCGGGAGGCCAGGAAGGGACAGTGAGCACACAAATAAAGAGATAAATCAAATTTGCTGGCTAAAATTGCCCCACTTGTTTCTGCCTCCAGTAATTAGGTCTTGCCAGAGGGTAAAAATGGATGGGCTCATCTAATGGTTTTCTAAGATTTCTGTGCTCACTTCTGTGAGTTCAGTCCCCCTCATGAGTACAGCCTGGATTTCCTTTTCAATGGAAGCGATGAGGTATGAGTCACAAAAGAGACTGATTTTTACATTTTGTGCCTATGTGAGGACAGCAGCAGAGCAAACCGCACAGAAACCTTGGCCCAGAGAGACCAAGTGGACTTGGAAGACCAGCGCTTTAGCTGCAATAAGCAGCTAAAAGAGAAGGAAAGCAAGCAAGCAAGCAAGAAATGCCACTGGAAGTTTATATAAACTTTTCAAAAGAGGTTGTTTCCCTTTATCATTACATCACAGCTGTGGAATTCTTCTCTTCCCACTCATAAATGTAATAGAAGAGGGAAAGGGTAGCACGCTAAGGGAAGTGGTGGTTTTTGAGGGCTTTTTTTTTTTTTTTTTACTTCTGTTAGAAATCGGTTGTATTTTTGAACTTCACAGTGCAGTATCAGAGGCACTATGCCTATGTGCCCCAGTTGCTGGGGAACAAGGGCAGGAGGGTGCTGTTGCATTCATGTCCTGCTTGTGGGATCCTGTGGGCAGCTGGTTGGCAACTGTGTGAACAGAATGCTGGACTAGATGGGACCTTGGTCTGATCCAGCAGGGATCTTCTGATGTTCTTAACAGGAAGAATTTCACCTGGTACCAGGTTTCAACACTATTTTGGACATTGGGGTATGTGCGCTTCCAGATGGGAGGGCTCCTAGTGCTGCCAATTAGAAGGCATTGGGCAGCTATTTCCGTTTTTTCTTCCTTAATGGATTTTCTGCGGTAAGACAAAAAGAGGGAGTAAGTGGTAGGGAAATACGGGAATAGAAGAAGTCATCTGGAAAACAGACTCCTCCCCCATAAAATTCTGTGAACGAGACAGAGTAAAGATGCAATAAAAGCCTCATCTTTGAGGCTTTTGGAGAGCCAGCATGGTATAGTGACTAGAGTGTTGGATTGGGACTTGGGAGACCCAGGTTCTACTAGTCTCCACTCGGCCATGAAGCTCTCTGAGTGACTTTGGGCTAGTCACTGACTTTCAGCCTAACCTACCTCACAGGGTTGCTGTGAGGATGAAATGGAGAGGAGGAGGATCATGTAAGCCACCTTGGGTTCCTTGCAGCAGGAAAAAAAGGCAGGATTCAAAAGTAAAAATAAAAGAAAATAAAAATTAAAAAAATCTGGAAGCACCTCTGGTGCCCAGGATTGCAATCTAAACAAGGTCTAACTAGAGCAGTACTGGATAGTACTGGTCAGCATAGAACAGTACTATTGCTTCATGGCTTGAATACAACCCAGTGCAGGAAATTCCATGAGTAACATACAGTGCAGAGGAATTTTTGTGTGGTCCATTGATTCTTCATGTTAGAAACTTAGGAATCACAGCTTTCCGTTTCAAAGAAATATTAAGTTGTCAGTCCTCATGATTACATAGATAAACTTGAAAATATGGATTTAGAAACAACTGGACAGATAAAAGGACAACCCCCATTTCATTACTCTCCTATACACTGGAAGCCCTTTCTAGCATATAACCTGAAAGATTTGAGGTTAAATCCCAAGTTTGCCATAAACTGAGTAGGTGGTCATGAATAAGTTGCTGCTTAGTTTCTTTAGCTCCTCATCTGTGAAAGGGAATATAAACAACTGACTCCCCCAAAATATGTTGACAGGATGAATGAAACAGGATTATTGAAAAACTTTGCAATACTAAAAAGTGCCAGAGAAATTATTGCATTTATGACGTTCACAAATTCTGCATCTAGCTGTCATGGTTAGTTCTTCTGCATATATGAATAATCATCTGTACAGAGTTGCAATGTTGCAGAATAAACATTAATGTGTACACTGACTGCAGGTCAGCACTTAAGATATTTGTGAGAACGACATGCATAATACGTCAATCATATGTAATGCTATATGCAAATCAACTGCTGCTTGGGTTAGATATATGATGTTGCCTTCAGCACTAAACCATTTGCTCGCAGTTGTGTTAGTGATGCTCCTATTTTAATTTTAATATATTTATGTAACTTGTTCCATTTATATCTCTCCAATCAGTTGTTCGAGGTGGCTTGTATTAAAAGTACCAAACCACAAAGTAAGCATAAAAACCATAAACAACAGTAAGGAACAATAAAACTGGCAGCAAAAGTAAAACACACATATACCCTTAACTCTTTCAGGGAAGGCACAAGAGATTAAAAGAGTCTTTACCTGGCACCTAGAATAGAGTAGAAAAGGTGCTGGGTGAACTGCCTTGCAGAGACTTGGAGAGAGTGTTCTGAAGTCAGGGTGCCACCACCGAAAAGTCCCTGTCTCTGATAGCCTCCTGCCCAAGTGCCAAAAATGGGTGTACCCAGAGCAGGTCTCCGGATTATGATCTCAGTGAATTGGGCATAATGTTATAATCTCCAAACTGTTCTGGGTAATGCTAATGAGCCATTGCTCTCCTGTCTTATATTTGTGTAGTTGGTATACCTTGTAAGATTCCAGCTTCAGAGTTTAAGAGGTAAGGGAGATGGTAGTGTAAAGTAATGTTGCCACCAGCATGGAATATGGGGCGTGTCCTCCTGGATCTTCAGATTAACCACCAAACCTCCTTCTGCCATGTAGTCTTAAAAAGATCTTTTCCACAAGGGATATCATCCACCCCCGTTCCATGCAGTCCCCATTTGGGGACGATCTGGGACCAATATGCAGCAGTACTTCTGGTGCAGACCTTGTTATGAGAAAGCCTGGCCGATCATTCGTCCGTGCTGCAACTTGGAAATCTTGCGCCAGCACTAAAATGGGCAGATCTCAACCACCTGAAAGCATTATAATTTAATTGTGCTTGAGGCTGGCTTAAACTAAGAGCAACCAAACAACCAGATGGCCTTGATAAAGTACAAGCAGACCACCTTGCAAAACCTGCCATATTACACAGTATGGCTTGAAAACTGATGTGCTATTAAGGAGCACACAATCCTTACCACAGAAAGATGTGCAGATGGGGGAAAAAAAAATACTCTCCTCTGAGCCATGCTGCATGAAAACCTACTACAGTTGCCGTGGCATCTTGCACAAGGCAAACCAGTAGAACTGGGCAACTCTGCCCTCAGGTGCCTCTAAAACAGGGGTGCAAAACCCTTGGCCACTCCCGGTGCAGCCCGCAGACCCGGCGGGACCCCATCCATTTTCTTCCACAGTCCAGCTCATCATCAACTGGACTACAGTGTGGGCAGAAATGCTGTTAAAAGCAAGAGGGCTTGGATCACTAAGGGATAGGAGAAGTGAAAGCATCTCTCGGCTAGCACTGACACTCCCACAGCCAACCTGCTTGTGAAATTACTGTTTCTCCACTGCTAGTAGTGGTGGAGAAACAGTTATCTTGGTGGAGAGCCTTGAGGGATGGGAGAGGCTTTTCCCTCTCTCAGCCCCGAGCAACCCAGCTTGAATATTGCCATTTTTCCTGCTGCTAGTAGAGGCAGAGAAACAGCAATGTCAGTCGAGACTGCTGGAGGTTTGCCAGAGGCGGTGTTAGGGGGCAGCCAACTAGGGCTGGAGCCCCGAGTCCCTGGGAGGCCATCTGCCCCACCACGCTGCTGTCCATGGGCACTTGCTGAAATAGAGGCACAGGGGCCCTGAGGATCTCTGTTGCATCTGATCCCCCTGGATTAGCTGGCTTTTTGCCCACATGTGCTTCACTCCTGCTTCCCCCCGCTGAATCTTTTGGCCTCTGGTTTTTTCCTGAAATCAAATGCCTCCTCTCCCCTGTCCATACATCCCTTTTTACAGATAGGGGTGTCCTTAGGAGACACCTCTCTCTCTCTCTCTCTCTCTCTCACACACACACACACACACACACACAGACTTTAGAGCATATGTAAATTATCATATGTAAATTTGTGCACTTGTTTGTCCTGTGGGCCTGAGCCCCAGATCTTTTTGGTACCTAGCACCACCCCTGGGGTTTGCCTCTCCCAACCACCAGCGATCCCTAGATCTCAGCAGGCTAGTCCTAGTCCAGTGCTCGCTCTAACCACCATTACGCCATACTAGCTTTCTACTTGAAGCACTCTGCAACATACGGAAGTTTGGACAGTTTGTATATAAAGTGCATTGTGGAAAAATGGACTCAGCCTGGCACATCCTTCCTGCCTCCCTTTTCCCAATGTCTAATAGCGGTTTTACCTGACCCATATTTTTTCACGGGGCGTTTCCAATGATTATGCGATAGTCTGGTTATTTGAAGTTTCCATCGTGCATCCATTCTCTCCATAACAGCTTTTCTAGCATGTGCAAATACAAAAACAAACTTTTGCCCACAGTGAACTTATCACCATGCAAATGGGTCATACGTGAGTGGCCTGAATTTTTGTACCATATGTTGGCTTAGCTATAAATGGCATCTGCCCCATTTCCCCAGAAACAGGCATGAAAACAACAAGCTACCCGCCCTGCTGAACATTAAGGTCACTGAATTCAAATGTTTGATCCAAGGATTCTGGAATAAACATTGGCATTAAAATGTAACTACATCTTTCAGATTTAAATCTCTACTTTTTCCTCTCTCCTTCTTTGTGGTACACATTCACATTTGGTGATCTTTGAAGACCAAGAGAATTTGAGGGTCTATGGGATGCAAAAGATAAATTCCTAGGCCCCAGCACCCTAGGAATGCTGGGGTTGTCAGACTTCCCCCCCCCCCCCATGTCTAAACATGCTGAAGATTGCAGCCTAAACTGTGCTGGACTGGAGGCCATAAAAGGGGTAGCAGGGAAGAAGCTTTTAATTAAAGGAACAGTAGCCCTGAAAAGTCTCAGGTCTTTGTCTATCCACACTAGAAAGGCTGCTCCTGCAAATGCAAAATATTATTCCAAATAAATAAATAAACAAATAAATACATCGCCATGAATCAGGTCTGAAAAAATACAGGAGGAGAACACAAAAAACACACTGGAATTCAAAAATTTGACATCATCATCATCTGGATGCTCTGTAAAAAGGGAGTAAATAGAGCAGTGTTCTCCAACCTTGGGTCCCCAGATGTTTTGGGCCTACAACTCCCAGGCATGCCCCAGCCAGCATAGCTGGCTGGGGCATGCTGGGAGTTGTAGGCCAAAAACATCTGGGGACCCAAGGTTGGAGAACACTGAAATAGAGGGTGGTAATTACAGAGAAAACTGCTAATGTTAATGTAACCCTGATCTCTCCACTTTATAGGAAAACAGGGCAGATGTCTGTACTAACAACTGTGGTTACTGGCATCACATTTACTTTGGCCCTGAGAATGACTTGCCCATGGGCACTGGAGATACCCAGGTAAGAGCCAAGAATATGCCCTTAGGGATTCTTCCCTGCTTCTGTTGCAATCCAGTTGCTGTTCCTAAAAGATTCTCATGCAAAAAGGAAGAGGGGAGAAATTAGGTTGGCTTGTGCACTGCATTAAAAAACAACAACAACAACAACCCACACCCATTCCTCTTTCGTTCTGATTTTCATCCTGTGTTGGCTAAGGACACAATATGACCAATTTCTTAAGTAATATATCATAGCTTTTATCCACAGAGGATATTTTTTTCAGTCTTCCAATGGTTTTACCAGGTCAGCATCAAACAGTATTGTTAGATCTGCCAGAAAGCTGACTTAAGTCTTCGTACCCCCCCCCCCCTTTCCTTCTAATGTTTGTACAGGCTCACAATTTAAAACAATGTAGCCCAATATATCTGCTTGTGTAATATTACATTGGCTAACGCGATCATGTAAAAGATATCTAAGGAGTGATTTACCAGACTTAGGACTGTACTTCATCCTGGAAAATGAATGGGCGCTAAGGGGAATGGTGAAAAAAAAACAGCTCTGGCCCTATCATTAGGCAAAGGCAGCAACATTTGTGCACCGTTTTAAAAGGGCAGGAAAATGTCCAGCTATTTAACTTTATCATTAGGGCTGCATTGTTTCGTCAATTCATTGAGTACATTAATTGAATAAAAACATTTTGATTGACTAAATAAGGCAGCGGGGAGTTCCAATTTTTTTTTTTTTACTTCCACAAAACTTGGGGTTCCCCTACTTTTGTTAATGCCCTCCTCTTGTGTGAGGGTGCTGCTGCTTTGGCTACAGAAGTAATGGCACTCAGCCCGAACATTTCAAATGGAAGAAATGATGTATGTGTGTCATCTGGATTGCATAAAACAACCATTGCATATATTTCTCTAAAACAAATTATATATTGAAGAATATCCAATTGCCCTTAGTAGGCCTGGATGATTTCCTTCTGTTTTAATGTTCTTTAGGTGGCCCTTAAATTGAGTGCCACTGATGATAATGTCCAAATATCCGAAAAGGTAGCTTTCATATTGCACTGGAGTTGGACTGATGGGAAAAACAGTTCTCTTATAAAGCAAAAGGAAATAAAAGACAAAGTTGACTCGATAACTGGAAGAATTTCTGTTCAAGTTTCCTTCATCATATTTTATGAGCTCTTGTCAAACAGGGAGTGATTGGGTAGGCTTGCTTCCCAATTTCCAGCAGGGTCCTTGTGCCTTTAACAATTGCAAAATAGGCAGAAACTTAACAGGAAAAGAATTACTTGTGAAGGAAATGCAGTGGTGGGGAAAGCTTTGCCTGTTGAATTTCTGCCTGTTGAGCAGCTTTTAAATATATGGACCTTGCCATAAACCAAAATGGATGTCCTAAAATTGAATCTTTCATATAACACAATTACCCAAAGGTCTATCACTAGATAAACCTAAGGGCCAATATTAGCGCCCAGAATCCTTTGGGCAGCTGCTGGATGCCCAGTGCCCAACAGGGCACACTGTTAATGCTTGGCATTAACAGAACACCCATATCACCTCCAGGCAGCTGCCATCTTTGTGCTCCTGTTCAACAATGACCTGGAAGTTGGCTGCCTTGTTTTCGTGGTGGCAGCCATGTTGTTTCACCACAGTGTTCTGGAAATCAACTCAGCTTGAGGTGGATTAACATAAGAACATAAGAAGAGCCATGCTGGATCATACCAAGGGTCCATCTAGTCCAACATTCTGTTCACACAGTGGTCAACCAGCTGTCCATGGGATCCCACAAGCAGGACATGAGTGCAACAGCACCCTCCCACTCACATTCCCCAGCAACTGGTGTACATAGGCAGACTACCTCTGATACTGGAGGTGGCATACAGCCATCAGGACTTGTAGCTGTTGTTAGCCTTTTCCTCCATTAATTTGTCCATTCCCCCTTTAAAGCCATCCAAACTGGTGTCCATCTCTACATCTTGTGGAACTATGCCCTGTGTGAAGAAGTCCTTCCTTTTATCTGTCCCGAATCTCCCGCCCATCAGCTTCATTGGATGACCCTGGGTTCTAGAATCATGGGAGAAGGAGAAAAAAGTCTCCCTATCAACTTTCTGAAACCCTGCAGGAGAGCTGCTGCCAGTCAGTGTTGACAATACTAGGCTAGATAGACCAATGGTTTGACTCAGTATAAGGCAGCTTCCTATGTTCCTCATGGTCGTTAAAGGGCCGTGGCTCAGTGGTAGAGCACCTGCTTTGCATGCAGAAGGTCTCAGTTTTGATTTTCAGCATCCCCCGGTAGGGCTACAAAAAAATCCTGCCTGAAACCCTGGAGAGCTGCTGCCAGTCAGTGTCGACAATACTGGGCTAGATAGACCAATGGTCTGACTCAGTATAAGGCAGCTTCCTATGTTCCTGACTATGCCTCTGGCTCCAAGTCCAAACATGATGTTTAAACACCAAGATTTCACCAGTACTGTCAGATACCAGCCCCCACAGAACCAGAGACCAGTGTCTTTGAGTCTATAAGCCTCAACCATTCCGCTAAAGAAGCTGTGGGATGTTCTGGAATCTCCCGAACTTCCTTTGTTCCTGAGGGATCTCCCAGTTCCATAGTCCTTCCGTCTGATTGCCAATAACCCAGGACTTTCGTGTCTCAACCATCCGGATCATTCTTCTCATTTCCCACGCTCTTTTTCCTACTTTGCCCTGATGTGAACTATCACTTTGGAATTTTCTTGCATCAACACTGGGCCCCATCACTCCTCAAAGTGAGTCAAGTTATAGCCTCCTTCCATTAACTCAACTTGGCAGGCAATCCTCTGGACTATAGCTGTTTGTTGGCCAAACTCCTGACAAACCTTTACCTGGTAAGTGTAGCTGGCTTTGCCAAATATTTGCACAATTGACCACAGTTTTGCACATTTTTGGCACTGTTGTAATTGCCCCTAACAAGCTGATTTTAAATTAAAAAACCACAAAAAACCACATTTCTTTAAAAAAAAATTCTATTACATTTTCCAATTCTAAACAATTCTTTCATAAACAATCCAATCTTTTCCTAAACAAAGGAAGTTCCCAGTAGAAAATCACAATGCTACATTACTGGTTGGACAACCCAAAGGCTGCCTGAGAAACTACCACTAATAATTAGGTGTGGAGGGTTGGTTACCACGCTGCCCCTAGAATAGAGCTGAAGCAAATTTAAAACTGGCTGAAATTGCCAGTTTTGCCAGATAGATAGATAGATAGATAGATAGATAGATAAATTTTATTTCGGTCACAGACCAGAGATGGCCAGTTTTGCCACTCATATGTTTAGTCCGAAACATCAGATTTGCGCAGGGATGCACAACCAGTGGCTCATGGCCGCTTCCAGTGTGGCCCGCAGAGCTGTGGGAAACCCGCCCAAAGTTTCCCTTGTTTGCGCTAGTTGGGGAGTTTCTGTTGTTAGTGCTTGTGGTGGTGGGAAAGTGTGTGTGTGTGTGTGTTTATATGGGGAGAGCCAGTGTGGCACAGTGGTTCGAGTGTTGGATTGGGACTCGGGAGATCCGCGTTCTAGCCCCCACTTGGCCATGAAGCTCACTGGGAGACTTTGGGCCAGTCACTGACTCTCAGCCTAACCTACCTCACAGGGTTATTGTGAGGATAAAATGGAGAGGAGGAAGATTATGTAAGGCACCTTGGGCTCCTTGCAGGGAAAAAGGAGGGATATAAATATAATTAATTAATTAATTAATGATAAATGTGTGTGGGTGTGTGTGTGTATGAGTGTATCTGTGTGAGAGTGTGAATGAATGTAGCGGGTCTCTTCTATCATTTGCTACCTGATCCTTTTACCAGGAGATGCCGGAGTTCAAACCTGGGACCTTCTGGATGCAAAGCAGGGGCTCTGCCACTGAGCTCCGGTCCTCTCCTTAACATCTTCATATCCTGACCCTTTGTCTTCAGCAGACCTCTCCACACTTTTTCTTTTTGGGTGGGTGGGTAGGAATGGGTACTCCCATTCTTCTATCTAAATTTTCCCATGGGTCTAGACAGCCAACAGCAATCTAGTATTCCTTCAAGAGCCTGAAAAATCCAAAGAATTTCACACTAAGCACATTTAAGCATGTACTTAAGAGTCTCGTCTTAACACAATCTCAGATATGACATAAGGGCCCACGTAAGCGGCAGCTGTTTGAACAGCCCAGTCATTGGGCTGCATAAAGACCATACTCTTTCGACACAGGATTCTCTTCCCTCTTCCGTTCTGCTTTCATACCTCACATAGCTCACATTTTTTTCTAGCACTAGGAGTATTCAGTTCACTCCTGTTATGGAGAGAGAAAGAGAGGGAATTACACTAGCGATTAGCAGCAGCGTTCGGTTGCTCCAGCCATTGGCCATAGCAACTTCAACAAAATACAGAATGAATTGACAATTCAAAAATCCCGTAACAAGACGGGAAAAAATAATAAAGAGCAAACATGAAAAACAGGGAAATACACTGAGTACATTCCGCAGCAAACCTCTATATATCATTCGAATACTGAAATTGAACTAACTCACATAAAGGTAACACCAAACCTGGCGCCCTCTGGATGTGTCAGACTATAGCTCCCATTATCCCCAGCCAGCACAGCCCCCCCCCGGGGGGTTTGCTGGTTGAGGATGATGGGAGTCGTAGTCCAACACATCTGGATGGCGCCGAGTTGGGGAAGGCCAGTGTACTGTTTTATGGCCGAACAGATATACAGTAATACCTTGGATTGCAAGTAACTTGGTTTGAGAGCGTTTTGCAAGACAAGCAAAATTTTAAATATTTATTTATTTATTTTTTACTTGATATACACGCGACGTCTTGCAATACAAGTACTGTAGTATGGCTTAAATTAAAAATCTCTGTACAATTTTTTTGGGGGGGGATTTCGTTTTGATATAAGAGTGTTTTGGATTACAAGCACGTTTCCGGAACGAATTATGCTCTCAGTCCAAGGCATGACTGTAGCTACCTAAACCAGCTCCTCTTTCAGTCAGTCTGCTCTGGGTTCTGCTCCCCACCTTCATCCAGGGATCGGTTCTAAATCCGCATCCCTTATCCCACCGACAGTCAAGGTAAGCGCTCCTGCATACTCAGGGGACTCTCCGGGTAGGCAGAAAAATATTTTTATGTACGTTTAAACAAACAAGCAAACCAAGAGAGACTGACAAGGGCCCATCCTCAATGGCTTCCGGGACCTAGAGAACATTGAGGGTGTCTAGTTGAGGTGGTGGTGGGTGGGTGGGGTGGGGTGAAGAATATGGGGGTTGTGGGGAACTGGCCTGCTTGAGCTCCTACCAACTCATAACACCCTGAAACTGGGGGTTAGGGTTAGGGTGTGTGTGCATACCAGTGAAGTTAAAAAAACAACAACCCTGGAGCCTTCAGGAAAGGGGAAAGGAAGAAAGGATACCTTTCCTCTTTCCCACTCTCTCCAGAAACCTCTCCTTCCTCCCTCCCCACCCTCTGATGTATAACACATTTTTTTAGGTTTGGGTCTGGCTGCCAGTCTTCTGCCTGAGCCCTCTAGTGCATTATAGCACGGCAGGGGGAGATTTTTGGGAGGGTGGGCAGGAAGAAAGACTGTTTTTCTTTACACTATCCCCCCCCCCCCGCTTCCGAAACATATCCCTCCCTCCATGAGCCCCGAACAAGGCTCCTGCTCCAGGCTGACTAGAGCACTGTGCAGGAGCACCCCTGTATGGAAGCAGGGGATACACCCCAACAGTTTGTTGCAGGTTTCCACTTGCTTATATCCCTTTTTGAAGTCAAAGCCACGTTTGGCTAATTGGCTAGGGCAAGGCGATGGTCATGCAGAGACAAGTGGAAGTATCATAGGAAAGCGCAGATCAGGCAGATTCCCCCCCCTCCCCAAATAATGAGTTGTCAGTTTGCCCTCTTACTCCCCCACCCCCCACCCCGATCAAACAACCTGACACAACTGGTAGTGTTGGGGGGGGGAATCATTGCTATTGACCGTGAAAGTTCTAGCTTCAGTTTATCAAAAGGGGCCCTCCTCCCTTCGCCATCAGTTCAGCTTGTGAGGTACTTATGGAATGTATTACGAACATTCCAGCTGCTCAGAAGTTGTGTGTGTGTGTGTGTGTGTGTGTGTGTGTGTTAAAAAGGGAGAAATTCTCAGCAGACAAGGCCTCAGGTTAGAGGCAAGTATTTAGAGGAAGCAGGATGGAGAAGGCAGGTGGCGGTGCTATCAGCTGTAAGCCAGTGTGGCGTAGTGGTGAGAGTATGGGACTCGACTGGGACTCGGGAGATATGGGATTCCAGTCCCCACTTGGCCATGAAGCTCACTGGGTGACTTTGGGCCAGGCACTGACTCTCAGGCTAACCTACCTCACAGGGTTGCTGTGAGGATAAAATGGAGAGGAGGAGGAGGATTATGTAAGCTGCCTTGGGTTCCTTGCAGGAAAAAAGGCGGGGTATAAATATAATAAATAAATAAATAAATAAATAAGACTGAAGAGCAGGAACGGGGCTGAGTGGATGCCACACGTCTTCATGTAATATGAAATCTGGCTTATGCACACACTTCAGTGGCATGATGACTGTCACATCTATGATTGCTCTGAAGCTGCTCCAACTAAAGTGTATCCTCCACCACATGATTAGAGGACATTGTGTGGTCATGTACCAGTTAGGCAATGCATTATTATAAGGAGGTGGATGTCACCGGCATCATATGTAACCCCTTAGTTTGTGGTTAGAGACTTGTGGTTAGATGTGTTATCCAGAATGCTGCGGGAGAAGGCACCATAGAAGTGGCGACCAACCATTACATCATTGGAAGTAGTGTGTAAACTGGGCCTGAGTTGCAGAAAATTGCTGTTCTAGACGTCTGCTCAATATTTTGAAGTTAAGGAACAGAGGTCTGTGTGTGGTGTGTGAATGGGATATGCGGGTGGGTAGTGTGAACACTGAGTGTGGAAAGCTAAGCAGGGTCAAGTCTGGTTATTACTTGGATGGGAGACCCCTCCTCTAGTTTCCTGCATTGAGCAGGGGGTGGGACTCGATAGCCTTGTAGGCTCCTTCCAACTCTATGATCTATGAAATCTATGAAGGAGAGATATGTGAACGGCTGCGTGTGAGGGCCAAAACAGACATTACTTTAAATGTGTGTCTAGCAACTATGCCCCTTTTTCATTTTTTTAAAGCTCTAGAGTAGGTGCAGCCAGGGGCACCAATCTAGCTCTTAAAAGCCTCACCACCACCACACACGCTAGGATCCCAATCTGGATCTGGGCCCTTGTGCCTACTCTTCCCATGCAGCCCTGAGAGAGAGAGCGCAACTCCCATTGGTGCCACTGATGTATTGGCTAGGTTCAGACAACACGATGACCCACACTCAAGTGTTGAGTGTGGGTTGTTGTTGAACCATGGGTTATTGTGTTGTCTGAACCCAGCCGAGATAACAAACCATGGTGAACAACCCACAGTTCACAACCCAACAACAAACCATGGGTTCTGGGTTTCAACAACAACCCGTGGTTCAACAACAACCCACCTTCAACCCTTGAGTATGGGTTATTGTGTTGTCTCTGAACCCAGTCATTGTTTTGCACACTCTTCTATCAGGGAGAGGCTGTAGTGCAGTGCTAAAGCGCAAGCCGAAGGTAATCTCTGGCCAGTCCGGCTAAAAGGATCTTGGGCGGCAAGGCTAAGAAAGACCTCTGCCTGAGATTCTGGACAGCTGCCGCCAGTCAGAGTAGACAATACTGAGCTAGATGGATGAATCGCTTGTCTTGGTATCAGACAGACTAGGTGCTCATCTGGCAGGACAAAAACAAGAGGCAGTAGCCATTCTCTTACTGCAGGGGTGCAGAACCTCAGACCTGGGGGGCCAAATCCAGCCATTTCCCCCTGACCACTCATCATCTGCAGGGAAGGCTGGCGACTCCTATTTCGGCGGGGCTCCTTTTCCATTGCAGGTTTCATTTGGAGCTTCATAGGAGCTGTCCACGGTGCCGAACCCCAACCCCCAAAATAGGTTCACCACCATGGAGCACCATGGAGAGCTCCTATGAAGCTCCTATAAAACCTGCAAAACCTGCAATGGAAAAGGATCCCTGCCGAAATAGGAGTCACCAGCCTCCCCTGACTTGGTGCTTTCCCAGCTTCTGTGCAGTTTTTTTGCCCCGCTTGAAAAGGCTGACATGAAATGCCTCCGCTAAGGCTTAGTTACTGACACTAAGCCCCTTCAGTGAAAATGTGCTGGTATTTTGACCCTGCCCCTTTCGCCTTCGGTCCTGGCCACCACTGGAATACAAACACCCCACCACCGCCGGAGCAGTGTCTTACTGCCCCTGTGAAAAACAATTGCACAGTCCAGATCCTCCAGAGCTGCCTGCACGGGATGGACTCCCACGGACCTGGGGCATCCAGGGGAACTTCCCTCCGGGAGCTAGTAGCCGCTTCGGGGTGTGGGGAGATGGTTGGCACTGCAGTGGGGGAGGAAACGGTTATGCCCCACTCTCCATGTACTGTGGCCCTAGTTCTGTTTCTTTCTCTCTCACACACACATACGTACACTCACGACAATGGTTTACCGTACTTTTTTAAAAATTGTGCACATTAGTGGCCTACACACCATTCATGCCATATTTAGCTTGGCCCCCAGCCAAACTTTCAGAAACTTCTCTTTCTGCTGTCCTTTTAGCCGAAGGTGCAAGAGGTGGAACTGGGGACCTTTTGTCCCTCAAGCTTTCATCTGGTCCCTCGTAGTACACGAACACACATACACACACGCCTGCGCCGAATGCAATTTTTGCAACTAAAGAGCCATGTGAGTGAAGTTAGAAAACCACAGCAGATGGGTCTTTAGAGGGGAATCCCTATTATGGAGTTAAAAAATGAACCCACTGAATGACATCATTGGAAAACCAGCTGGAGAACTGCTGGGACCTGAGTGAGATGTTTCCACCGCTGATAAATATTTCCTCCAGCCCTAACCATGAAGGATAAATATTTCCTCCAGCCCTAACCATGAATCAGCCAGGGACAGACTCCAGAGGCTTACCCTACCTCACTGCAGACATATTTCCCCATTTGCCCAGTGAACAGGCCAGCTTCAGAAGCTGGCATTTGCCCATGCACTGCAGAATGCACATTGCCTAGGGAGGCACGGATTTTGTTAAATCTGTTCTGTCTGTGTTTCGCGGGTTGTCAGGCATCTTTCATTCTATCATCTACTTGCACTAATTCGCAGTGGCACTAATGCGCCCTTGTGCAAATGTGCAAATCTGCATTAGCTAACACACATTAGTGTGTTTACGAAAGTGCACTTCTGTCCCTCCGCATTTGTGCAAATCCCTCACAAAAGTGAAAAACCGATTTGCAAGTCCACAGAATTCGTGTGACTCGGATTCTGCTGCAGAATCCACAGATCGGATTCATAGAAATCCGAACTCACTTGGATCTGTTGTGGATTTCTCCGATGTCCCTAGCAGTGCTCCAATTGCATCATTACTCTTAGTTTGCACAGAGCACCAGTTGGTCAGAAGCAGTGCGGGAGGGTTCTCTGTATTATTTAGCCAGTGTGGTGTACTGGTGAAAGTGTTGGACTGGGACTCGGGAGATCCGGGTTCTAGCCCCCACTCGACCATGACACTCACTGGGTGACTTTGGGCCAGTCACTGACACTCAGCCTAACCTACCTCACCGGGTTGTTGCGAGGATAAAATGGAGAGGAGGAGGAGGAGGATTATGTAAGCCATCTTGGGTTCCTTGCAAGAAAAAAGGAGGGGTATAAAAATAATAAATAAATACATACATAAATAAATTTATTTATTATATTTATATCCCGCCTTTTCTTCCAAGGAGCCCAAGGCAGAATACATGATGCTACTCCTCTCCATTTTACCCTCGCAACACAACCCTGTGAGGTAGGTTAGGCTGCAAGACAGCACTGCCCAAGCTTAAGTTTACAGATACAACCCTAACCGTAAGGCAGCAACAATTAATTATATTTCGAAAGTGTTCAAATGTCTGTGACAGGAGTATACATGATGTTACTTTCCAGTAACAGCCCTTACTTCCTGGTTGTTGGTAAATTACCGTACCTATTTTGGCCTCTCTCTTTTTAAAAAATCTCTCTTGTTAAAATTGTGTTAGCGTGAGTTGCTATTATGTTCGGTTCGTCAGGGTTCAGCTCTCACCCCAGGGTCTCTACAGCTTAAGGCCTTCATGCTTTCTTGGGAGTAAGATTAATTTTTGTAAGCCACTCTGGGTGCCTTTTTTGGCTGAAGTGAAGAGCGGGGTAAAAAATGCTGCAAATAAATAATAAATAGAACTTGCTTCCAAGTAGACATGCATAGGACTGTGCCAGGAGTCTCTGAATGGGTGGGAGAGTGAATGCATCTCCTCTCTAGTGCCCATCCACATAAATGCATGCGCATGAACAGTAAGGCATGCCGAGTGCGCACGCACGCACACACACTGCAACTTCTGAGGTATGTTTGGAACAGCTGATCACACCTTTTAGAGCAATTATGATTTCTACTGTAAATGTAAGCAAAAAGATTGTCACTGGTTTGGCTTCATCCTGCGCCAAGCTTGAATGCAGCAGTCCTTTTGTGTGGCTGCCATAATTTGGCAGAAGAGTTCAAGAGGATGGATCTAGACACCCCCTTTCTCCTAGATGCTAATCTTGATGGCTGCATTTTATAAACATGGGAAGATTTCGCTGCCTGGGAGGTGGGATCAAGAAGCTGAAGCTCTGCTAATTACCTTAGCTCAGTGTTCTCCAACCTTGGGTCCCCAGATGTTTTTGGCCTACAACTCCCAGCATGCCCCAGCCAGCATAGCTGCCCGTGAATGCCAGCCTGTTATGTATTCTTATTTTCATCACAGTGTTCAACCTTAGATAATTCTCAAATCTTTGACTTCTTGGTTGCTCATCCTCCTTCCTAACTTGAGGCAGCTAAATCTTCCCATTCATATAAAAAAATATTCTCATTGCTTATTAACACTCCAGCAGTGCTCTAGATATACTCAATTGCAATGCAGTACAGAGCAGTACCATTCCCACCAACTGCCTGGTTTGCATGTCGCAACAACCGAGATGTGTGGTTGTTGTTGGGGTTTTTTAAAAGCCTGGGTTGTTGAGAACGAGTGAGTGTGCTGCTACAATGCTGCTTTGGAATTGTTTATTTATGTGGAATAAAACTCCTCTTTTGCTTACCCCCTTTGCTTTTTGGCATCATTGTTAAAGCAGGACCATACGATCAGCCTGCCCGATAATTTATTAAAAATGAATGAATGGCACTGAAAACAATTCCATTCAGAAGAAATTAATCGTTCTCACTCCCTTGAAAAACATTATAACTTTGAGAAAGCCAGTGCAACTGATGGGTAATGTTGCAATGTTTAGTCAACCCATCAGTTAGAGTAATAGATTCTAAATGTTTTGATCAACTAAAACTGTGCAGGTCAATTGACAGTAATAAATTATCAAACTACACGGCTTAGGACCACAATACCTGACGGAATGCCTCTCCCAACCACAATCTACCCGGACACTGCGCTCAACACCTGGGGCTCTCTTCTGACTGCCACTTCCAAGGGAGGCTCGGTTGGTGGCAACAAGGAGGAGGGCCTTTTCAGTGGTAGCCCCCCAATTCCACACTGAGGCCTGGCGCCAACCTTACTTTCTTTCCGGTGCCAGGTTAAGACTCTATGCCAAGGCATTTGATATTTAATCTGTTCAAAATAGCACATGGGAGGGGGAGGGGGGTGACCTGTAGACTTAGTTGTATTAACGTTTACTATTGTATATTTTAAACTGCATTTTAAATTTTGGTTTTAAATTTTTTAAAATCACAATGCTGTTTTTACTGTTGGTTTTAGCTTGATTTTACTGTGTCTACTGTTGTGAACTGCCCAGAGAGCTTTGGCTGAGGGGCGGTATAGAAATGAAATAAATAAATAAATAAACTAAAAATGTGGCCCCAGTTAAACAGGGAGTGGATTTTAAAATGGTAAAATTTTAAAAATACAAGTATTTATAAACATAAGGGGAAGGTTTTGGAAACGAGAGGGGCTGAGATCTCTATCTTATTATACCTGCAACCAAATGATATACGGTATCTATCCAGAGCTGCACTGGTGCTAGAATTCGGAACCACAAAAATTCTGTTTGCACAGTGGTTTGATATATTTAGTAGCAAGGCCTATATTAAGCAGAGAAGGGCAGAGACAACAACAAATATTTTTAAAGGGATGTTTGGGGGAGAAATTCTTTAAAGAAATCTCCTGTCTCTGTGTGTGTGACTATTAATATAGCTGGGTTGTATTTCCTACACCCATTAAATTGCTGGATAACCTGGCAAGGTGGTCATGAGCATATTTTAAACTATGTTTGCTCGGCAACACCGGGTGGTGACACAAGCTGTGTGAAAAAGTTTGTCTCCTAAATTCAGACCAATATGCAAACTCTGGCAGACCGCAGGGCCGGTGCTACCATTAGGCCAACTAGGCAGCTGCCTAGGGCGCAAGGCTAAAGGGGGCGCCAGAAACGCCCTGAAAAAAAATACAGCGCTCTCAAGTGGGAAGGGGGGGCACTAAATATCTGATCTTGCCTAGGGCACCAAACTGCCTTGCACCGGTCCTGGGCAGACGAGTTCCAAATGGGTCCAACTGGATCTTGCAGACGGTTCACCAGTTATAAGTCGTTGCTCAGCCATTCAAGAAGAAGAAGAAGATAAAATATTTACATATTCAGTTGAGCATTTCAATTGAATAACATTTGATTGCCTGGTGCCATTGGGGGACATCCCTTTTTCCTGCCATGTGGTGGGTTTCTTTCTTTCAGGAAGGGCCACATACCTGAGTCGTAGAGCACCTGTTTCACATGCAGAACGCCCCATGTTCAATCTCCGGCATCTCCAGTAGGGCAGGAAAAACGCCTGCCTGAAACCCCGGAGAGCCACTGCCAGTCGGTGTCAACAATACTGGGTTAGATGGACCAAGGTTCTGACTCTCTATACGGCAGCTTCCTATGTTCCTGTGTACCCTAGCATGTGGTGGCGACAGAAGTGGCAGCAGGAGGTGGATCCTCCTCTCTTTTCTCTTTTGCAACTTTTACAGAGATAAGATCGGCCTGGACTGCTAAGCAAAGCTGCAGTGGTGCCCGCCGTCTCCGCTGGCTTAGGGAGTTTCTGGGCCCGTGACCCCCACCCCCAAGGAAGATGGCCACTTATGCATCACCAAAAAAAGAGGACAGAACAGCCTTCCCCAACCTGGTGCCATCCATGCTGGTTGGTGGATGCTGGGAATGGAAGAGCCAGTGTGGCGTAGCGGTTAGGGTGTTGGACAGGGACTCGGGAGATCTGGGTTCTAGTCCCCGCTCGGCCATGACACTCACTGGGTGACTTTGGGCCAGTCGCTGACTCTCAGCCTAACCTACCTCACAGGGTTGTTGTGAGGGTAAAATGGAGAGGAGGATGAGGATAATGTAAGCCGCCTTGGGTTCCTTGCAAGAGGAAAAAAGGCGGAGTATAAATATAATAAATAAATAAATAAATAAAATGGTAGTCCAACACATCTAGAGAACATCAGGTTTTGGAAGGCTGGGACAAAATGTGCATGTGCTAATGTATAGACAGAATTTGCATATGCTATTTCATATAGCGAGATGCAAATGTTGAAATAATACCTACACTTTAAACAGGAATTTTAATACAGATCTCACCATAGTGGGGAAAGACTGCAACCAGCGACCCGTGTGCCTTGCCAACTGTGGACGGGCAACTTCAAGGCAAATTTCAGAAAAGTCGCATTGCGAGGGCCAAGCCGGACAAGCCAGTGGGAGATCCATGACTGGACTTACCACATATTTTTAAAGTGGCATATACAACCATAAGCATGTGGGGTGGTGATGTCGGATCGGGATACAGCACAGGGAGAGTGGGGGTTCCCCCCCCCGCACCATTATCCTCACAGTAATCACTTCCCAAAGCGGGGTATAAATATAATAAATAAATAAATAAATAAATAAATTTGACCTTGTGTGGTAACTCTTTGTTTTCCCTTCCAGAGCAAGGAGCAGCTTTCAAGGGGGTAAGGGTCTCGATCCACTCCCCCCTCCAGTGGCTGTGTCTAAGGCTAAAATACTGTAAGACATTAGGAAAACTGGAGACGGGATCTCCATTAATTGCCACACGTCGTTCAGCCCTATTACAAACTACTAAAGTCAGTGTACGTGTTGGCATATACGGCACTCATGCTCATGAACAAGTCCGTTAGCACGAAAAAGGTTGTTTCTCTGTGCCCCAGTTTCAGAATGGCTGCAGTCCTACGCCCCTGCTGACTTGTCGGAATTAACCTGCTTCTTCTTCTCTTTGTCTGAGCAAATACCCACACGTCTCCAGTTTTCTGAGGTGGACAGGAAAAATGTTTGCTTTAGCTCTGCTGTGGAACTGAAATGATATTTCAGTTAGTTCTGAAGGTGGGGCGGCGGGCGGGGGCGATGCCTCTGCCAGGGAAATAAAAGGATACTTCATCTAAATGCTCAGACAGTGTCTCATTAATATGACGGAGGGAGGAGGAGGAGGAGGAGGAGGAGGAGGAGGAGGCAACCTGTGAATTCAGTTTGCTTTGTCAAACAGTTTTGCCACCGGCTGCACGTACAGAATTAGAGAAAAAAAAAAGACTTGACCCTGCCATATTGCCATCTTGTCTGTAAAAAAAAGCCGGGGGGGGGGGGAAGCAGGGTGCTAAAGGGACTTCAGCGAAGCTCCGTAATCGGCTTCCCTTCGCCTGTGCCGGGAGAGGTGTCACCACTGTGGTGTGCTGTTCCTTCAACGCAGGGGTGGGCAACTTGGGGCCCTGCGGATGTTTTGGCCTACAACTCCCACGATCCCTCTGTTAAGATATGTGGGTAACTTTGCATGCCCAGGGTCACTAGGGGAGGAATGGACTAATGAGAACTAACCTGCCTGACCACACCCGCATCCTTCCACATCTGGGAATCTTCCTTAGAGCAGTGTTTCCCAACCTTGGGTCCCCAGATGTTTTTGGCCTTCAACTCCCAGCATGCCCCAGCCAGCTATGCTGGCTGGGGCATGCTGGGAGTTGTAGGCCAAAAAACATCTGGGGACCCAAGGTTGGGAAACACTGCCTTAGAGGAAGTTTCTCTCTTTCCTCCTGGACCTTCATGAAGCAGGACGTGCCTGGGCTGCCTCCCTTCCAGCCAGGCTGCTTTCCAATAGACTCTAATGAACTTTAAGCTGTGCCTGCATGGACTAACAAGCATGCAAGAATACCAGATGTTATGAGTACAATAAACCTGCTGTTTTGTTTGATATAACTAGTCTGGATTGTCTTTTAATCCTAAGTAGCCTTTCTGGGTCAGTCAGACCACGTGATGAGCAGCCTTGCAGTTGGTTTAAGTTAGTAGTAAAGCTTCAGTGTGCCTTTGCTATGGTATAGCAAACCCCTTTCCCAACACCCTCATCATGGGCTATGCTGGCTAAGGCCGATGGGAGCTCTAGGCCAAAGTTGTAGGAAATGCTCATCTAAGCAAATGTGAAAGTAAAACTAGCAAAGGCTTCATAAGCAACGGCACTCTCCCCTTGACGTTTGGAATTAGTATACAGTAATACCTTGGATTGAGAGCCTAATTTGTTCCGGAAATGTGCTTGTAATCCAAAACACTCTTATATCAAAGCGAGTCTCTGGCGGGCATGAGTGGGGCCGATTTCAGCCTGCTACGCCCGCTCGAGGCGAGCGGTTACATCCCTACACTACTTGTCTTGCAAGACTTTGCTTGTTTATCAAGTCAAAAAAATTTAAATTTTTTTGCTTGTCTTGCAAAACGCTCTCAGACCAAGTTACTTGCTGCTATTATTATTATTATTATTATTATTATTATTATTATTATTATTATTATTATTATATTTATTTATTGCCCATCTGGCCGGCAACCGGCCACCCTGGGCGATGTACATAGAATAAAAACAATAAAATACATTTAAAACAATACAAAAATTTTAAAATCTTAACCCACCCCATATTCCCGCCTGAATAACCAGGTTTTTAATGAGCGACGGAAGCTCAGCAGAGAGGGGGCATGGCAATCCAAGGTATTACTGTATATGATATGATAGTCTCTTATCTTCTGAATGGTGGTCAACTCACATAAGACAAAAAGGGATCAGCTGTGTGTAGTACTGTTTCAAAGTCAGAGCAGAGTTATACTCCTGCCAAACATTTTCTTCCTTATGTCCCATCAACAGGGGCGGTGCTAGGTATTGAAAAGATCTGGGGCTCAGGCCCACAGGACAAAAAAAAATTAATACACAAATTTGCACATGCTAATTTACATTTGCTCTAAAGTCTCTCTCTCTCTCTCTCTCTCTCTCTCTCTCTCTCTCTCTCTGTGCTGTGTGTGTGTGTTTAAAGGATCCTGTCTCCTAAGGGCACCCCTATTTGTAAAATGGGATGTATGGACAGGGTTGAGGAGGTCATTTGGTTTCAGAAAAACACCTCAGGCGGAAAGATTCGAGGGGGTCGGCAGCAGGAGGGGAAGCACGTGTGGGCAAAAAGCCAGCTCATCCAGGGGATCAGAGGCAACAGAGATCATCGGGTCCCCTGTACCTTTATTTCAGCACGTGTCCATGGACAGCAGGGTGGTGGGGCAGATGGCCTCCCAGAGATTCGGGGCTCCAAATGAATGGTTCGAGGCTCCAGCCCTAGTGGGCCACCCCCTAACACAGCCTCTGCCCATCAAGTTCTTTATGTTCAGATACAAACAGCATCTTGGTAGTGTCTTCCATGAGAAGGAGTGTAGAAAGGGCATTTTGGTTGCCACGTCCTACAGTTGGGGGTGGATAATACCCTAAGCAACTTTGGGAAGTGAAATAAGACCTTTTAAATTTAGGAAAACATTTTTGGTTGGAGTGGGGAGTAGCAGGTAGAGGAGCCCTCCAGGTGTTTTGAACTACAACTCCCATAAGCCCCAGCCAGCATGGCCAATGGTCAGAGATTAGGGGAATTGCAGTCCAAATACTTTAAAAAATAATTGATTATTCATTTCTGTTATGTCTCCTGGAACCTTCAGGGATAAAGTGGTGGTGATGTGCTAAACAGCCAGATGAAAAACACACACCCTGCACTGCACCATGTCGGACGATGAGCTAATAACGTTTTACCTCTAGAGTACAACAAGTAGTAATAGCTTAAAGAGCTGTGTGGCCAGGCTTTCTCTGTTAACTGTCTGCTTTTCCATTACAGAAGAACCCCTATTCCCTGTGGTGTTAAGGGAAGAAAGTCTGAGGCCCTGGAATCCACATGCACGGACAGCAACCGCAGGATCCTGGACAGCACAGTACCACGGGACGTGAAAAAGACTGTTCCGAGAGAAGGGACATTGCTCCCCAGGCCTGGACGACGTGACACCACTCACAGACCAGGACAGGACGAGGGGGGATCATCTGTCTGCTCACAGAGAGCAGTCTGAGCTTGTTGCAGCTGTAAATGTTTCCTTTAGCTTCCCCTTCCCGGAGATGTGAAACAGGGAGGGGGCCATGGCTCAGCGGTGGAGCACCTGCTTGGCATGGAGAAGGTCCCAGGTTCAACCCCAGGCATCTCCAGGTACAGCTAGGAAGGGATCCTGCCTGAAAACCCTGGGGAGCTGCTGCCGGTCAGTGTCAACGATACTGACCGATGGACTGACTCAGTATAAGGCAGCGTCCTAAGTCCAGGATAGCTCTTGAAAAAGTTAGCATCCGCTGGAGAAGAGAGCCTTGGAGACGCGTGGTCTGTTTTGTTGACAAGTTCACAGCAGAGGCAGTGTTAGGGGGTGGCCCACTGGGGCTGGAGCCCGAATCTCTGGGAGGCCCTCTGCCCCACCACCTTGCTGTCCATGGGCACTTGATGAAAAAAAGGTACAGGGGCCCTGACTATCTCTGCTGCATCTGATCCCCCTGGATGAGCTGGCTTTTTGTCCACATGTGCCTCCCCTCCTGCCCCCCCCCGAATCTTTCCACCTGAGGTTTTTTCCTGAAATCAAATGTCCTCCTCTCCCCTGCCCATACATCCCTTTTTACAAATAGGGGTGTCCTTGGGAGACAGGGTCCTTTAAAGACACACATGTGCGTGCACAGCACGCACACACAGCACGCACACACACACACACACACACACAGAGACTTTAGAGCATATGTAAACTAGCATATTCAAATTTGTGCATTTTTTTGGTCCTGTGGGCCTGAGTCCCGGATCTTTTCGGTACCTAGCACTGCCTCTGGTTTACAGGCTGAGAAGGAAAGATAAGGAAACGCAGGATAATATGAAGGCAGTGCTAGTCTCACAGGAGGATCAATGTGCAAGCCTAGAGTCCAACGAAGACTAATCTACCTCAGCCAGCCTTACTATCCAATGCCGATCACTGACAACTCTAAAACTTACTTCTCTCCCCACTCCTGAATCAACCAGACATTTAAGAGTCATAAGTAGCTGCTTCCCAATACCCAATATGGGGCTGCAGGCCTTTCCTTAAGCCCTCCATTGTACATACAGGGTGATGCAGCCTTCTCCAACCTAGTGCTCCCCAGGTGTGTTGGACTACAATCCCCACAATCTCCCATCCAGCATGTGGGATGAGGGGAGTTGTAGTCCAACACATTTGGAGGGCATTGGTTTGGGGAAGGCTGATTCAAGGCCTATGTGTGGACACCTGATTTCCAGGATCCTTCCCCCTCAAAAAAAGGGGGGGGCAGGTCCACATCTCAGTGATAGAACACATGTTCTGCATGCTTATAATCAGAAGTGCAAACCCTGGCATCTCCAGTTAAAAAGGATCTCCAGTAGCAGGCTAGGAATGACCTTTGCTCAAGACCCTGAAGAATCACAGTAGACCATACTGCCTGCCACTGAGATTAGTTAGGTTGGCAGAACAGGGCCTTTACATTGTTGGCCCCTAGCTTATGAAACTCCCTCCCAGGGGATGTGTGGTGTTGGCCTCCTCAGTGATGGCCTTTAGAAGGGCCTTGATGACTCATTCAATCCCGACTGCTTTTGGATGAGCTGGTTTATTAAGAATGCTGCTGACTTTTAGATAGCTGCTTTTAGATTTTTAGCTAGTTGGTAATATACTTTAATATACTGTTTTAGCTGGGCTCAAGAATGTTTTAAAGGATATGTTATGGTTATCTCCAGAGGGGGATCCATGTTAGTCTGTTGCAGCAAAAACAACGAAGAGTTTTGTGGCACCTGAAAGGCTAACAAATTTATTGCGGCACCGTTCACTTCATCAGATGTCCCCAAAAGCTTACGCCAGAATAAACATGCTAGTCTTTAAGGTGCCACAAGACTTGTTGCTGCTGTTTCTGTTATTTCTGATCTGTTTTAATTGTATTATTTTGTTGTGTTCTGCAATTGATTGTATTATGTTTGAAAGCCACATTGAGAAGACCGTAAGTTGGCTGAGAAAACTCTTAAGCAAACAGACAAACAAATGCCTTTCCCTGGCCATTTTTCACTTATCCCCCCACAACCCCGTTCCCCTGGCCCAAGCTGGATTCTGAGGCCAGAAATAAGTCCTACTGGGGGAAAGTGGCAGGCAAAAGCAGGGTTAAGTAATTCCACTTCCGACTTGCCAGTTCCCCCTTTCAAATGCCCCTGTACGCCTATTCCCGTTACCTAGCATGGACATGTTTGGGAATATATGTTTGCTAAGCTGACGTACAGTGTTGGCTCAAGCTTTCACTGATGCCCCCGGAAGGTCTGGGATAAGAGTTAAGCTGAGCACAAGACAGTGTGAATCGTGTGTGTGTGTGTGTGTGTGTGTGTGTCCTACAGTCCAGGCTAACTCATGGACGTGGGCTGCAAAATGATGAAACGCTGGTGCCAGATCAACCAGAAGCAAATGAGTGTGCTAACAGATAAAGGAGCCACGTTCTCTGCTCTTCCACGAACGTTTTCATGGATTTCCCATCTCCCACCCCCATCCCCAAAGCTGTTGGATTTTGCAACCTCCTTGGGAAGAGTTAAGTCAGTATAAAGTAACTGATTCATCAGGCTACAAAGGAATGGGCCTCGAATTAACCCCTGTGCACTTCGATCCTTAGGAAATGGAAAAGCAGAGGCAGAGGAGCTGGCTTGGCATGATTAATATCTGAAGCATCCCAGAGAGGGCTGACCTCTGTCTAGACTGTTCCCATGTTTTTTCTCCCCAGCCTCCGCTGTGAGAATTCAGATATGGCCGGGGGGGGGGGGGGAGCCAGTGGCTGCCAAAGCCATCTCGGACATTCCGTGAACTCCCCCTTTGCAGAGAGTCATCGCCAAGAGAACCCTGCTGGAGTGCAAAGAGCCTCCTGCTGATTCCAGGGAGAGGCGAAATGCATTCTAATCATACTTCGTGTGTTTCCCTAATACAGTATCCCAAAAGATGCATGTGGGGAAATGCAAGCTGAAAACAGTAGTACACATCTGGGACGGTGAACTCGCTGTGGATCCACGCCCACCCAATCCTTTTTGGTCAAATCTGCACATCTCCAAACTGGATCAAGCCCAGTAACCGCTCCTTCCTCTTTCCAGAAGAAGCTGGCTGTGCAGGGTGCTGAGCCTGACTGGATGGCCGTTGTGACCAGGGCCCAGCATACAGGCCTGTGGCTTATGCTGGCTCAGCTTGTCTGAGCTGAGCGTGGAAAGCTAAGCAGGGTCAGGCCTGGTGATTACTTGGATGGGAGACCCCCTCCTCTAGTTTCCTGCATTAAGCAGGGGGTTGGACTCGATAGCCTTGTAGGCTCCTTCCAACTCGATGATCTATGATCAAGGTTGGGCCCAGAGAGTCCACACCCTAGCAGGGGCCCACTGATAAGAGCTGCTGCTGCTCCTCACCATTGCAACCTGCTTGTTCGCCCGTCTCTCGCTCTGGCCCAGACAACAGAGGTGGTGAAAAGTGGAGCAGGAGATGCCACACTGCCTACTTGCTCACTGGCTCTTTGCCTGATAAGCAAGCAAGGGATGAGAAAGAGGAGGAGGAGCAACAGCCGCTGGGGACAATGGTGGGTGGACTCGGTGAGGGAGGGGGCCCATTGAGCGATTCTTGCCCAAGTGCCCTCAAAAATCTGGAGCCAGCGTTGTTTATGACGGCCACGAACAATTCCCTCCCATTTCCCCAGCCAGCAGCGCAGAACACTGATTGGCTAGCCCTTCTGGCAATCATGAAGCCCGCCCTTGCCTCCCGCCTCACTCAGAGCAGTATTTCAAGCTAAAACAACAAAGATGGACTTTTTAAGAAGGCACCAGATTAGCATTTAAATGGATAAACACGCCAAACAGATGCTGGCAATTTCCCCCTTGCAAATTTGCATGTGCGCGTGTTGGGGGGGGGAAGCTAAATCTTCACTGGAGTCCGAGCCCGATAAATGTACAAAAGTGAGGGTGTGGAAAAGCAGTTTACCCCACAGCAGAAAACCCCACATTTGATCCTGGAAGGAGGTCCACCTGTCTCCATCCACACATCATCAAACAAGGAGGAATGCGGCAATACATTTACGTATATTCCCTCAACGTATATTTCCTCTGAATCTGCCAGGTTTAGCGTAAAATAAAAGGAACCTTGCCTTCTGCCCTTGTCTGATCAACAGAGCCAATAACCCTGCCTGCTGCAGGATCCAGCCCTCAACTTTGATTTCAGGGAGCCTGATGTGGAAAACACCCACCGCAGGTATGCCTCCGGTAAGCCCCCCCCCCCCCCCGACCATCTGCAGCAGGGCTTTGGCACGGGGCTAGATCGGCAGAACACAAGGCGGCCAACGTGGCCTGAAGGTGCATGCTGCCTTGATACCTATTTTATTGTCCACTTATCGGCATTCTTCTAAATGGAACGTGAACATCACACACCCTGACTGCAGTTACAGTTAAATGAATTGGATGCAACTTGTCCTCGCAGGTCTAAGCAGAGCAGCTGAGCTTTCCAGGGCTGAGCCCCTTTAATTCTGAGTCTCGCTCACCTCAATTTGGTTGTGCAGGGAGTCATCAAATTTGAAACCGGGGATTCTCTTTTCACTGCAGACCACACCCACGTCCTCGGTATGCTTGCAGTCTGACATGCCCCAGCCATTCGAGTTGCATGCGGCCAGCGTCGCCTCTCTGCCCGTACAGTAGACGTTATCCAACCAGATTCTGCCTGCAGAGAAAGGAAGCCGGAAGAGAAGGAGATAAGAGACCTAAAGCATCCTCAGACTCTGCCACACATCACAATGACCTGAGCTTAGAATCATAGAAAAGTAGAGTTGGAAGGGGCCTACAAGGCCATCGAGTCCAATCCCTTGCTCAATGCAGGAATCCAGGCCAAAGCATCCCTGACAGATGGCCGTCCAGCCGCACCTTGAATGCCTCCAGAGTGGGAGTGCTCACCACCTCCCTAGGTAGTTGGTTCCATTGTCTTATTGCTCTGACCGTCAGGAATTTTTTTACTGATGTTTAGGTGGAATCTGGGTTCCTGTAACTTGAACCCATTATTCTGTGTCCTGCAAACTGGGATGATCGAGAAGAGATCCTGGCCCTCTCTGTGACAAACCTTCAAGTAACATAGATATGATACGCAAGGTCTTGAACAAGAACGGAATAGTGAATTAGACAGCCCTATTTCACCTAATCAATGGAATGCTGCATTAGCATCCGTCCTGGAAGTGTCAATGGATCTTAGGCTCTGACTTATCCAGCAAAAACTTCTGCTCTGTGTATATTGGACACCACAATGTCTTTTCAATAAAGGCCTGGCTAAGTCACCTAACTGTGATACAGCTAATGCTTCTCCTACCCATATGTTTTGGCAATGTCCAACAGCTGCCTCCTTTTGGGAGGAGGTTATAATACGGATACAATTTGTGTTGGAAAACTCTTTAATATTTAAACACAAGGAATGTAAATGGATTTTCTGCACCCTTTTGACAGCTAAGAGACTGATATTACAACATTGGAAGGATAAACAGCCACCCTTCCAACAGCCAAGGATAACGCAAGGGATTGAGGACCTATTGACTCTTTCAACTTTTGAACGGGTGGTATTTAGACACCACCTACACATGGATAAATATAGGGACATTTGGCTTGCCTTTGTTGAAACTTATGCATAACTTCTTCTGTTGACAGTAGTATACTTTCTTATATACTGTAATACATATGAGTATATATATCATATGTATTTATTGCAACTGATATAGTTGATCTTTATGCGATGAAAACTATCCTTTCCCCTCCTTTTTCTGTGTTTTCTTTATTGCTTTTGTTATAACCTTTCGAAATTCACAATAAAAATTATATATATATAATTTATATATATTCCACAGTGTGGTATATTCCACAGATGGGGACCCACCACTGAAAAGGCCCTCTTTCTTGTAGCCACCCACCTCACCAATTATATATATATAATTGTTTATGTTAATTATATATATAATTGGTGAGGTGGGTGGCTACAAGAAAGAGGGCCTTTTCAGTGGTGGGTCCCCATCTGTGGAATACACCCCTCACAGAGAGGCTCGCCTGGCACCTACATTGTGGTCTTTTGCTCTCCAGGCAAATACCTTTTTATTTGCTCAGCACTTTTGGAACTTTTTTTTTTAATGCTTTGAGATCTTTGCACTGTTGTATCTCTGTTGCTGCTAAACAACCCGCACATAGCCCTCTATCAGACTGGGATTCACACAGCACGATAAGCCATGGTGGCTTATAAGCCATGTTTGTTTCAGAGTGGCTTGTCATGTTGTCTGAATCCAGGTGGAGTGGCTTGTGCGTGGTTAACAAACCATGCTGCTCGGTTCAGTCAACACAACAAGCCACTCTGAAACAAACATGGCTAATAAAGCAGCCATGGTTTATCGTGTTGCATGAACCCAGCCACTGTGGGTTATGCGAGGGTTGTTTAACTCCGCCGGCCAAGTTTGCATGACATGACAAACCCCAAGAACCCCTGGTCGGGGGTTCATTTCATCATGGCAGCCGGCACGCACCACAGCTTGAGGGTAAACTAACCCATGATGGGCTGTTGTGTCGTATGAACTGGGTTAGCCTCTTCTGTTTAACACCAGAATTCTGAGAAGTGGGGCTGTCCTCTTTCGAGGAATCCAGAGGAAAGCTACAAGCTTTGTTTCATCTGCATGAGCGGTCAGAAAGAGGAAATTTTATTGGGAAAGTTGAAGGGGGGCTCCTGTTGGGAGGTGAGAAACCGAGGGGGGGGAGGAGGAAAGAGCAACAGCCCCTCCATCCTAAATAAATAGGTGCAGATTTTTGCTGAAGGCAAAATCGGGCACGGCTAGAGGCAAAGGGGGCTGGGGCCAAAATCCAAGCCCTCGTGGCTAGTAAAGCTCGCCAGTGCCTTAGGAGAGGCATTTCGGGAAACGACTGCACTGCTAGTACTGTTACTGTTTCACGTTTTATTTTTATTTTTTCTTAATTGTTAATGGGATATACTCCACATCTGGTTTTTAAGAGATCCTTTATCTACCTTATGGGATGAAGTACGATTAGAAGACGGACTGTAAAAATCCCATTGGTTTTTTGTTTTGTTTTTCTGGTTTTTGGCTAACGTTTGCTAGCAGAAGGCCAAAGAAAACGCAGGCAAAAGAAACGTTCTCCACTGTACATGGATGAGGAAAGGACGCTTACCTTCTCCCTTGCCGTATTTGGAACCCGGTAACCATGATACGGCCTCCCTGTAGCCCAACTCCCTACAGACCACGTGGGCAGCGTGGAGGGAGAAATCGTCGTCACAGACGGTGCCCCACTCTGAATGGTAGAAGACCTCCACTCGGCCTTCGTTGTGCTTCCTCTTCTGCCCCGCCAATCGCACCTGGATTTTTGGGGTGTGGGCTGGCGGTGGATCAGGGTGGAACGGCCAGTGTTCATGCTGGGCAAAGGTCAGATGGCTCAGGTATGCAGACAGGAACAATGTGGCCAAACAGTGGTTAAGGCTGAAATCCAGGAACCACTCCATTTTGGGAAAATGGCGGTCCCCCTCAGAAGCTCTTTATTGGCCGGGTTCAGTAGAGAGCTGGGAGGCAGTTTGGCTGGTTTGCTGGAAGGAAAAGAAATTAAGCATGAGAAGGACATGTGTGAGAAGATAAGAACGTAAGAAGAGCCCTGCTGGATCAGACCAGGGGTCCATCTAGTCCAGCATTCTGTTCACACAGTGGCCAACCAGCTGCCCGCGGGATCCCACAAGCGGGACAGGAGTGCAACAGCACCCTCCCACCCATGTTCCTCAGCAACTGGTGTACACAGGCATACTGAGCCAGTGTGGCGTAGTGGTGTGAGTGTTGGACTGGGACTCGGGAGATCCGGGTTCTAGTCCCCGCTTGGCCATGAAACTCACTGGGTGACTTTGGGCCAGTCACTGACTCTCAGCCTAACCTACCTCACAGGGTTGTTGTGAGGATCAAATGGAGAGGAGGAGGAAGAGGATTATGTAAGCCGCCTTGGGTTCCTTTCAGGAAAAAAGGTGGGATATCAATATAATAAATAAATAAATACTATTACTGCCTCTGATACTGGAGGCAGCATTTAGCCATCAGGACTATTATCCACTGATAGCCACATCCTCCATGAATTTGTCTACCCTTAAAAACATAAGAAGAGTCGTGCTGGATCAGATCAAGGGTCCATCTAGTCCAGCATTCTGTTCACACAGTGGCCAACCAGCTGCCCACGGGATCCCACAAGAGGGACATGAGTGCAACAGCAGCCTCCCGCCCATGTTCCCCTGCAACTGGTGTACAAAGGCATACTGCCTCTGATCCTGGAGGTAGCATATAGCCAATCAGGACCAGTAGCCACTTATAGAAGTGTTGCTTTTCTTCTTACTGAGGGGTGCACAAACGCATCTTCCTCACTTGATTTCATAGATTTCATAGATCATAGAGTTGGAAGGAGCCTACAAGGTCATCGAGTCCAACCCCCTGCTCAATGCAGGGAACTAGAGGAGGGGTCTCCCATCCAAGTAATAACCAGGCCTGACCCTGCTTAGCTTTCCACACTCAGACAAGCTGAGCCAGCGTAAGTGAGGACTTGTGTGAATGGTTCATCATCGCAGATAAAACCCCACAGACACAACTTTGTTATCGCCAGTGCTGGCTCAGGTTTGAGGAAGCACTTGATGTAGTGCCTTCTAGTGGTCCTACACCAATGCCCCCCAGGGTTTATCTAGGTTAGTGGCAGGGCTCCTCTCATTGGACAGCATTTAAATTTCCCACAGTGCCTTAGAGTGATGCTCTACTGGCGGCATTGTGGAAATCTAACATGATGGCTGCTTGGCCAGCAAAAAGTAAAGGGAAAGGGGACCAAGAGAGGTACTGGTAGTGGGCCCAATGAGGGCGTGGGAGCCCTGGCAGCTGCCTGAGAATGACGGATGGTGATGCTGGGCCTGCCTCATGGCACCTCAGCTGTATTTATTACCAAAAAATAAGATGACAAAAATACAACATCATGTTGTTGAAACGTGGGTTATTGTGTTGTCTGAACCCAGCCGAGACAACAAACCATGGTGAACAACCCACAGTTCACAACCCAACAACAAACCATGGGCTCTCTTCATGGGTTTTCATGGTTAACAAGCCATGGCTTGTTAATGCTGATGGCGGGTTCAGACAACCCGATAACCCATGTTTCAGCAACAACCCACAGTTCAACAACAATCCACACTCAACCCTTAAGTGTGGATTAACGTGTTGTCTGAACCCAGCCAATGTGGAAGAACTGCTGGATTCAGCCTGAATGGGAGGAACCAGGAAGGGCTTGAGGGCAACACCCACTGCTTCTGGCTTGAGGGGAGAGAGGCCACTGCCTGAAGAGTCTGTGGGGTGCAGTCCACCAACTTTGCAACACTGTTCACAACAAAGAGAGATTCCCGCTTCCCCAAACACTGCCTGATATTATGATACGATGTCACAATGTATATTTCCATTACTGAATGTCTTCTTTTAACCATTGTTAAGTACAACTGAAAAATCCAGCAGACATCACTCCCCTTCCCACTTTTATAGTTTGGCATCATGCCCTCTGTGTGGATCATTCTAGCCCTCAAGGTTCAGCCAACAAAGTTGATTTATGTCGAAAGCCGGTTGTTAAACCATGTTGCCTTGGAGTGTCTCGAGACTCTGCACTTCATCGGGGGGAGGAGACTTAAGACAAGGAAAAGAAAACGTGAGCCAGGCTTCTTGGCCCAGAGCTGCTGAGCCTCCCGTTCAGGCGCTGCCAATTCCCGCAGAGTTATATATTCCCTTTGTCATCTGTGCAACCGGCACGTGAAGTGGTCGGCGAAGGCCATGTGTGTGGAATAGTTTCCACGTGAAGCAAAGCCAAGGAGCGGCAAGAGAAGCCCACCGCTGGACTTCCCACCCAGACGAGGATTACAATTCCTTGGCAGCCGCCAAAACACAGGAAAGGATCGGCTCATAAACAGACATCTAGGAAAGAGGGGGTTTTTTGGTACTGAGCATAAAACATGATAAGGAAAAGGAAGGGGGAAAGAGAGAGGGGGGTAGATTCATATTTCGCTAAGCATTCTTTTCTTTTTTGCTGCCCTGCTCAGTTGAATGATCTAATTTCACCTAAAACCATAAGAACAACCCATGAAGAGAACCCATGGTTTGTTGTTGGGTTGTGAACTGTGGGTTGTTCATCATGTTTGTTATTCATAGTAGAGTTGGAAAGGGCCTATAAGGCCATCGAGTCCAACCCCCTGCTCATCTCAGCTGGGTTCAGACAACACGATAACCCACGTTTCAACAACAACCCACGGTTCCATGACAACCCACACTCAACCCTCGAGTGTGGGTTATCGTGTTGTCTGAACCCAGCAACAGAAGTCAGTACCCTAGATGCAATCTTCCCTCTTTTGAGAGCACTACCTAACAATAGGGCTCCCAGTGCATATGCACCTTCCATGCAGAGTGTTATTCTTTTCTGCTCTCCTTCTCAAAGTAGATCCATTAAAACGAGCACATGCTGAAAAGCCATTAGGACAGATCTCTCCCCCCCACCCGCCCCAGGCTGGCTGTTTCCGGAGTTGATTAATTGGGCTTAATAGCTTTTCAAGGTGGTTTTACACTGAAAAGCTGCAGTTCTTCAGGTTTCATTGCATCAGAATCCTAGCCTGGAAGGAATCAAAAAGTATTCAAGTCCAACTCTCTGCTCCAAGGCGAAAGTCTACACATATCACTTTCCCACTTCTGCATTGAGGCTGGCATCCAGACACAACTGCCTGCAACAAGAGCTGAAAGCTGATGACAGCCGCAAACCAGTTTGGTGGAGTCTGACTCCCTACAATGGTCCCCCTCCCAGAAGATAAGATTGGGATCTACTTTCCGGTGGGATTTGTCTAACAATAGCAACAGCTAAAAAGCTCCTGCCCTCCCCTCTCAAATTAGGTTGCTGAAAAAGAATGCTTGGGGGGAAACCAGGAGTGGAGGAGTGGGTTTGTGCGCAAAAGGGCTTGAGAGCTCGGTTCTGGTACTGACCACACAAATTCCTGGGCTGAGCATGTGCTCAGAAGCACTGTGTTCCTTAATTCTTGGCATATGTCCACGGCCTGAGCTGCTATTTTGCACCTAGCTCCGGCTGGTAGAACTCAGGTTTGTAGTAAAACAACAACATAGATCCCTGCAAGGCTGACGTCTGCCCACCCCTGCCTTGGGTTGTGAACTGTGGGTTGTTCACCATGTTTGTTATCATAGAAGCATAGAATAGTAGAGTTGGAAGGGGACTATAAGGCCATCGAGTCCAACCCCCTGCCCGTAGCCAGCCTAAACATTCTGCGGGGGACCACCAAAAAAGTAGGTAGCACTGTGAGATAGTGGAATAGTGCAACTACACAAGAGGAAATTGCGCCTCCTTTCGCCATCAGAAATAACACTCCATTCCCCCCCCCCAAAAAAAAACTCACGGAAAGCGCTGTTTACAAACAGAAGTGATGACATCTAAAGAACCCGTAAACAACTGTGTGAGTAGGACATGATGAGCGCACAACAAACACCTTGTGTAGAAAAGCTCTAAGAGAGGCGATTTCAAGGGGCAGGTCACTAATTCCCCACCATGCCTGCTGAACAGGAAGTCATAACCTGAGCAGCAGAATCTAGAAACAGGAAACATTTTATTAATGTGAGGAAGGAACTTTGCTGAATAGGACTTACTTGTGAGTAACCATTATAGAAAGATCTTGATCTTATGCATTGCTGGATAAAACAGCACTATATGAAGTGGCTTACGCTGGCTCAGCTTGTCTGAGTGTGGAAAGCTAAGCAGGGTCAGGCCTGGTTATTACTTGGATGGGAGACCCCTCCTCTAGTTTCCTGCATTGAGCAGGGGGTTGGACTCCATGGCCTTGTAGCCCCCTTCCAACTCTATGATCTATGAAAACTATGAAATCTAGTGCTGTGTGGAACCTCCATTTGAATTCCACTTTCAGCCACTTGCGGAAAAGCAGCACATCAGCAGTGCTAAAGGGTCCTCATCTGAGAGCCAGGGTGGCGTAGTGGTGAGAGTGTTGGACTGGGACTCGGGAGATCCGGGTTCTAGTCCCCGCTCGGCCATGAAACCCACTGGGTGACTTTGGGCCAGTCACTGACTCTCAGCCTAACCTACCTCACAGGGTTGTTGTGAGGAGAAAATGGAGGAGGATTATGTAAGCCGCCTTGGGTTCCTTTCTGGAAAAAAGGCGGGGTATAAATAGAATAAATAAATGAAATAAAAATCTGGAAAGAGCTCTCTCCTCTTTCACAACATGCCCAAACAAAGAATGCGGAAATAATGCCGGTGCCATTGATTCGACCCACCATAAGCCAGTGCAACCAAACAAGTGAAGACAAACAATGTACTAGTAGTGTGTTCAAGCAGCAGTTTAGTGGTTAAGAGATTATGCTATGAGCCAAAATATCCCTACCTTACAACGCTCCCCTCAACTATGAACTAACCGGAGGATGGCCTTAAGCAACCCAATATATCAGCCTTCTCCATTCTGGTGCCCTCTAGATGTGTTGGGCTATAGCGTCCATCATCCCCAGCCAGCAGGGCCATCGACCATGCTAGCTGGGAGTTATGAGCATTGTAGTCCAACACATCTGAAGGATTCCAGGTTGTGGTGGGCTGCACTCTAAATTAGTCTCCCCCCCTTCTCCTCACCCATCCAACATCTACAATAGGAGGATAATTATTCTAAGAACATAAGAAGAGCCGTGCTGGATCAGACCAAGGGTCCATCCAGTCCAGCATTCTGTTCACACAGTGGCCAACCAGCTGCCTACGGGATCCTACAAGCAGGACAGGAGTGCAACACAGCACCCTCTCACCCATGTTCCCCAGCAACTGGAGTACATAGGCATACTGCCTCTGATCCGGGAGGTAGCATACAGCCATCAGGACTAGTAGGCATTGATAGCCTTCTCCTCCATGAATTTGTCCAATGTTAAAGCTGTCCAAATTGGTGGCTATCACCACCACATCCTATGGAAGTGAATTCCATAGTTTACCTATGCACTGTGTGGAGAAGTCCTTCCTTTTATCTGTCCCGAATCTCCCACCAATCAGCTGCATGGGATGACCTCCGGTTCTAGTATTATGAGAGGGAGAAAAATGTCTCCCTGTCCACTTTCTCCACACCATGCATACTTCTGCACACCTCAATCATGTCTCCCCTTACTCCCCTTTTTTCTAAGCTAAACAATCCCAGCTGCTGTAACCTTTCCTCATAGGGGACTTGTTCTAGCCCCTTGGTCATTTTAGTTGCCCTTTTCTGCACATTTTCCAACTCTACAATATCCTTTTTTAGGTGCGGTGACCAGAACTGTACACAGTATTCTAAATGTGGCAGCACCATAGATTTGTATAAGGGCAGGATGATCTTGGCAGTTTTATTTTCAGTTCCTTTCCTAATTTTGCCCAGCATGGAGTTTGCCTTTTTCACAGCAGCCATACACTGGGTCAACATTTTCATCGAGCTGTCCACCCCACAACCGTCCCCAAGATCTCTTTCATGGTCAGTCACCACCAGCTCAGATCCCATCAGCGTATACTTGAATTCTGACCTAACTTGCTAAGTATTGTTACTATTATTATCTAAGAAAGGGTCATAGATTTAGAAGATCAGCCCCAAAGCCGTTCCTCCACAAGGCTAAACTGTACACACAGGTCAGCGCTCACGCCAGTTGTGACCTCATTGCCAAAATGAGGACACATACTAAGACCGCTGCCGTCAGAGGAGAGGGGCTGGTTATTCAAAGCCCCAACGGTAGCTCCATCTTAATGAGGAGCTTTATGAATTCCTTTGCAAGTTTGTATGATCACAGGGCAAAGTCACAAGGGGCTAAAAGTTCAGCAGAAGCACTGAGCTTGGCTGGGCCTGCAAGAAGAAAATTCAGTTCCCTAACATGATGACGGCAGACCATGCTGAGCTTTTGCTGAATGGCCTAAGCCTCCAGGGTCAGAATCTCAGCATCCAGATCTTCTTCCAGTGGCATTGCGCTGGAAAGCAACACAAAAGGACACACAATATTTCATGCTGCAAGACCAAGATTTCAGTCCCGGCACTAGCTAAATATAGTGAGATGCCTTATACTGTCAAACCATTGGTCCATATGTCTCAGTATTGCCTAGACCAGGGCTCTCCAACCTTGGGTCCCCAGATGTTGCTGGACTACAGCACCCAGAATCCCTTGCCATTAGCCATGCTTGCTGGGTATGCTGGGAGCTGTAGGCCAGCAATATCTGGGGACCCAAGGTTGGAAAGCCCTGGTCTAGACAGACTTGCAGCAGCTCTTCAGGATTTCAGGCAGCATCTTCCCCTGCTCTACTTGGAGATACCGGGGCTTGAACCTGGGACCTTCTGCATGCACAGCATGTGCTCTCCCACTGAGTGAGTGACATCCCCTTCCATTGCCTGAGTACAGTTCCTAGGTCAATGGAAGGATTCTCAAATACCTCAAAGTACAGAGTTATTGCTAAGAACAGTGTCAGTGGCGGAAATGGGAGTATTAGTGCACTGCTAGATACTGTCTAGATGGCCACAGGATAATTCGGAGTCCCAGCTCTGACCTCGGAAACTTGCTCGGAATGTCCTCCCTCCGCCCTTGCAGCCGGTGCGGAAAGAACCGTGCTGGCTGCAGCTCCGAGGTTGCAAGACCAACTTTGGAGCCGGTGCTGGGTGGGCATTCCAGGGGTTGGGGAGGGGAGACCTCAGCCTGTCCTCCTCACGAGCAGGTGCAAAAGACTTAGAGGGCCGAAATCGGCCCTCTAGGTCTTTTGCAGGTGGGAGAAGCACGGAGGTGACCTTTGCCTCCGTGCTCTTCCCATCTCTCTCTATAAAAGAAAGTGTCCTGACTGACTGACTCATAAACGCCCAGCTCAAACCCTTTAAGCTAGGAGCGTGAAATTTTGAAGGAACATAGCTTTTATGACGTAGACCCCCCACTAAGGAAGGATTTTGGGAAATTCCGTCCCTAAGGGGGTGAAAAAAGGGGGCAAAATCACCCCACAATTTCGGTGGAATGGCCCTGTGCTAGGGGCCATTCAGGAGCAGTTATGCAAATCACTCCAACGACATATAGACATATAGTTCATTCTTCGTATGAACTGCCACAGGGGCCAATCAGGAGCAGATATGCAAATATCTCCTGCGTCAAAACAGAATGTTCATATGAACCACAGCCGGGGCGGAGCTGGGATTTCATTGTTGGGTAGTCCCGGGGGGGGGCAAACTGGGATTACGTTGTTGGGTAGTCTCGGGGGGGCAAGCTGGGATTACGTTGTCGGGTAGTCCCGAGGGGGAGGGGGCAAGCAGGGATTTCATTGTTGTGTGGTCCCGGGGGGGGAGCTGGGATTTCATTGTGCAGTCCTGGGCGGGGGAGAACAGGAATTTCACTGTGTAGTCCTGGGGGAGCAGGGATTTCATTGTTCAGTCCCAGGGGAAAGGGAACAGGGATTTCATTGTGTAGTCCGGGGGGGAAGCAGAGATTTCATTGTGCAGTCCCGGGGGAGCTGGTAGTCCTGGGGGAGCTAGGATTCCATTATGTAGTCCTGGGGGACCTTTCCTATGGAGCGATTCAAAACAGCGGTCAGCGACCTTAAGGAATTTTGAACAAATAGTGCCTATAGGAAAATGACGACCCGTGCAAACTTGGCACGGTCACTCTTCATCACGCAAGCGAAGCCGCGGGCAAAAGCTAGTCTTCAATAGGATGCCCATATTCCTCCAAGTTTGGAGGGTTACGGGCAACCACATTAGACCACGCTGCCCACCTATCTTCTAAGACTAAGAATGAATGGCTTTCAGAGTGAATGTGAACCATTCGTTAGATAATGGAATCTATTTGTGGGTCTATTTATTTATGGTATTTATATCAGATGTCAAATAACATAGTTCTCTGGGCAGCTCACAAAGACAAAGCAATAAAATACTATATTTAAAATGCCATAAAAACAATCGCAGCATAAATATTTCAAGGAGGAAGAGACCCGAAACCAAATTCACTAGCTAAAAATATATTGGGTTGGATCCAGATTTAGTCATATTTAGACTGATTTCAATGGGCCTACTTTAAGTATGACTAAATCTGGATCCAACCTATAGTATGCAAGAGGTGGAATTTAAAAAATGTAGATTTTAATATCACAGAGAGGAATAATAAAAAGGTCTTCACCCAGTGTTGAAAAGACCATAAAGAAGGCACCGGGAGAGCCTCTCTGGGGAGGCTATACCATATAATTTTATTTATTTATTTATTTAATACATTTTTATACCACCCAATAGCCGAAGCTCTCTGGGCGGTTTACAACATACGGTACATGACATAACATAAGAACATAAGAAGAGCCATGCTGGATCAGACCAAGGGCCCATCTAGTCCAGCATTGTTCACACAGTGGCCAACCAGCTGCCCACAGGATCCCACAAGCAGGATATGAATGCAACAACACCCTCCCAGCCATGTTCCCCTGCAACTGGAGTACATGGGTGTATGGCCTCTGATACTGGAAGAAGCATATAGCCAATCAGGACTAGTAGGCATTGATAGCCTTCTCCTCCAGGAATGTGTCTAATCCCCTTTTAAAGCTGTCCAAATTGGTGGCCATCACCACATGCTGTGGAAGTGAATTCCATAGTTAAACTATGCACTCTGTGAAGAAGTACTACTTCCTTTAACTGTCCTGAATCTCCCACCAATCAGCTTCATGGAATGACCCCACTGGGTTCTAGTGTTATGAGAGAAGGAGAAAAATGTCTCCCTATCCGCTTTCTCCAATAATTCTGTACACCTCTATAATATGTCTTCTCTTACTCACCTTTTTTCCAAGCTAAACAATCCCAGTTGCTGTAACTTTCCCTCATAGGGGAGTTGCTCCAGTCCCTTGATCATTTTAGTTGCCCTTTTCTGCACTTAGCTATACCATAGCCAGGGTACCACCACTGAGAAGACTCTGTGCTTAGCAGCCACCTGCCGCATTTCACTTGGTGGGAGCACACGGAGCAGAGCCTCTGAAGAGGATCTTAAGGTTTGAGCATATATATATGGCAGAAAGGTAACCAGTTCATTTCAGAAAAGATTTCCCCCTTATTATTTTGCTGGATTTAAGGTGATGATGACTTCATTAAGTAAACACATCAATATGAATAAAGAGAAGGCAGACAGAGGGGGAAAGTGCAGGGTTGGTGGAATCTCAAGGGCAGTGGCCTAGTTCGCACAGAACAACAACTCCAGGTTTTTTAAAACCCTGGGTTGTTGTGAATACAGCAGCATACTGGTGCATGCTGCCCAATTGCTCCTGCTACAAGCAGGATTGGCTGAACAACCCAGGGATGCTCTATCCCCGGATTGTTTAGCATGACATGCGAACCAGGGACTCTGGCTTGTCACAGGTGAGACAAGCCAGAGTTGGAACCCAGGGTTTTCTGGGAGGCTGGTGATGCCTATTTTGGTGGGGCTCCTAACCCATTGCAGGTTTTATTTGGAGCTTTACAGGCGAACCTATTTTGGGGATGGAGTTCAGCACCATGGATAGCTCCTATAAAGCTCCAAATGAAACCTGCAGTGGATTAGGAGCCCCGCCGAAATAGGAGTCAGCAGCCTCCCCTCGATTACTCAACGAGCCAGAGTTCCTGGTTCGCATGCCCTGATTAGCTGCTCCTGCTCTCAGTGAGTTGTTGTGATGTGTGAACCTGGTGGATGCCCTGGAAAGCTGTTGGGCAGCCAGATCATCCCGTTAGCATAGGTTCAGCTCTCAACTTCACTTACTGACGGAAGCTGGTTCAAAAAATAAAAAAATCTTTTCTTTTCTTTTTCTTTTTCTTTTTTAATGCTGATTAAGGAGAACTTCATGCTTCAGTGTGCCCTGCACTTGACAACCCAGAATTAAGAGATTAGACTTTAAAAGCATAGATCTTATTAAAGTTTGACATAATATTGATCCCAGCGCATGTGTTGGCCCCAACCTGCAGAGGAAGTCAACTGTCAGTTGTAAGCGCACGTAATATGTGAGGCTGTGGAATGTATTCACTTCTTACATGGCATGCACATTAAGATAGATACCTTCACTTACAATTTCTATGCTTGATGATACATGAATGATTTGGTAAGTACATTAACTCTTTCTTCACCCTAGGTTTTCTTGATCCTAAAATTATAATGCTATAATTATAATGCTAGAACATTGTTGGGAGTGAATTGGTAAACAGATTAACTCTAATCTTAAACTTAAGGGTTTTTTTTAAAAACCCTGCAGTTATAATGCTATAATTATAATGCTAGAACACTGTTTGTGTCCTCTGCCTTAACTATATAGGTGTTCTTGCACCTATGTAACAGACACAGACACCAGGCTCCCATGACTGACTAATGTCACATCAGGGGCTGTTTAGCTTAGAAAAAAGGCAAAGAAATTATGCTTTTGCCCCCAACACGGCATATGAAAATAGAATAACTAGATGCTAGAGGGAAATCTATCTATCTATCTATCTATCTATCTATCTATCTAGGTTCTGAGAGGTAAGCCAACCAAGATTACTCATAAGATATGTAGGTACATGGGGGGGAAGAAGCGTGGTAATTCTTATTAATGACTCAAGAAAGGTTCTGTGAAAGCTGAAAGTCTGCACCAGAAAAGCAGGCCTTTATTTGCTCTGTGTCCCCTGAGTTTGTTATTATTTGAATTCCTCCAAAAATGTTTCCCCACATTGTGCCCTTCATAGTGTTGCTATTATAGTAGCTGTGATCTGCAGTCCTATGCATGTTTACTCAGATGTCCATCCAGTTGTTGTTGTTGTTGTCGTCGTCATCATCATCATTTTACAGTATTTGTATACCACTCCATATCCAAGCAGATTCTGGAGTGGTGAACAATAAAAAGATAAAAACAGATAAAAGAAACAAAAACAATGCATTGGAAACAAGGTATCGTTATGTTAACATTTGTTGTGAAAAACTATCACACTGGTGCCCATTCAACATTTGCATGCTGGGAACTGACTGTGAACAGATCCCAGCATGCAAATGTATCATTTGATATGACCAGGGTGGGGGAGGGGAGATGATAATTTATGCAAATTGGGCATCCAAGTGGCAAAACATTTCATTCATTTATTACATTTCCATACTGCCCAATAGCCGAAGCTCTCGGGGCAGTTTACAAAGATTAAAACCTTTTAAAAAACGAATTATAAAAACCATATACTTACAAATGTATAAATATACAACACACACACACACACGCACATATCTAAAAACAATTATGAACAATCGACAACAAGAAAAAATCAAGACCTGATTAAAATGGGCTACAAAATACAATTAAAACCTCAACAAAAAGGTATTCAAAAGTCCGAACAAATCACGGGGGAGTGCTGCGGACACTCCACACCAAACAAATTTATTCCACCACCTATGTAACCTCCCTTTAAATATTTGGAGATGGCAGGCACATCGCCGCTGAACCATCTCGCCTCCAGGCTTAACATACCCAACTCCATCAACTTTTCCTTATAGCAGTGTTCTCCAACCTTGGGTCCCCAGATGTTTTTGGCCTACAACTCCCAGCATGCCCCAGCCAGCGTAGCTGGGAGCGTAGCTGGGGCATGCTGGGAGTTGTAGGCCAAAAACATCTGGGGACCCAAGGTTGGAGAACACTGCCTTATAGAGCTTGGTCCCCAGACCCTCATCCTCTTTGCTACCCTTCTCTGGAAACATCCCAGGATATTTATTGATCTCCTTCTTCAACTTTGGCGCCCAGAGCTGGACACCGGCGGAGGCTGGTGACTCCTGTGTCAGGGGGGGCTCCTTACCCATTGCAGCTTTTATTCTGAGCTCTATAGGAGCTATCCATGGTGCTGAACTCCACCCCCACCCCCAAATAGGTTCACCACCATGGAGCAACCTGGATAGCTCCTATACATCTCAGAATAAAAGCTGCAATGGATAAGGAGCCCCACTGAGACAAGAGTCACCGGCCTGCCTTGCTGGACACAGTACTGCAGGTGAGGTATGATCAAAGCAGAATAGAGTGGTGGCATTAGTTCACATGTTCTTGACACTATATTGTTGATGTAACCCAGGGCTCTCCAACCTTGGGTCCCCAGATGTTGCTGGACTACAGCTCCCAGAATCCCTTGCCATCAGCCATGCTGGCTGGGTATGCTGGGAGCTGTAGGCCAGCAACATCTGGCTGGGGACCCAAGGTTGGAGAGCCCGGATAACCTAAAATTGCATTCACCTTTTTAGCCACCTCATCACATGTGATGACTTGTGCTCAGATACTACTAGATCCTCTTCAAACAATTACTGCTGTCACCCACCCTGCTTTCATGCATGCAGGCATAATTAGCAAAGGAATTGAAAATAAAACTGCCAAGATCATCCTGCCCTTATACAAATCTATGGTGCACCCGCACTTAAAATACTGTGTACAGTTCTGGTCACCACCACACCTAAACAAGGCTATTGTAGAGTTGGGGAAAGTGCATAAAAGGGAACTAGAATGATCAAGGGGCTGCAGCAATACCCCATATGAGGAAAGGTTACAGCAGCCGGGATTGTTTAGCTTAGAAAAAAGGCGAGTAAGGGGAGACATGACTGAGGTGTGCAGAAGTATGCATGGTGTGGAGAAAGTGGACAGGGAGACATTTTTCTCCCTCTCTCATAATACTAGAACCCAATGGGGTCATCCCATGAAGCTGATTGGTGGGAGATTCAGGACAGATAAAAGGAAGGACTTCTTCACACAGGGCATAGTTAAACTATGGGATTCACTTCCACAAGATGTAGAGATGTCCACCAGTTTGGATGGCTTTAAAGGGGGAATAGACAAATCCATGGGAGAAAAGGCTATCAACAGCTACAAGTCCTGATGGCTGTATGCCACCTCCAGTATCAGAGGCAGTCTGCCTATGTACACCAGTTGCTGGGGAACACGAGTGGGAGGGTGCTGTTGCACTCCTGTCCTGCTTGTGGGTGGGTTTCCCATGAGCAGCTGTTGGCCACTGTGTGAACAGAATGATGGACTAGACCAGTGCTTCTCAATTATTTTCTGTCATGCCCCCCCTAGGAAGAAGAAAACATTTCGCGCCCCCCGCGCGACTGTAAATAGTATCATTTGTCTATAAAATTGTATAAGTACACCTCTGCATAACACTGTATCCTTATTAACGTATAAGAGAATAAAAAAAGAAAGAAATGTGGATCAATTTACAACAAAGAATAGCTTTATTAACTGTAGCAGAAAAGATTTAAAGGAGCACAGGATTTAAAGGAACACAATATTAAAAAAAACTTTTAACTGAGGTCAAACGAGCCCCCCTTTACGGAGCCTCGCGCCCCCCTTGGGGGCCCCGCCCCACTATTTGAGAAGCACTGGACTAGACGGACCCTTGATATGATCCAGCATGGCTCTTCTTATGTTCTTATCTGTTTTTGCCTATATCAATGCAGAACTGTATATTTATCTGTGTTGAAACTCTTTTTTTTTTTTTTAAAGTTTGGGCCCAGTTCTTCATCCTATCAAGATCATCTTGCATTCTGTGTGTCTTCCAAGGTATAAGCTAGCCCCTCCCAGTTTGGTGTAGTCTGCAAATTTTGACGAGCACCCACCCTGCTCCTTCATCCAAGTCATTTATAAAGATGTTGAACAACATTGAACCCAGGGCAGTGGCGTTCAAGCGACTGAAGAAAACAGCAAATGTAATAGAGCCTTTAGCAATGCAGGCAGAGGTCACAGCTCAGTGGCCGGGCAGCTGCTTTGCATGCAGAAGGTCCCAGGTTCAATGCCTGGTATCTCCAGGTAGGGCTAGGGAAAAAAATCCTGCTTGAACCCCTGGAGAGCAGCTACTAGTACATTTTCGACAGTACTGGGCTAGATTGACGAATGGTCAGACTCAGTGTGTAAGGCAGCTTCCTATGTTGCAATGCACAATGGTGTGCGTGAGTCCAGCAGCAAAGAGCATGCAGTCAAGGATCCCATGCCAGAGGTGCTCCCATGCTCCAAGGGATACTATTCAAACTATCAACCCGACCTTTGCTGCACTGAAAAACTGAGCCACGCTTACCTGCACACAACAGATGTCAGCTGGCACAATGCTGAGCTCTCCTGGCTTGGGATATGCATTTGGCAGGGATCGCTGGCATAGTCGCTGCTGCGGTTTCCTACAGTTCTATTAAGCTGCCCTCATATTTGCAGGGAATGGGTTGTGACAATACCATGCGGCTGCCCACAGCGTGGGTGCTCTGTGTGTGGCATTATGTTTCAGTGAGCATCCTTGTCATCAATAAACTGTGCGTAACTTGTCCGTTTTCACACCCATTGTTATCCAAATGAAGTCATCAAGCTACCTGCATTATGCCTTTTATTTTCAGGTATGTAACAATGGTGCCTGCCAAATTTATTTGTCTTAAAATCAATGCAAGCACACGCGTGTGGCCATTAATTCTCCACCACCCAAAAGTCTGTCTGCTCTGCATTTAACAGGCTGGGCTATGCAGGCATGGTCTCATTGCCACGTTTACCCTGACAAATAGGTATATATGGATGCTGTGCACTGCAGGCCCATAAGCTCAGTGTGTGTGTGTGTGTGTGTGTGTGTATGTGTGTGCGTGATGCTGGGGTCTGCCCCATTATAGGATATTCCAGGCTCCTTCCCTGAACTTTCAGCTTTTTTTTGTTTTGTTTTAAGGTTGCACACTTATCTGAGAGTAAACTCCGCTGAATACATTTAGACTTCGGAGCAAACATGCATAGGATTGTTCTGTTAAGTCTCCATTCCAGATATTTACGGAGATACAATGAGAAGAAGGCAGACCTTACTGTACCCAACTGCTCTTAAGAAGTCAACCAGTTCCTGCCTTCCAGTAGGTGGTTGACAAGCACAGGGAAGACAAACACAATTGCCACACACACACACACACACCTTGCATTTGTTTCTTGCATTGAGTTGTGATGCCCACTTTAGGAGGAGTTTGTCTTCTCCGAAAGACTTTGAAACTCCCTAACTTCTTAGTGTACCAGTAATGCACTTGTAAATATATATTTCATCTGGGACGCTCCAACTGCTACAGTGTAACATGGCAAACAATGCTGCAATGTTGCTCTAACATACTGGCCCACAGATTTGTGGTCAGGAAATGCTTAAGACTAATGTCCTCTAGGTGTTAACACATTTTGCCCAGCAGTCAAGCTAGTCATTACAAAATTTGGAGCTCTGTTTGCTTAATGCTAATTTGTTTACCACCTTCTCCCTTGTCCCCAGTACCAATCTACCTACCAATTAAGAATAACACTTCACATGTTTGACTTGCCCTATTACAACTAAGGGCTTTCCTACATGAGGCTTTTAACCCGCCACTTTACCAAGGTTTCTGCTTCTGGATTCTTTGCGGGATTAAGATCGGCTCCTTTACACATTTTCCCAGGTTTTTTTCTCCCTCTGCCTTTCTATATGTCCCATTATTCAACCACTAGGTGGTGCTGTGGTATAGTGGGATTGCACAAATATACACAAGGGTTTCGTGCTGCCATTCACAGATAATACCAGACTTTCCTTGATCTAAAAAAAAGCTGTGGAAATAGTTGCAAAGAATGGAGGATGAGGACCTCATGTAAAGCATCCGCTAACTACTGTGAGTGAAGAATCACCAAAGCACAAAGAATGCCTTGTGTAAAAAGGCTCATTGTCTGTAAGGAAGCCTAAGTATGTGTAAGCAAACTAATCACATATTCTTTCTCTGCATGGAAGCTGATGCGACAGATAAATCTGATCATCTTAAAGGTGGCGGAAGGATCTGTTGCTTCTGCTGCATGCCTACCCCACCCCCGTCTAGTCACTGCTGAAAACTGCTGCAAATTATTCATTCAGTAAAGTTGCTGCCTGTTTTCACCCAGCTTTATGTGTCGTCCCATCTCTCCTCAACACTGTGGGCACGACAAGGATTTGAACCCAGATCCTTCACATCCAAACCCAGCACACGAGATGCTGCGGCCCCAGGGCTCTAGGGATGGGCAAATCTGTTAGTTTCACTCTCTCCCACATTCAATTAAAAAATAATAATTAAAATCTCAAGTTCTTGTTCTTTCTCTTCCCACACATGAAGAATTTCGTGGATTTTGGTCCATCCTTATTAAAAAGTGAGCTGAAATGAAATTCTTGGACATCTGCACTAGACAAATCCAGTAGGTACAGCATTTCCCCAGCATGGAGAGGGCCAAGTTGTACCCGCCTGCCATGTAGTTATTAAAGATGAGGCACCCATCAGAAAAAAAAGGAGATGGCAACCCCAACTCAGGACTAACACGGTTGAATACTCAGGGATTCAAACCCAGATTTTTAAGAGCAACGCACTCAAAGCCCTGGGCCAGGATGGACTACTGTCGGTTTCAGATTTCTCCCACATTCAGTTTTTTTAAAAGCTCAAGCTCTGGTTCTTTCTCTTTGCGAATGTTGGTCACTTCTTACCAAAACCAAACAGAAACAAGATTCTCACCCATGCCTACGACATTGCAACATTCCTACACAGGAGACACTTCCATCTAGGAAATAAACTTTAACGTGTGTCTGCCATCACCATGCGTGACAGTAACACGCATGTTTGGCCCGCGCAATTGTCATCCCTAACAAGCTATACATGTTATTTCCTATGGAGATGAGTCTTCCGCGTCAACATTTTGTAACATCCCAAATGACCCATCCTAGTTCCCAGTAAGTCCTACCAGCACCACTTTCTCTGTGCTCTTGGCAATATACCCTTCTTCTTACCAAGTCCTTTCTCATTAAATTTCAGATCTGAATGCTATATTTCCAGAGGTCCCTCCCATGTCTTCAGACGGTGATACCTGTTATTTGATCCTCAGAAGAGGCAGAGAATCTCCTGGAGTCTTGAACCAAGAGCAGGCATAAGGGGCTCCATTCATTCCAGAAAGAATCCATCAAACAACTTTTATATTCCCGCCTCCTGAGCTTGCCGGCAGCGGCACATCTGGGGCCACTTTGGAAAAACCGCACGCACCTCTGAATCAGGATATTCACAGTCTGAAGGCCATTCCAAACCCTCCTGCGTCTGGCTAAAAACTGACTGATACAATTATCTATAGTGGCTGTTTTCAAACTTCCTACCTCCGTGGAAGTCTTTTCACATCAGCCGTGGCCCCTGTGAGAATTAGCACAGTCTAATGGTTAGGACTGGGCATCTCACTCTGCCGTGAGCTTCACTGGGTGAGACTGAGCCAGTTACACCATGTTTCAGCCTAACCTCCCTCGCAGGGTTGTTGTGAGGATAAAAGTGGTGTGTGTGTGTGTGTGTGTGTGTGTGTGTAAGAACCATGAATGCTGCTTTGAGCCATTGCAGGAAGGACATGATAAAAATGAATAATAATAATTTTATTTATTATTTTATTATTACATTTATATCACACCTTTTTTCTTCTTGCAAGGAACCCAAGGTGACTTACATAATCCTCCCCCTCCCCCTCCCCATTTTCTCTGCACAACAACCCTGTGAGGTAGGTTAGGCTGGGAGTCAGTGATTGGCCCAAAGTCACCCAGTGAGTTTCATGGCTGAGTGGGGACTAGAACCCAGATCTCCCAGGTCCCAGTCCACCACTCTAACCACTACACCACTGATCCTCCCCCTCCTCTTTGTCCTCTGAGCACTGTCAAGGACTCTGGGTAATGCATGCTCAGTTTACACGGGAAGAGAGCCACTTCTGTTGGGCCACACCATTGTCCTGTGTGACCTGAGAGTGTGCCTTGATCAATCCTAACACTCTTTTGTCTTTGCAGATAACAGGGGGAAATCAGTAATGACCATCATTCATACTAGAAAGCGTCTCTGCCATTATTGATCATCTTACAGAGGAGCTCCTAATAAACTCCATAGGATTTTGGAGGACACAGTTAGAAAACCACTTCCCTGTGTTCCTTGAAATGCCCCACACAAGGGCTTCTCCTGCATGATCCTGCCCACTGGCTGAAGTCTTCGAGGGAGGCCCTGCTCCATGTTTCACTGCCTCTAGAGGTGTGGTAGGTGGGAACAAGGGACAGGGCCTTTTTGGTTGCAGCACCCAGACTCTGGAACTTCCTTATTCAAAGGCTCAGCTGGCTCTTTCCCAAGCAATGAGTCAATAGGGAAGACCGTTCTTGATTCTACTGAGCTTCAATTACAGGATGGTGTTACTCTAGGTCCCGCCCACTGGGGCAAATAAAGAGCCTCATTTTCAGAGGGTACATTTTGGTTGAACATTAGAAGTAACTCCAGTTTGACAGTGGAACCAATTATCTATAGGAGTGGTGGGTCTCCCTTACTTGAGATCTACAAGCAGAGGCTGGCCAGCCATCTGCTGAGGAAGCTCTACCTCTGGATTTCTTGCAGGGGGTTGGACTAGACTGCCTATATGGCCCCCTGCAACTTGAGTATTCTATGATTCTACATGACTTCAGTATTAGTAAATTGTCTCTCCTGATTCGTGTGTGTTTGATCAGGGAGACTTGTTTTGTCACTGATTTTGGCTTTGCTCTTGTTTTCTGTACTGTTCAAGTGTTTGTTTGTTTTTTAGTTTATTGGTTAAAGTTTGCTCCCCATCAACTTTCGGCTGATTTGCTTTGCTGTAAAAGCCTCTTTCCCTTTTGCATGGAAAAGTAGTTTAAAAATGTTAAAACCAATAAATAAATGCAGGCATGAAAATTTGGCATGGCTTCATTTGTGCCAAGATTCATCAGCTTTCAATGCCATGGGGCTCAAACCTGGAACATCTACAGTCAGAATAAACTAAATTGCCCCCTGAGAAGGTGCAGAGTGCATTTCCCTTGATGCTGAGAAACTACAGAGATCCCTTACGCCCCAGGGATTAAGGGGAAGGGTTTCAAGATCAGAGAGGCTTTTGTTGCCAGACAGAGCTGTGTGGGTTTTTCTTTCTTTCTTGAAAACAGGCAAACGAAATTAGGGTGATCTCTCAGATTCCAGAGAAGCAAAGCAACGAGCCTCCCTTTCCACTTTAACCCAAAAATATCTACCCAAATTTCAAGAGGGGGGAATAATGCATCCCTCCCAAAATTTATTTGGCACCCCACTCCACATCACAACCCAGGGAGTGACCTCTGTCGGAGACAGTCACAGCGCAATCCCATGCAAACCTCCTCAGAAGTACACCTCACTGTGCTCAATGAGGCTTACTCCCAGGCAAGAGTGCATAGGATTTCAACCTTAATAGTTGACATTTATATGGCTGACCCCCCCCCCACGCCCAGCCTTCAATTTGCAAAGTGCTTTTTATCCTCAAGTCACAACAACCCTGTGAGGCAGATCACTGCTATTTCCACAGCTCCTCTTGACTTTAAGGAACCAACGCACCGAACAGCACCTCTGATTTCCTTAAACCAGAGACGTTTGAACATGATTTAAGAAACACTAGAGCCGGGGGGGGGGAGGTCAGGGCAGGGGCAGCCCACTAGGGCTGGAGCCCTGAATCATTCGTTTAGAGTCCCAGCTCTGGGAGGACATCTGCCCCACCACCCTGCTGTCCATGGGCACTTGCTGAAAGAAAGGTACAGGGGCCCTGATGATCTCTGTTGCATCTGATCCCCCTGGATGAGCTGGCTTTTTGCCAGCATGTGCTTTACCGCCTGCTGCCCCCCCCCCACCTTGAATTTTTCTGCAGGAGCTTTTTTTCTGAAATCAAATGCCCTCCTCTGCCCTGTCCATATATCCCTTTTTACAAATAGGAGACAGGGTCCTTTAAAGACACACACACACACACACACAGATTTTAGAGCATATACACATATTAGCATATGCAAATTTGTGCATATATTATTATTATTATTTTGGCCTGTGGGCCTGAGCCCTGGATCTTTTCAGGACCTAGCACTGCCCCTGAGGAGAGCAGCTGAATTAAAAAGCAAGATGAGAAGATGCTCTAACCCGGACTTCCTAAGGTGAAACAAATGCAGAAAACATTGCTGAATGCCTACTGCCCCAACTTCCAAGCAATGAGCAACTGTCTCTTTATGCCTCATTAGCTCAGGGAGTGCAAGTTTGAGAGACTCAGCCTGGCTACAGATTCATTTCTGCAAAGCCTCCTGAACTCCAAATAGTGGTTGCTGATTTTATTTTTTAAACATACTTTTCCCATTTACACAAGGTGCATCTTTAGGGTTTCCCTAAACCTTCAACTGCAGGAGAGTGGCATTTCTCTTTTTATTTATATCCCATCCATCTTCTAAGGAGCCCAATAAATCTTCTAGGATTTATTGATTGATTTATTACATTTCTCTACCGCCCAATAGCCAAAGCTCTCTGGGCGGTTCACAACAATTAAAACCATAAAATACAACATAAAATACACTATAAAAGTTAAAGTTAAAGCCAAAATAAGAAAAAGCCAAAAATAGCAGCATACTATGATTTAAAATAGTAAGGCAGCAGAATGAAGTTTAATTCCTAGAAAATAATTTCAAAGAGCACGTGTAGTCCAGCGAAGTCATTCCACACCGGGTGCCACGCAAAAGGCCTCTTTTAAGCCACCCACTCATTCCTATGGCAAAGGCTGCTTTTTTATAGCATTTCTCTTTCTGTCTAACACCACCTTAGGGTAGGTGAGGTGAAGCATCATGTCTCATGAAGAAAGGAATGGAGCAATACCTAACCTACCTCACAGGGTTGTTGTGAGGATAAAATGGAGAGGAGGAGGAGGAGGAGGATTATGTAAGCCGCCTTGGGTTCCTTGCAGGAAAAAAGGCGGGGTATAAATATAATAAATAAACAAATAAATAATAAACTTTCTTCAGCACCCAGATCTAGCCCACTCTTGGAGACAGACTACTGGGTCGGACAGATGATTTAATCCAACCCAGGAAAGCTTTAAGGAAAAATCCCACCACCTATCTCCTACTTAATATACCCCCATGCATGGGACAATTCATGATGTTCACCAAAACTTTAAAAGGAAGAGCAGATGGAGCCCTCAAATCTCCAGCCACTTGGTCTAAAGTGGCTGTCAATCAGGGCTTTTTTTCTGGTGTTACTCACTGGAACTGAGTTCCAGCACCTTTTCTTCTATTAATTGCATTACAATTTAATCGCCATCTACTCCCGAGGAAATGTAATCCAAGAGTTCCGGTACCTTTTTCTCCAGAAAAAAAGCACTGCTGTCAATACACAGCCAGCCATGGAGGGGAATGGTCAAAGATGATCTTTATTCCTTACACATTTTGGTGGGACCAACTCTTGTTGCTGAAAGGACCCGTGTTCCTATCAAAAAATGATAGAAACACGGCAAGCTGCCTTATTCCAAGTCAGACTCACTATGGGGTCCATCTATCCCAGTATTTTCTACACCGCTTAGCAGCGGATCTCCAAAATTTCAAGCAGGGCTCTTTCCCCCCCAGCTCTACCTGGAGATGGCCAGGGATGGGACCTTTTGCATGCAAAACATGCGCTCTACCACTATGCCCAGCCCATGCCTACAAGAATATAAGAACATCTTATATTGCCTCTATCTCTCCGTTTGGGTGCCGCCAACCCAATAGCAAAACTCCTGCAAAAAGATCCAGGGGAAAAAAAGAAAAAGAAAGACAAACTTGTACGCGCACACACACCCCTTGCTGGTTTGCTGCTATTTCTGTAGCTTCACCAATAAATACAGACACATGCAGATATTTAATTCTCTGACTGTTGCCCTTACCTAGCAGTTACTGGCAGGAGGTGATGATTGGGAGAGGTGATCCTCTTGCATAAAGCGCCTCCCCTAGACTGAGCCTTGGAGCAGCCGGGGAGGGCTTCTTGTCCCAGCACATTTCACAGGAGTCCTCCTCGCAAGCCCCTCCCAGGACCCACCCCCCTCCACACTCAGCCAACGCCAGCTGAGGTTCAAATGGGTGATATCATTCCCTTTTTGTTGTAACCCGAGACCTGACTTGTGGCATTCCATTTCCTACAGACTAGAATGCTCCTGCTGGGGGAGTGATGGAGAAGGGGGGGGGGGTGATTGCTTTCTAAGAGTTTTGTCTTAAAAACAAGCCGCCGCCGCCCTCTTTGCTATGGACGACGCATATTTGAATGTGCCTGTTGATGTGCTGTGAGACAAGGAGGTAACTAAAGGGGAAATGTGCCAGAGGGACGGCGAAAAGTATTTCTTTGATGTCCTCATTTTCATTTCGTTTATTTTCGAGGATTTCTACTCCCTGTTCTTCCACAAGTTCCCAGGGTGCCTTGCAAAAGAATCAAAATGACCAAAAAAAAAAAATGATATGAAAACACCATTTCAAACAGGAGCATAAAAGCAGCCAGAAGAAATTAAAAACAAAGAAACAAACAACAAATGCAAAAGAACATAAAAGCGATCAAGCAGAGATCAGATCAAAAAGCCTGTGGTGGTGGGGAAAGTATTTGCTTGGCACTGCCATGATATCAAAGTTGGTGCCAGACAAGCCTCACAGGGGAGAGCATTCTGTGGTCAGGGCACCACCACCGAGTAGGCCCTTTCCCTTGCAGCCACGCACTGAAGCTTAGATGGCAGGAGTACTCAGAAGAGGACCTCTGCTGAAGATCCTAATGTGCTAGTCAGCACATTTGGACACCAATGGTCTTTCTGGTGCTCTGGTCCCAAGCTGTGAATAGAGATGGGTACGATTACCCATCATATACTGTTTTATACTGTTTTAAATGTATTTTATCCTGTTTTTATCATATGTACATCGCCCAGGGTGGCTGGTTGCCGGCCAGATGGACGATAAATGTAAACAACAACAACAACAGCAGGGGTTGGGAGAAATAGGGTAAAAATCCTCCCTCCCAAACTTTAAAAGGGTGGAGATATTCATCAATCCCTCCTCCATAGGAAGGGGGAGAGGCAAAGAGGAGGAGAGAAGGAAAAAAAAAGGCTTACTTGATATTGCAGTCATGAAGTCTGCATGACTTCAACATCAAATCTACCCCTCCCTGTTTGTTTGGTTGTTTTTTTGTTTTTGTTTTTGTTTGGTTGTTTTTTGCAACATCTTACCTAGTGAAGAGTCCTGGATATTTCTACAGCTTGCACAGTTTTTGTGACCTTGAGCTGGCCTAATAAAGTTATTGCCCTAATATAGATTTTGGCATTTTTTCTTATGGTCAACGCAGCTACCTTTGCTTTTCAATAAAAGAGGATTACTCCCCCACCCTGCCCCGCCACCAATGCCTTCATCCATTATTTTCTGTTTCTCAGATGAATTAATTTAATTAACTGTATTTCAGTCAGCCTCCAAATCTTGACCATCCAATAGATTCACATAATTTAAGAATGTAAGAACATAAGAAGCGCCATGCTGGGTCAGACCAAGGCCAAGGGTCCACCTAGTCCAGGTCCAGCATTCTGTTCTCTAGCTACCCTATATTCATGTATTCATGTATTCATTCATTCATTCATTCATTATATTTATATCCCGCCTTTTTTCCTGCAAGAAACCCAAGGCGGCTTGCATAATACTCCTTCTCCTCTCCATGTTATCCTCACAACAACCCTGTGAGGTAGGTTAGACTGAGAGTCAGTGACTGGCCCAAAGTCACCCAGTGAGCTTCTTGACTGAGTGGGGACTAGAACCCAGATCTCCTGAGTCCCAGTCCTACCTACACTCTAACCACCATGCCACACTGGCTCTCTATATTCGCTGCAGTAACTAGACTCCAAGCTAGCTCATCTAAATGTCTGAGTACAGTCATCAGTGGATTCAGAAGAGGGAGAGAGGATAATCAATAATAATCATTCCAAATCATCAAATAAACAATCCTGCCACTGTAGTCCTTAAACTTTCGGCAATTCCAATAAACATGCCAGAAATAAAATAAAATAAACTTTTGTTTGAGGTGGGAGACCCATTCCCACTCCATCCAACTACGTAGCTTGTTTCTCTTACCTGAACAGGTGTGTCTGTGACTCAGGACAGAAAACAGCGGCTGTATGGACCCACCCCAGTCAGCAACAGATTTGTAAATCCCAGCTGAGTGTCCGAAACATCTGGAGGGCACCAGTTTGGGTGAGACTGTTCTAGAGAGTGTTCAGTGACAACCCAAACCCAAATCATACTCAATCCTTGGGTGTGGGTTACTCTGTTGTCTGAACCCAGTCACTGTCTAAAAGGAAGGGTGGTCATCCCAACCTCAATTTGTGGCTCAGATTCCCCACCCCCAGCTACTGTCTGTGAGGATTGCCAATAAACTCAGAGGGAGCAGGAAAGTCTGAGGGAGGTGGCAGATTACATCATCATCATCCCTGATCCTCAAAAAGTCCTGGGGCTTCGACCCTGTGAGCCCCGTTTCCACTACACCACTGGATAGGCAAGCTGAAGCACAAGCCTGTTAGCCGATCGAGAGCTTGCTTTGCTGGAATGGACATAATAACAGAAGCTGCAGTCAGGCTCATGCCATGGCTAAGAACCTGCGGGAAAAATATGGCCTCTGTCTCCATCTTTTGCTCTAGGATCAGATACCCCTGCAGGGTGGGATTCTCTGGATCCAACACAAGCTTACCTTTGACTTCATCCAACCTGCTGTGGCTGGAAAGAGCTAACAGGGGCATGTCTGAACTTGGTGGCACGGGCACCTCTCCTGTACTAACAGCTATGCCCACGTGGACCAAACTGAATGGTGAGCTGTGATGCGGTCCAGACAGACTGGAGAGTGCCAGCTCATTCCTCGGAAAGGATGCTAAAGCAAGCATCGGTGCTAGCAGCAGAACAAACAAGGGGCAGAAGAAGCTGTTCGTCTGGGACCGGTGGCCTGCCTTCCAATGGAAAAGAAAACGGAAGCCTCCTGATATATATTTTTTTCCTGATGGAAAAAAAAAAAGTGACCTTTTCACTGAGATCAAAGGGAGCTGATGTTCAGGTCTGACTCTGGAATTCCTCGATGGGGTAAGTGCAGTTGGATTCGCAAAAAGAGGAGAACAATAAGAATGGAGGAGCTGTACATGTCAGAAATCAATTAGATTACCTAATTCTGATGTATGGAGCAGCCAGTCAGGTTCAGAATTCTCTCTGCCCTCCAGGGTTCTAGAGGGATTATCTCTCTCTCCTGCTCCCACCCACCCCAATTCAGTTCTGACATATTTCTTTGCTTTTCCACACATGCTCACGTACCTTACTTATCCACCACATATTTATTTATTCTAGTTCAGTCAAGAGCCAGTGTGGCGTAGTGGTTAGAGTGTTGGACTGGGACTCGGGAGATCTGGGTTCTAGTCCCCACTCAGCCATGAAGCTTGCTGGGTGACTTTGGATGCTTCAGATACAGACACCAAAGTGGTGATCCATTGATTAGGCAGAATAGGACCACCCAGTTCCCTATTCCATTCCTGTTTAAGACCCTGTGTACCATATTTATTCACCAATAATAAGTATTTATAAACATGGATTGTGCAATGCAATCAATGTGCATTGATATAACTGATCGGCCTCAATAAGTGCTTCCAATAGCGAAGGAGAGGCTGAAGGTATAAAAGTGGCAGGGCCAATCTTAGATTCTAACAAATGTTGCAATTGCAAGTATTGCCATCCAGCAATACTTGCAATTGCTGTATTGCAATTGCAAGTACCGGTATTTGCAATTTGCAATACAATTTGTAATTGTATTTGGCACGCAAAGCAGAGAATGTCAAAAACTCAATCATCAGCACCCACTCATTAATCCAAGGTAGAAATCAACTTACGGTATCCGTCCAAATCCACCACAAAAACATTTTCTTACCAATTTTTTAAAATCTGGATTTCCCCATAGAGTCAATTTAGCAGGAGAAAATGGATCAAAAATGTAACTGACGTGACATTCTATCCCACACGTCTCTAACAGACATAACTGTGGGAGGAACCCTATCCATTTTAATGTGCCGAAAACCTAATGCCATCCATTTGGAGAGAGGATCCAGACAGGAAGATTCCAAACCTGACCAAGGTGGGAAATCTGATCTATGTGGAAAAGACCAAAATCTAGTGCAGGTCAACAAGGAGGCCCGATGATATTAAGCAAGATCCGGAAAACCAAACCTACCTTCTTTAAGGATATAAATGTAGCAAATAAAGAATAAATATTGTATTACAGTTATTATTACTAAATTTGCATCTATACCTATGCATTAGCATATGCAAATGTTATGCAAACTGTTGCCCTCGTTTTTGGGGCGATGCATAAGTGGCAGTGGCTCTCCAGGGCAGGGGTGGCTGCAACTGGGGCAATTTGCCCGGTGCGTCCACAAAGGAAAGGACTCCTTGCCTCAGCTCCTGCGCTGTTGGTCCCTGCTCTCCAGATCCCCACATGCACGTGGGCCCCTCTAGGGGCCAGCAGCAGGGTCCCCAATGTCACATCTTCCCAAGGCCCCATCGTCCATCTCTGGATGCTCCTTTTGACCGGGGATCGAACCTGGGACCTTCAGCATGCAAGCAAAGCCTGCTCTCTACCAGTGAGCCACAGTCTCTTCCACTGCTTGGCTGACCCAGCGCCTGATGGGACTCCGAGGTATGCGCGTGCACAGCCCACAGTCGTAGGCTGTGGTTTAAGCCTCAGAGTTCCTGACAGTGAGCTCGAAATCTGGCTTCTGTATGTGGGTATTTCTCTTGGCTTTTGTTCTGAGCCACCATGAATCAGTGCTCAGCCACTGAAACTGAAGAGCCTCTATGATGCCAGAAGCCAACCCCCTTGTTCAATTTCTCCTTTTAAAGAAAACCTCAGCAGAGAAACATTTCAAAAATAAAAGGCTTTCGTAGGGCACTGCACGCAGTCCCTTGTCTACAGCTGCCCTTACATCTGCATCGGTTACATTGAGTCGTATACCACTGAACTCTTAATGCAGCCCTTTCCAAGCTGGTACCTTATGAGTTGGACTACAACTCCTCATTCCTATCCAGCATGGGAGTTGTAGTCCAACACATCTGGAAGGCACCAGATTGGGGAAGGCTGCCTTACTGTGCAGGTCCTATGCAGGTCTACTTAGAAATAATTCCCACTGAGTTCAACTAGACTTACTCCCAGGTAAGTGTGTATAGGATAGCAGCCCTAGTGTAAATGGAGAGGTGCAAAAGAGGCCACATAAGACCTTTGCTGAGCCAACTTCTGCTAGAGGTACAAACATGCAAACTTCCAAGTGACACAGGATTCTTCATCAGGCAGAATGGAAAGATAGCCAGCTCTCAGATATGAACAGAGCCATGTTGGTTACTGATGGAAATATACTATACTGGGTATCTCAAGTAGATATGGGCTAATCTGCAAAAAATATCTCTCACACAAACACAAAACACATTGACCATCTAAGGTTTACTTCTTTATTTAAAACTGCTATATCCTACTTTTTGGCCCTATATTTAAAGCAATGAAAATATAATAAAATCAGTTACATACATTAAAACCAAGAATAGGATAAAACAAACAGGACATACAACAATAGGGGAGGCAAACTTCTAACAAAACTAACAACTAGGTGAAAAAAAGGTAACAGTTTGCCTAAAACTTAAAATGGAGGAACTAGATTACAGACTGTGGTAACGAGCCCTCAAATACAAGGCCTAGAGAGGCACAAATTTAAAACACGCCTCTATAATTGCTCTTGTGAATCATTGCTATGTCTTTTGATGTTGCTAAGTTTCAACCCAATTCTTTTCTCCAGCATTGGAAACCAGTAGTCAAAATTACCCTTCTGTATATCAGTCCATCTAATAAGCAAATTCAGCTGGTGTGTGCTGATAGAATTGTAGCCAAAACGAGAGAGAATCCCAAGGTTTGCAGAAGTACCCCCTCCAATCATTAGAAGGAAAATAATAACGAATGGGGCACCTCCTTCCATCCCACCCCCCCAAAAAAAAAACAACTTAGTGAGGCTCAGTGTCAGTCAGCCAGTGAGGTTTATTTGCTGAAACCCAATTCTCATCACAAATACACAGCACCATCAGATTAAAATATACATTTTAAAATAGATGATCCTCAGTATGCTCAGTGGCTATGGAATGCGGAGTGTCTTGCAGGGGAAAGATGGAAGCTCTTAAAACCAGGGGAACAGGGAAGTGAAACGGAATGGAATAGGCTTTTCTGGAAATGGCTGGCTGACTAGAACCCTAAATAGGAGCGCTCCGAACTGCAACATTTCTTTTTTTGCAGGTCCCAATAATGTGCAAATGAGGATGATCACAATATGCAAATCCCACACATTGAGAGCGCCACCTTGTGGCACATCGTTTAACAGGCTTGGCTGTCCGGCTCGGCTGCAGGGCAGAAACCCACCGGAGACTTTTGAGGTTGCGCATCAGTCACAAAGCCACGAAACCACACCCCTGTCAGACTGGGGCCCGGAATGGAATGCGAGCACTGCCGCTAGTCTAGGCATGGAAAGGAGAATGACAGCTCACAGCAGGAATGCTTGCAGCATGCCCAGGTGATGGGAAAGGTCAGGTAAGGATAAGGTGCCCAGCACCCTGCCAGGGGAACGGTTGGCTTTCCAGGCTAAATGAATGGTTCGCATAGAAACTGACTGCAGCGCCGGGAGGGAAAGTCACTGATCTCCTCCTAACTTGCCAGCAGTAGCTCCCTTCTGGATTATGTGCCGGTGTGACAGCCAAGGCAAACCATAGCAGATGTTAAACTTGCCACTTGGAGCCAAAAGAATCAGCGCCTTGCACAAAGCTAGTAAGCCAGTTTGCCCCCAGACTGGTGCCCTCCTCCGGATGCTGGCTGCGGATGATGGAAGTTGCAGCCCCACATGTCTGGAGGGCAGGGGGGGGGGAGGCTACAGTAAGCCACCTTTCGAACCAACCTTCTCAAGTCACGTTGCATTCTCCTATCTGAAAGATGGCAAACAAACCCAAAAAGACGCCCATCAGTCAAACAGCAAAGGCGAAAAGTTTTTGGGCCACGTTGGAAGCAGGAGGAGACTTGGAAGCCTGCCCAGCTCGCTTTTGCAAGGTTCGTATAAAGGCTGTTTGCAAGGATGGGACCATCGTGCAGTGTCAGAGCGCCTCCTTGGCATGCATGCAGAAGGTCCCCGGTTCAATCCCTGGCATCTCCAGCGTAAAGGTTCAGGTAGAAGGTGACGGGAAAGATCTCAGCCAAAGATCCTGGAGACGGCTGCCACTCACACTAGACCAGCCTTCTCCAACTTGATGTCCTCCAGACCAGTGTTCTCCAACTTTGGGTCCCCAGATGTTTTTGGACTAGAGAGAATTGCTCTGCCCACCGAGTATAGAAATGTTACATCAGCCCGAGGCCTGTACTGTGGCCAGAAACGTTGTGTGGTGAGGGGACTATCATAGAGTTGGAAGGGGCCTACAAGGCTATCGAGTCCAACCCGCTGCTCAATGCAGGAAACTGGAGGAGGGGTCTCCCATCCAAGTAATAGTTGTAGGCCAAAAACATCTGGGGACCCAAGGTTGGAGAACACGGCTGCTCCAGACGTCTTGGACTACAACTCCCTTCATACGACTTGCACTACTACAACTCCCATGCTGAGAGCCACTGTGGCATAGTGGTTAGAGTAATGGACTGGGACTCTGGAGATTTGAGTTCTAGTCCCCGCTCAGCCATGAAACTCACTGGGTGACTTTGGGCCAGTCATTGGCTCTCAGCCTGACATACCTCACAGGGTTGTTGTTGTTGTTGTTGTGAGGATAAAATGGGGAGGATCCATGCCTCCCCTCTCCTCCCACCCTGCAAGTCAGCTAGATGGCCAATTTTGGCCACCTAGCTGGGGCGCTTTGGATGGGGAGGGAAGGAGGCTGGAGCGCTCCCAGGATGCATCCTATCCTGGTGGCCCCAGTCGCCCTGCCCCCCAGAACGCCTTCTTTACCCCTTCTCCAAGGTCGACCTTATGGCCTTGAAGAAGCAGCCAGCACAGTTCTTTCTACACTGACCGTGAGGGGATGGGGGGCGGGGATCCGAGCGCGGATCCCCCCAGATCCGAGGTCGGAGCTGTGTTTCCGACCTTGGAGCTGGGAATCCAAAGACTCCTACAGCCCCTCTAGATGCTATCTAGGGGTCATAGAATTGCTCTGCCCACCGAGTATAGAAATGTTACATCAGCCCGAGGCCTGTACTGTGGCCAGAAACGTTGTGTGGTGAGGGGACTATCATAGAATAGAGTTGGAAGGGGCCTACGAGGCTATCGAGTCCAACCCCCTGCTCAATGCAGGAAACTGGAGGAGGGGTTTCCCATCCAAGTAATCACCAGGCCTGACCCTGCTTAGCTTTCCACGCTCAGACAAGCTGAGCCAGCGTGAGCCACTTCAGAACAGTGAGGACCAGCATAGATATATGGCAGAAGGAGGGGCAGAGCGAACGAACAAACAGGTGGCCTAACATGTTTAAAAGTTATTTCATTGTATTACTTAGGAGAGCCATCGGGCAGAATACGGTCTGTGAAAGAAGTTGGGATGGCAACCCGTGGCCCTCGACCGAATTTCAAAAGCTCTGTGCGAGCAATCATTTTAGATCCCTGGCAAGAGCAACCTGTCACCTCCAGAACCGAAGAGCAGGGAACTGGGTAGCTTTCAGTGGGACTTGCTAGGCAACCAGGTTAAAAGCAATGACTGTGAACAAGTGTTGGACCTCCCCCATCTGATACCCATGGCCCTTTGGGTGCCATGGTGCCAATGCACATATTAGTTCTCTGGTTCTTGCTAACTGGTCATGTATTCTTTCTTCTCTAAATTGTTAGCTCTTTTCCAAACATTGGGGAAGGATGATTTAAAAGCTGTTGCTCTTATCTGAACCATCTAGACTCCCTGGAGTCGCAGGTCCGAGCCTCACCTGGGTCACCTTGTTCTTTCATATTGACTAATGCACATGAATGGATCTTCGGACCAGGCTGCTCCCTTTGGAGAGATGACTTTAGGTGATACCCTAACGATGACAAAATCCGGTTTATTGTGAGGGAGCATGAACAATCCATACTGCACATCTCCCTGGTAATTTGTCTCCCATAGAAAATTCCAATATCTTCAGGGGAGAGGCAGTATTTATATTTATGTCCTGCCTTTTTTCCTGCAAGGAACCCAGGGGCTTACTTGATCCTCTTGATCATCCTCCTCCTCCTCCTCCTCCTCCTCACAACAACCTTCTGAGGTAGGTTAGGCTGAGATTCCGTGACTGACCCAAGGTCACCCAGTGAGCTTCATGGCCGAGGAAGGACTAGAACCCATAACGCCCGAGTCCCAGTCCAACACTCTAACTGCTACGCCACACTGGCTCTCAGTAGCCTTTCTATTATTGCCCTGTGATTTCAATACTCTCCTTTTCTCTGAAGCTCCATGCCAGTGAGGGGCATGATCCAGCCCAAACTGAGTCCCGCTGGATTTTAGTGGAAGAGTTGAGCATTTGCTTGATGGTCGCAATGGAACTTGAAAGAGCTTAGCTGTGGTCACCGGATCTTGTCTTTGATCAGGGGTGAGCAACCTTTTTGAAGTCAAGGGCTGTATTTTCTTGCTGGAAAATGATTGGGGGTCACATGCCAGCATTGGTTGGGACCAAAACCAAATGTGGGTGGGATTACCTCTTCTCCCCTTCATCACCCATTCACTCTCATCACACATCACCTATCCATTCACACAAAGATGTGCACACAAATACGCACACAGAGAGATACACATGCACACACCTCATTCGTCCTTTCAGTCCAACCAACACAGATAGGGCGTAGATATTTTATTAGGCAGAAGCAGGGCTGGTGCTACCATTAGGCCAACTAGGCAGCTGCCTAGGGCGCAGGGCTAAAGGGGCGCCAGAAACGCCTTGGGAAAAAAAATACAGCTGCTCTCAAGTGGGAAGGGGGGGGCGCTAAATATCTGATCTTGCCTAGGGCACCAAACTGCCTTGCATCCGGTCCTGGGCAGAAGAGAGAAGACTACAGTGAGGACACAACAGAAGTTTATGAAATTATGAAGGGCACAGAAAGAGTAGACCTAAGAAACGTGTGGGTTTTTTTCCTTCTCCCTCTCTGATAGTACTAGATCTTTGGGTCACACAGTAACATTTATTGGTGGTACTTTCCAGGGCAAACGAAGCAGTACTGCTTCACGCAACACATAAATTATAGAAATCACTACCACATGATGTGGCTTAGATGGCCCTCCCCAAAAAGAAAAAAATCCCAAAAGGATTAGACAAATTCAATGAGAAATCTATCCATAGTCATCAGTCATGGTAGCTCAATGTAGTAGCCACGTCCAGAAGCAGCTTGCTCTGCACTGAAGATTTGCCTGTGTTGAAGTAAGATTCAACAGAAAGTCCAGTTGGCTTCCGTATCTTGCGGGGGTTGGGTATGTGCGACACGGCATCTCGTCCTTTGCCTCAGATGGCAGGATGTCCTGGATGTCCTGTTGATTTAAAGCAGGGGTGGGAACCCTTTTCAGTCCAAAGGCCAAATTCCAATCTGGGAAAGGTCTCAGGGGCTGCATTCCAGCTGTGGGTGGAGCCAAAGGCAAAGTGGGCAGGGACAAAATGAGTTTACCCATTTTAAGGCTGCTCAGAACCAAGCAGGACAAGGCTTCTGCATGTCTACTTAGAGGTAAGCAGGTCTGAATAACTCAGCAGCATTTGCAAATAGCATCCCATATACCAAGTATCTATGTTTACTCAGAAATAAGCAGGGCAAGACACTGCATGTCTACTCACAAGTAAGAGGGAGAAGCTCAGAAGAAAGCAGGACTGAATCACTCAGCAGCTCCCTCCCTGAGCCACACCACCTCAGCAACTGACAGGAGAGAACTCCTCCCCGCTGCACAGTGACAAAGGCTCCCTTTCTCATTGCATAGCAGGAGAAAGCTCTTATCTCCGATCAGCTGCTGATCAGAGATAAAAGCTTTTCCCTGCCAGGAAAAGGGGCAGGGCCTGGGGAAGAAACTGGCATACCAGATGGGGAACTCCCATAGGCCATAGTTGGCCTCTGGGCTGGAAATTCCCCTTCCCTGAACTAAAGCATCCCCAACAGATGGTTGTCCAGCTTCTACTTCAAGACTTCCAGCAAGGGAGAGCCCACCCCCCTCTAGGTAATTGGTTCCATTGTCAAGCCGCTCTTACCATCAAAACCTTTCTCCTCATGTTCAACCAAAATCTACCCTCCTGTAACTCCACCCCATTAGATCTAGCCCCAGCTTCTGAGGAAGCAGGAAACAAGTCTTTGACCTCTTCTGCGTGACAACCCTTCAAAGTACTTGAAAAACGCTAGCATGGAAAGTTCATTAATATATGCAGGGAGTGTTAAAATATATGCGGGGAGGTGTTTGGCCATGGGAGATATGACCAAAATGTCAGTGGGGCTGGTGACTCCAATGTCAGTGGGGCGGTATATCCACTTGGGCTTTTTGCCTGAACTTTAAGGGAGCTGGCCATGGTGCTGAACCCCACACTGGCCAACCTAGGTTCAGCACCACGGCTAGCTCCTTTAAAGTGCAGGCTGAAACCTGGAGTGGATATGCTGCCCCACTGACATTGGAGCTGCCAGCCTCCACTGCAAAATGTCAGCCCCCACCCCACCCGCAGTCTCAAGTGGCTTTGTCCATCTTACTATCTCATTCTGTAGTAAATGTACATTGGCCAGGTTCTGGCCAAACTGGCCCTCTGGGATCCACCAAATGCCCCCCCGACCACTTCTCATTGGGTGGTTTCCTGGCTTTTTGGTCCCCCCCCATTGTAAAAGGTTGAAAAAAAATGCCTCTCCTAAGGCTTAGATACGGGCAGTGAGAGCTTTAAGCGAAAATATGCTGGCATTTTTGGCCCCAGCCCTTTTGCCTTCAGTCCCACTGACCACCACAGCCAAGAGCGTTTCCAAAATTTAATTCAGCCCTCTGGCTGAAAAGGGGGTTTGACACCCATGTTCTGGATGGACCTTTGGTTTGATGATCCAGCACTTATGTGATGTGTCCTGTCTTCTGCTTGCACAAGCTATGGAAGAGAACCTAATAACTTTTGTTTTTAACATTGCATTCCTCCCAAGACTCTATAAGACTTTGAAGAAACATTTCCAAAACGATCATTTTGTAAGCTCTGGCTGCTAGCAGTTGGTAGCGGATTTCATAGATCATAGAGTTCGAAGGAGCCTACAAGGCTATCGAGTCCAACCCCCTGCTCAATGCAGGAAACTAGAGGAGGGGTCTCCCATCCAAGTAATCACCAGGCCTGGCCCTGCTTAGCTTTCCACGCTCAGACAAGCTGAGCCAGCGGATGTTTTCCAATCATATATTAAAAATTCCACAAATATATGGCTGAGTTTAAAAGGTATTGAGGATTTGAGAATGCCACTCACACACAAATCTTCCATCCCTTAAAAAAAGTAGATTCTTTTACGTGTCTCAGCTCATGTTTTTAATTATCTCTTTTAAAAAATCAACTGCAGAAACGAATTCTCTAGAATCTTAAAAATCATACGCTACCTGACATATAATAAAAAACCCACACACAAACACAGCAAAATGGTATGTAAAAAATGTTACTGATATAATGGCAAAGTAACAGAGGCATTGTGGCATCTTGAATACTAACAGATTCCTTGGCGAAGCAGCATCTTGTCTATTAAAGCTTACACCATAATAATTTTGTTAGTCTTTTAAGGGTGCAATCCTATGCATGTTTAGACAGAAAAAAGGCCTACAACTTCCAGCATGCCCCAGCCAGTCATCCTGGTTGGGACATGCTGGGAATGTAGGCCTTTTTTCTGTCTAAACATGCACAGGATTGTGCCTTAAGGCAGCCTTTCACAACTTCCAGATGTGTTGGGTGCAGGGGACACAAATTTGCATAATAGCTACATATGCTATTTTATATCTATGTATACAAACTTAGAAATGATTAATAGGATTTATTTAAATTTCTCAGGAAGCAAAGCCAGACAATTAATCGCTTATCCAAATAAGCTCAAATAAAAGCTGAATCCTTGCCAAATAAACATTTCTACGAGGACACATCTGGCCACTAGGTGGAGATCCCTCTCCACATTATCGGCCACAAAACTTCCCCTGTTCAATTCAGCCTTGCCCAGTCCTGCACCTTCCAGACATGTCGGACTACGACTCCCCATCATCCCCAGACAGCATGGCCAATGAAGAGTTGGAGTCCAACACCTCTGGAGGGTGCCAGGTTGGGCCAGGCTGGTTTAATTAATCCCACCCACAGTGCTAGAAATTCTAATCTTAGCCATCCCCACCACCCATGAATCTTTTCAACATACGGTACATACCCATTTTCATCCGTTAGGGATGAGGTACAAAGTAGCCCGTGTGCACCTTCTTTCTTTCTCGCAGGTTCCCTTCTGTTTTTCTTGGTTCCCTCCCCTATCATCATCACAATCTTCCTTCATCCATTATTCCCTTGCTTTCCCCCTAACTTTTAACCCATCCTATTTTGTGTGCAGGCACAGTGTATTGACGGTAGGGCCAGCCTTACCATTAGGCAGGAGGGCGGCTGCCTCAGTTGGCAAGGTCTGTGCGTGTGTGTGGGCACATGGGGGGGGGGCAGGGAGTGATGGCCAGACGCTGGAGGCACAGCTGTGTGTGCATGCCACATGGCCTGCCCGGAGCCGCCCAATCTAGCCTGCTGCCCTCATGTGCGGTGAAGGATGCCGTCCTCTCTCACTAGCGTTGAAGTAAGTTTCAACAGGCAGTGCAGTCAGCTTCTGCCTGTACATAAATGGGAGTGCCATCTTGTGAAAACAAAAGAGCCATGCTGGATCAGAACAAGGGTCCAACTAGTCCAGCATTCTGTTCACACAGTGACCAACCAGCTGCCCACGGGAAACCCACAAGCAGGACATGAGTGCAACAGCACCCTCCCACCCATGTTCCCCTGCAACTGGTGTACATAGGCATACTGCCTCTGATACTGGAGGACACATATAGCCAAAGCAGGGCTAGTAGCCATTGACAGACTTTTCTTCCATGAATCTGTCCAATCCCTTTTTAAAGCCCTCCAAATTGGTGGCCATTACTACATCTTGTGGAGGTGAATTCCATAGCTTAACTATGTGCTGTGTGAAGAAGCTTCAGGCAAGCTTGTCCCATATTCATTTATAGATTTTCTCTGGTGGTAAAAGGGTGCCTTGCTCCGGCTAGGAAACTGGTAGGGAAGAAGGGAGAGATATGAAATGGCACATGATACAATAACCTGGCTGAAACAAAGCAAGTCTAGGCCTGGCCAATGCCTGGATGGGAGACCACATACGAACTCTGTGTCCACTACTTTTGAGTTCCAAGGAAGAATGGCAGGGTGTAAACGTAATAAAACAAATAAATAAAACATGTGCAAACACACCACGATTAAGGAGCATTTCCCCGTTCTAGATAACAAGACACTGGAAACAGAAACTGTGTGTGAACACAGCCTCCATTGAGCACTTGCCCTATTAATCAGCAAAGTGATTTGAAAAGCAACCCCCCCACCCCCCGGAAACACACCACTTTGCCAGAGCGAGGTCATATTAAACATTACTACTGCGTACGTGGCAACTGCAGAGTTCCACACTTCATTAACAAGCAACAATAGCTTAGATGAAGCGGCATCAGGGGACAGTGTGCCCCGGATCAACTTTGTCATCGAGCTAATAAGACTTTTTGGCTGTCCTTTTTGTTATGCTCTTTTTGGTAGCGCTTAATTAGCCAAGTTCCTTTTGCTCAGACAAACTTTATGGGGGGGGGGGGAACACAAGTCAGAGGGAAACTGTTTTATCCTTGTGTAGAGGGGAACATTGCAAAAAGCAAAGAACACCTCTTTTAAAAACACTCCCTTCCCTTACAGAGTCATGTTTGAGAGAATGCTCAGCAGCGACTGGTCGGGTCTTGTTTTTGCAGGCAAAAAAGCAGAAGGAGCACTGATGGATATGTCCAAGTAGCCCTGCTAATCTCCATGTCACTCACCTGGCCAGAAAGGTCATTGGCAAAAGCTAGAGGGCACGGCCCTGCTCTTCTCTTTGCATTCTTCCTTATGTGCCCTCCCTGCCCTTAATGGGTTAGGAGAAAAGGGAGACGGAGGAAGAAAGCAAAGCTCTGTTAAGCACATAAACTCACACAAACATGTAAACACAAGCGCTGGGGACAAGGCAAACCGATCACAAGGCCTGGGAACTTAGTTCAAAACTGCCACATCTAAGGCTCTTAGCAGTGTTGTGTTTCACTGCTCGGGGTGGGGAAACATTGCAGGTTGCTCTGTATTAGAAATGGGGCTGCTTATTCCACCTGGCATCCGATAAAAGCTTGTTTGTTTGGCCTAAGTAGTACGATGGCAAGATGGTTTCTTTTTGCTCATATTTTTCAAACCTGGATCACAACAAACATTTAGAGAGAGAAACAAAGGCTTAAAAGATCCACTTGGAACCCCCCCACCCCCCGGCTCAAACTCCAGCAACATCCAAGAGATACAAAACATTGAGAGATGGTGGAGGGGTCCTTCAGCTGTCCATAGCCAATCTGGTTCGAGTGCTCTGCGCTAAAAATTCTTCAGTGATTTCTCACACTTTAATTCAGGTAGTTAACGTATTCTGCATGCTTTCCTATAAAATAAACTCAACATGATGTATGGAGATGACTGAAACTGATCATAAGGCAGAAATTGGCATATTTCACTCTCTATGTATTGAGGGTTGCCACTTCAGGTAGGGATTGGGGCTCTCAAACAGCAAGCATGTTAGTGGTTTTTCGTCGTTTTTTTAAGGGTCCAGGATTTGGCATTTCACATTCTGCAAATATCAGCTTTCCATTTTCAGAAGAGCAAGTTGCTATCCATGCCTATTGCAATAGGCTTGAAAGGTCTATGGGCAGTGCCTTGCGACGCTCTCAGAGTCAAATGAGGACCCAAGGAGGTTTCCTGGCTTCAGAACAAAATTAAATGTGAAAAAACCAAAAACTTAATAAAGGGCTGTAATGCATAATAGGTACCATCAGGACAAATTTCACAACAAAACCCCCAGGATGGGCACATGCGCGAGTGAAACCAGATACCATTTTCTAAGATGATAAAGCTTGTATTTTATGAGATGTTCACATAAATGCCACTTTAAATCATGAACATGTTCTTTCAAGTAAAAAAAAAAAAGCTTTCTATAGCCAGAAATGAGGAAGTGACCACATACATGCTACCGTTCCACAGCTAGTCAAACAGTCTCTCCCAATTCTCTGCTAGTACAGGATGATTCAAGATTACTGTCAGACCAAAGAATTAAATGGCACACATACACACACACAATCTCTGCCACAGCACAACTGCTGCTACCCAAACACACAGAGAGGACTCCAGGCAAGGGTGACTGTGCAAAGTTATCGATGTGTCTTCCAACACCGTCACATTACCGTGGTGAGCCGGGCTTTCTCCAATACAAAATATTTATAAGAATGTTGTAAGCATCACATCTTAACAGGCTGCACTACTAGTTTTTCAGAAGAACAATGTATGTCTCTCTATAGATCACCTGAGGCTCAGAATCTCAAGGTCTTATCACCCTAGACAACATTATAGGGGGAAAATAAAATAAAATACAGAGTCACATTTTGAACTGGAGAAGGGCTTTGGAACCAGCCACATTGGCTCTGCCCACTGACTCACTCCTGCCCAAGCTGAGGCACCAGTAAAGGGGTCTTTGACACCTTTCTCTGCAGTGCCAATAGCAACAGAGGAGCCGGTGGAGGCCTTTCCCTTATGATGCACCTCAAGCATTTGCTCACACAGGCAAACGGCTCTAGAATCACACCACTCTTGTTACAGCAGCTGCAGCCTCCCCCTTTATGATGGGGCAGGGGCCATCCTGAGGGCTGGATGCACCCCCCCACACACTTAATCTGCCCCACAGGCATTTCCAGGGAGTTCCAACCTGCCCCCACCATCCAGGGATAAGCTGACAAGGAGCAGCCAGTGGGATGCCACTACTGGCCACCTTTCCCAGTACTGGTGTTCCACCCTCCCAATCCCGTCTTTCCTGCTCCAGTGGAAATATTCCCTGACAGAAGGAGCAGGTACGCATCTTTACCTGCCTCCATAGTTACAGTATTGTTTCTATTAGTCAGCAGATCCCAACCTCAGTAGCAAGAGCTTCAGGGGATGGAAATGCTCCAGCACTATCTTCCTAGGCATTACAACATTTTTATTTATTGATGTATTTACAATACAATTAAAAACCTATGACACAATTAATTAACACTTGTGTGTGGCCCCGATTTTTTTTCCCTGTGGGTCAATGACCCTTGCTTTATGCCATCTTCCTCAAATCCAGACTCCCCTTGAGCAGGCCAAGACTCAGGTCATCGTAAGAACTTTGGAACTAAGAACTAGTGCCTGGGTTTGCTTTCTTCCTCCTCCCTCCCAATCCCTTTTCCTTTTGTGCCAGGTCTTTTAGATTGCAAGCCTGAGGGCAGGGACTGTTCTATTATTGATCTTTGTAAGCTGCTTCGGGAGCCTTTTTGGGGTAAAAGGTAAATAGTTTAAACAAACAAATGGAAGTGAGCAGCTGAGGGGCATTAAGGGAGAGCTCTGCGAAAGCCTCTGTTGCTGTTCACACCAGGGAGGAATGGGTTAAAGAGCCCTTTGCCTGCAGGCAAGAGTGGTTCATGTGCATAAGGAATGGTGGAGCCCAATGGGAAGACCCCAGGAGCCAGATCATCAGGTAGCAAGCCTGCTTTCACACCCACAAGAACTCCAAGACTTACCACATATTGAGGGAACAATCACATCATCAGTTACTGAGCATGGAATAGTTTGCTGCTTTCCCATTCACTGGCTTCAAGTCTTCACTGCCCCCACACTTTCTGTTCCTGCCCCACCCTCTCCCCCACTTCAAAGTGCATTTACTTTTAAGGAGAGTTGTAAAAGAATTTGGCTGATATTCCCCTCAGCCTAGCCAAGCAGAGTCTGACCCTGCTTCCGCCCCGGCCCCCCAGTCTTCAAGATGTAGCTGATGCTCCTCTCGATTCCAACACTGCAGCGAGAGGCTCGGGCAACGGTTTCGAGGGACGAGAGAAGAACCCTGAGGCAAAAACGATGGCTTTTTCTTGAGTAAGTCTTAGACGAATGTTCAGCAGCCTATAAGGCTCCTGGGATCTTCTGTGGGGGGAGGCCTTCCTCAATCCAGAGGGAAGGGGACAGGCTGCTGTGCAGCATGCGCCGGTGGATCCTCCGCAACCGCAGCAGGTAAAGCAGGATGGACAGCAGCACGACGAAGAAGCAGGCGAAGAACAAGTAGTGATTGTAAACAAACGAGAAGCTGCGCCAATGGGAGTGGTTGCTTCGGAAGTTCTCCTGCTGGATGTCTCTGTGAAGAGAGAAGCCAGACACTGAGCCTCCAAAGTTATCCCAAAGCAAGCCTGTAGCATCCGACACCTGCGAGTCTCTCTGCCCACCTTATCCTCCTCACCCAAGCATGGGTGGGAAGGCTACTAGAAGAAAGCTGGGAGGGTGACTGTGCGTGGGGGATTTTCAGCTCTTCACTTGGGAAAGACACCTCCTCTCTCCCCAAAATGCTCCTTAGACTTTTATAGAGCTAATCACTACTTTAGGAAGGCAGCAGTGCTTTTTTGACTTCAGCAGTTGTTAACACCAAGCCTCTCAGACCTATTTGCATGTGTAGCAACCAAGGGGCATAGACTGCTGACCTTAACAGCTCTGGAAGCAAAGGATAAATAATGAATACGGGCCTACAGAGATGCGCAACAAGAGGCATTTGCCAACCCACTCAGCTACAGTTTCCATTCCCATCATGTGGTGGGCATCTTACTAGTTCTATACAATGCTCAGGAAGCATGACAAATGCAAAGCTTTCTGGAGAAAATTATCCACTGAAAAGCAGATGCTGATTGAACTTCACAGCTACCTCTGAATGTCACGTCACAGTTAATGTGCAGAAAAGCCAAGCCATACCTCAAAGGCAAAAATCGTGTCCGATAGAGGATGGCCCCTAACGTCCACTGCACCTCTTTATCATAGACCTGCAGTGCAGTTTTTAAGTTGCCATAGTTCACGGGAAAAGAGAAGCCATTGTGAAACACTTCATACATCCAGGCTGACTTAAAGCACTGATACCTACATAGAATAAACATAAACAAGAAATTCAATTTGTGCTGTTATTTGAACAGTAGCAGAATTCTAAGGCATGAAGAGCATGAACCAAAAGCAGTTAAGAATAAAGTATAAATTTCATGGGCCTTATAACACTTAATTATATATTCAAAGCCACTGTTTTTACAGGGACTTACGCAGACAGTCACTGGATGAAGTCCAAAAGAATTAGTGCTTACCTAGAAGGGTTTATTAAGATCTGCTGTGACAATGGGTGTCCTGCTTCAGCAGGCTTGAATGTTAAACAAAGAAAGGTGAAAAGATGCGGGAGTAGATCTTTTCTACTATAATTGGTCCTCCTCATGGGTTTTTTTTTGGGGGGGGGGTAAATAATACAATGGTATTGGGCTTTTTAGGAACAGAAGCATTTAATCAGATCTAGCACACTGGGTACCAAAGGTCAAGTTCTTATCACCTGCCATAACTAGTAACCACCAGTCACTTTCTGGGACACTAAAACATGATTTAGGGCACAATGCTATGTATGTTTAAACAGAAAAAAAGGCCTACAACTATGGCTGGGGCATGCTGGGAGTTCTAGGCCTTTTTTTCTGTCTAAACATGCATAGGATTGTGCTTTCATACACTCGTCATCAGAGCACCACTGTCCCCCTGAGATGGAGGGAATTCACTCCCTGTCCCTCCACCAGTTAACATCTTACACAAAATGGAACAGCAATGGCCCCAGTTACCATATGAACTTAAGACTTGGTTGTATCAGTCACACTTCCAAAAAAGCTCTGCAGTTTATGAACAGCTGTTCAGACAAGATCAAATGCTTCTGAATATCCTTGAGTAAATCACTTGTGTAATTTGTGTTTGGGCCTTCTCTTACTCTGGCAAGGTTGCCCGAGCAGATTCAACCAGAGGGGAATGCCAACACTCACTTCAATCGATGGAGGTCTGCATGCGGCGCGTAAAGACCTCGATCAAAACGTTCCTGAAGAACAGACCACTTTGTTGCACAGTAATCCTAAAAAAAGAAAGACAAAGGATGCCTAATATCTATATCTAGATATTACAGTACTTTACCATATAAACCTTTGGTGCTAAGGAATGTATTGGCCAGAGAGCTAGTCTGGTGTGTTTATAGGGCATCCAACTTGAACTGGGGAGACCCAGGTTCAAGGTCCCTCTCAGCCACGAGGACAGTCACCATCACCCAGCCTAGCCTACCTCATAGGGTTGTTGCAAGGATAAAATGGAATGGCAGGGAGACAGGTATGGAGGATGGGATAAAAGTAAGTATTAACTACCATTTATATATCAATTGAACATACAAATTGCTTCATGATCTGTGTGGTTCTTGAAGCCACCCTACGATGTTCATCACTATCTATTAGCAGACGTTCACTTTCACCTAAATATGTGGAAACAAAGCTAGGAGAGTAACTGGAGTCATATAGCACATGTGCGCACAAGGCTCAAGATAATGAATCTGCAAGGAGAAGGAATGGATACAGAGAAAGTATTTTTAAAAAGACAATGAATTTTCCACATTCCTATTTTACAGATAGGAAAGTAAGGCTGGGTAACAGTATCTTACCCTATGACTATGACATCTAACTAATCCAGGACTGAACAAGGATTTCAACTGAGGCTACCTAGGATCAAGTCTAAGTCTCCTCTCCACTAATCACAAACCCCACAAATTTCTGGACATGGATCGATTTATTCTTTTGGTAACATTTTTGTCCTGCCTCTCCTCCAAGGAGCCCAGAGCCATATACAAGGATCAGTCCCGTCCCCACAATTATATCTTCACAACAACCCTATGAGGTAGGTTAAGCAGAGAGAAAGTGACTGGCCCAAGGCCACTGGGTAAGTGGGGAACTGAGCCTGGATCTCCTAGTGCAGTGTTCTCCAACCTTGGGTCCCCAGATGTTTTTGGCCTACAACTCCCAGCATGCCCCAGCCACCTATGCTGGCTGGGGCATGCTGGGAGTTGTAGACCAAAAACATCTGGGGACCCAAGGTTGGAGAACACTGTCCTAGTGTGACAATAGGACAGTACCCCATACAAAAGCAGAGTGAGCTTTTACCTTTGCAGCTTTAATAAATTTAGCAGCATTGTAGTCTCCCCCCATCCTTAATACATCCTCGGTACAGTAGAAGAACTCGGAGAACCCATAGAATTCGCTGTTCTCAAAGTGCACAGGAGGCTGATAAATGCCGTTCAGGGATGTCTGTGTTTCATTTGTCTTATTCATAAAGGACTGAATAACGTCACGACACAGGTGAAAATCCCCTGTCCCTCGAAGATACATCTTCTGCCCATTCTGCTGGATTTCATCTTGAACGTCTAAAGGCAGGCAAGGGTCCAAATAGGGGGTATCAGAAGTCATTCCAGTCTGTTTGCCTAGAAGCCTGCAAGCGAGATTGAGCAAAGTTATACTAAAAAAAGCCCTATTAAAAACTAATTGCTAAGTGATGCTGGCGGAGCTGTGGGGGGGGGGGGGAGGAAATTGGCAAAAAGAGTCTCCCACAGTTCTGCCAGAACCACCCCCGAGATCTGAAGGTCCAGAAAAATTCAGAAGAACAGTTTCCCCTCCTGTTTTTTTCCAAATAATTAGGAAAAAACTTTTGGGGGGGGAATCCCCCCCAGAAAAAACCATTCCCCCCATTTTTTTCTGGCTTTTTTCCAGGCCTTTCACATCTCTACCCCCACCCACTTCTGAGTGGGGAAGCTGGTCGGATCATTCTGCTCAGGAGTTGCTACCCCACACAGAAGCACAATTCTGGATCCAACACAGACATTACAAAGTTACCCCTTTAAAAAAATGTTGTGCGTGAAATAGCCCTGAAAAAGTATAATAATCTCAATTTTGTTTCATAGATTGATTCAGATATAGTCCTTTCCATCATACTATTATGGAATCTCAACTATTCATAATTCGATGAATCAATGGCAATTAGATGGTCTTCCTAATCTGCCAAGGTGGCACAGGGTGAGGAATTAAGAGCTGTAAGCTTAAGGGTGCAATCCTATGCATGTTTAGACAGAAAAAAGGCCCACAACACCCAACATGCCCCAGTCAGCTGCTGGGAACTGTAGGACTTTTTTCTGTCTAAACATGCATAGGGTTGTGCCTTAAATTAATTTAATCATTAGATCAAATAAAGCTTTCATTAACTGGTCAGAGAAAGCAGCCTTTAGTCAGCGAGGCTGACTTAAGGGGATGGGACACTGCTTTCATTTCTTTAGGCTATTTTGATTCTGGCTTGTTACTGTAATGTGGAATGAAAAAGATAGGTGTTAGAGATTGCTTTTCTTTTTAACGATGAGAGGCAGCTTTTGTTTATTAAAGATGTTTATTTTTTTAATCATATCTCCTTTAATGTCTCAACCCCCCCCCCACTTATATTGAGTAATTTGTGTAAAAGGTAAGTGGTTAATCTGTTAACAGCCTTAGAAATAGTCCTACCAGGATTGCAGAAGGATTTTTTTTTCTTTTGATGTTTTAACATGTTGCAAGTCCCTACGCAGATAGAAGCAATCCAAAAACAACCTTCCCTCAACCTGGTGCCCTCCAGATGTTTTTGACTTCAGCTCCTCTCAGCCCCAGCCAGCATGGCCAGTGGTCAGGAATGCTGGGAAATGTAGTCCAAAATATCTGGAAGGCACCAGGTCGGGGAGGGTTGCTTTGGATTGATTTTATTCATATTTAGTTATATCTTGCCTTCTTATCCATAAGGGAACCTACGTAGTGACTTGCAATGTGTTAAAACATCAAAATACAAAAGGGGAAAAAAAAATCCATCTGCAATTCTGGTAGGACTATTTATAGGGCTGCGAACAGATTAACCACCTACCTTTTAACAAATTCCTTAATATAAATGCTTTTTTGAGATATTGAAGGTTGAGCCAAAGGAACATCGTTAAAATAGGTCATTTGCAGCCCCTTCTCACACCTGCAGGATTTGGGGTTTTGTTGCACAAGCAACTTAACAAACACAGCCTTCCTCGACCTGGTACCCTTCAGATGTGTTCAGTTACAATCCCCATCACCACCAGCCAGCACTGCCAGAGGTTGTGCTGACTGGGGGCGTAGTCCCAACACATCTGGAAGGCACAGGGCTGGAGATTATTTTTTTTAAATGTCATGACCCTGACCACAAAAATGTTGTTATACCTAGTGCTCAGAAATGTATGTTTGATATAGGTTTACTTTCAACAAACTTCACTGCTCATACACACACAGATGCCAGGACTCTCCTTGCAAATGGAAAGAAAGTCCCAAAATCTGAACCAGCCCTGTGTGTGCATATAAAGGATCCTCCTGTATTACTAACCCCAGGGAAACCATCTGCATCAGATGAATTTGCGTAAACGTACACCTCCCCTGCCCTCCCAGGTTTTGAATCCTGACAAGTCAATCATGCTTGTAAATTCATATATCCCCCAAGTCACCATTAGCCAACTATATGAGAGTGGGATCTTGCAGTTAAAACTGCATTTTAAAGATGGAAACATAACCCTCAACTGTTTCACAGGGCTAGATTTAATGTTGGTGTGTAAGGGGGGGGGGCAACCATTTGGAACTGGCAGTCAGGTCAATCAAAGCATGTTACCTGTTTCTAAATACTGTGTTGGCAAATATGCTGTCTGCGTATCTCTGCCGGGCAGCATTCCCACCAAAGCCAAGAAAAGTTGCCACGTAGACACGGTACACGTGTTCAGTTTGGTGAGCATCACATCCCAAATTAAACTCTGCAAGCAGGTTCTTGGCCACCTCCTCCTGCAGGCCGCCAAACCAGAGGAAAAGAGGCATGAATAGCTCCACCTTATGTTTGATCTCTCAAGGCTCTTAATACAGGGGAGGAATTTCAGCTCTGTGGCTCCCAAACCTTCTTACAAGAATTCCTTGTACTCAATACCTGAGCGCTAAAGGAAGCAACGCTGATGCCCAAAGCGCTACTATCAGGCCAGGCCTGTGCAGCTTATGACCCAAACTGAATTCAGCCCACCATCCATGATGTAACTCTTGCCTCTTCCTTTCCTCTGCTCCCTTAATCAAGTAATTATTAACTCATTTACCGGTATATTCCATCTATTAGGTTGTGTACCCTCCCAAGGTAGTGTACAAAATACAATAATAGTAAAACATAAGGGTATAAAATCATCCAGTTAAAAAGCACACACCATGAAAACCCCTTAAAAATTGAACAGCAATAATTAACACAGCCACAGCTGTTAAATAGCAGTTAGTAAAAAAAAAAGCAGCAGTAATTAATAAAAAGCAGACTAAAATAAAAATCTCATAAGCTTCTTCTGAAGTTTCCGAATGTGGGAGTGCCAGAATAGCAGGAAAACCACCAAAAAGGTCCTGTTCCTGATGTCTGTCAACCTAATATTTCTTACTCATGGACCAGAGAACAGGGCCTAACTGACCTTAGAGCCCAGGCATCCTCATAAGGGTGCAGGCAATCTTTCAGATAACTTGATAAATTCTGTAAATAAATTATATTTTCATTCTCAGGTTAAACCTACTGTGCAGGGTTACTGTAAGGATAAGAAAACCAGAAAGCCCTGTGTATATTAAGAAATGCCATAGAAAGGAATGCTGCACTGATCCTGCACTGAACCTATATTTGTGCATTAGCACAAATATTACTTTGGATTCTGATGTTGGATACTGCAGACAGTGAGGCTCCACAAACTCAAGTCATATGCATGGATGAAATCCCAAGAACCAACAGTACTGGATTTTGTTATAGCCTGTGGATTCTCTTGCTTCTCCTCCAGGTCCTTCTACAGACATGCCCAATGCAGACATAACACTCAACCATGGCTAAGCATTATATCTGAATACCTAAACCATGGTTAAGGATTGCCCATAAATGGGCTTGCAAACCATGATCAAATATTATATCTGCACCCCAGGCTTAAGGCAATTACTTCTTTTCTTTAGCCTTTGTGCAAGGTGACAAGCATGTCTTCCTAATGTTTTCTTATACACATCTTCTGGGAGCAGGGCTTAGCTCAGCAAGCTAAAACATGGCTTTGCTGTGCATTTGAGATCTTGACCAGGGTTAGCGGAACAAACCATGCTTACTGTTAACCATGGCCAGGTATCATGCTTGCACTGTGCCTCAAAAGGGACCACAGTGGGGAGATGTGAACAATAAGCAATAGAAAGCCTGGAAGAAGAGGTTATAGTCATAGGGAAAAAAACTGCACTGAAAGGGAGAACTTTAAATCCTTCTGAAAAGGCTGCTCAGAACAAGGAGTAAACATTTGGAGATTCACACACTCATATTCATGTAAAAAGGCAGGTCTAGTGAATCGCTGTATACCAAACCAGGATCTTTCCTCTTTGAAAATAGCTTCCCATTAAATGCAATACTTATTTGATGCTGTGTCATTCACACTGGGCTAGTTTGGATGGCACAACAGCCCGTTTGTGGGTTAATTACCCCTTGAGGGGATGAGGCGCATGCGGCCTGTCCATTATGAATACACAACCCCCAACCAGGGGTAGCTGTGGCTTCTCGTGTCGTCCGAATCCAGCCGGGGAGGGTTATTCGAGGGTTAAACAACCCTCACATAACCCTAGAACAGACCATGGATTATGTGAGGGTTGTTTAACCCTCCAATAATCCTCCCCAGACAGATTCAGATGACACAACAAGCCCCGGCAATCTCCGGTTGGGAGTTACATATTCATAATGGCGCACCGCATGCACCGCAGTCCCTCAAGGCTTAATTAACCCACGATGGGCTGTCATGTTGTCTGAACCAGGTCATTGTTTCATTTAAAATGCAAAGTAGTCAGAGGAAATATCAGCATGACTTTATGAACACATAGCATCTGCAATGCTTACCAAATAGAATTACCGTAAAAAAAATGCTTTCTCTACTTAAGGCTAATTTTTATTAATCTGTCTTGTAAAAGCAAACCTGTCCCACATAGTACCCAAAATCTATACAGTGCAAGTCTTATATGTCACAATTTAAACAGCAACTGAGGGTTAAATGCTAAGAGAAACAAAGGTTGTGTACCGTAATTAAAAACACACATATGATGAAATGCAAAATATACGTGGGTTGCTCGGCTGATGGGGCACCCATATTCAACCTCTTCTCTTGCCTTGGGGTGAAGGTGTCACGCAATGAAACACAGGACTCATAAACACGCAAAAGAAAAAGCATCAATGGATATGGGTTAAAACACAGGAAAAAAACAAAAGGAAAATAAGGAAAGTTGTACAGATAATAACCTGCTGTGAAGAGGCAAAGCTTACAGTTTTAGGGACTTCGTACGCTATCTGAGTTGACACACCACCCATGTCAAGTATACCCACAGTCCTCTTTCGAACAATTGATTCCTTGATTTCACTGCCAGGAATATGCACCTCCACGACAGCATCATCCTCTGAAAGACAAGAGGTGAAGCCAGCACCGTTGAGAAGTGGGGTTGAACCTTTCCTAGCATCTGAACCTTAAACATTTGTGCTACCGTAGCAGCCTACGAGGCACCAATGGCACCCCTGCAACGCTAGCCTAATATCAAGAGTTTGCCAGGCTGCACAAGGTGACTCTATCTTGGTGTATCAAGTCTTAAGGGGAGGTCACTATAAACAAGTGCTGTCTTCGAGCAGAGAGTGCCCCAATGATCCAGCATGAGAGAGTGCTGATAAGGCGGTAAAGGGAAAGTCAGACTGTGGTGAAAGAAGGTAAGTGCTATTTATTTTAGTACTAGAAAAGGAACTGGAAATAAAACAGCATCTTACAATGGTATTCTAAGTAGGCATATTTAGAACACTTTGTACAGGTCTGGTCTGCCATTATTATTATTATCATCATCATTATTATTAATTTTATTTCTATACCAACCAATAGCTGAAGCTCTCTACTCTACACAAGCCCCTTCCCCTGGAGGCTAGCTGGGGCTTGGGCAGGCTAGCGGGGAGAGGAATCCCCACTGTTATCTCTGACCAGCGATCGGAGAGAACAGTGAGGATTCCTGACATCCCCAGCGTCCTTCCCAACGGGGAAGAAGCGGAGCTGGCAAATCCAGCCCAACCAAGGTGGAGGGTGAAAGGACTCTACCCTGCACCTCAGCCAGGGAAGCTTCAGTGCACATGGACATTTCCTGGCTAGGGAAAGCCCACGTGGACCAAAGCCGGGGTCCTGGACATATCCTCCCCATGCGGGAAGAGTGCCCAACCAAGACACCGGGTAAAAGAATCCCACCTGTGGACGCCAAAGCAACCGATTGGCATCGGGGGCGTAGTTCCTCCCCTGACATCATCCAGCTTGCAGAAGGGTTGGGGGTTAATCCAGCCCCTGACCCTAAATACATTTGACAACCTTGCTATAAACCTTTACAATCTCTCCCCTTAGTTACCTTTTTCAAAAACTAAGAAGCCCCAAACACATTAGCCATTCTTTGTGGGGATAAGTGCTTAATAATTTTAGGGCATAATCCTATGCATGTTTAGACAGAAAGAAGGCCTACAACTCCCAGCATGGGGCTGGAGCATGCTGGGAGTTGTGAGCCTTTTTTCTGCCTAAACTTGCATAGGATTGTGCCTTTAGTTGCTCTTTTCTGGATCTTTCCCAGCTCTGTGATATCCTTTTCGCACACCAGATGCTGGAGACCGAGAAGAGCCATTGCCTTCATGCCCTGCTTGTGAGCAGCCAAAAACAACTGGCTGGCTGCTGTTGGGAATGGAATACTGGATCTCTGGATCCAACCCAGAAAAGCAGTTCTCAGAACATGTTCACACCAAGAATAAATGATTCCTATTAAATGAAGACTTTTTAGATTGTAAGACTTTGGGGCAGGGACCGTCCTTTAACTGATTATATGAGAATTGCCCTAGGAACCTTTTTGGCTGAGGAGTGGAATAAAAATACTTCAAATAAATAAATGTCTAGTTACAACTTCAAAGGTATTCCGAGTGTTGTTCATATCTTTATACTGAACTCCTGACTTCTGTTCTCTAATGTAGCCATGCATATATGTTTTAGACTCTTCATATATTGACCACAATACACCAAACACAGCTGCCAAGAAATTTTCATTTGTTTGAATAAGGCCAGTGGAGGAATCGAAGTTATACACTAGCCACATCAAGCAGATTACCAGTAGTTTTTCTCCTTTGTCGGACATATGTAGCATTAGTTGTGATTCAGATACTTACCATCTTCAGTATGCTCAAATCTTCCAAGGACAAAGTTGATGCCAATCCATGCATATACTCCTAGATAAAATGTAATGGAACATTTTGTAAGTATTTTAATATTAGGCTGCATCTTTTAGAAAACCAAAGGAAAACAGTATTACAATATTGTCGTACTTAAAAAGAGCCAAACTATATTTTCTTTAAAAATGAAACAGCTATGCAGGTGAAACTACTCACACATTCTATCAAGGTGTGAGCGGGGCTGTGCCCACTAGTCCCACCCCCAATGTCACATGAGCCAACTAGCACCGGCCCCTGGCATCCACATGTGCAGCATGAACATCTGCAGGGATTAAGCCTTCGTGGCTACAGCTGTGCGTGCAAAGGCTGCCATGTGATCTAGAACCCTGTGAGATAAAGGTGCCAGATCGTGCAGAAACCTTCATGAGTACTGCTGTACGCATGAAGGTTCTCTCCCTGCAAATATTTACCCTGTGCACACAGATATCTAGGGGTTGGTTTAGATGGTGCATGTGTTGTTGCATGTGGGGCTCGGGCTCGTCAATGTGGCCCACTCCTTGCTCACGCTGCTGAAGGAATGTGTGAGCAGGTTCATCTGTACTAGACTGAACAGTTATTTTAATCCAGACATGCTGCTTCTCAAGTACGTGGTTGAACTAGACAAACAATTCCTCTTTGGCCACTAAGATGCATCAGAGAATAGAAAATACCAACGTCTCCTAAATGTACCTATCTCTGATCTAAATGTACCTATCTCTCGCCTAGACTACTGTAATGCGCTCTACGTGGGGCTACCCTGGAAGACGGTTCAGAAGCTTCAGCTGGTACAGAACGCAGGCGGCTCGCCTGATTAAGGGCAGCCGCCGGCGTGATCACATCACGCCAGTGCTTAAGGAGTTGCACTGGCTACCAGTTGCTTGCTGAGCCGAATTCAAGGTGTTGGGGTTTGCCCTTTAAAACCCTACACGGCTCCGGCCCAGTTTATCTCAAGGAGCGCCTCCAGCAAAATCAAGTAGGCTGCTCAACAAGATCTGCTACAGACGGTCTTCTCCATATCCCATCAGCCAGAGCAGCCAGGCTGGTGGGGACTAGGAAGAGGGCCTTCTCTGTGGCGGCCCCCACGTCATGGAACTCCCTCCCTAGTGATCTTCGCCATGCCCCCTCCGTGATGAGCTTCCGCCGTGCATTCAAAACGTGGCTGTTCAGGCGGGGAATATGGGGTGGGTTAGGATTTTAAAAGAAATTTTTATACTGTTTTAATTATTGTATTGTTTTACTGTGTTATTTTGGTTGTACATCGCCCAGGGTGGCTGGGTGACCGGCCAGATGGGCGATTAATAAATAGAATAAATAAATAAATAAAACTTGCAAAAGAAAAAAATCTATAATGAATTAAAGTGCTCTACTCAGCAATTCCAAATGCTGCCAGCAGAGTGTGCTCTTGTAGCTATATACGGTAACATCTGCCAGTGCCAACTGAGTGCTCTAAGAGCAGAACAAGATGGGAAGGTAGGTAGAAGTAAGACAGTAAGAAGGCAGGCAGCAGGGTTACAACGCCTAAAAGAAAGAAGGGTTAGAAGTAAGGCAGGAGGTGCAGAGGAGTGGGTCACAACAACAAGGAGGGGAGGGCAAAGAGGCACAGAGATGGAAAACAGAAACAAGAGATAAAAAATAATAAGAAGATACAGTAATCGGGCTGTGCACATGAGTGTAGAGAATTAAGTGGACAGACAGGCACATGGGGGAAATCAAAAGTAAGGGTGCTTCAGTAAGGAGCATGGGTGAGTTCCAAGAAGTGCATTTCATACAATCCAATTATATTTCAGAATAGTTTAGGAGGATATGTGAGTGGATATTCCAAGATTTTTATAATTTGCATTATTCAGACAAACTCTTGATTTCATTTGATGGAGCACAACTGATTTCACAAGACAGTTCCCCTGTAGCACCCCAAGAAAGCGCCCTCCCCGCCGCTCCCTACATTGCACTACTGTAGCTGCTTCTCACACCTCTCTTGCACAAGGAAAGCCTCTCATCCTCAGTTCATTCTCATTCCCAAAGCAATTCTAACTAATATCCCAGCCGCCACTACCACCCACATGTCCTCCCTAATCCTAGTTCCCCAAATTGTCTTTCACATAGACTAGATTCGCACGGCACACCACCCATTGTGGGTAACTAGCCACGCCGTGTGAATGTGGACCACTTCCTGCAGGGTGGCTTATATTTGGGGCAACAAGCCACCCTGACAACCCATGGCTTGTTCTAGGGGTTTTTCAACCCATTATGAGTTGTCATGCTGTCCAAATCCAGGAGATCGATCCCAAAAAGGGTTGCAAGAAGCGGTGAGCAAGCTGCTTGGCAAGAGCGGCAAAAACCCCTTGCCGTTCTTGGCAATCTCACCCATGCCAGCTGCTCCATTGATGCCCGTGTCACTTTGGAGCAACCGGCACTGGCTCAATACCCCCTTCTGGGGGGGTGGGGGATGGCAGAAATGTACACAATTGGGGGGGAAATTACCATCTCAATTGCACACATTTTTGCCCCCCACCCCAAAAGGGTAATGAGCCAGTGACAGTCGCTCCAAAGTGCCACTTGGGTGGGGAGCAGCCATCACTGGTGGCGGCACGGGGCTCCGGAAAAACCCAACAATCATCTACGAAAAGGGGTTGCGAGGGAGGGGGAGACAAGACATGTTCTGCTGCGCAGGATCCTGGGATACCAGCTGGAGGGCGGAAGGAGGGGGAGAATAACCCACGGTAAGCCAGACTGTGTCAGGTGCACCGTGGGTTGTTCCACAAACAACCCACACTGTGTAGCTTATTCACAGGGTGGGCTGTCGGGTCGTGCGAACTCGCTCATAAATTTCATTTTGCAAAAGAAAACCCATTCCCACTAGCACTACTATATTTCTGGAAATAAATAATAATTGAATGTGAAGCAGAGGAAATTTAGTACTGCAAGGAGCCCACTCCTCAAGTAGCTTTCAACAAGGCCATTTGTTCATTTTTGTTCTTTATAAAATTGGAGTGACCTGGAGACTTCTGTTCCAGATGCTGAAGTAAACTAGTTGTAAGCAGGGGGGCAAAACATGTAGGCAACCTAGAAAGGGAGGCATCTCTCCTCCTGCGCTGTGATCCATACCATTTCCCACATTTCCCTTTCTTCTATCACTGGTTGTCTGTCACCCACTGAAGGACCTGCTCCCTGGACAAACTTTCCGTCAGTCTCACAACTGCAACTTCAGATTGTGCTTTTCAAAAGCATTACATTACCTTCCTGTTTTCCTGAAATAACCTCAGCGTGAGAGTCCGAAAACAAAAAATCAAAATGCACGGGGATGTCGGTAAGCAGATCTTCTAGTATGGCCTTTTGCTGGCTGCAACATTCCAAATAGTTGAAACGTAAGTTAAGACACCCATGACACTCAATTCTATATATCAGGGGTGGGCAACCTTTTTGGGGGAGAGGACTGCATTCTCTCATGGCAACGGGGTCAGGGGCCACACTCTGGTGGCGGTTGGAGCCAATTGTAAAAGTGGGTGGGGACACCTATAACTTTTCCCATTCATTCATCCATCATACAAGCATTTGCTATTCCATTTATGTTCCCTCTATCATACTCACCACCTCACACTACTGTCAACTCAGGGAGAAAGAGCACCACAGCCGCAAACACCCCCTCTCCTCTTTCCCTCCCATACCCATCCATATAACCCCATTCCCACACTTCAATTCTATCCAAACCCTCCCATTCATACCTAACACCATATACCGTATTTTTCGCACTTCCCCCCCCCCCCAAAAAAAACTAGGTGGAATGTCTGTGCGTCCTATGGAGCGAATATAGTAAAAATAAATTATTATTATTTTTTTTTTACATTCCTCTGCTGGTCCGGAAGAGCGGAGGACTCCTGGGCAGGGCGGGGTAAGCCCCCGCCTCTCAGCTGATTCCCCGTGGAACAGCTGATTAATTTTTTTTTTTAAAAAAAAATTATTATTAATTTTTTTTTACTTTTCTCTGCTGGTCTGGAAGAGCAGAGGACTCCTGGGCAGGGCAGGGGAAGCCCCCACCTCTCAGCTGATTCCCCGCAGAACAGCTGATTTAAAATTTTTTTGGGGGGTGCCATAGGGTAAGTGCGTCTTATGGTCCGGTGCATCTTATGGCGCGAAAAATACGGTACAGTTTCCTCCCCCACTGTTCGCATGCATTCTCCTATTCACACACTTCCCTTCTATTCAGGTTTCCTGCCATGCTGGATCGGGAAGAAGAGGCTTCTCTTTCTCTCAGCCCAGCAGGCAGGGAGAGCGAGCTGCTAGTGGAGAAACAGAACAGTTGGGAAAGGGGAGTAAGCCATGTCAAGATATGATGTATTTTTGGAATATTAAATAATAATGGATTATGATGATAGGAATTATTTCTTGGTCCCGTGGTGATGGGTGCACCTTCATAGTTATATGTATGCGTAAAATAAAAATTGAAAAAAAGAATAAAGAACAGTCGGCTTCTCCACTAGCAGCTCCCTTTCCTTGCCTGCTGGGTCAGGAAGCAGCAGCTTCCCTTTCCCGTGGACTGGCAGCCAAGGAAAAGCAGTGGGGATGGAACATGTGGGGGATTTAGTGAGGGGGTGGCCTGGGCACCTGCTGCAGGCTGCACGGAAGGCCTACAAGGGCCACATGTGGCTTCGGGATTGCCCACATGCATGCAATATTAAATCTTAATAGAAATAAAACACAAGTCACCTCTCTGGTAGGATTCTCATCCCTGCTGTACAGAGAATATACAGAGGTGTTTCTTTGTGTTTTGCACGGGGTACGTGTTCTGCAGCAAAGTTCAGAAGTGGGAAAATGTAGTCACTGACTTTATCAGGAGAGGTAGCAAATTCTGAAATGCCTGGAGCACAGAGAGAGAGATTAGAAAGTGTGACCGTTGAAGATAAAAAGGTATTTTTCAAGACAGGCAAGTGTTCCTCCCAAACACTGGAAAGCATTCCTTTTGGAGTTATGACTGGTCACCGCTCATCATGCATTCAGGAAGGTAGTCAAGTCATATCTTTTTAAGTTGGCTTTTAAAACTGTTATTGTGGTTTTTAAGCTTGCTTTTAGCGCTTTACTTGCACCTTGGCTGGTTTCAGAAAGGAAATACCATAAATAAAAAATAAACAAACTTCTGGAGGACCACAGATTCACCACCTCTGACATAAGAAATCAAGACAGAGCAAATGTCACCAAAAGACTGACAAGAAACAAAACAAACAGTGAACAGTCAATATTAGTTGAAGTGAATGTCAGGTAGTTCCCTGCCACAAGGAAGTTTTATTAATGCTAACTAGGTCCTTGCCTGAAGGAGCCTTTCCAATCTAATGCACAGGCAAACCAATGCAGGATTTCAGGCTCTGAGAAAACTGCTTTCTGTTCTCAAGTTGTAACAGCAAGCAGAGCTATTTCCAAGAATGAGCTGGAGGAAATGACACTGAAATTACTTGTGGCAGTTTCAGCCATTTTAACTATGAAAATCTTTATTAAAAAACGGCAACAATATCATCTCATAAATGCTTCTGTGGAAGGAAGTTCTGTTAACAAAGCTAGATTAGATGCCCAAAGTCTTTCAGCTATTATCGTAAACACACTTAACTCAGGCATCAATGAAATCAAGTGGGATCAACATTCAAGGAAATATGGGTAGAACTGGGCTGCACAGATCATCCCAAGTATGAAGGAAGAAACACAAAATGAACCCACTGCATTTTATCAATTACCACCACCACCTTTCCTTGTGGTACAGGTTTTAACATCGGCTGCCAGCTAGTTAAAAAAGCATGTATGGCTTTTCTCCTCGATACCTGGTTTAATTTTCATAACTACTGGATTTCTGGTTTTGTCCCTCATTTGTTTGATGTCCAGCAAATCATGTGGATTGCCTTTGTGTCTCGGCCACCAATACACAAAGATCCTAGATCCACTGCTCCCGCAGTCCACCATAATGCCATAGTTCAGGTTGGGATCATCAGTATTTGTGGCTTCTGTGTCCTGTTACTCGAGCAAAATGCCTGGAAGACAGGAACAATGATACCTGGGAGTAAGTTGCATTGTACTCAGCAGGATGGACTATAAACAAGCATAAGATCAAACTGCAAATCCCATTCGATTTACAGAGATGCAGAAGCACATTTGACGCATACCCTTAACCAATGACTTATGTTGTTTTTCAGCCATGAATACGTGGAAGGTTGAATAATATTTTGTTCTACGGGCTGTTCTTACCTGTGCAGCTTTTTGTCCCCATATCTGAGAGCAGTACAGTACAGCAAGAAAAGTGCAGCAGCAAGTAGCCCAATGACAATAATCTGCCGTAATGTGGTGTTCATGATCCGAGGACACCCTACTGGAGAAACACTGAAGTGCCAGGAAGCAGGAAACAGGCAAGAGATGCTGATCCTGAAATTAAAAGGAACGAAACAGGCCCATCTGAAATGCTCTCTTGTAAGAATATATCAACATACCAAGGACACAATTGCCAGACCCTAAATGATTAGAAAACCATACACAGGGACGCAAGGAGCACAAGATCCCTGGATAGGAGGGAGAAGCAGCAAGATTGGAGATTGTGGGGTCGGAGAAGACATTAAGTAGGGGCGATGGTTCTGGGAGATCACATGGAAGTGTTTTTAATGTGGACTTAGAAATTTCAGCTCCACCAGCTCGGACTTTTAAAACACTGCCACATTCAAGAGTTGGTGTTGTGTAATTGTGTAATATCCAAGAGTGAATGCCATGAGCCAAGAATCCCCCGTTTCAAATATCATCTGTGCCTCAACCCCCAGGTCTACAACATGGGGATGATTTACTGACCTCCTTACAGGGTTGCTTAAGGATTATTGAGGTAATTAGGGATAGAATGTTTAGTCAATCAGTTAGAGTAAACCAATTAAAACACATTAATTGATTTAAAAGATGCCCCCAAGGAATAGGTCAGCAGGTTTTAATTTTTTTTTTTTTTAAATGCAAGTACGGTACTTTAAAAAATTGCACGGCAACTGCTAACTTAGAAAATGCATTCCCTCCATTAAAGCTTTAATCAGGTGACAAACCTTGACACAGTATATGTGAAGTGATTACAAAAAAGCACTTACGTAATTGTTATTATTCCCCAACACCATCTGCCTTGGGTGAACTATACTCCAGCCCACTGTTAGAACATTTAGGGTGCGATTCTATGCAAGTTTAGACAGAAAAAAATAGCTGGCTGGGGCATGCTGGGAGCTGTAGGCCTTTTTTCTTTCTAAACTTGCATAGGATTGCACCCTTGGACCCCATTTAAGACCATTTCTTCATGTCACGATCTGTTACGTTCTGAAACAAGCACTTACAGCATAAGCAATGTAGTTTTTGGCACCTTTGCTATTTATACTTTGTTACCTATTCTGGTATAGCTCAGCACTCAGCTATAACAGTTTACAGGTGTAAACTTGTTAATAATGCCAGATATTTGTCTCCCCAATCATGCAAGTGTTGATAAAAACAGCAGGAAAAGCATACACATTCAGGCTACTGAGACTCAAGCAAACTTTAATGCCTATTTGATCCCCACCACATGCTCAGGTTATTACATTTACCTAGTCAATATTCAGATACTCACCTACCCATTTTGGGACATTTTGATCCAAGACAGGGAGTTTACAAAAAGAGCTAGACTTCTACTTCAGAGATTCATAAGGCACATGCACCACCCCCGGAACCAATGGTACAAAAAGGAACTGAAAAGGAAAGACTGTAATAAAATTAAGAAGGTAGAAGGCTCACTCAGTCCCAACATTTGATGCGCACAGAAACCAAATCAATGTAGTACATTATTATTAGCAAACAATGACACATTTGCATCATCCCTTTCTCTTCCAAATAGGTCAAGGTGGTGTGTATAGGATTATCCTATTTTATCCCACAACAACCCTGTGACGTAGTCTAGGCTGAGAAGGCCTCCTGCATCCAAGTTCAAACAACTCTATCCGCTACACTATACTATTCTCCAGTGTGCCTTCTGAAGGGGATGCCAATATGAAACATAGATTGCAAGGTAACTAGTTCATACTTGAAGAGCATTGCATCGACACTCACGAGTCCCAATCACAAATGGCTAGCAGTATCATAAACTATTCCAACTGAAGCCAGCAAAGCAATGTTCCCTGTGCTGCTACAAACCAAAGTTCACCAGAAAAGAGAGCTTGGCTAAACTGCCTACTTTGCTGAATGCAGCCTGATGCTTAGACATTCTACTAGAATGTATCTGCTGAAGTTCATCTTATTGATCAAAGCTATTTGGTGCTGAAGTGAGCAACAGAATTGGCAGCTCCCAGCAATAAAAAAGACATCAACACCATGTATTTTAAGTAACACCATGTGATTTCAAATCTCATTACCAAGTTAATCCCTGCTGTAGGGAAAAATTGGGAGCTCATTTTAGTTTAGTGTTGTTGTTGTTGGTTCTGTTTGAGTGTGTATATTTTTTTCTCTTTTCTTCCCCCCCCCCTTTCCTTTTCTTTCTGTTTTTATGTTTCAATAAACTTAAACATTTTGAAAAAAGAAAAAGAAATGCACTGGGATTTTTGGAATTTCCTCAATAAAAAAACTCTGTGGCCTTTGGAATCTGCAGAACACTACAACATAAAGAAGTTATGATCACTTACCTTTGAAACATATTGACCTTTGGGCAGAATATGTCCACTGTTTAATGCACTTTACGCGCCTTAATAGTTCCATGAAGAAAAGCTGGAAGAACTAAATCATGTGGGACCTAAATGGAGAATACAGGAAGGAAAGAGAGATTACTTTAAACAGGGTTTGATAAAAATTAACATTCACTAAACTTAAAAGCCATATGGATCCCTGAAAAGGTGACCATTGTAGTTGTGGCAACAGTATAATACTCTGTTGCCAGACTTCTTTATATTTAACAGTATAATGAAACAGGCAGGTCCCAATCTTGAAAAGGCTTAGACCTATGAGAAAGAAAATATGCATAAGTGGTTCATCTGTTCTAACCCTGGGCGCAACCCTCAGGATGAGAGAGGGTACTATGTCCTTATTCTAGGTCTGCATGTTGGGAAAGAAAAGAGCACCTGCATTTTAAGACCATAAGAACTGATTTGCCTGGATCAGACCAAAGTCTAGATCTGGAAGCCCATATACCAGGCTGTGGAGCTCATGCCATCAGCTTTAGCTCTGCCTGAGAGAACTATATTTTGTTTTTTGGTAACAATTGTTTGCTTGTTTCAGTATTTAAAAATTGCAAACCACCTTGGGTGCCTTGGCAGAAAGGTGGTGTAGAAATGTATTAAATAAATAAATAGCTGGAGGGAACTTTTTTTTTGTATGGAGCAACATTCCATCATACAAGTGTCCACCTACAGTCTGAAGTGATGCAGCCTAGTATAGCACAGTGAAAGATTACCACCTCAGTGTGAACTAAGCCATGGTCTCTGGCATTTCCTAGTCTATCAACCAAAATTCTTATAATTAGCTAATTCAGGAATTAAAGCCTAAAACATGCAACCCAATGATAGCATCAATGTACTGGCACATTCAATATTTTTTGTTTATCCAGGGAAATAATAGAATTAGGGGAAATAACTGAAAAATGGCTGACCATACTGTATGTCAAAAAGTGTTGCAACTTCCCAAAAAACAGTTGTATTTCAACAAATTAACATCATCAACCTCTTTCTCTAGGTAGTTTTACAGATGCATGGCAATATGTCAAAAATAGGGTTATTAGAAAAGTCCATGAAAGGCAGAAAAGTTTAGAGAAATGTTAAACTCCTATTAGCATGCCGCGTCCCAGTGACAAAGTTAGTAGCCTACATATTTACAGGAGTAGAACTGGTGGCTTGGACAAGGTGTATAGAGCAATTCTCCTTTCCCCCTATCTATTTGAAAATATGTGTGTGCCTGCAACTGAAGGTGGGTGCACAGGACCAGAATGCTGGCTCAGCTTGTCTGAGTGTGGAAAGCTAAGCAGGGTCAAGCCTGGTTATTACTTGGATGGGAGACCCCTCCTCTAGTTTCCTGCATTGAGCAGGGGCTTGGACTTGATAGCCTTGTAGGCTCCTTCCAACTCTATGATCTATGAAATCTATGAAACCTCCTACCCACCATTCAAAGTGCAGCACATCATGAAGCAGCTGTGCAACCCATGGTTCCTATAGCAACATAGCAAATTGAGCCCATGGCCATTCCAGTACAGTATACACAAAACTCAAAAGAGATCGGCTCTTACCCAACATTCCCAAAACAACATTTTAAGTTGTATGAACTTATCCTGTGTGTGTGCGTGTGTGTGAGAGACGGGCAGAGGTGGCCCTCACGGTGCCTGACATAGCCACAGAAAATGGAGCCTCATCCTTTAATGACGCCCTACCATAAGAGTGGGCTGACTTCCACCTTTCATGGTCTTTTTTCTTCTTTATTTGATTCCCTCCTCCCATGGCCCACCAACTAGCAGCTCAGTAGGGCACGGGATACTCGGAAGCCTCTGAGATTGGGGGTTTCTGTCTAGAGGGCTGCAATCCTACAGGATTGCACCCTAAGAGAATCATGCAAAAGCACACCAGGGTGCACCTACTCTAGCATTCCCTGCAAAATCCCAGACACCATAGGAAGTGGTAATATATTGAGTTGGACCAATGGGCAGCCTAGCTCAGCATTATCCACTCCAACACAAAACTTTCCCATCACCTACCATGGCTCACTTTCACTGGAGATGACAGGGACTAAACCTGGCATCTTCTGCATGCAAAGCATTTCCCTGCAGCCCAGGGATGACTCCAAGGGGATAGCTGGCACTGCCCCCAAATATCTCCCTCATTTGTTCCCTTAGCTTTCAGTCACAGTATGACTCTCTCAGCCTAACCTACCTCACAGGGTTGTTGTGAGGATAAAATGGAGAGGAGGATGAGGATAATGTAAGCCACCTTGGATTCCTTGCAGGAAAAAAAGGCGGGGTATAAATATAATAAATAAATTAAATAAATACATAGCGTGGATTAAATCCTCGCTCCCCTAACAATGGCCTTTGCCACTTCTTCATGCACTTTCCCCACCCCCGGTTTTCTTCTGGAGCTACCACTACTACGGCTCTTCATCCAAGGCAGCAAACTTTGGGTGGCCCAGCGGAAATTGGTCACCAGGAACCCACCACCCTACATTCTGCCCACGGGGATGGGCCAGTCGGCCTGTGGCCCAGGGATAGAGCACCTGCTTTGCATGCAGAAGGTCCCAAATTCAATCGCTTGCATTTCCAGGTAGGGCTGGAAAAACTCCTGCCTGAAACCCCGGAGAGCCACCACCAGCCAATGTCGACAATATTGGGCTAGATGAGCCCATGGCTTGACACAGTATAAGGCGGCTTCCTATGTTCCTAATGTTCCCGCAAGGGTTGTTGGCCGCCTTGTCTTGCGCAAGGACCAGGAGCGACGGACGCTCCTATCATCTCACAACCCCCCTCCCTTTCACAAGAGGCCGGAGGGTGCCCACGGGGCACCAAAGAACCCAGGAGTCCGAGCAGGCGGCCCAGCACGAATATACCCGCCCTGCCTTTACCTCATTCTCCTTCTTTCCGGCTTCGCCGGGCCGCTCACCGGCCGCCCGGCGCAGGGCGACAACTCAGCCATCCTTCACTTCCGGGTCCCGGCCGGCCGCACCCCGGAAGTGACGTAGAGGCGAACCGCCAACACGGCGGGAGGGGGCGTCGTCCTAAGGTCTTAGAAGTATAGAGTTACAAAAAGTTTAGAGAGAGACACACACACACACAGCCATCGCTGTTCTTTTGGGTTCTTACGGTTTAAAGAGTGAATTGGTTTTCCTCTGTGACTTCCAATGCAAAAGATGCGGGAGGCTCGGGATAAATATGCAACGATCTAGAGCGCGAGCGCCGCCACAGGGATTTCTAGGCATTGTGATGGCTTTGCCGGAAGTGGTCAATGTGTGAGCGCGCGCGCGCGCCACCGTAAATTTTCTATCTCTATGGATCTGAGTCTGAAAGCTTTAGGCGCGTTCGGTTCCAGGGACGGGAGAACCGGGGAAGGAAGGACGATTGAGGTTGTGATGCGGTGGCAGCTCTAACCCATTCTACTCAGCCTGCCTTGGGATCAAAATAGTAGTATTAATATGCATTCTGGGAACGTACCTTCTGGCGCAGGGCCTCATGGGAGTGTGGCTTGGCATGAGGGTCCAATAGGAGCCTAGCTGGCGCAGAGGATGATGGGACATTAGCTTGGCAAGAGAGTCAGCAAGACCGTAATACGGAGCCAGTGGAGAGGAGGACTTAGCGCATGGCATCATGGGAAGAGTAATTATGGGTCATGCTGGAGGGATGCTGGCCGGCCATGATGAGCAGCAGGACAGGCCTAGGAGGGGCAATAGGAGAAGATGAGACATTGACTTGGCATGACTAGCCTGTTGTATCATGGTTTGGGGTAAGGAGTAGTAGCAGGGTAGGCCACTGCTACAGAGAAATATGAGGGTGGGGGACAAGTTGGCCATGATGAGCAGCAGCAACAGGACATACCTGTGGCATCCTAGGAATCTGGATGAGCCTGAGGGCCAGTGGAGGATAATGGGACATTGGCTCAGCGTTTTAGCCACTGCAGCATAAAGCGTCTGGTCTCATGGGAAGTTAGTCTTTGTGGAAGTAGCAGCAGGGCACCACTACTGTGGAGTATTTATGGGGTGAAGGGGAGGAGAAGAGTGGTTGGCCCTGGTTAGCCCCAGCTAGGGTGGCCATCTGTCCTTTTTTTTTTTTTTTAGAGAGAGGACAGTCCTCTATTTTAAAAGCTGCCAGTGGACTGCCCTCTACAGTAATACCTTGGATTGCAAGCATAATTCGTTCCGGAACCGTGCTTGTAATCCAAAACACTCTTATATCAAAGCGAGTCTCTGGCAGGCGTGAGCGGGGCCGATTTCGGCCCGCTACACCTGCTCGAGGCAAGTGGTTACATCCCTACCTGAGTACTTGTATTGCAAGACGTCGCTTGTTTATCAAGTCAAAATTTATTAAAAAAATTGCTTGTCTTGCAAAACACTCTCAGACCAAGTTACTTGCAATCCAAGGTATTACTGTATTTCAAAGGCATCATCTATCAAGGGTTGTCCAGCTCAAGTCTGGTTTAAAGAGAGAATCATAAAGAGGAAGAACAGCAGAGGCCTTGAAGTTGCCCATCAACAGCACCTGAACAGCAGACTGAGCAAGGCACACAGGTCACCTGGTCACAGGCTTCCATGCTATGGCGAGATGTACTGCATTTCTGCTTAAATGATATTATTTCTAAATTTGCACCTATACCTATAAAGTAGCATATGCAAATGTTATGCAAAAATAGGTGTCCTCTTTTTGGGGGGATGCATGTCCTCTTTTGGTGATTCATAAGTGGCCACCCTAGCTGCAGGACACACCTAGGGCATGGCACTGATGGGAACTCGAAAGGGCGTGAGGGGCAGTAAGGCACAATCATTGGAGGCTGGGTTGGAACACTTTTATATTTAGAAAAGGATAGGCAATCTAATGCCCTCCAGAAGTTTTGGACTATAGCTCCCTCCAGATGTAAACAGTACAACAATATAAAACACAAAAAACAGCATCACTATTCAGTTCCCTGATAATACTACGGTAACTAAGAAGTCCTTTTGAATCTTTACTATTCCTGTCCTACTTTTTTTCTTTCGGCTCTTTAAGTTCAAATTTTGTATCATGGCTGAACCCAGCAATACATTTTCCAGCACACGAACATGGTTTTATCTGTACATTCATAAAGTGACTTTTACTGAATGAATATGAAAGAAAACCTCCAAAAGTACAAGTGATTGGATATTTTTTCCATGTTCTGAAACAGTGTAGTCTTACAGTGTAGTCTTATACATGTCTGCTCAGAAGTAAGTCCCATTGATTTCATTCATTTATTTAAATAACTATAAGCTGCCTTTCTGGATCAAGTTCACCCAAATTGTCAAACAAAATGCAGGTGTGTAAAAATAAAAATACATTAACATAATATTACTTTAAAATTAAAAAATGCAAAAACCAAAAATACATTAAAATATAATATAGCCAACATTAAAACAACAACACATTTCCAGAGCCACAGCAATAAAACAAATAGCAGTATGACCAATAAAACACATGAAAGCCATCTAAAACATGCATGTTTTCAACACCATTTTAAATGCCACAACTGGCTGGGGAATTCTGGGAGTTGTAGGATTTTTTTCTGTCTAAATCTGCATATGATTGCACCCTAACTGATTTTAAAGGCAGGCTATCGAAAATGGCCTATGCTGATTTCATTGGGTGTTACTCTCAGGTAAGTGGGCGTAGGACTGCAGCCTTAAGGACTTACCAGATGTACAGAATGTGGTAGTTTACCAGGAGTACCTTACATAAGTACTGCTTTTAAAAAAAAATTTATTTACTTTTCAAAACAAAATATAACAAAATACAATAATAACACAAAAATTGAACTTAAACTACATACAATAAATCATAAAGTGCACCCCCCCACCCTCCTAGGGACCAATTTATATTCTTCCATCCCCTTAATCAAATGAATTCCTAATTCCAAAAATATAACATATCCTGACAAGGCATACTCCCCTTCCCCTTTATTAATACATATAGTCTAATAATTGATTCCATATATCCATAAAATTATTCTTTAACTGTCCTTTTTTGCATTTGATACTACAAGGTAGTTTATCATTTAGGGCTATATCCCAAACTTCCTTATACCAATCAGTTATTAGGAAAACATGTTGTACTTCTCGCTATCATTAACCTAGCCGCAGTTAACAAGCTTACAATTAATTCCTTCGTATTTTGATCGCAAATAAGTTTCTCCGTTATTGATAACAATGCTAGTACATAAGTACTGCTGTCCGTCCCCCGTCCCCCCCCCCCCCCGGTAGCCTCCCAGAACTGTTCAAAGTGTTGGGCTTTAACCAAAGAGATGAGAAAATTCAGTGATGGAAAAGTAGGATATTTCAAAACACATTGAGTATAGCCAGAATGAAATGAACACACAGTGCTTTGGTATTTCAGTGCTTTCAATATTTCAGTATTGACTGGTTTGGTGCAGCCTCTGTTTGCCTTTCCTTTAGGGAGAGGAAGGACTCAAAATGCTGGTTAAATAAGGTGAAATTCCACATATTTTTGAGGAAGGGGTTAAAAAAAGGGGGCACCTGGACTTGAACCAGGGACCTCTTGATCTGCAGTCAAATGCTCTACCACTGAGTTATACCCCCAGCTTGTATATTAGCTGAAAGTAGAAAAACTAGTTGTAACAGTTGGTTCTTTCATCATTTCCTTTCCAACTAATTCCAGTAATGAGTACCGTATATTGGTGGTTGTATCCATCACATTATTTGCCACACTGGGAACTATAATTATATTTAATGTCTCTTAAGGCTCTGACTATGCAGACACCTTGACTACAACAAGAAGTCAGGTTTTTTTTTCCCTTTCTGTTCTCCCCCACCCTCTTCCCCACCCTGCAAGCCGGTTTGTAACATCTTGCCTGTTGAAGAGATCTGGAGCTGTTGAAAGGCTGCACATTTTTTTTTGGAGGGTGATCTTTGAGTTGGCCTAATGAAAGTATTACAGTATATGGATTTTTGGATTTTTTAATGTGGCCCATGTGGCTGCCTTAAAAAATGTATTATTATTTTTTTAATAATAGGCAAGGGCTTTGTTTTCTTCTATGTCAGTGTTCTCCAACCTTGGGTCCCCAGATGTTTTTGGCCTACAACTCCCAGCATGCCCCAGCCAGCATAGCTGTAGGCCAAAAGCATCTAGGGACCCAAGGTTGGAGAACACTGTTCTATGTGCTGGGAGTGTAGCTCAGTGGTGGAACATTTGACTACAGATCAAGAGGTCCCTGGTTCAAATCCAGAAACCCCCTCAGTTTTGGGGAAGAGCCCATAGCTTGGATGTAGAGTGCACAGAGACAGTGTGAGGGGAAGCCCTGGAGAATAGCCAATAATTGAGTCAGGTAGTTCGGTTATGAAATCCATGGATATTAGTTTCCAGGGCCCTGCAGGAGTGGGTAGGGGTTGCAGAAGACCTGCGGGCTTTCCTGAGGGGTTCTTGGCCCACTGACGGGCTTCACAGGACTTGACATACTTTTCCACATCCCGGCGTACTCAACAGCCACCAAAACTCCCTGGTAACCCCATGTAATGTCTTAGAGTCTAAAATGGCCTGCTGTGAGGCAATCATGCTTCTGTTGCGACATCTTAGCCCTTAATAGCCCCCCCCCCGCGGGGGGGGAGTAAACACAGTGTAGGTGGTAGAGTAGGCCGTCGCAGACAGAGAAAGGAGAGCATGAAGGCAACTCCCCCCTCTGTAACTCCCGTAACTTGATTTGAACGAAGAGGTCCCGGGACTGTGCACTATGTAAGTCTTCCACCCAGGACTTCCACCCAGAGCACCAGACCCAGAAATCAGAGTCGTTGCTTCCTACAACAAGTCCCTGTCAGTTCTCCCATAATATACCCTTAGCTCCAGCCTCACATTCAGTCAGAATCCAAGCTGGGGTCCTGACAGGGGAAATGAGCTTGAAGCCGCCTCCTGTGCTGCCTCCTGGTCAGGCGCCTTTCCATGTGCCGCTTCTCCTGGTGACATTGCAAGGGCTGCAGCCCAGAGAGGTCCCTTCCCATTGAATTAGCTGGTTACTCCTGGGTTAGCTCTCCCTCCCCCTGTTCACTGAGGGGAGGGGGACTGGCCCAGGTCGGATGGCCTTCGCTCCAGTCTCCTGTAGCTGGATTCCCCTCTCCCTGCTCCAGCTCAGAGTCTGAAGCTGTTTCTGAGCTGGGGCTTGTCTTGGGGCTGGAACAAGTTCCCACACAGACAGATAGATAGATAGATAGATAGATGCCTTCCTTGAGCCTTTAGGACTGTGGTGGCAGTCCTCTTGCTAAGTGTGTCTCAGGTCAAGTCCAGTAGTGCCACACTAAATAATCCCACCACATCCAGTCCTGTGGACTGGTTTTGCCTCCAGTCTAATGAACTGAGCAGCAGAATGAAACCTACTCTCACTTTATCCTCCATCTGGACGGGGAGCAAGAGTGAGCCAGCTGGCAACAGAATTTTTTTTTTGCTCTCACAAGGACCAGAATTTCAGATTATATATACTGTAGTTCTATATCGTTTCCCCGACCCTCATCCGTTGGCATGGATGCACTGTAATGAAGAGGAGCATCTAACTTTGCCCTGATCTCTTTGCATTTTTTCAAAAAACCCTTTAAGTTCTGTGTTCAGTTGCTCCATATATGGGAGATTCTCAGACACCACTCCCTCTAATAGCAGACCCAGGTGGTGACTGCCGACAGACATTAGACCAAAGTGGGATCACTGAGAAATGAGGGTGGTATAAGTATGTTTGGGGAAACCCTGTGGTTTGCAGAAGTACAAACAAACACATATCTTTTACAAATGGACACCTAAGCTAAGGGGATAAAAATGCCTCCCAAAACAGCCCACTGAAGACTGAGCAATGCTTAGTAGGCATGGAATGTTAGCTGGAAAAGAAAAATGGAGGCTGGAAGGAGGAACGCCTGCCTGAGCTCCTTACAGCCCATAGTAACCTGGGGTGCTTCCAGACGGAGGGCTCTTAGCACTAGCAATCAAAAGACATTGTGCAGCTATTCCATCTTTCCCTCCTTAACAGATCCCCCCCCCCCCGGTAAGATGGAAGGCAGTGACATCTGGACCCCCTGTAAAATGTGAACAAGGCAGGGTGATTGCACAATAAAAGTGTCATCTGGAAGCACCCTTGGAGGAGGGCATGACTGGCTGGCTACTTGAGCAGGATCACCCCTGCTAGGAGATCAAGACACACTGCAATATTTCATTGCAGCCCCCCCCCTCCCGATCTTGAATCCAGAAACGCAGCGATAACTGCATTTGATGGTGGGTGCTTAGAAATAATGTTCTGACATGCTGAGCGACAGGAAATGAGATTTGTTGACACGAGTTGACCTGTGGGAGAGAGATTCCCTAAAGTGTTGCAAACGGGGGGGTTGCAGAAGTACCACCAGGGTGTCATGTTTTAGAGACATTGCAGGGAAAACAGAGGGAGGTCATTGTGTCAAGCTCTTGTCCCAGGAAGCTGGAGATGCAGCTGAATACACAGATCCCAGGCAGTCATTCACAAGATGAAGAGCTAAAGAGTTTGAATGACAGGATCATAGCTCTGAGGGCACCCATGACACCCTGTGTGAGAACTGTCAGCAGTGGAGTGTTTTTACACATGCTTAGAAGCATAAGGATGCTTTTCTGTGGCATCTTCTGACTTGTCGTCAGACTTTCCCCCATCCATGCATGGGTTCTAATGAATGTCATACCAAGCTAAAACACTTGAGCGCCTTTCAACTTCCCATGTAGAATATTGCTGGCCTTACTAAATGGCTTCTCCGTCTTTGTAGAAGCTGGAGAATGAGAAGTGGTCTTTCCATCATGCAAGACGTCCCAAGGCCTCTTGTGTCATGCACATGCCAAAACAATGGGAAGAAGTTATCGATTTATTTGTTTTATATCTCATTCTATCCTATGAACGCAAAGTGGCTTACAGCAGTTTCCCCTAATTGTTAATAGTTCTGGGCTCCCAATCTAAGGGAATCAAATTGTTTGGGAAATAAAACAGGCCAAATACAATTAAAATGACACTGAACATAAAATTATATGGAGGAACTGCGGCTTAGTGGTAGAGTGCAGGTTTTGCATGTGGAAGGTCCCAGCTTCGATCCCTGGCATCTCCAGGTTGGGCTGGAAAAATTTCTGCCTGAAATCCTGGAGAGCTGCTGCAACTCAGTGTAGTGTAGACAATAGTGAACTAGATGGACCATTTAAGTCGGCTTCCTATGTTCCTAAGGGCACAATTCTATGCATGTGTGCACAGAAAAATGCCCTACCACTCCTAGCATGCCCCAGCCAGCATGACTGGCTGGGGCATGCTGGGAGTTATAAGACTTTTTTCCTGTCTAAACATGTATAGGATTGTGCCCTAAATCTATTTTTAACCAAAGAAATCAAAATACCTGTATCATACCATAAATAACTAGTCGAAAAACACAAACCAACAACAAACATAGAAAGGACAGAGGGTGTTTCAGCAGACCTCCATCTGCTAAATGGCTATTTGTTAAAGAGATAAGAGCAGAGTTCAGCTTGAACTGTAGTGGTGACGGTGTCTGTGGAGCTCTGCCCAGGAAGGAGATAGATAAATACCCCCAAGATCTGGAAAATAGCACAAAATAAGAAACAGGTTTGCATAAAATGTCCATATTTCAGTGTATATGAGTAGGTGCAAATTTGAATTTTTTTACTATACAGTCATGCCTTGGATTGAGAGCATAATTCGTTCCGGAAACGTGCTTGTAATCCAAAACACTCTTATATCAAAACGAAATCCCCCCCCCCAAATTTGTACAGAGATTTTTAATTTAAGCTGTACTACAGTACTTATACAAGCAACGTCTTGCAATACATCAAGTAAAAAATAATAATAATATTTAAAAATTTGCTTGTCTTGCAAAACGCTCTCAAACCAAGTTACTTGCAATCCAAGGTATTACTGTAATTTAAACAAATACAAATACATCTCACTCTATAGGGAAGACTGAGAACAAGGTGACCTCTGTGCTTTCTCATTCTGCTGTCCAGGGGCTAACTGCAGATGGGCAACTTCAAGGCCCTTCCTCTCCCTTTGTATTGTTAAGAACATAAGAAGAGTCGTGCTGGATCAGACCAAAGGCCTAACTAGTCCAGCATTCTGTTCCCACAGTGGCCAACCAGATGCCTATGGGAAGCACATCAGCAGGGCATGAGCGCAACAGCACCCTCCCACTCATGTTTCAGCAAGTGGTATTTTCAGATTGCCACTGGTATTGGAGGTAACATATACGGTAGCCATCATGAGTAGTAGTCATTTATAGCCTTCTCCTCCATGAATGTGGCTAATCCTCTCTTTCAAACTGTCCAAGTTGGTGGCCACATCACTAGCAAATTCCATCGTTTATCTGCTTGTGAAGATGTACTTCCCTTTATCTGTCCTGAATCTCCCACCATTGGATGACTTTGGGTTCTGCTGTTAGGAGAGAGGGAAGAAAATGTTTCCCTATCCACTTTCTCTATGCATAATTTTATACAGCTCTATCAGTTCCCCCCTCCCCCTGCTTGCCTTTCCCCCCCTAAGCTAAAAGGCCCCTGTGAAGGATCAGCAACAGGATCCTTTGCGTGAGTTCGGCAATTATAGGGTTAACCGGCAATGAGATACGGCTCGTATCGGCTCTCGCGTACAAGAGGAAAAACCACAGCCCTTTGAATGCCCAAATAAGGCTTTTATTTGTTTATACAATAGCACAGGTCGGAACTAGCAGCTCTTTAGGAATACGTTACTGTCAACACAACCTTAGCTGACCCCCGTCTTACCCAATCAGCAGGCTCCCAGGCTAGCAGAGTGAACCTCGCCTCTGTCCTTAGATCAAAGACAATACTCCTAGTCCGTTTCAGCCCAGCTCCAGATCGGCACGGCGTGGCTGAGAATGGCGTACCCGGGCTGCTTGCTTTAAGGTGGATCTGGCCCTGGCGTACCCATGGTTCCCAACAACCCTCTACCGGAAGGGAGAGGGGTTTTCTACCCCGGATTTCCCGCTCTCCCCGCCCTCTGGGTCAGGTGGGGGCTTATGCCTGCCCCTTTGTTTCAGGTGGGCTTATTCCTGCCCAGGCAAGAAGGTGACGTAGTGGTACTTTGCAGCTCTTTGAGACTGCCCTGCTCGTTGATGGTCCTTCCTGGACTTTTGTGGATCTCCGCCGAGGCCCTCCTTTGTTGGGGCTGATGACTTGTCTGGTTGCTTCCCCGGTGATCTCATCCCTCCTCCCTCGCCCCCTCCCTTAGGGGAAATGTGTGTGTGTGTGTGTGCAACTGGTGTTTGGGCTTTCTCCACAGCCCCAAATGTTGTAACTCTTCCTCATAGGGGAATTGCTTCAGCCCCTTGTTATTTTGGTTGCACTTTTCAACTCTACAATACCCTTTTTGAGGTGCGGTGACCAAAACTGTACACAGTATTTCGAGTGTGGTTGTGCCATAAATGTATGTATACATATACTTGATATTTTTATCTTTGATGATAATACATTCATTATCTCTAATTAAAGGAAGCTAACCGCTTGTAAACCTTGACTTGCATTGGATCATTCCTGTTTATTGCAATAGCAGGACTTCCCTGTCTGAATTCTTTCTGGCTCTCTGTAGTGTCATGGGTGGTCCTATTCTCAGCAATCTCACTGGGGTCTTGTCTGTCTGCCAGTGGCTTGTGTTTCATTTCCAGCCCTTAGAGATACGCTTTGATGAATTAACCTGCTAGCAGGTACCGTAAGGCTGTGAAACAAATGTAGGCACAGTCTTGTCATCTTCCTCTTAAATGTTTGCTGTAATCAAAGCCAGTGGGCTGTGTGTGTGTGTGTGTGTGTGTGTGTGTGTGTGTGTTTGGGGGGGGGAGCTCTGAAGGACATTATCTCTCAAGAACTGTTTAATACATTTAATGCCTTTCTTTCATTCCATTCCCTCTTTCCTTGCACTGTTGTGTATCTCCATATGAAACGGTGGGATGGGCTCCAAGCTGATCTATGGTTTTGCTCCTGCAAAGGCAAACCTTAAACCAGAATGGCTGTGTTTTATGAGGCATGGGGGTGGAGAGTTAATTTGGGTTGTGGGGCCAGGCGCAAGGGGAATCAGCTCAGAAATAGGGTTACCAGCAGACCAGAGGGTTGGGTGGGAAACAGCCTGGGATGCTATTATGCCTTTTAACAGCAGCTTGCTCTGTGCAGACATCAGCCAGTGGGTGTTGCACCTTTAATATGGGCAACTCCCCTACAATTCTTTAAACTGTGTTTTAATGCGTTTGTTTTATGATTGTCTTAATCAAGTTTTATTTATGATTGTAAGCTGCCTTAAGTGCCATTTTTCTTGTAAGGTACAAATCAAATCAACCAATAAATAAATCTTTTCCCACGCCTTCAGTTATATGGTAAATTGATTGGGTCGTGTGGTTCTGGAAACATGCAGCCCACAACTGATTTCAGGAATTGGGGAGAGTTGTAACAAATCCAACTTCCCCCACCCCATTTCCCCCCTGGAAATACCTCTGAACAAAACATGGCCAGCCCAGACACCCCAATGTACACTTCTATGCATTCCAGGCTGACTCAGTATTATGCTAAGTAGGCACTGTAGAAATCATCAGGTCTTCTCAGGGTACTGACTGGTCAGATTTTCCCTCTCTGGGAGCTGCCCAGCCCCCAGAGAAATACCATGATTGTGAAATCTTTTCTTTGTCTTTTGGGTGGTTGGCAAAGAGTCAAGGCAAAAAACTCTCCAATGCTCTGGAGGCCAAGGGGGGGGGCACTGCACACACACACACACACACACACACACACAAGCTGCTTTGGTGAGTTACTTTTAGGATCTTGATAGTTTGATGTTTCATTTTATTTTTGAAAGCAACTGATTATTTCTCAACTTCTCTGTGCTTGTTTGTTTTTGCATTGGTTTTGACTGCACTTTAAATATCCCACAGTTTTAACAAATATATTGAATTGCAAAGTGGAGTTGCTTTGATTCTCTGGCCTGGACGTTGGCCTACCCATGTGTTGGACGGCTTGGCAAACAAGCCAACCTAGTTCTTGAGGAGTTTAACAAAGGCTCTGAAACAGCATCTGTCCTTCCCCATATATATAAATGCCACAAGCCTGGATTCCCATGTATCCAGGATACAAGTTGCTTGACTGGTGATGCTGGGAGTTGTAGTCCAACACACCTGGAAGGCACCAGGCTGGGAAAGGCTGCATTAGGGTGCAATCCTATGTCCCTCCGACCTTGTCTGGAGGGACATAGGATAGGGGCTGGAAGCCCCTGTGATCTCAGAAAACTTTTCCGAGGTCACAGCACCTCAGAGCACCCCCCCCCCCCGCCATAGCCAGCGCAGTTCTGCGCTGGCAGGGAACCGAAGATGGCAGACCACCTTCAGTTCCCCATCGGCTGTCTAGATGTTTTTGAGGGCGAGGGGAGCGTGGTGGATATCCTATCCACCAGGCCCCACCCGCCCTCAATAGGATGCCTGTAATCCTCTGAGTTCAGCGGGTTACGGGCAGCCTCATAGGATCATGCTGTTAGCTCCTATACTGTGCTAGCTCTCACACAAAAGCTGGCACTGACCCGTTTCTGCCACTGTGGGGCAGTGGAACTCTGAACACAGCTGTATTTAATGCTGCTGCTGCTGCTGCTGCTGCTGCTGCTGCTGAGTCATCCTAATTGGATCCAGAGGTTCCACTGTGGTTGGATGGGCGGGCAGCCTTGGCCTGCATTTCAGATGCACTGCTTCTTCAGGAACACCTGTATTTCGGGCTGCATAAGAAGAGTGACTATTCTTAGGTACAGTTAAATGGGCTATCGACTGGATATGCATCCAAACGAGAACACCCCCTCCTTGCTTTTGTGACTGTTTGCAGGGCCAGCCCTCCCATGAGGCAGGGTGAATCCCCTTCCTCAGGCGGTGAATCGGGAAGGGTGGCGGATCCTGCCAGGAATCCTGACGCCATCTTCCTATGCCTCTCAAAGTTAGGCATAGGGTGGGCACTTCGGAGAGCCCCAATGGCCGCTCTCCTATTGCGGCAAGTGCCGCAGCAGGAAAGCAGCCATTACGGATCGCTGGAGCAGCTGCTGCTGCCCACCCTATGCCTGACTCTGAGTAAGGCATAGGTGGGCAGGTGCTGTGCAGAGCTGTGCCAACCACTCGAAAGGCCGCAGCGGGAAAGTGCCCGGCGCAGCTCTCCACAGGGCCTGCTCAGCCAAATGCCTCACTCTGAAAAAGGACCCCCCCAGGGTGAGGTGCTGAAAAGAAGGCAGGAGGAAGAGGCAGCTCGCACTCCCCTGCTCGTGGCAGTGGTGGGCGGCTTGCACGCCACCCCCACCCTCTGGCCACGGTGCACGGCAGCCTGCACTCTCGAACCCATCCCCGGCAGTGGCAGCTGCGTGTCCTTCCACCTCAGGCGGTGGGGAAGGTCTTGCCCTGGCACTGACTATTTGTGCTGTGTGAATAACACTGCTGCAGTTTATGCCCAAGGGTCGTCTACTCCCCTGCTCGAATTCGCCCATTTTCTTTAGCCGGTCCTTATCTCTGGAATTCCCTTCCGGTTCAGTTGCGGACTGTTTCATCAATTCCAGTTTTTATGGCTCAGTTGAAAACTTTTCTTTTTTCTAAAGCTTTTGGATCCCTTCCCTAAGTAACTTGTTTTAACTCTCCTGTCCTTACTTTTAAATAGATTAATCTTTTATTTTGTTGTTAGATTGTAAGCCACTGTGGTGGGAACTTTGTTTCACTGTTTGTTCTTGTACAGTGCCATGTACACGTATGATGCTATATAAATATATGATGATGATGATGATGATGATGATGATGATGATATTGTGGGATGCAAAAATATAATACCCTTAAAATGCCCATTCAAGACCAAGCCACCCCAAAATACTTTGCATCATAACAAGGATAACTCATAACAAGATATTGTTGCTGGAGGGAAAAACATTTCTCCCTGAGCTACTGTTAGGATTTCAGCCAAGTGCAAACAGAACACGGAAGCCTGAGCCAGAGTGGGCGGCGGGGTGGGGTGGACAGATGACATCAACATCTCTGCTGATCGAAAAGTACCAGCGCTGCATGCCTGCGAGCCACGGAACCACTACATCATGACGCTAAGAAAAAGGCTGGGCATGCGCCAGAAAGACGTGGGCTTTTTGCAAACTGTTGCCAACATTGTGCAGACACACAGGCCACAAACCACCACGGCGCTTGCAGAATAAAAGCCTCGTCGTGTGGAACTGCCCTGGGTTGCTTGCCCCGGTAGTGGACTCCAGCAACGGGGTCCTTATGTGCAAAGCCAACAGAGACACATTATTCCCCTCTCGCTCCTGGGTCCCTGCGGTACACAGGCCATCCTTACACAAACATCCTGTTCATCATAATGAGATGCACTTTACAAGCGTGCAGTACAAGACATGTCCTCTGTGCTGGACACTGGCTGAGAAAAGCTCTTTCAAGCCATGCAAGAAAGGGAGCTTTCTGCCTTGGCACTCATTCTGTATCCTTCTATTACTAGACAAGTTCCTAGAAGCCTTGGGCAGAAAAAGAACTGAGCTGTGTGTGCTGCTGGCAAAAGGGAGAGCCAGTGTGGCGTAGTGGCTAGAGTAGTATTCTCCAACCTTGGGTCCCCAGATGTTTTTGGCCTACAAGCTGGCTGGGGCTTGCTGGGAGTTGTAGGCCAAAAACATCTGGGGGCCCAAGGTTGGAGAACACAGGGCTAGAGTGTTGAACTGGGACTTGGGAGATCCGGGTTCTAGTCCCCACTCAGCCATGAAGCTACCTGGGTGACTTTGGGCCAGTCCCTGAGTCTCAGCCTAACCTACCTCACAGGGTTGTTGTGAGGATATAAACTGCAGAGGAGGAGGAGGATTATGTAAGCTGCCTTGGATTCCTTGCAGGAAAAAGGGCAGGATATAAATATAAAAATAATAATGAGTGAGTGGAGGCCTATCCCTCTCAACCCATACTGGGTCAGGGAGATTTTCATACACCTCTGTTAAGTTTTCAAACGTCATGTCGTCATCTCTATCTCTATCTAACCCACTCAGCATGAACAATGAAACGAAACCCAAGGCAATTCTCTGCTTCTAGGACACGGGTGGGGAAACCTGGTTCCCTTCAAATGTTGGACTCCAACTCCCAGCAGCCCCAGCCAGCAGGGCCAGTGCTCAGGGGTGATGGGAGTTGTGTAGTCCAAAATTTGGAGGCCATAGGCTCCCCACCCGTTTCCTAGGAGCAAGGCCAGCTTGGTTCTCAATGCCTGGAGTCACTGGAGGTCACCAGGGGACCAGGGAGCAGGTTAACAATGCAAACCTACGCACGTCGACTCAGAAGTAAATAAATATCATAAATAAATAAATAAATAAATATAAATACATTTCTAGACCATCCAATAGCTCTCTGAGTGGTTCACGAAAGTTAAAACCCCAAAATACATTCACCTCTTTGGGGAAAAGAAAAGTGGTCAACGTGGGGACACCGTTGCAGTGAGGGGGAAACCTCCCTCTGTGCTGGACACTGGTTGATCCTGCTCTGACTCTGGGTCTCCAACACGGGGCCGGCCCGTGGGTGCCAATGTGGCCTCGGACACCTCCTTTAGAGCCAACCAGGCTCACTGACCTTCTTGGTTTTTATTTTATTGCTTAATATTTTTTTTCATTTACTTTTTTTTTGAACTGAGAGGCTGACTTGCTGCAAAGCAAAATGCTGCTTCCCGGGCCCTCCTTTATTTGTGTTTTGGAGGTCAGATCTTTCTCCTGCTGCATACTTAGGTTCTTGGGAAAGTTACTTTTCTTTTAGTCTCACCGGTTTGGCTTTTGGGAACTGAGCGTTCTGTGACCAGCCATTTTATGAATGGGCATGGCACCCCCATGGCAGCCATTTTGTGAGAGCACCCATGATGACACTCTTGCAAAATTCCAACTGTGCCTCTTGACTCCAAAAGTTTGGGGACCCTACTGAGCTCTAACTGGCAGCACAGAACAAGCCATGGGTTGTCAGGGTGGCTTGTTGCCCTCAAACAGACCACCCTGCAGGAATCGGTCCAGGTTCGCATGACACAACAACCCATCGTGGCTGGTCACCCACAATGGGTTGTCATGTTGTGCGAACCCAGACACTGCTGTGCTTTTAATTGTGTCTTAATCTATTTGTTTTTATGTTATGTTTTAATTAAGATTCTGTTTTTAATCTGGATTTTATTGTTAGTTGCATTGTGTGGCATTTTTTTTGGCAGAAAGGAGGAATATAAATAAAACTGAAAAAATAGATATAGATCAAACATTTTTGTTTCTTCTTCCCAGTAATCCTTGGCAGAGTCTCAGGTACAAAGGCTGGCTCTACATGGTACCTGGCATTAGGACAGGCATTTTGGTCATAGAATCATAGAATCATAGAAAAGTAGAGTGATTATCAGATCCTGAAAGTACTGAAAACAATATAAATGCCCACACAGAGACTCTTGTCTGAGCAGCCAAATGGCAATGGAATCTTGTCTTTTGTAATCCGCTTACGTCAAAAGGTGATTTATGATGCTGTGGGTTAATATCCATTCTCTCTCCCTGTCCCCTAAAACAAACTGGTTCCGTTGCATCCTGGGGTCTTTGTTCTTCAATCAGAACATCCAGGAAGGGCATCAGAATATTTAAAGGATCGTTTAATAGAGCGGGCTGGTGGTGCTTTGGAATTAGCACTACCTGGGTTCCTGGCATGGCCTCTCAAAGTCCTGCTTGGCCTTGGACGTCATGCATTCGTAAATACAGTGATACCTTGGATTGCAAGTAACTTGGTTTGAGAGCGTTTTGCAAGACAAGCAAATTTTTAAATATTTATTTAAATTTTTTTGACTTGATATACAAGCGACGTCTTGCAATACAAGTACTGTAGTATGGCTTAAATTAAAAATCTCTGTACAAATTTTTTTGGGGGGATTTCGTTTTGATATAAGAGTGTTTTGGATTACAAGCACATTTCCGGAACAAATTATGCTCTCAATCCAAGGCATGACTGTAGATATATTTATCACAAACCCTCCCATAAATCTCCACTGCTTACTTTGCCAAAGGACACACGCCCAGCAAAAGCTACCTTGAACTTCTTGTCAGTCAGGGAAAGAGGCGGGAAATAGTACTTTTTACTGGCATGTAGCCCAATCTTAAACTCTGGATTAAGTTGTATCGAATTCAATGGGACCGATTGCCCAATAAGTACGCTTAGGCTGCACTTGCAGCCTGAGGCTGAAGACAGACACAATGTCAGAACCAGCCCTACCACTAGGCAGAGTGAGGCAGCTACCTCAGGCAGCAAATACTGGGGGGCAGCAACGGTACGCCCCCTCTGGGCTATTCCTCCTCAGCTGCCATCCATTCATCATCGCTATTGGAGCACAGAGCTAGGTATGCCACACACACACAGGCATCTTCTGGCCCCATAACAGACCTATGTGGCATAACTGGCTTGCCTGTTCACCTGGGTGACCAACTGACCATTTTTTAAAAAATAAAATAAAATCTCAGCCCATCTCCTGCTGTGCTCAGTCTTCCCCCGCAACTACATGCTCTGGCTGTCTAGGATTCCAGACAAGAGTATCCTTGCAGCAGTGAGAGGGAAGCTTGATACCCAGCTGGTAAAGAGCTAGGCCAATACTTGCTACTGGAGGAAAGAGAATAAAACTTTGCACTCAGCAGCAGGAAATTCAAGCTGCCTCCCTTTGCTCTGGCATAAGTCCTTCGGCTGGCAGCTAAAGCATCTAGGTACTAATTACAGGCAGTCCCCAGGTTACGAACGAGTTCCGTTCTTAAGGAATGCCTTTGTCACATTTTTACGTACGTCGGAACAGTATAGCGTAGTATATGGCATTTACCATACCTAAATTGTGTACATTATGTACGGTATACTACGCTATACTCTACATAAACAATGTAGAGCCGGGGAACCCGGAAGCCCGTTCATAAGTACGAGTTGTCCATAAGTCGGACATTCTTAACCTGGGGACTGCTATGCTATCTCAAAATGGTTGGCCTCTAAACAGCCGACAGAGGTGTTGTTTTAATTATTGGTGTTTGCCAAGTGGTTGAACCTGGCTTCGTTGGGGACATGGCTTTTTAAAACACGGAGATTGCTTAAGGTGATTAAAGCCACAATTATGTGCACACTAATTAAGGAGTATGTCCCATTGAATTTGGAGGACCTTATTTCCAAGTAAACATGCATAGGGTTGTGCTGCGTGTTAACCTCTTACAGCCTTCCCCTAATTGGTGGTGCCTTCCAAATGTTGGATGACATCTCCCAGGATTGCCTACCCAGCATGTGCTGGCTGGGGATGCTGGGAGTTGTAGTCTGGCACGTCGACAGGAGCAGGTTGGGGAAGGCTGACACCATCCCAAAGACAGAGCTGGGTCATTGGACGGTATGGGCTGAATTTGTGAATTGCTATTATCGATACATGCAGCTTGATATACCATCCAATCTACTGTTAAGAACTCTGTTGATTGATTGAAAACTCAGTTATAGGTTTGATTATGGGTTGAGTGTGGGTTGTTGTTGAACCATGGGTTGTTGCTGAAACGTGGATTATCGTCTGCCTGAACACAGTTGCGCTAACAAACCATGGTTTGTTAACCACCAACAACCCATGAAGAGAACACATGGTTTGTTGTTAGGCTGTGAACTGTGGGTTGTTTGTGGTTAACAAACCATGGTTTATTTGTTAACAAACCATGGTTTGTTTGTTAACAAACCATGGTTTGTTAGCATGGGTGGGCTCAGACAACACGATAACCCATGTTTCAACAACAACCCACGGTTCAGTGGCAACCCACACTCAACCTCTACTCAATCCTTGTTCTCATGTTGTCTGAACCCAGCCAGAGATAAGCTAAAGAAATTCTTCATGGGACAAGGAAAGAAGCAGTGAAAGAAGTTGAGAATAAGCACCTGAGACAACAGAAGAGTGAGACTGTGAGAGTAAAAAGATTTGATTGTGGTGACTGTGGTATAAGTGTTACTCTTTGTTGTAACTGTATTTATTTAAATGCTGGAAGCACTTGTTTATTCTAGCATCATTGTTATATGTACTGACTTCCCTTTCTTTATTACGTGAGTTCTGTATTTACCCTTTCCTTTATTTATAAATTTGCGTTAATCTTGCCGTGTTGTTTAGATCTAATTCCATTTCTAGGAACTTGGGGACCACTATAGTATTTTATGTTAGGTTTATTGTTAATTTTCACTTACTGTCAGCCACCTATTGCCAGGCAGAAAGGTGGGATATAAGTATTCTAAGCAAACAATGAAACAAATGTATGTGTTTACAATTGCCTGCCTGATGTTACAGTATTATGCATCTTAATGAGACTTACTCCCAGTTAAGTGTGTATAGAATTGCAGCATTTTTTAATCTGTCTGAATGTTGTTTTTAGCAGTACAATGCTATGCATGTGTACTCAGCCATAAATCCCATTGAGCGCAGGTAGACTTATTCCCAGGTAAGTGGGTATAAGATTGCAACCTTAATGTACTTAATGCCCCCCCCCCCAGCTTTTCTACATGAGGCATTTATTGTGCACTTGCCATTCCCTACTCACAGTTGTTTACGGATTCTTTAGATGACGTTGTCACCCTCCAGTTTCACTTCTGTGTGTAAATAGCACTTCTGGCAAAAAAAATTTAGAGCAGGGAAAATGGGGTATTCTTTCTGAAAGTGAAAGAAAACACTGTTTCCAAATGTATATTTGCACTATTCCACTATACCACAGTGCCATCTAGAGGTTCTGTAGCAGAAAAGCAGGAAAGAAAACACTCCTCATGTACTGCTTGGATCTCAATTCTATGATGAGCCTGAAAGCAGGTGCAATAGATTAACAACCTAGTGTAGAAAAGCCCATAATACCTTTAAAAACAAAAAACAAACAAACAAAAAACTTCAGATCATCTGGAATGAGGACATACGTTGATCTGACTAAGCACATTTCATTCTCTTTATATGGAAAGGAACTGACTTTAAGCATCATAAGGGAGGAATTATTTTTCATAAAGGAACAGTGCATTTCTAGCCAAAAGGCCCGGGGCAGTTAAACTAATTGCAGGCAAATGCAGACACATTAATTAAGGCATGCCTTGACACGGGTGTTGAAATTATTACACAAGAATCAAAGCAGATGTATTTCTAATGGATTGAAAACATATATAGAGAAAATATATTCTACAGAAAACAATACAAGGTTATTGTCTCTTAAATTACTCCATTCCACAAATATATACACAAATATATAAATAAACCTTTTGTTGTATTCTAGATACCTGATCATTCTTGTTTCTCTTCTTTATCTTGGGGATAAATGGTTGAGGACCTGCTTTGTGTGCAAAAGGTCCCAGGTTCAATCTCCGGCATCTCCAAGTAGGAGTGGGAACTGGGAAAGACTCCTGTCTAAAATCCCACAGAGAGAGAGATCAGGATTGGGCAGAAGGTAGATTGCAGTAGATTGGCAAGGGTTTCTGGCACCCAACTGTTTAACAATAAAAACAAAATGATCCCCACCACCTAAATTAGGCTGCTGAAATGAAGAAAGCTTGGAGTGACCAGGGGAGTTTCCAGACGGAGGGATCCTCACACTACTAATTAAAATACATTGTGTAGCTCTTCCATCTTTCCCTCCTTAACACATATTTTTGTGGAAAGAAAAAAAGACAGAGGAAGCAGTGGGAAAGCACAGGAAGGTTACAAGTGGAAGACAAGGATGGCATCTGGACCCAATGAGTAAAATCCATGGCAAGTCCTGCTTAGAGTAGACCCATTAAAATAAATGGGACAAATTAGTCATGTCTAGCTTAAGTCCCATTCATTTCAATGGGTTTACTCTTAAGTAGGACTTGCCATAGATTTTACCCTTTGTGTTTGAGGCATAGCGATTGTACAGTAAAAGCCTTCTCTGAAAGCAGGAAAGGGGTATGAAAGGACTGAGCTCAGTTCAGTGCTGGAACTAAAAACAAATTCCAAGGCTCAGAATGGTGGATTTTGAGGTTCTAATAAAAAACAAAGTGTATTCGACAACACGGATGTCTGCCCATCCCTGGAATTGTCCGCAAACCCCAGTTGAACAAATTCATGGAGGAGAAGGCTATCATTGGCTATTGGTTCAGATGGCTCTATGCTACCTCCAGTATCAGAGGCAGTATGCCTATGTACACCAGTTACTGGGGAACATGGACGGGAGGGTGCTGTTGCACTCATGTCCTGCTTGTGGGATCCTGTGGGCAGCTGGTTGGCCACTGTGTGAACAGAATGCTGGACTAGATGGACTTTAGTCTGATCCAGCATGGCTCTTCTTACGTTCTTATATTCAATTAGGCCTAAGACGTTCACATATTACTTACATAGAAATGGGTGGGCTTGCACAATAAAAGCCTCATCCGAAAATGCCCTCTGTTCCTGACCTTAAGGTGGCTATTCTCAAACAAAGGAACACGGAAGGGAGAATCCAGTGTGAAACTGCTGAAGTAACACTTATCAAGAAATTCAGTTTGATCACCTGTGGCTTGAATCAAGACCTCCGGTTTTTATAACGCTATAGGACCTATAGTGTTAGTTAGCTCATCAGTGCCAGGACGTTTGATCACCACTGCTTTGTGAACGGTCACTGTGATTATTTTACATAAGCTTTAATGTACATCATCACTGTCTGTACTGTATGTCTTGCATTTCATTCCCCACTGACCTCCTATCTGTGTGTGCACACGGGTCGGGTGTGTGGGTGTATATGTGTGTGTGCCACAAGACTCTGTTGTTTTAACTGCAACAGACTAACCTGGTTACTGTTCTGGAATTCCATGACATATGCATCCAGAACATTTTTATGCAATCTGTCCAATGCCAGAGCAAAAGTTGCCCTTTCCTGAGTCCCTGTGATTTACTAGTAGGAAGTCTGTTTTGGAGATCAGGCTAAGAATTAGGGTTCTTTAGCAGCAGAGGGTTCTTTAGCTACCATAGCTAGGTAATGTGAGGTTTCTATTTCCTAGGAATGAACCTACATGGCTCTCTCTTCCTTGGCAAAAAAAGTGGGGGGGAGCACATATAGTTTTAAGCCTCCATCCCGTTTTCCCTGTACAGTGAAAAATTCTGAGTAAGCTTCACAGGTTCAGTTTTCTTTGGAGGAGGGAGTGCTGGGCACTTTGTGGTGTCTTTGTTGTCATCTGTCTGATGACAGAAATATAGGTAGGGCAGAGTTAAGGTTGCCAAATAATTGCCCAGAGATGGTGCCAAGACCTTTGAAGCGTGCCAAGGCGTTAAGACAGGATGCAGCCCAGCCATCCTGTTCCTCCACCAGCTGCCTCGTCCACTACAGATCTTAGCAAGCAGAAGGAGGATGAATGGGTATGAAGAGGAGTCGGAGAATCGGGCGGGAGGCCCAGTGGCTCCACCGTCCAGGAGCGTTTTGTTTCACCTTTTCATAGGAACCAGCCTAATCTGCACTGCCTGACTGAACTAGTACGCGAATCAGAACACAATTATCCATCGGCTTCCGCAATTCTCCGAATTTTGTGATGCAGTTCTCTGATCCAAAAAATACATACAAAAATGGGGAAATGCTTGCCAAAAATGCCTCGGTTAGGGAAAATCGCGTACAAAAACGCACACGCATTTGCACGTGCATGAAAAGGCATATGAATTTTGGTGCAGATTTTTTTTTTTAAAAAAAAATAGTAATTGCAAACTGACGCGGAAACAGGACAGAACAAAGTTGTGCTTGAAAAAATGTGGATGTTATATAGACAGTGAAACAGACAGATCGGTCCATTCCTGTGGAAAGCTATACTGATGAAGGGGCTGTTAAGCAAAAGAAAAGCACTTGCGGATTTTAAAAGCACGTTATTTTCTTTGCTGCTGCTGCTGCACCACCAAACTTCAGTAGCATGGCGGCAGCAGGGGTGAGGCACCTGGGGTGGCGGCAATGGAGAGCCCCGATCTAGCCCAACTCCCTGCTGAATGCAGGCTCCGCAGTGCAGGGAGCAACCAGAACCAGTCTGAGAGCGATGGCCATCTGGCCTCTGCTTAAATACTTCCAATGAAGGAGAACCCACCACCACCTCCCGAGGCGGTCTATTCTACTGCCAAACTGCCCTGCACTGCATGTGCAACAGGATCATGTCCTTTATCTTTCAGAGGGGAGTCCTGGTTCATAGCTCCCGCCTGAACAATTTTGGCAATCCTTTTTTCTTTTCTTTTTTGGTGGTACATTCGTCCATTGCGAAGATATTCTTTTTTTTGGCACAGTAACTTTTGTCTGACCACACTTGAGACATAAGACAATGGCAAGCTTTAAACAGGGACCTTACATACTATTAAAAAAAAAAAAAAGGCATCTTCTAGTTACAACGAAAACATACAAAAAGTAAGAAGGCAAATGTGAAAACCAAATCCACCACCCCAACAGCCGACAGTGCATTAACCCTTTCGTGGCTTTTCAACCAGCTATTTCCCCCTCCATGCCGTGGGTTTGAACTACTCCAATACTTTTAGAAATGGGGTGAAGAGTCCAGCAGCAGCATTCACCCCAAACCTCCCTCTACAGGAAAGAGCCTGGTCCCGGAATTCTGCAGATCAACAGAATGGCTCCTTGAGTGGCGGGCAGCGCGATCCTATGAGGCTGCCTGTATCCTGCCGAACTCAGAGGATTACGGGCATCCTATTAAGGGCGGGAGGAGCATGGCGGATAGGATATCTGCCATGCTCCCCTCGCCCTCAGAAACATCTAAGCAGCCAATCACCTGTCTAGATGTTTTACCTCTCCTCGTGAGGCTGAGGCACTGCCTGGATTCCTCAGAATCTCACAGTGCCTTGCTTCTCCCCTCCGCTGGGAATGCCTCCCCCCCCCCACAAGCTGGAACCAAAGTTGGTCTTCCATCTTCGGTTCCCAGCAAGTGTGGAAAAAACTGTACCGGCTATGAGGTGGGGTGGGCGGGCGCTCCGTGGTGCTGCAACCTAGGAAAGGATTTCCGAGGTCTCAGCGCCTTCTATGGCCAATCCCATGGTCGTCCCCCCCCCAAACAAGGTCGGAGGGACATAGGATTGCGCCCTTAGCCTCTTTATCGTCAACCAGCCCTGGAGTCTTTCTGCTTCTACTGCAGCGAAGATTTCGCAACCTGGACTATCACCAAGCGCTAGCAGGAGAGACTGCCCCCCCCACACCAACAGAGATCCTGAATTATACTATATGATTATGTGGATTTTTAATTGCAGTTGTGGCATGATTTATTTATTTATTTATTTATTACATTTATCAATCGCCCATCTGGCCGGTCACCCGGCCACCCTGGGCGATGTACAATTAAAATACAATAAAACACAATAAAATATAATAATTAAAACAATATTAAAAAATTCTCATTAAAAACCTAACCCACCCCATATTCCCGCCTGAACAGCCATGTTTTTAATGCACGGCGGAAGCTCATCACGGAGGGGGCATGGCGAAGGTCACTAGGGAGGGAGTTCCATAATGTGGGGGCCGCCACAGAGAAGGCCCTCTTCCTATGGCGGCCCCCACATTATGGAACTCCCTCCCTAGTGACCTTCGCCATGATGAGCCAATCTGGGCTGAACAGTGGGTTATAAATCCAATATAGTAATACCTCAGATTGTGAGTAACCCGGTATGCGAGCTTCTCGTAAGGCGAGCAAAATTTTAGCATAAATTTAAATTTGAAAGACGAGCAAGTCTCGCAACACGAGCCACACGCTCTGCCGTCGGGCCGCTCGAGCCATTGCCTCCCACTGCTTTGCCTAAGGGCAGGGAGCTGCCGCCCACTCTGCAGGTTGTTGATCCTCCACATCTCTCCCCTTCTCTCTCTCTCTCTCTGAAATGTTCATTAGCTGCTTTGAGATACTCTGTCTAAAGGCAAAGCAAGCCGGGCGGCTCCCTGCTGAGTTTCCATGATTTCTTATGAGGAAACTCGCTTTGATATACGAGTGTTTTGGATTACGAGCATGGTTCCGGAACGAATTATGCTCGTAATCCAAGGTATCACTGTATAATAATTATCAACTCGTTCTCCAAAAGGCAATCCTTATGCAGTCAAAACAGCACCAAACATGCCAAACCGGGAGGTGTCACCGAGCTGGAAGGAACCGCCAAGGCTTGTAGAAGAAGTAGGGGGAAAAAATCTTTAGGAAAAAACAATTCCTAATGTTGGAACCTGCCCCCCCTTGCCCCGGTGTCAAAGTAGCCTAATGAGAACTGAACATGCTACGTAGGCACAGAATGCTGATGGGCGGCATTGGGAAGAAATGGAATGGAGTATCCTGGAAAAGGGCATGGCTGGGACCCTGAGTAGGAGCACCCCACACTGCAACATTTTGTTGCAGGTCCCACTTGTCTAATGAGTAACGACTCCACCAAGCAACCCCATCTCCTCTTTAGAGTTTGAAACGGTGGCGTGTTTTGAAAATGCATCTTTGGACACGCAGCACCTCTAAGTCAAGGAGCTGATGATCAAGAGAGACAAGGTGGCCGTTCAGAATGATAGGAGGTGAGCTCCTATCTGTTCAAAAACACATCTGCAGCTGCTCCCGTCTCCTCCCAAGTATCTGCTTACGGCAGGAAGAGACTGGAATTAGGAGATAGAGATTTCAGGGCTGAAGACAGGCAGCCGGGTGCAGTCCCTTATGCTTACTACACATGGTTCAGGCTAAAATGGAGAGGAGGAGGATCATGTGTAAGCCGCCTTGGGTTAATAAAAAGCTTGCACAGTATTTTGTGACCTTTGAGATGGTGGGAGTGCTACACATGGGTATGGCAGTGGGGTTTTAAGCTTTCCCACTCGCTTTCCCCTCCTAAATTCACCCCCCCTTCCCCGGTGTGTGGCTAAAGAAAGGGGCAACACTTTCATTGGCATCAGTGGAGGGGGTTCTTTAGCCACTGTGTGTGGGGGAGGGGTGAATCTGGGGTTGAGAAAGTGGCTGGGAAGATTTAACCCCCCCCCTCATGTGTGGTGGCCCCTATTTGGACTGGGGGCGCTTATACTTACACTAAAGTTTTTTTTAAAAAAATGTCAGGATCAGTTTACATGCTATACATTTAACGTAGCATGTTTAACCCAGACTGTTCCTACCTACCCCCGCTTTTGGGGGGCGACGAGGGCCATATGCAGTTTATTGAGTCTCCCTCACTCTTTCCACCGCTTCCCTGCTTTAATCTGTGCCTGCCAACGCACACCACCCAATCACTGACACTGGTTTTCAAAGTTGCAGCTTCCCCTGTGTTATCCAAGGCCCTCCAAACCAGAAAGACCAGTCGCAGGAGAGACTGGGTCAAGGGCGAAATACAAAAGCTGGTGTGATTCCTCTGCTAAGTGCAGCCTTTCCCTGCAGCACAAAAGCTCCAGGCTTAAGAGAAGAAGAGAGACCTAAATCACTGGCCTTCTGAATTAGTTCAGGGTTTATGTCCTCTTGGAGCTCCAGGGATGAAACCCACGGGAAGTTAATAAAGTTGGTGCAAAGATATAAAACGCCCGGGGAATCCGACGCAGTAGCATATCAGAGGGGCCTCGGTGTATGTAAGGGTTTGTTTGGCAGCTTGCTGTGGTTGGGAAATGGTCAATCCAGAAGAGAGGCAAGCCCAGAAATGTTTCCCTAAACAGGGCTGACCTTACCATTTGGTAGAATGAGGCAGTCATCTCAGGTGGCACATGCTGGGAGGTGGCAGAAGGTGCTGGAGGGCTGCCCTGTGCCCCCTAAGCTTGCATGCTGCCTTTAGGTGTGGTGGAAGGTGCAGTCCCATTGCCAGTGTAGAAGGAAGATTCAGCTGCCACTCCAGTCAGCTTTCATACGTAGAAGGAGAGGAGGCGCCATCTTGATCTTTGCCTCAGGCAGCAAAACATTTTGGGCAGGGCCTGTTCCCGAACATCAATGGAACCAGGTTGCCTCCTGACCAGTAACTGACTCCAGTTTAACTTTAAATGACTTCCACGGCAGCCACCCTGTCCTCCATATTGCTCTGAGGGGATCTTCAGAGCAAAACAAAGGATAGGCAGCTGCCCTCAGCCACCTGCCCTCTGGCTTGTGCTGAGAGGATTCCCAGGTGGGTGGGCTCTCTGGAAAGCCGCATGCATCAGCCAGAGAAAATGGCCAACATGGCTCTTCAGAGAGCTGGCCAGGCCCAAATGCCTGGCTCTGAGGGGGTTCTTCCTCAGAGCCAGGCATTGCCTGGCTGGAGAAGTGTCCCAGGAGATCCAGCAGAGTTAACAGAGGACAGGCAGCTGCTCTGAAGGAGAGGTGTCCCAGGAGATCACCTGCAGCACAGGCGCTCTCCTTTGACACCTCTCCAGGCAGGCAATCCATGGATCTGAGGAAGGACCCCCTCAGTGCCAAGCATTTGGGCCCATGATAGCAACACGGGAGGGGTACGTGTGCAGGGGACAATAACAAGATGGGGTGTGTGCATGCCCCACAGTGGCAGGATGGTGGGGGTGGCGGGAGAGTTTGCAACAGTGCCGCCACCTCCTGGAGATGCTAAGGGTTGAACCTTGCCAAGAATGTGCTCCACCGCTGCACGATGGCCCCTCTCAAAACCGCTGCTAGCACCTGTTGCAGGTGTTGTTGCAGAGCAAATAGCTTTGGGGTGGAGCGATTTTGATCAGGACCATAGTGTGGGGGGAAGCTCAACTTCCCTTTCCACATGCCTTGATCCTAATCGGGCCCTTCCATGCCTGCTATTTCTTTTCTTTTAAAGAAATGTGAAATGTGATCACACATTTCTTGCATTGTCTAGCATGGCCCAACCACTAACAACATAAGAAGAGCCCTGCTGGATCAGACCAAGGGTCCATCTAGTCCACCATTCTGTTCTCACAGTGGCCAACCAGCTGCCCATAGGAGACCCACAAGCAGGACATGAGTGCAACAACACCCTCCCACCCATGTTCCCCAGCAATTGTTGGAGTACATACACATATTGCCTCTGATACTGGAGGCAGCATATAGCCATCAGGACTAGTAGCCACTGATAGCCTTCTCCTCCATGAATTTGTCCAATCCCCTTTTAAAGCCGTCCAAATTGGTGGTCATCACTACATCTTGTGGAAGTGAATTCCATACTTTAACTATGCACTGTGTGAAGAAGAACTTCCTTTTATTTGTCCTGAATCTCTCACCAATCAGCTTCATGGGATGACCACACTGGGTTCTAGTATTAGAGAGGGAGAAAAATGTCTCCTTGTCTACTTTCTCCACACCATCATGCATAATTCTGTACACCTCAATCATGTCTCCCCTTCCTCTTACCTTTTTTTCTAAGCTAAACAATCCTGGCTGCTGTAACCTTTCCTCATAGGGGACTTGCTCCAGCCCCTTGATCATTTTAGTTGCCCTTTTCCGCTCTTTTCCCAACTCTACAATGTCCTTTTTTAGGTGTGGTGACCGGAACTGTACACAGTATTCTAAGTGCGGTCGCACCATAGATTTGTAGAAGGGCAGGATGATCTTGGCAGTTTTATTTTCAGTTCCTTTCCCAGTTGTGCCTAACACAGAGTTTGCCTTTTTCACAGCAGCTACATGCTGCAACAGCAGAGTGGTCATTTCCTCATTTGGTGCGGAATCTTCAGCTGCCAACAAAAGATCTAGCAGTGCTGGTGAGCGAGTGTTCAAGGAACAGTCTGGAAGGTTCTGGAATCTGGGGAACAATCTTCAGTCCTTCTCTGAAGCGGATTCAGCTGGCCTGCAGGTGGTGGGGTCATGCCCCAAACAAGGTGAAACACCTTTTCTTTCTTTGGTTGAGGATTTCTCTCAGTGGTGTAGTTTGGCCAGTTTTGACTCTGGACTTAATGAACTTATCCCTCTCTCCCCATTATTTTAGATCAGGGCTCTCCAACCTTGGGTCCCCAGATGTTGCTGGACTCCCAGAATCCCTTGCCATTAGCCATGCTGGGTGGATATGCTGGGAGCTGTAGGCCAGCAACACCTGGGGACCCAAGGTTGGAGAGCCCTGTTTTAGATGGTAATGTATATTGCTTCACTTACCTCAAAATGTGGTAAGCCAGACCTGCAGCATTTGGGGGCACTCCTGCTCAATCTGCTGAGTGGGCCGCGGACCTCTGTCCTAAAGTCCTTCCCTGATGGCACCACTGTTTTCTTTTTCAAAGAAAGAGAAAAACTGGTGTGTGTGTGTTGTGTGTGAAAAACACACATAGCTAGGTATAGAGCAGGATCAAGGCCATGATGGACAGTGCCAGCTCCAGGTTTTTGTGGCCCTTTGGGCAGGACGCCCTTAATGGGCCACCTCCCTCAGTGAGTCTACTTTCTCACCACCATTGTCACCGGCTGTCATGACCCTGCTGGATGAATCCTGTTCAGAGGAGGAGCTGGAACCTCCAAAGACAAAGAGCATTAAAAAGCAGTCCATACTAGAAGACCAGGAGGAACCCAGGCCCTTGGTGGAGATGGCTGTGGGCCTATCCCCACAAGAGGCTGAATGACCTCCTAGATCCTGAGAGCATCGACATCTCAAGAGGCAGGCCAGAACAACCCCTGTATGCAAAGGAAGTGCCCTTCATGAGTAAATAAAAAGACTCCTCATGAGGAATGTGCGGTAGAGTCCTGGGTGGAGTTCTGGAAGCTCCAGCTTGTACGCTTTCACTTGAGACCTGCTGGATGCTGGAACATACCTTACTTTCAGCTCCCAGTAGCTTGAAATCTTGCTTCTCCTGGTCTCTTATGCTGCTGATCCCTAGACTCCTGATAACACCTTCCTTTTGGACTGCCCTTTCCTCCACCCCTTGGACTAGTAATACTGTGCTTTGACCCTCTGCTTCCTTGTGTACTGAATTTGCTTGATGGATTTGCCCCTAGTTTGCAACAGGGTTGAGCTCAGACACCAGCTGCTCTTGCTTGTGATCCCCTTTCCAGGGATGTTGAAGAGTCCTTGGTCTCGAGCCACAAGTCGAGTCACGAGTCTTTGGACCCGAGTCTCGAGTCCGAGTCCTTGGTCCAAAATGGTGACACACGAGTCATGAGTCACTCCCAAAGCTGACTCCACGAGTCCCTATTAAAATCAATGGGGGGTTTTCCCAACAAAATAAGGCTACTTCAGATGTGTGGCTTAAATAAATTCTAGGCACAAGTGTGCCTTTTTATTTCAAAACTCTGCAACTGATTTTGGAAAGAACAGACCAGGCAGACAAACCCAAAATAACCAGACAGGCAGAGGAGGCAGGGAACCCCAAAACAGGCAGGCAGAGGCCTTTGTCTTGGACAATTCAAACTGTGGAACTGCTTAAGAAGAGACCAGGCAGGCAGAGGAGGCTGGGAACCCCAAACAGGCAGGCAGAGGCAGCCAAACCCAAAATGTCTGAAAGGTTGCATTTTAGGAAAATGATTTTAAAAATAAACTTGCTGTACTTCCTAAACCTATCCATGTTGCATTTGAGGAACACGATTTCGGAACACGAGTCCTTGGTCTCGAGTCCCGAGTCGAGTCTCGAGTCCCATTAAAAATATTGGGACTCGAGTCAGAGGAGGGACTCAGTCTGACTCACGAGTCGAGTCCTGGAGTCCGAGTCCCCATCCCTGCCCCTTTCTCATCATTGCTACCGCTTCCTTGCTTGACAGGCAGAGAGCCAGGGAGCAAGTAGGCAGAGGCATCTGCTCCTCCTCCTTCTCACCACCGCAGTTGTCTGGGCCAGAGCGAGAGGCAGGTGAACAAGCAGGTTGCAGTGGGGAAGAATAGGGAGCAAGTCCGGGGGGCTCTGGTCAGTGGGCCCCTGCTGGGCTGTGGACCTTCGGCAGGTGTCCAACTATGCCTACCCTTGATGCTGGCCCTGTTGTAGATAGGCCTTTGGCCCGATCCACCAAGGCTCTCCTTATATGTTCATATCCTTCTGGAATTCTGAAAAGAAATCCAAATAAGAGATACAAACTTGCTTGATGGCTGAGTGCCATTTCCAGCAACATTAACTCGTTGCTACCCCTTGCTTGCTTGACAGGAAGAGAGCCAGTGTGAGCAAGCAGGCAGCGGCATCTGCTGCCCCTCCTTCTCACCACCTCTGAGCCAGAGCGAGAGGCAGGTGAACAAGCAGGTTGCAACAGTGACGAGGAGGAGTAGCTCCCGGGGGCTCTTGTTGGTTGGCCCCTGCTGGGGTTTGGACTCTCGGCAAGTGTCCAACCCTGCTTACCCTTGGCGCCCGCCCTGAGGGGCCTGGTCTGGCGGGCCTCCTACCCTCCCCCAACTCTGAAACTTGAGCACACACAGAGTGTCAAAGGAAACAATGTTATGTACAACAATGCAGGGGGGGAGGAAAACACACACGCTAGAAGCAAACAGCTCTAAATCACCTGAGTTGCATGAATGGGTCTTCTTGAGTACTAAGGAGCTGCACTGCCAGCTCTGCCCCCACCGCCCCATGTCTTGTGGTTTCCCTGTTCCTGTTCCCGATGTCCATACATTGAGCTGTGGACATCTGTTTGGGAGAAGCCTGCATGAGTTGTGTGTGTGTGTGTGTGTGTGTGGAATTTTCTGAGCAGCACGTAGGGATGGGTGGTCTAGTTAGGAGGCAAGGGGTGAAGTGGTCTTCTGAGCATAGCTATCCCCCTTCAAGAAGGGTATCCATTGTGTAGGGCAGTGTTCTCCAACCTTGGGTCCCCAGATGTTTTTGGCCTACAACTCCCAGCATGCCCCAGACAGCTATGCTGGCTGGGGCATGCTGGGAGTTATAGGCCAAAAACATCTGGGGACCCAAGGTTGGAGAACACTGGTGTGGGGACTAGGTATTGCACAGTTATTCTCACTTAATGAGGCTAGTGCGAGTATACAGGGGAAACCCCCGCCACACAGATACAGACACACACACCCACACATACACACACACCATTGTAGTAGTCTGAAAGCACTCTGCTTCAAAAACCTGCAAAACCTGTTTGATTGGAACTGATAAAAGAATGTGTGTGCACGATAGGGAGTGACGCCTCTCACAAACCAGTTTGAATTCTCTTAAAACTGTGGTCTGTCTCCTGGCTTATACTGTAAATGGTGTGTGTTTTTTTTAAATGCGTGTGCACACACAAGGCACACACACAATTAAAAAATGGTTCCTGTATATTACAGGTGGGCTTTAAAGATGGACCCCAGGTTTGAAACAGTTAAAGACTGCCAAGTAAGAATTAACTTGTATTAAATGTAGTGTCTTCCATGCTCCCCTTGTCCCATGAGGGGTTGTTATGGGATAGCTATTCCTGGTGTGGGGTGGTGAGCATGGCAAATAACAACAGCAGGTGAAAATGTACTAGGAACGTGAAAGGTAGAAACAAAATAAGTGGAACCAGCTGCAACAAAATGTTGCAGTGTGGAGTGTTTATGTTGTTGTTGTTGTTGTTGTTGTTGTTGTTGTTGTTATTATTATTATTATTATTATTATTATTATTATTATTATTTACATTTATTTATCACCTATCTGGCCGGCAAACTGGCCACCCTGTTCACTGTTCAAGTCAGTCAGCCATGCCTTCTTCCAGGATACACCATTCCATTTCCTGTCCTCATTGGGCTATTTAGTTTTGAAGTGTTTTTTTTCCCCTTTTTCTTGCCTCCTTTTATTTTTCCTAAATGTTTTTTGTACACTGAGTTTCCCACGAGTCTGCTGATCTCTCCCTTCCTCTTGAGCATGGGTAGTGCCATTTTGGCTACATAAGCAACATCCCTCATACCTGAACATCAGAAATAGAGGGAACAATAGGCCTCATTCTATTAAAGAACTAGGTGAAGAATACAGGTGGTAAAACTGTGTCTGGGTTGTACGTACCAGTTCAGGTAGTGGTTCACATAACTGAATACTACTCTTGTTAAAAAACATTAAAATCCCTGCGCGCGTGTGCTCGCTCGCTCACACACACACACACACACACAGTGTAGATGTTAGAGAGAAAAGTTTTAGTGTAGGTGTAGCCTTCTCCCTGATATAGGCAGTTCCCGGGTTAAGAACGTCCGACTTAGGTACCAAAAAAATCTGGGGCTCAGACCCAAAGGACAAAAAACAACAACACCATGCACATATTTATATATGCTAATTTACACATGCTCCAAAGTCTTTCTTTCTGTGTGTCTTAAAAGACCCTGTCTCCTAAGGACCCCCCAATTGTAAAAAGGGCTGTATGGACAGGGGAGAGGAGGGCATTTGATTTCAGTAAAAAACCTCAGGCAGAAAGATTCAAGCGTGCGGGGGGGGGGCAGCAGGATGTGAAGCACATGTGGGCAAAAAAGCGCCAGCTAATCCAGGGAGATCAGATGCAACAGAGATCAGATGGGCCTACCTTTATTTCAGCAAGTGCCCGTGGGTGTGGGGCATATGGCCTCCCAGAGATTTGGGGCACCAAATGAAAGATTCAGGGCTCCAGCCCTAGTGGGCCTCCCCCTAACACTGCCTCTGGCAGGTTTCAATGGCAATGAGAAGGCAGAATCACTGATCGAGGGGGCCTGTTGAGGGCATCTTGCCCAAGGGCCCTAAAAAAACCTGGAGCCAGCCCTGCCACTGAACTGACCAGGGGTGTAGAATCAGCCGCAGCTACTTGTTGAAGTAAAAACAACCACGAATGCTCCAGTTACATCTGATTGTCTGTGGGGAAGGCGGTGGCTGCCATCACTTGGTTCTGGGGAATTATGAAAACGGCCTTCCGCAACCTCCTTCTACAGAGCGTGCAGTTTGCCAAGAAAGGGATCCTACTGGATCAGCTAGATAAAAGAGGGCTGGTCCCTCTTCTCAGAAACTGTTTCCTCCCACCCGTGCCTTTGTTATCAGACCCATATGCATAGCCTACACTAAGAACTGGAGACAGCACACAGACCACACCTCCTCCCGCCCTTAGTTTTAGAAAGCCGCTTCAGATAAGCTCTGCTCAGTTTTCCTAATCAGTTGAGAAGTAACAAACGGACATTTTGGGATGCTGGAGTGCCCCACCCTGCAAGCAGGCAGAATGGGGCCAGAGAGAGAGACATCGGCATATATCCACTGAGTTCAGTGAAAGACTTACTCCCTGGTAAATGTGTTTAGGGTTGCAGCTTAACACACACGGGTGGGCAGACGGCAGCTAGAGTGGCCACTTGTGTATCACCCCCCCCCCCCCAACTAGGACACCTATTGCATAAATGTTGCGCATGCTAATTTATATGTATAAATGCAAATTTAGAACTAATTCTTCTAATTTAAATAGAACTGCAGTACATCTCACCATAGTGTGGTGGAAGACTGCGAACCAGGCGACCTGTGTGTCCGGCTGAGTCTGCTGTCCTCCAGGTGCTAACAGTGGATGGGCAACTTCAAGGCCCCTCTGCTTTCCCTTCTTATTATCTGTATTCTGTATAACAGACTTAGACTGGACAACTCTTTAATTGGAGGACACCTTCAAAATAGAGGGGAGTCCTCTAGCAGGCCTTCAAATAGAAGATCTGTCTTCTGTAAAAGAGGACGCATGGCCATTCTAAGATCTGGACATGTCCGGCTTCAAGGGTAGGAATGATTGGGCACCTGCTGAGGGCCCACTGACAAGGGCCCCCTGAAGTTGATCCTCTGCTGCACCATTGCAACCTACACTTCCTCACCTGCCTCTCCCTCTGGCTCAGGCAACAGTGGTGGTGAGAAGGAGGAGCAGTAGATACCCCTGCCTGCTTGCTCACTAGCTCTCCGCCTGCCAAGCAAGGAAGAGGTAGCAAGGAGGAGGAAGAGCAGCTGATGACCATGGCAGGGAGAAGGCGGACTCACTGAGGGAGCGGGCCCATGGAGGGTGTTTTTGCCCAAGGGCCCTCAAAAACCGATAGCCAGCCTTGGATCTGGATCTATTGGGGTAGATCTAGTGATTCGCAGTAGATCAGCAAGGATTTCTGACTCCCCATTGCTCAACAATTAATAGCAGCAACAAAGTGACTTCAAGCTGCCATAAATTATACTGCTAAAATGAGGAAAGCTTGGGGCGTAACCAGAGTCGGATTATTATTATTATTTATTTTTTGGTCTGAAAGGACTGTGAGCTCCATTCAGTTCTGCTACTTAAAACCAGTTCCTTGGCTGAGAATTCTTTAATTCGAAGTGTATGTCATTTTCATCAGGCTCCAGGTGGGGTTCTGGTAAGAACAAAACAAAATAGATTCCACAAGCCTGAATTTTGTCAACCAGTGTCCCAAGGGCTGGGGATGCTCGCATATCATGACAACCCATTCTGGCAATAAGCCACGGTGGGTGGGTTGTTCTGCAAACAACCAACTGTGCGCCCAGTGGACGATTGGGCTCACCATGGGTTGTTCGCCCCCTCTCTCACCCTCTGTCTTCCTGCAGTTTCATAGATTTCGTAGATCATAGAGTTGGAAGGAGCCTACAAGGCTATCGAGTCCAACCCCCTGCTTAATGCAGGAAACTAGAGGAGGGGTCTCCCATCCAAGTAATAACCAGGCCTGACCCTGCTTAGCTTTCCACGCTCAGACAAGCTGAGCCAGCATAAGCCACAGGCCTGTATTTATCCTAGGGGGCTCCATGGCAGGAATGACTTGTCTCCCCTTCCCCACTGCGATCACAAGCCATTTTCAGCTTGACACAGATTTTTTTGTCACTTCTACTATTTTTTTCAGCTGGCTTTTGCAATCCCTGTTTTGACAGACACTGACAGTCCCTTCAAAGTGCCCAAGTGGCACACTGGAGGGGCTGCCAGTGGTTGGAAAACAATGTTTTTTTGTAATATATATATTTTAATTTTTAGGGGTTTTTTTTGCCACACTTGCGCAACTGCGGAGGTGCACAGTTCTTCAAGTGCAGCAGTTGGAAGCCTTGTCTGGGTCAATGTCCTGGGTGGTGTCTGCTGTCATAGTACAGCAGGTACCAGTCCCGGACTTTGACCCAAAGAGTCTCCAAATAGGCATTTTCTTCCCTTTGGTTTCTCTTCACAGCTGTCAGAAGACAAGCTGTCAAGGGAAACCAAAGGCACAAGTGATCTTTGCTCACAGAAAAGGGGTGGTGGAATTTATACCCCCTTCGTGGCAAGATCCTCTCTCTCCCCCCCTTTTTTTGCACTAGACTGTCCTAAGGGTGAGCTAACTTTTCCAGTTGTTCTTAAGACACTAGGTGTGAGCCACCCCCTTTTAAAAGGAGCTCCTTTTAAAAGGATTTTTTTTGGGGGGGGCAGGGCTTCCCATGGTTTCTTCACAGGGACACATGCAGGCATGAATGCATATGTCCCTGTCAAGAAACCATGAGAAGACCTGTCAGGGTCTCAGGCTGACAGGGACTTTTCCTAGCTCTGTTAGGAAAGTGCCTTGTTCATGTGGAGACATAGGCCTGGTGTTAGTACACAGTTGCTATTGAGCAGCTGCCAAGGCCCCAGGACTCTGGCAGGGCCCACCACCTGTGCTGGGGAGGAATATACGCCAGCGTCTGCAGACGTGCACTGTGCTGGTGGGCAGCCTAGGGATATACTGTATGAGAATTCTCTTTGTGGGGTGAAAACTCGACTTATTTTTCTGGTTCAGCCCTGCAGATTACATTCTGTCTCTCCCCTGCTGGTGTTGACTCAATCTGTAGTGAGACAAGCCAATACGCAGATTCCGTGTTTTTTTTCTAATAGTGGCAGTTTGCACGATTTCAGAGGGATCTTGAAATTTGCACAAATGGTGTTGTAATTGTTTAAAAGTATTTTTTATTAAGCGAACTTGTGCGAGTGCGCACGACTGCAAGTCCACCTGTCCACTATGTCAAGTCAGTCAGTCAGGCGATCACTCGTGACCGAGTAAGATTGTCTTCCAGGATAAAAAGAAAATTTACAAAAAGGAGATTTTAAAAGGAGGAAAATTCTAAAGAAAAATTGTGTAGACTCTAGCGATGGGTCCGTAAGTGACTGTGGAGGCCAATTATTCTAGATCCACACAGCTTCTCACAGTGAGGACACAGGTAGCCCTGCAGAGACATATTCCCCTCTTGTAAATATCCTTGTCAGTTTCACCCTCTCTACACACTGCTTTGTTTGCCCTGAGTCATATGTACTTGTCAAAGAAGCTGTCAATTTCATCCTCCACTTCTGTGCTTCCTGAGTGAAAGGGGGTTGGGGTTGGGAATTGAGAAGTTCTTTGACAAGTATGGAATATGACTCTGCTTGGCCAAACAAAGTACAGCCATGCCTTGGATTGAGAGCATAATTCGTTCCGGAAACGTGCTTGTAATCCAAAACACTCTTATATCAAAACAAAATCCCCCCCCCAAAAATGTGTACAGAGATTTTTAATTTAAGCCATACTACAGTACTTGTATTGCAAGACGTCGCTTGTATATCAAGTAATAAATAAATAAATATTTAAAAATTTGCTTGTCTTGCAAAATGCTCTCAAACCAAGTTACTTGCAAGCCAAGGTATTACTGTAGTGTGTGGAGAGGATGAGCCTGACAAGGATACGTGCAAGAGGGCAATATGCCTCTGCAGGACTACATAGAGGACTGGCAGATTTGTGATCGTGCGTACTTGCGCAAGATCGCCAATAAAAAAATGTTTTTTAAAAAAATTACGCCATTTGCACACATTTCAAGACACACACACTCCCAAATTTGCACAAATTACAATTTGTGCAAATGGCAGAACCTGGAAAAAAAATCCACCATCCCCCCCCCCCCCCCCAGAATTGGAAAAAAAATAATCTGTTACAGTCTGCTGCTGCCTACCAGACTGGAAATGCCGCAGAAAGAATCCCATCAGGTTGAAATGGAACAGAATTCCGAGTGGTGCCCTTGTGGCTAGGGCAGCCACAAGCCACTGGTTTAAATTTCCCACAATGCCTGCAATGTAATGTTGGCCTGGAGCACTGTGAGAAAATTTTAGTGGTGTGTCCAAGCCACCTGGCTCTGATTACAGCACTGCTATCACCAGGTAGGAGCAGTGCAGGCTCTAGGTTTTTGAGGGCCCTTGGGCAAGATTCCCTCAATGGGCCACCACCACCCTCAGGGAGGCCACCTTCTCATGGCCATCGTCACCAGCTGCTATTGCTCTTCTTCCTCTTTCTCACCACTTGCTTGCTTGACAGGCAGAGAGCCAGTGAGCAAGTAGGCAGGGGCATCTATTCCTCCTCCTCACCACCACTGTTGCCTGGGCCAGGGCGAGAGGTAGGTGAACATGTAGGTTGCAATGACGAAGAGGAGAAGCAAGTCCAGGGGGCTCTGGGCTCTGGTCAGTGGGGCCCTGCTGGGGTGTGTGCCTACCCTTGATACTGGTCCTTGACACCAGGTAGGAGGCCCATCCCTCAAAGCTGGAGCTAGTTCCGGCAGGAGATGTCAGAAATTGAACTTGGGGGCCTTCTATGTGCAAAGCATGTGCTCTCCCGCAGGCTGCAGAGCTATGGCTGTAGTGGAGATAATAACACCCTTTGTTATCGGTTTGCTTCTACTTGCTGCTGATGGGTTTCATTGGCTGAGGTCCAGTTATTGCCAGAGAGAGAGAGAGAGAGCGCACGCGAGCCTGTCCCATTCATTTTCTTATGGACTTCCTTTTATGGAATAACTTTGCACCATCAGCAAGTTTGATTCTCCCAGGTCTTTAATGAATGTCTTGAGCAGTCACAGCATAAATTGGCTTCTCTGGGCAGTGACACAAGCCCAATATGGGCTTCTAGTTCCTTGGAGTAGTATAGTATGATGTGTAACTAAAAAGAAAAGGAGGATTTTTTGCCAGTGTCCACAGACACTGTAATTCTATGACAACTAAAGGCGAAATTACACATTACACTTGGGGATCCATGACAGAGCTTCTGACTTAGCTGTAGTCCAAAACCCCTGGAGGGCACCACGTTGGGGAAGGCTGCTAGAGTGCAATTTAAAATCGAACCTAAATTTGGCTGCTGAAACAAAGAAAGCTAGTTGGAATCAGGAGTGGACTTTTGTGTGCAAGGACTGAGAGTCCAGTCCAGCTTTGGTGTAGAAAACAAATCTCTAGGCCCAGAATATGTGTGCATGTCTAACAACATAATTATGGTGTATGTCTTTTGCATCTGGCTCTGGGTGGTGGATTTTGGGGTTCTGGTAAAAAAAACACAACACAGTCAAGTAGATCTGACAAGCCTGAAGTACTTCCATTCTCAAGCTATAGGATATGTTCTGAAGGCTCTGGTTGTCTCCTGGTAGGGCAGCCTTTCTCCAGCCTCTGGATGTTTTGGACTTCAACTCCCATCAGTCCCAGCCAGCATGGTGGGAGCTGTAGTCCAGAACATCTGGAGGGCACCAGGTTGGAGAAGGCTTCTCTAGTGCAATTTAAAATCCATTTATTTATGATTTGCCTCTCCTCTAAGAAATGAATAGAGAAGTGCCCGAGGCCATGTACTACAATACAAATATTTTAGCAGAGGGAGTATCCCACGGGTGCTTGTGGGCAACCCGTGCCACCACATTCCACAGGGCAATCGCAACTCATGTGCTGCTCTCTGTGAGAGGATCACGCTTTCCCCAGCGTGCAGAGGATCGCACCCTTAGTCAGCATTTTGTGGCCACTTAGCATGCTGAGTCCTCACTTGGGCTGTATTTATTTGGGTCCCCCTCTCCTGAGGTTTCCCCCCTCCCACAAGGTTGTACTTTTGCAAACTTTCAAGTTCCCCCCCCCCAAGCCCGCTGATCCTCTTGTACATAGATCACTGTTATTATATATGAGATATAGTATGTCAAAGAACAGGAAAACAGCCAACCCCTTGCCCTGCCCTCTGCTTCATTACTTTGCTATTTAATGGATCATTATTTTTATTTCATCCTTCAGACCCTGGATCCAGGGCTGGTGCCAAGGGTAGGCATGCCTGGGCACTTGCCAAGGGGCCACACCCCGGCAGGGGCCCCCTGGAGCTGCTCCTCTTCTTCACCATTGCAACCTGCTTGTTCACCTGCCTCTCGCTCTGGACCAGACAAAGGTGGTGAGGAGGAGGAGGAGGAGATGCCGCTGCCCTCTTGCTCACTGACTCTCCACCTCTCACACAAGCAAGTGGTAGCGAGGATGAGAGGGAGAGAGGAGGAGGAGCAAGAGCAGCTGGGGCCCGATGGAGGGTGTCTTGCCAAAGGGCCCTCAAAATCCTGGAGCTGGCACGGTCTGGATCAAACTGCGCATTATGGTTAATGGTTTTTTTGTGTGTGTGTGATATGTGCTTTGGAAAAGTTTTGATAGCAGCCAGCCATGGTGGTGGGGATTCAGTCTCAAAACCATAGGGTGCAGGGGGAAGGTTAACTCCTTCACCCCGAGCTGCAAAATGTGTTCCCCCAAAGCTGCTATCTGGCTTCACTGGCATTTTCGTTCCTGTGCCAAATGGCAGCCTCGAGGGGTAGATTTTAGCTGGGACCACAGCAGGGGTGGGGAAAGGTGAGCTCTTCCCTGAGGTCCTGATACGGATCACAGGCTCCCCTGTGGCTGCTGTTTAAAGGGTCCCTCCTTCAGGGCCCGCACCATGACATTTATGGCAGGCAGCAACTTAGAAAAAGTCCTTCTCGGGGGTGGCACCCTGATTGTGGACTATGTCCTATTTGTGCCAGGCAAAGACTTTTTATTCTCCCGGGTATTTTAACTATGTGCATTATCTCCAATGTTGGGTTTAATGCTTCTTGTTTACTTGCAGTGTTGATTTTAATTGCTGCTGCTTTTTGTGTGTGTGTGAGTCTGATTATTCTTGTTCGTGTCTTATATCTTCATTGTCAGGCCCTCTGTGAACATTTTATCAGTGGTGCCGTCAGGGCAGGCCTTTGGGGCAGGTGTCCAGGGCCCCACTAAGTAGGAGGGTCCCCAAATGCAGCAGGCCTGGTGTACCACATTTTCAAGTTAAGTGAAGTAATGCACGTTATCATCTAAAGAGCCCCTCTCATAAAATCATGCAAGCACTGCTGTTTTTTTTTGGTTTTTTTAAGGCTGGGTGTGTTTATAAATAAATAAATAAATAAATAAATAAATATTTAGCCTGCTAGAAGCCAACTTAGAGTCTGTGAAAAACACTAACAGATTTTGGGCATCTGAGAGGAAATATTTTGAAAAGATGCTGAAAAAACTCCCACTGGACAGCCAGCAGTCATGCTGTTGTGGATTTTATGTAAGATGTGTCTTGATAATTCAGCAAGTCATGCTGAGTTTCCTCCGTGATCCCAGACAAGGTGGAGCACGAGATGAATGCTAAGAATACTCGTTCCCCCTGTACTGTGTGGCTGGTTAAAAACCAGCAGAGAGAGAGCGGGAGAGCACCATGGTGAAAGTCCCTAAAATGGAAGCAAAGAAGAAAGATTCTCTCAAGCAATTTCTCCTAATTGGAATTTGCTTCCAAAAATATAATGTATTTACTGATAATTGAAGCCCCATGGGAAAAATTACCTCATAATGTCTTCCACTGGGCCTTAGTTGAAATGCGGGAAGCTGAGGAGGCTATAGACTGCTGGAGAGATGATTGTATGATGAAATACACTTTCACAGGCTCCTCAGCCAACTCTTAAGTAAGGAAAGCACAAGAAACCCACCAACCCCAACCCATGAGAAGTTCTCAAACATTTTCTTCTCCTTTGAATTTCTTTTCGAAAGCAATTTTCTTTTTTTTATCAAACAGAATGCGAATAGTTGAAAAAAATGTGGGAGAAATTTTTGGCACAGCAGCACTAGGCTGGGGAATGCTTGGGAGTTGTAGGACCTTTTTCTGTCTAAACATAAAATGTACTACATTTGGGAGGATAATACCTAGCTAACATTATTTTAAAATTTGCAATAAGAATTATATCAAAGTTGAATCTTTACAAGAGCATCATCTAAAAATGGTTGCAATTCAAAATGTTGATTTTGAATTCTGAAGTTTCGTTGAAGCTTGCTTTTGTGTTTCCACTCTAGAAAATTCATTTATGGCTCTAGAGAATCTTGCAGAAAAGGACAACCAAAGTGATCAAGGGCTCAGAGCACCTTCCCTACAAGGAAAGACTAAACTTTTGACCCTTTTTGGTTTTGGGGGGGGGAAGACTATCCTATTCGTGTTTTCTCAGAAGGAAGTCCCATTATGTTCAATGGGGCTTACTCCCAAGAAAGTATGGATTGCAGCCTTTAGGACAGGGGTGGGGAACAACTCCCATCATCCCTCACCAACGGCCATGCTGGCTTAGGCTGATGGGAGAAGAGTCCAACCACATCTGGCAGGCCGCCAGTTCCCCAACCCTGCTTTATGGGGGTATCATCGTTTTATAAAATTACGCATGGATTTTTTCCTCTATCATTGTATAAGAGCTTAGGGGCCATCTGATAAAATCGATTGGCAGTCAGTTCGGGGCAGACAAAAGAGAGAACATTTTCACAGACAGCATCTTTAATTAATGGGATTCCCTACCACAACGGTTTTAAGGGGGAATTCGATAAATTGATTGAGGATGCTATGATTCTAGGATAGGCCTGTCAAAGGCCCATGATGGTTATATGGCAGCCAGCCCCAGTCCCAGGTTTTTGAGGGCCTTTTGGGCAAGGCACCCTTAAAGGCCTCCGCCTCCCTCAGTGAGTCTCCCTTCCCACCGCCATAGTCACTAGCTCCACTTGTTCCTCCTCCTCCTTTTTCATCATTGCCTCCACTTGCTAGCTTGACAGGTGAAGAGCCAGTGAGCAGTGAGAGGCAGGTGAACAATCAGGCTGCAGTGGTGAAGAGGGGGAACAACTCCAGGGGGCTCTTGTCTTGTTAGTGCAGGGCTCTCCAACCTTGGGTCCCCAGATGTTGCTGGCCTACAGCTCTCAGCATACCCAGCCAGCATGGCTAATGGCAAGGGATTCTGGGAGCTGCAGCCCAGCAACATCTGGGGACCCACGGTTGGAGAGAGCCCTGTGTTAGTGGGTCCCTGCCAGGGTGTGGAATGTACCCTCCACAAAGTAATCACTGCCTACCCCCACTCATTTTGGGTTAAGGAGCAGGTCTTCCAGGGCAAATGGTCTTTCCAGACATGCCACATGGTACTCTAATTCCTGTTCTGTGCTTTTAAAAAGCCAAAGGTGTGAAAGTGTGGAGAAAGCAGGCAAATGGACTGTTTAAAGAGGATGTGTGTGACCCTCTTGCCAAATGGTATATGTTATTCATGAGAAGGCTACTCGGGGAAGGCTCTTTTCCCTCCCCACTGGGTCCCCGTGCCCACCAAGAAAGGGGATAATTCCTTCCTCTCTTAAGGGTTGTTGTACATATATATATATATATATATATACACTCATCCTTTGACAAAAATGCCTTCACACAACACAAAATTCACTTATGGGATTTGCTGGCACAAGGTGTGGCAGCTGTGGTGGATGGCTGTTGTCTTAATGAGCTGTTTGTGAGCTTCCAGGCAGTGGTGTACTTGCGTAATTGTAGACTCTGGACTTAATGGTCTTATGCCTTCCCTTTAAATAGTAATAGGTGTTACTTCACTTACTTCCAATGGTCTTACACCCTTCCCTTCCCTTCCCCCCCATTTAAATAGTATTGTGTAAAAGCATAAGAAGAACCATGGTGGGTCAGACAAAAGGCCTAGTCCAGCATTGTATTTGCACAGCGGCCAACCAGATGCTCCAATGGGAAGCTTGCAAGTAGGACACGAGTGCAACAGCACCCTCCCACCCATGTTCCCCAACAACTGGCATACAGAAGCATCATGCCTCTGATCCTGGAGGCAGCATACAGCCATCAGGACTGGCAGCCATTGATAGCCTTCTCCTCCATGAATTTGTCCAATCCCCTTTTAAAGCCATCCAAATTGGTAGCCATCACTACTTGTGGGAGCAAATTCCAGAGTTTAACTATCCACTGTGTGAAGAAGTCCTTCCTTCTATCTGTTCTGAATCTCCCACCGATCAGCTTCATGGGATGACCCCATTGGGGTCTAGTATTATGAGAGAGGGAGAAAAATGTCTTCCTATCCACTTTCTTCACACCAGGCATAATTTTACACCTCTATCACATTTTCTCTTGTCTTTTTTCTAAGCGAAACACTCCCAGGTGTTGCAACAGTCCCAGGTGTTGCAACAGTCCCTTTTGTTGTCCCTTTCCTGCTCTTTCCCCAACTCTACAATATATATCCCTTTTTTAGGTGCAGTAACCAGAAGTGTACAAACTAAGTATTCCAAGTGTGGTTGCACCATAGATTTGTATAAGGGGAGTATGACCTTGGCAGTTTTATTATTTTCAGTTCCTCTCCTAATTATGCCCAACATGGAATTTACCTTTTTCACAGCAACTCCACACTGGGCTGAAATTTTCACCAAGCTGCTCATCACAACCTCAAGATTTCTTTCTTGATCAGTCACCACTTGCTTGGATCCCATCAGCATATATCGGAAGTTGGGGTGTTTTTAGGCCCCAATGTGCATCACTTTACCCTTGCTTACATCGAACCACATTTGCCATTTTAATGCCCATTCTCCCAGTTTGGAGAATGGGCATTAAAAAGGCAAATGCAGATCAATCTCAGGCCTGACCTTGTGCGCTCCAGATGTTTTAGACTACAACTCCCAGCATTCTTGACCATTGGCCATGCTGGCTGGGGCTGATGGGAGTTGAAGTCCAAAACATCTGGAGGGCACCAAGTTTGGGAATGCTGTCCTAAGAGTGTTTTTTCTAAAAAAAACAAAACAACCAACACCTTACAGGAAGGTTTTTACCTGAGGGGAGCATTCCAAAATAGTTCCCGTCCCCAACCCACAGGATGAAGTGGTATAGCCTCTTCTCCCTTCTCAGGGTTCTGCCACCTTATTCAGCGGTATGTGTAGGTCATGCCTAAGAAGAAGATCCACCTGGAGTTCTTTGCAAGAACCCCAGCAACTGGCAGATAGTCTGATTGACAGTGGTGTAGTGGAGCCATGACTCTCAGGGATGCAGAGCCAATACTTTGTTGTTATTATTATTATTATTAGCAGGGACTCTGACATCATCTGCCACCCCCCTCAGACTTCCCTGTTCCTCCTGAGTTTAGCTGCAATCCTTACTGCAGCTGGGGAGGAGGCATGGATTTCCCCAGCAACAATATATTGCTCCCAGTTGTTATGCAAAGTATTTTGTGGGTGGCTTGGTCTTGAATGGGCAATTAAGATTTACAAAAGACCTGTGCCTGGTGGAGATGAAAACTGCTGGAACTAGTTTGTTGATATGGATCCACATGGCTGGCTGAAATTTTTGGACTCTCCTTGGAGGTGTGGCTGTGGCGACTTCATGCTAAGTGCTTGCATGTCAAAATTTACCACTACACCACTGCCGATGGACCCCATTGTCCCCTTCTGCCTATTCCTGCATGCACAGTAGGTAAGATATAGAGAAATCTAGCAATGGGCATACATATATGAACAAGGCTTATATAGTCTTTCACCACGTAGCTGTGACATTCTCCATCTGTGCTGCATGTCCATCTGTGAGTCTGGAGGCTCAGGCACAAGGGGCAGGGCCTTTTTCAGTGGTGGCACTGAGACGACGGAACTCTCTGCCACTGGATTTTTGTTGTGTTTCTAGATTATTACTGTGGAGGGCTCCTCCTTCCAGTCATCTTTTAAAGCAGAGGTGGGCAACCTGCAGCCCATCAGTTTCCAGCCTCCATCATCTGATCAGTGGCCATGTTGCCTGGGGCTGATGGGAATTGGAGTCCAGCAACATTGTGGGGGGTACAGGTTGCCCGCCTCTGTTTTCAAGTATAGTGGCTGCTGGTTTTGAGTGCTGTCTATTTTAGCAATGGTATACTATCTTGTTTTCATGCTTTCATGTCTTGATTTTGTCTTTTCTTCTTCTTCTTAGTTAGCATTTCTTGATTTGCATCTTATATTTTATTTTGTAAGCTGCTCCAACTGCCCTTGGTAGAAAAAGTGGGGGCACCCCCCCCCCGAAATAACAAACAAAACTAAACCAATTTATGGCATGCCCAGGGGTGTGATCACAAATTTGCCCAATGACATAATCGGGCTGTTCCTTCTCTTGCCCAAACCCATGTAATATAAAGCCCACAGAAAATGCAGATGGGTGCCTTATTCCTTTTTTTCTATAATTTTAATTTTTCAGAAGTCTTTCTTTGAGCCGCACGCCATCCTTTTCAAGCCCACAACTGTACAGGCAACTCTCCTGCCCTGGTGCCCCCTATGTATGCTTGCTGGATTGCAGTGGCTTGGCTTCTTCTTCTCCTCCCTTTTGCTACCTGCAAGGGTGTGGGAGGGAAGCTCCAGGCCTTGCTGCTCCTGCAGTGGCTAGGCTTCTTCTTCCTCCTCTTTTTCTCCCTTCTGCTGCCTTGCAAGGGCCGTAGGGATGGAGAGAAGCGTCAGGCCCCACTGCTCTCCCAGCGGCTTGGCTTTTTCTCCTCCTCCTCCTCCTCCTCCTTTCGGCTTCCTACAAGGGGGTGGGGATGGAAGCGCCAGGCCTCGCTGCTCCCGCCTACTGGCTCTTCGGATTCCCTGGGATTTGCTGACAGCCCTGTAAGTCACCGCGACGCCTTCCCACGATTTGTGGTCAGGGGCCGCCGGCTGGCCACGGAGCGCTCGCCATTGGCCGGCTCTGGCCCGGCGGGGGCGTGCCGGGAGGGCGGAGGGGTTGTTACTTTAAGAAGTGAACTTTCTCCCGCCCCCCCCCCTTTCTCCCCTCCCGCCGCTGCTGTCCTTGTTTCCGTGCAGATGGAGCTGAGCTGCGGCGTCGGGGGAAGAAGTAGCAGCCAGGCGGCGGCGGCGGCGGCAGCACCACCATCAACAGCAGCGCCGGGCAGCCCCGCATCGTCTGCCGCTCCCGGGCTTCTGATGGACAGCGAGAGTCCCGGCAACGAGGCGGATTACGAGAGCCTGCCCACCAGCGCCTCCCTTTGCACACACATGACGGCTGGGGCGGTGGCCGGCATCCTGGAGCACACGGTCATGTACCCCGTGGACTCCGTCAAGGTGAGAAAGGGGACGGCGCGGGGCATCCGGGGTGGTTGGGCGGCGGTCCGTTCCGTTGCAAAACAACCAGTCCCGGGGCGCGATCGGGGGGGGGGGCGGCTTGCCGTCCTCTCTGCCCCGTTGCGACGTGAATTCTTCCCCCCCCCCTTCGAGCATCCGAGTAGCATTGCGCGAAGGGACCTTCTCTCCCCCCGCTTTTTTAAATTTTTATTTTAAAGCGCTGGGGGAATCACTCAAAGTGTGTCTGCTGCCCTCACCTTAGCATAACAGCGAGCAGCTGCATCTGTCGTCTTAAAGAGGCAACCGGCAGAGCGGCCGGCCGGTTACTATGCATCCCCCCCCCCCCCCCGATTTCAAGAATCGAGGGGAACATTGCTGGCGGTTTTCCTTTCCGTAGGAGCGCAAGAACTCCAGTATTGCAAAAACAACAACAACACAACCCAAAGGCAACAACCCAGGCGCCGCAAGGCGTTTTACTGCACGGTGGCTTCTTGATGGGGCTCACATTGCTGATTGCAAAAACAACTTTCCTTTCGGAGGTGACACCTTGGAAGTCATGCCTGACCGGCCCCTCCCCGGTTAACAGAGAGGCGAGGATCCGTTACGCCAGTCCCCCGCCCCCCGTTGGCACCTCTTGTTTTAATTATCGCTATAAAAAAAAAAAACCCAAACCAAACGACCGCCCCCCCCTTACATGCGCATTCATTCATAATCCGTTCTGTTTGTAATCGTGTGTGTGTGTGTGTTTTTGGGTGGCAAAGGGGGTGTGTTTTGATATCGTGGCTTAAAACGAGGCTACTGCTGTTGCTAATTGTGAGATGGGGTTTGATTCTAAGGACGCAATCCTATGTATGCTTAGACAGGAAAAAAAAGTTCCTACACTAAACTCCCAACATTCGGAATGCTGGGAGTAGTAGTAGGACCCCCCCCCCATCTAAACATGCATAGGATTGCACTGTAAGGGGGTAGTGACTGGGCACACAATGAATCCTTGGCAGAGGGGGCACCTTTCAGCCTATGTACTCCAGGGCCCCACTCAATTCATGGGGTGCTTCTATCCCCTTGACCTCAGTCACTCACTCTCGGGAGCTCCGCTCCTCCTCAGTGCTGTCAGTGGTGGGTAATTCTAATTCCTGTGGAAGTGGTGACCACGGCTATAGGCCTGATCTGCTGCTGCTAAGTAAATGCGCAATGCTTTTCAAAGTAATCCTACATCTGGAATAAAACCCTGCAACAGCCTTCCTCATACCGGGTGCCCTCTGGATGTATTGGACTTCAACTCCCATCAGTTCCAGCCAGCAGCATTGCCAATTGCCAGGAATGCTGGGAGTTGTAGTCCAAATCATATGGAGGACACCAGGTTGGTGTCCCCATAAGACCTGCCCTCTCCTTACAGTCCATTGGTTGGCAGTGACTGTGCATTCTTTCTAGTTCAGCCAATGTGGCACCCTCCAGATGTGCTGGACTACAGCTCCCATCATCCCCCAATCAGCATGCTGGCTGTGACTAATGGAAGCTGTAGTCCAATGTTCTCCAACCTTGGATCCCCAGATGTTTTTGGCCTACAACTCCCAGCATGCCCCAGCCAGTGTAGCTGTTGTAGGCCAAAAACATCTGGGGACCCAAGGTTGGAGAATACTGCTGTAGTCTGACACATCTGGAGGGCGCCAGGTTGGCGAGGGCTGCAAATTGAGTTCAGGGCTTGGCAACCTGGTGCCTTCCAGAAGTTTTGGAGGTAGCGTATACCCCCGTCTATATTATTGCAGTAAGGCTGTGTTGCCCCATTTCTTGGTATGCACGCTTATTTCTGTTTTAATGCAATGTTTGTTGCAATCCTGAGTGTGTTTACTCAGAATTAAGTCCTTCTATGTTCAGTGGGTCTTGTTTCCAGGTCAATGTGACTAGGACTACAACTTAAACCCTCCCCCCCCCCCATTTCAAACTTGTTCACACTTGAAGGCAGCATTTAATGTGAGGCAGTGCAGTTAAAAACTTATAAAATACTGTAATAAGAAAATACCAAGCAGAGAGAGAGAGAAGAGACAGAGCAAACTATCACATTGGATAAATCTCTGTATTTTACTTTGCTTTGGTGTTGCTGCCCAGTATCTAACGAAGAAGAAAAATCGCTTTGGATTTAGTCTCCATTGCACAGATATTTGCATATTCTAACTTCTTCTCCAATATTTGGTGTGAGAAGCTGCATGCCACTTGATTGCAAAAGTTGTTGGGCAACAGTGTTACACAGAGTGGTTATATCACGTGTGTGTCTGGCACGACAACTTTCATTAACAAAAATGTGGCAGTTTCCTGCTTGCTTGTGTTGGGTGGGAGGGGCACTCTGATCTGCAGGAATGCACATGCTACTCAGGACATGTGTAAGAACTCGAGAAAGGAAAGAATGCAAAAGGGTTTTTTGTTCCTTTCCCTCCTATGGTTGTCCCTTGTGGATGAAACTTCAGTTTTGTTAGCTTTGAACCTGCCTTCCAAGGGTTATTTCATAGCACTGCTGAACTTTGGAGTACATGCGTGTACCTCCATTTGCACTGTCGTCTTCTGCAGTGGTATGAATACTATATACCTTCGTCAGCCCTCCCCAATTTCGTGCCCCCCAGATGTATTGAACTACAACTTCCAGCATGCCCCAGCCAGGTTGGGGAAGGCTGGTACACATGGCCAGGGCTTATGTGAGTTGTAGTCCTGAAACATCTGGGTTGCCTACCCCTGATCAAGGTCATGTGGCCCTAGGAATCCCTTTGATCTCCCTAATTGAGAGGGAGGTGGTATTTATGGGGTGGTGGTAGCTTGGGGTGTGGGCAGAGCAGGAAAAAAAATAAGAGGAAGCATTTGCTGGTGGTTCTGTGCCAGCGGAGCAGGTGGCGTAATGAATGTGCAAATTTGGTGCTTCAGAGGTCAAAGTCAAACTGGCGCTGTCCCATTGCAGCTTCCCTTGTTACAAGCGAGAGGCTGTTTGCCTCTTGCAAGTGTCAAGTTAATAACCAAGCTTCTGCAACCAGCTAATGAACCTGTTGGGCCCCTTTGCAGGGCGGATTAAACATGTGAAGCTCTCTTGTGGCGAGGGAGACCTTGACAAAGAAGCAGTAATACTGGTTAAGTGGATGTCGGACCTGTCCCTGCGCACTCCTTTGAGGGTGACAGGATTAATTGGGTGCAGGGGAGCCCCGAAAGGATGAGCATGAAGCTGCAGGGCCTGTTGAAAATTGGGGGGGGCAGAGGCGTAAGTAGAACAGAGAGGCTCTTTTGCACATCCTCTGGGGTAATAGAGGGTACCTGTGAGCACATGCAGAGTGCCTTTCCTGTAAAACTGAGCAAATGCAGCCTTGAGTGAAGGGGCAGAGTGCAGATAGCAAGGCTTCCATACAGCCCTGAGCACTAAGCTTTGGAAAAATGAAGCCTGCATCTACATCCAATAGCAGTCTTGGAGCAGTCAGGAGTTTGAAACTTGTGGTTTATGGTGGACCTCTCTCCTGAACCATCACTAAAACCTATGACAAAATTCTGTACCTGATTGTTGTCTGTCTGTCTCTCCCCCCCCCCCCCCGAATGGGATCAACAAGTACACTTCTTTCTTCTTAGCTTGAAGTAATGCAAGTTTTAAATATCAAAACACAATTGATTTAAAATGCTTCCAACGGGAAATCGTTTTGAATGATGGAGAACTTTTAACAAATATGCAGGATGTGGACGATGCAGCTCTTTTCAAAACGTTAACATTTAAATGGTTCTGCTAGTTTCGGTTTGCTATGGCTACTAAGACGTGAATGCAAGCAGAGCGTTTTTGCCCCTTTGCGGTTTTTCCTGACCCAGGAAGCTTAGGAGTTCTGGTATAAGTGATGAGATCTGTATTAGTGATGGGCGGCCATCTGCAGACTTTTGCTTGGCTTGCTAGCCAGCCCTAATCTGTGGCTGCCATTGACCTTTCCCCAAGTCCTTCATGCATGTCAGAGAATTTGGGGGGTCTCCCATATTGTGCTGGGTGTTCCAAAGCCCAGTGCATTATGAGGAGATGCCTGCCCCAAAGCCCAGTATGATAGGAGACCTCTTCTACAGAGTTAGGGGAGCACCGTGGGATGTCTTGTGTTATAGTTAGTGGGGCTCTTGCCGGCCTGATAATGACGGAGGCTGCGTTCGGATGTTGTGATCAACTAGGAATGAGTCTGACCTCCCCGCCCCCCTCTTCTCTTTCAACATGGCTGCAAGGAGGATTCAGATGTTTTTGCTTCCATTTTTTGATTAACTGTGGCTTGTCATGTTGACCAGACTTCATGTCATGAGTTATGAAGCTGGCTTGTTTAGACAAACTGTAGTTAAGTCTAACCGTAGGTTAGGGTTCATATGGTACACTAAACTGTGGTTATTTTAAAATGGAAGCAGAAGCTTGTTATATACCCTCCTGATGGCCAATGTGTGTGCCAGTCGAGGGAGGGGCTCGTCTCATTGCTGTCATAATAAGTGGTGGTCTATTGTGATGTCCAAATGCAGCCGTACTTGGAATAATATTTAAGAAACGGGGAAGGATAAAAGAAAAAGTCCAAGGTTTGTTGTAGCACCTAGGAAGAAGTAGTGACTTCTAAAGTGTGATGATGGGTTTCTCCTCCACATTTTTATGGATAACAAACTTGAAATTGTTTCCTCTAAGAGGAGAAGCAAGACACTTTGCTTTGAAGAACCACTGCCAACTGGCTTATAAACTGACAGAAACCATCTTTAAGCATTCTCTTTAATTTTTCTAACGTGGTGATTAGGCAAGCTTAAAAGATTAGAGACTTGTAAAGTGGAGTGGGGGCTGAGCTGGGAGAGACTTCTCTTGGTATTTAGTTAGATTACAAATCCCTGCTCAATGAATTTGCAAATGTGGGATGGTTGTTAGGGTTGGGCATCTGACGGATCCAATAAAGATTTGGTCAGTCAGCTGGCCAAACATTGGTCAAGTGTTTGTATAGCATTAACTTTATTAGAACTGCTAAGATGATAAATAGCTTAATCATCAGTAGGCCTCATATGTATGCTAATGACAAAAACAGACTAGTTAACCGTTGATGTGCAGCAATGAAATTAATGTTTTAATTTTAAGCTTTAAAAAAAGTTTGTATTGAATTACAGCATTGAACAATACTTACTTAAGCTTTCTGTACATGTGAACAAATGGCTGAACAGTTCTTCTCTTTGGCTTTTATACCTGGAAGACTAGAGTCAGCTTAGTGTTCCAACACTTAAAAAATTAAATTTAAAACAGAAATAAAGTAAAGTGACTATTTTTTAAACTGTCTTAGTGCTAAGTAGGCAGCAGCCCAGTTCTTCCAGCATCATGGCTTAATGCAGGGGTGGGCAACTTGCAGCCCTCCAGAGGTTTTGGCCTACAACTCCCATCATCCCTAGCCAGCATAGTCGGTGGTGAGGGATCATGGGAGATGTAGGCCAAAACAACCAAAGAGCCACAAGTTGCTCACCCCTGTCTTAATGGTACATTTGATTGCCAACTCTAGTTGGTGTGGAGTTTAGTTCATCTCCACATGCTAACAGTTTTATATTCCCCTTCTCGTCTGTTTTTCTCTTCTCTTGCCCCTCTCCCTGTTTGGACAACTCCCTACATTGGCTGTTGGTTTCAACTTTTTTATTCATCCCTTATCCTCTCCGCACCTGACCCCTCAAGCCTCTATATCTTGTAAGTCCCTGGAAATGATAGATAGAATATTTTATTTACAGTCTACTGACCACACCAATGCATAAAACAATACAAACAAGGTACGCCAGCTTTTAATTATACACTCAAAGTAAAAACCTAGAAAATGAAAACAGAATCAGACAAGTATAGAAGGTCTAGTCACAATAGTAATATTCAGAAATTTTGCAACTTTCTTGGTAATTGAGCTATTTGAGCCGTCAGGCAGAGTGGGCAAAAGAAACTAGTATATATCTTTATCTTGTAGCTGCATTATATCACGGGTTTATCTTCCTATGCCTGCCTTCCCCAAACTGGTGCCCCCCCCAGCCGATATGTTGACCTATACCCCCCATCATCCAGGTTGGCCAGTGGGTGTGTGGCTGGGGCTGATGGGCACTGTAGTCCAACACACCTGGATGGTGCCCAGTTGGGGAAGGCTGGTTCTGCATTGACGTGTCTCTCCAAGGCTGCAAAATTCTTGAAGTCCCAGCCCTGTACTACCTAGGATCCTTTTAACTGCAGGTGCCAGGGGAAATTGCCCCTCGCTCCACATACAAAGCACTGAGCTGGGAACATCGGAAGCTGCCCTATACTGAGTCAGACCATTGGTCCATCTAGCCCAGTATTGTCGACACTGACTGGCAGTGGCTCTCCGGAGTTTCAGGCAGGATTCTTTCCTCATCCTACCTGGAGATGCCGGGGATTGAACCTGGGACCTTCTGCATGCAAAGCAGGTACTCTTACCACTGATCTACGGCCCCTACCAAGCAATGGGCCTTACTGGGTTCTTTTGTTCCTTCAGTGAGTCTGTGTGCGGGAGATGAATGCTTCGAACCCCTCTGGTTGTAGAGATCCGTTTGTGAGTGTGTGACCAGGAGGTGAGTCAGCAGAAGCTCAAATTCGTTGTGCTCTGAAATTTAATGGCTTCTAGAGTTCCTTTTTAATTTGTGTGTGTGTAAGAGAGAGAATCAGTTTTCCCACATTAAGGCCTAACCAGTCCTGAATAAAGAGTATTGTAGAATAACAAGTGCATTAACCAGCCATGACTTCGCTCCCATCGGTACAATGTCATCAATATTTGCAGCACCTTAATTAAAATAAAACCAGCAACACTTTATATCCAGTCTTTCCGCAGTGTGGTCTATGAGACGGCTGACAAAGATATTTAAAACGCAACTCTGAAACAAACATAGAAAATGCATGAAATACTTCAGTAAATACTTCACTAAAACACTAAATATTGTCTATGAAAGAGCAGCAGAACATCCTAGCTCAGTTAAAAGCTCTTTCAAATAAAACAATTTTATTTTCAAATAAAATCGTATACATATCTGGGAGTAAGACCCATTTCACCTGGTGGGGTGGACTTCAGAATGCACATGCGTAGGATTTTGTTGAGTGGTGCCAAAATAGACACAGCGGCTTGGTTTGCATGCAGTGACCCTGGGCTGTTTATTGTAACGTCTGAACCTGGAACTCTGGCTTGTCTCTCCCCTGAAAAGCCTGAGTTGCAAGTTCAGACATCACGATAAACAACCCAGGGATGGAGCAGTCCTGGGTTGTGTAGCTGCTCCCGCTGGCAGGAGGACCCAAGTGGAAGCAATCAAGCAGCGGTGACTAGCATGCTGGCTCATTCATAACAAAGCAGGGTTTTTTAAAATTGTGAATTGTCATTGTGTGCAAACTGGGCCAGGGTAGGCACTACGTGAATTTCATTGTGCGGAGTCTGTTCTACAGGCTGAGGTGTGCAAGCAAGCGGGCAGGTCCCTGTCTCCCAGGAGCTTACACATCTAGATATTGTCTAATGCAGGGCTCTCAAACCTTGGGTCCCCAGATGTTGCTGGCCTACAGCTCCCAGCATACCCAGCCAGCATGGCTAATGGCAAGGGATTCTGGGAGCTGTAGGCCAGCAACAGGCCTGTGGCTCACGCTGGCTCAGCTTGTCTGAGCGTGGAAAGCTAAGCAGGGTCAGGCCTGGTTATTACTTGGATGGGGACCCCTCCTCTAGATTCCTGCATTGAGCAGGGGGTTGGACTCGATAGCCTTGTAGGCTCCTTCCAACTCTATGCTCTATGAAATCTAAAATCTAACATCTGGGGACCCAAGGTTGGAGAGCCCTGGTCTAGTGGAAGGCAGGAAGGAGATAACAGAGGGAGATATTATCTTTGTCCGGGCTGCATCATTTCAAGCTGTAGGCGGGAGGTCGCATGTTTGAATGATCCTGTTGGATTTGCGGGTGGGGTGGCGGGGGAGAAGGCCTCGCTGCCTACACGCAGAAAGTATCCTGTTGGGGAGATGGCTAGGCTGAATTCTTCTCCTTGGCATGCTAGTTTTACATGTGCAGGAAGTTTTTCTTAGATGGTGCAGAGAAATGTTCAATATGCATCTCTTTTCTCTTCCTCCCCTCCCCCCAAGTATTAGAGCCCAGGAAAATCATTATTATTCTGTTTATTTGCTATATGTAAACTGGGGCTTGGACTACCCTGCTGTCATCATTGATAATAACCCGCCTAAGAGAGGAAGCACTTCTGTTAAAATGAAATGGTGTTCAGGCTGCTTGTTGCTTTCTCCCCACCTTCGGTCAGTTTCCATTGCAACTTTCCCTCTTTGGGCAAATGTGTTCCATTATGTCTCTGCTTCCCCATGGCCCAAAATGAGTGTGTTTTGATTCTAGGAAGAGTTGAGAATCTTGGATCTTGACTAGGGCTGTTTTGTGCAATGCATTTCTTGCATGGATACGGCTTCTAAGCATTTTAAATCGCAGGCAAGCTCTCTCTTGCTGTAGCATTACGCAGGGGTTAGATGTGTGTCCGTTGTACCAGCTGTATGTCCGTTGTACCAGCTGTATCCTCTCGCAACCCTTGACATCTACGCATTGAACATTGTATCTGCACATGGATGTTCAAAGCCAAGTGAGTATATCTCTGTGCAGGCGTCTTATTGAATTCCATTTTGAAAATGGAATTCAAAAGAGAAAGGGGTGTGGGAGGCCTTTTCACCTTCATGTGTGGTGTTTTTGCTTCTTGGTAGGCAGCTGGTTATCTTCCATTGGAAAATGGAATGCTAGACAAGTTGGACCTTGCTCTGATCTGGCTAAGCAGTTGTTACATTATGGCCCAGTAGACTTGAACTCCCCCCACCTCCTCATTTTTATCTAGCTCTTCCTCCCAAGAAGTTCAGAGTGGCGTGCAGAGTTCTCCCCCGTTTTATTCTCACAGCCACCCTGCGAGGAAGGTTAGGCAGAGAGAGCAAGGATGATTGACTGGGCCAAGGTTCACCCAGTGAGCTTCGCAGGCTGAGTGAAGGATTTTTTTCCTTTTGTATTTATTAATGTACATAGATGAATGTGTATATATCCATAGCAATGAATACATATGAAATGCATATATATGAAAAGACAACTTACAAGATCTACCTGCTTCTTGGAAATTAACAAAGGATCACCATAAATGGATTCTCCACGCCCTTTTGACAGTCAAAAGACTGATATTACACAACATGGGAGGGATAAACGCTCACCTCCTATAATGCAATGGATTGAAGACCTTACAACATTTTCAGAATTTGAATGGGTGCCACCTTCAAGTGGATATTACCGTATTTGGATATCTGGTTCGCTTTTGTTGAAGCCTATGTATAAATGCTAGAAAGTTAGGATTTGGACCCGAGTCTTTTTCCTGTGCTAGGGATGGTTCATGCAATGCCTCTTTTATCAGATAATTGCAACCTTTATTTATTAGATTTATATCCCACCTTTTTTCCTCTTGCAGTGAACCCAAGGCAGCTCACATAATCCTCCCCATTCCCTCCATTTTATCTTCACGACAACCCTGTGAGGACTGGCCCAAAGTCACCCAGTGAGCTTCATGACCGAGTGGAGAATTAGAACCCAGATCTCCTGAGTCCCAGTCCAGCACTCTAACCACTGCACCGCACTGTGGTGTAACCACTACACCCATTTTATATAAATACCTTGCTTGTGTGAAATGGCTGTTTCACCCAAGGAGAGTTTTTTTTCTCGTACAAATGCAGCTCCTGTCAATGGGAGACAAGGTATGATCATCTGATCAATATTTGGTTTGGTAACTACCACTTTGTGGATTGGCTTTTAGGACAATTTTAAATGTGGTGCTGTGGTCCGATTTTTACTGGACCCTGCAGTCTTCCAACTGGGGCCAGGCATTAAATAGTAACATCGAGGTATACGTACACTTAGAATTAAGGAACATGATAGCTCTTTGCATATGCCCAGCCCAGGAATTTTGTTTTTGGTGCCAGAACTGGGCCCATGGTCCTTTAATGCAAAAATCCATTCCAAGTAGTTCTCTTAAGCTTCCTTCATTTCAGTGCTCGAATTGAGAAAATTTTCAAAGCAAGCATATTTTTCTTTTTGTTGTTTTCTTTTCCTTTTCAATCTTTTTATTTGCAGCAGGATACCAACAGTAGACAAACAAATAAAAAAGCAACAAAAAAGGGAAACAAATTCATATAATGAAACATACCAGTATACAGTAATCATTAACATCTCCCCTGATATAGGGAAAAGTAAAAAAAAGGAGGGAAAAAAAGGATTAACGCTTCCATTTCAAATATATACATTAATATAAGAAGTCCATATATCTAAATAAGCATCCACACGACTTTGACGATTGTAGGAGATACGCTCCAATGTAGCAAAAGCAGTAAGATCTTCAGTCCTTTGAGTGGGTGTTTTTTCCTTCCAAGCTTGGAGTATAAGTCTCTTTGCAACTATAAAGGCCTCTCGGTATCCGCTCATGCTGGCTCAGTTTGTCTGAGCGTGGAAAGCTAAGCAGGGTCAGGCCTGGTTATTACTTGGATGGGAGACCCCCTCCTCTAGTTTCCTGCACTGAGCAGGTCGTTAGACTCAATGACCTTGTGTAGGCCCCTTCCAACTCTATGATTCTATGATCCCCGCATCACAGAGATGCAGTTTAAAAGTGCATGTACCTCCACTGTTATCAAAGATTTTTCAAGAACAAAATTTACCTGAGCAATCACTTCCAACCAAAACAAAGCCACTACAGGACATGCCCACATCATATGCCTCATTGAGGCATTGTCCTCATTACATTGCCAGCATTTAGCACAGTGTTCTCCAACCTTGGGTCCCCAGATGTTTTTGGCCTACAACTCCCAGCATGTCCCAGCCAGCTACGCTGGCTGGGGCATGCTGGGAGTTGTAGGCCAAAAACATCTGGGGACCCAAGGTTGGAGAACACTGATCTAGCATGTTTTTGTTGGTGGTGTTAAACGACTGGGTGTCACAATCCCTTGCTGAGCTACTGCAAATCACCCAGAGTTATAGGGTTGGATGAATCCGTTGGTTTCGGTTTCTCCCAGTTTCTCCTTTTTCCACTCTTAAGTTTGGTTCATGTCAAACTTTGAATTTTTTTTGGTTTTTGTTAGTTTTTCCACAAAAATTCATAAGCATTTTTGTGCACGTTTCTCTGGATGCATCCACTTTTGTATGTGTCTTTGCCTAAGATATACATTCCTTGCAAGTGGTTTTCCTAATATACCGGTAATTCATATCTGAACATGATTTTCTCGAATGCGCACATTTTTTGCTTGGGAGGACGCCATTGCAAAATTCGCAACGGTGCGAATTTCGAAGGATATAGCTGTGTTTCAGTTGGCATAGTGGTTTGAAAGTGTGGAAATTAGGTAAATTTGCATTACAATATGAACTGAACAAATTCCTCCCCCCCCATCCCTACGGCGAGAGAGCTTACCAGTAGATCCCAACCTACCTCTTGCCCATCCCTTGCATAAAAAGATAATTAACCTGTTTGGCTTGTGGGCTAGATTAGGTCACTGGCGTGGGAGGCATTAGCTTGCTGGAGACCTGTGGCTCGGGCAGGCATGGCGCTGGTGGTGTGCTAACATTGCAAGCGCAGCACCTGAAGGCCTTCTCTAAATGGCATGCTGGGCACATGGAATGCTGCCTGGATAGGTATTTTTGCTTGCTTGGCCGTCCTGTTTAAATGGGGTCTTAATCTATCCTCTTGCCATTTAAACGTTGCATCAGACCATTGAAAGACTGTAGGGTGATATGTGATGGTTTTTCCTCTGCTACAGGACGCATGCACGGTTTTCTGTTGTTATGACATAAGTAGGGGAAATGTGTGTGTGTTTTTTTGGTTCCTTTTCTTGCTCTCCTTCCAGTAAGATTCGCTTCACGCTGACTTGTGAAGGGGAGGAGCCCACTGCAGCCTTCTCTGGCTATGCTGTTTTAATCCAGCATGCAGTGTCGTGGCATGCTTTCCCAGAGTGCCTTGCCAGAGCTTGGCAAAATTAAATCTACGCAGAGTTGTTTGAAGTTGCTTACTAGCATTTCCTGTAGTCTCGGGTGAAAACAGGCATGCTCGCCTTGCATTATGCAAAGTAAACGAGAGCCATTGGTGTGTGAGTAAAGTCCGTTCTGTTGGTTCCTCCCGAAGAATTCTAGGAAACTGAAATGACATTTCCATTTGACAGAGGACAGTGCACTGTTTTTCTAGGAACGAAGTATGGAGTTTGGTATAGAATAGGGAAGGGGTGGACTTTGTTCAGTTTGCATGTTGATACGACCTTGCCAGATTTGCACATCCCGTCCTGAATCTATATGTGAATCAGAAAGCTGATTGAGGTGGGCAGAAATGGACAACCCAGTGGGATGGGGAGTGGAGTGTCCTGGCAGACAACATGGCTGGCTGGTTTGAACGCTAATCGGGATCACTTCACACTGCAACCTATTGTTGCAGGTTCCACTTGTTTCCACAGGCTCATGGTAGAGGTCCCATCAGACCTTCATGAACTGGGTATGCATTCCACAACCTTCTCCAGAATCTGCTGCAATGCACAGGTGTTCTGTGGCAGATGTGTGTGATAGAGTAAGAAGTTCAAAGACTGCTGGCATATTGCAAATGCATATTGTTTTCTTTAAAAATAAATACCAGTCAGTCAAATATTGTACACTTGGAAGCTAGGAACCTGTTCCCATTAGCATCCGTAATCCCTTTGTGATGCTGGACAAGCAGATTATTGTACACCTGGGGCATATCGTTAAGACACTGTTTGGATTGTGTAGAACCTCTTGGAACTTCCCTGGTGTATATAAGAGGGTTTTCCCCTTCCTTGGAAAATCCGAGATAGCTAGTGAGAAACTGAAAGCAGTGTACTGTATCTGTTCTCTTCTCTCTGCCTTCCCCTATTCCTCTCCCTGAAGTTAAATATCTTTGCAACTGTAAGAGCAAAAGTCCTAAATTGCATCAGAGCCTTTCCGTGCCAGTGAATAAGGTAAGAGTGCTTTAAAGTAATTGCAGCAACGAAATTCATTCATTCATTCAAGGCAACAATGGACATTGAAGCTCGTTGTGTTGCGTAGTCAGTATAACTGGAGGAGGAATGAAAGTACGCCATCCTGAATGTTTTTCTGAGGTTGTAGAGATGTACAAATCAGTCTATATTCAATCTGTGTCAGTTTTGCATGTACAGGCAGTCCCCGGGTTACAAACGAGATCCGTTCGTAAGTCTGTCTTTAAGACGAATGTGTACGTAAGTTGGAACAGAATCCACAAAATGTTTTCAAAGTGTTGCAAAGTATAGTGAGTGCATTCGTGAATACGGACCATTGTATTTAACTCAGGTTTTACATATATGGCGGTCTGTTCTTAAGTATGAGTTGTCCGTAAGTTGGGGACTGCCTGTATTCAGTCATAAGCCCGTTGAGTTTCTGCATCGTTTTTCATCATTTTTGTTCTTTTTTAAAAAAAAATTGCATTCACCTTTATACGCTAAAATACCTAAAATGCACATTTTTGTATGCAACATTCCATGCTATATTTATTTATTTACTTATTATATTTATGCCCCGCCTTTTTTCCTGCAAGGAACCCAAGGCGGCTTACATAATTCTCCTCCTCCTCCTCCTCCTCCTCCTCCTCCTCCTCCTCCTCCTCCTCCTCCTCCCCATTCTATCCTCACAACAACCCTGTGAGGTAGGTTAGGCTGAGAGTCTAATTTAAACTCTGATTTATAGAGCGTTAACTGATCTATGGGGCGTTTCACATGGTAAAAGCACGTGTCAAGCGCAAGTCCATGCCCTGAGGAGCTTGAAATCTAAATTTCAACAGCCGGCAAAGAGGGAAGTGAATTGTGTTCACCTTGCTCGGAATGCAGGACTTTCAGTTTCTGTTGCATGAGCTTGAGGGAACCAAATGTTCCCTGTACGGGGCTGCCTTGTTGTGCAATTTCAGGGAAGTTTGCATATTCTGGCCCAGTCACTCCTTCCTCTGCCCTCTCCAAAGTTCTGTGTATCTTTGTTCCTCTGCTGGGAAAATTTAGCTTGCACCACGACTGAGTGTAATGTGCTGACTAACCCTTTACCGGTAGGCCTCTTCATCCTGACTGCGCTCAATTGCCATGTCTGCTTGCTTCGAAAGGGGAAAGCGGAAGGTTAGCAGTACTCGGAGTGTTCTTTGCCAAGGAAAACGTCTACTGGAATTCCCTGGAGTCTGCTTTCAGTTTGCTTTTCCTTCTTGTGGAGCGGCGGCTCCGAAGAGGATCACTCCAAAGGTTTTGCTGTTCTGCACTTTGCTTCCGAGAGGCATTGCTCTCATACGGTACAACTTGATTGCTTTTGCAGCAGCGGCTTGGTATCCAGCGTTATTCCCATTGGACTTGTTTATGCAATGCAGCCTTCCCCAGCCTGGTGCACTCCAGATGTTTTGGACTACAACTTCCAGTATCCCCCAGCTAGCTCGCTTGGGGAAGGCTGATACAATGCATTTTTTGTTTGTTTTTACTCACACTGAGCTACTGGTTCCCTCCCTACAGCACCTGGTATTCCAAGGCGGTCCACCCATCCAAGTACTCACCAGGCCCGACCCTGCTTAGCTTCCGAGATCAGATGAGATCAGGCTGTTCAGATGTTCTGCTGTACTCATGTACTCTTGTTGAGGATTTCTGGGGTCTGGAAAACAGAGAATAGATCTATGGGGGGGTGGGGCGGATGGGCTTGGGCAAGGTGTCCTGAGAGGGACCACTTCCTTCTTGCCACTGGAAGGGAGATCCCAGTGGTCCCCCGCACTGGCCTTCTATGTATGGCTGTTTTGCACTAGTTCACTTTGTGGGATTTGTGAAATCTGCCTGTTTTTGATGTGGCTTCTTCTGGGAGATGGGAGGAAAGGTGTGCCTCCCCCCCCGCCCCCGGAGATGCTTTAGCAGGGTGGTTGGCTGCTGTGCTAATACTCTGGAAGACAGAAACAAAATTCAAAGTGACCTCGATAGGCTGGAGCGCTGGGCCGAAAACAACAGAATGAAATTTAATAGGGATAAATGCCAAGTGCTGCACCTAGGGAGAGGAAACCAAATGCAGAGTTACAGAATGGGGGACACTTGGCTCAACAATACTACAAGTGAGAAGGATCTCGGAATTGTGGTAGATCACAAACTGAATATGAGCCAGCAATGCGATGTGGCTGCAAAGAAGGCAAATGCTATTTTGGGCTGTATTAATAGAAGTATAGCTTCCAAATCGCGGGAAGTGATAATTCCCCTTTACTCGGCACTGGTTAGGCCTCATCTTGAGTACTGCGTCCAGTTCTGGGCACCTCACTTTAAGAAGGACATAGACAAACTGGAGAGGGTTCAGAGGAGGGCAACAAAGATGATAAAGGGACTGGAAACAAGGCCCTATGAGGAGAGACTGAAAGAACTGGGCATGTTTAGCCTTCAGAAGAGGAGACTGAGGGGAGATATGATCGCACTCTTCCAGTATTTGAAGGGATGTCACACAGAGGAGGGCAAAGATCTCTTCTCGATCATCCCAGTTTGCAGGACACGGAATAATGGGCTCAAGTTACAGGAACCTAGATTCCACCTAAACATCAGGAAAAATTTCCTGACTGTCAGAGCAATAAGACAATGGAATCAGCTACCTAGGGAGGTCGTGGGCTCTCCCACTCTGGAGGCATTCAAGGTGCAGCTGGACAGACATCTGTCAGAGATGCTTTGACCTGGATTCCTGCATTGAGCAGGGGGTTGGACTCGGTGGCCTTGTAGGCCCCTTCCAACTCTACTTTTCTATGATTCTGTGTGCGGGTGTGCCTTTAAACGAGCTCTGCACAACCCCCTTCCAGATCTTGTATCCTCCGTGTTTGGAGGCCCACATACATACATTTACAGTGTACCACCCATCCTGTGTCAGCCTAGGGGCCGGTTTTTCTCTCTCCACCTGTATCTGGCTGTGCCAAATGTTAGCTGGCCAACCTTCTTGGAGCAAATAGTGCTCCTTTTTTGGGGGGGGGGGAGCTTACTAACTGGTTGGCATCTTCTCCAATGCCGTTTTGCTGGGTGGTGGGTAGTTGCCTTCTTTGGAACCGTGATGTTACTACTGTATCACGAAATCTGATTGCCTAGCCAGTCGCCATTTCAGAGTGAGGGCTGTGCTTCCTGCATCTCATTGCCCTTGCTCTGAATGTGCACACGCTTCTGTGCCCTTGAGAAAACACTCCCCCTCCCCTTCTGCCTCCACCCTAGTTGACATGGTGCATCCCATTCCCATCAGTACGTTTGCCAGGTATGTGGCTTTGCAGAGTGACAGCCTGGTGGGTCCAGCTTTTCTCCAAAGTCCTCTTGCGTTCGGTTTTTCCACACTTTGAATGGACGTTTTTTGTTTTCTTGTGAGAGCTGCAGTTAACTAGGTGTTCCTTCTGTCACATGAGTGGCAGCGTGTGCTTCGCCAGAAGAATAGCAAGCATTATGCTGGAATGTTCTCTTCAGGATAATTTAAGGAGCCAGCGCGAAAGAACAATGAGCATGCTTTTCTGAGCTGACAGGACACTGACGCCTCCTTTGAGTTCCCTGCAGCTTGGACTTATTTGGAGCTTGCATTTTCCTTCTTGGAACAGGGATTGGAAGAGGTTCAGTGTGGTGTTACGGTTAAGAGTGTTGGACCGGGGAGACCTGGGTTCTAGTCCCCACCCGGCCACGAAGCTCACTGGGTGACTTTTGGCCAGTTGCTGGCTCTCAGCCTAACCTACCTCACAGGGTTGTTGTGAAGATAAAATGGAGAGGAGGATCATCAGGTATTCTGCCTTGGGCTTCTGAGAGGTAAGGCAGGATATACATGTAATAAATAATAAATACATAAATATAAATCTTTATTTTAATTTTAAATGACAAAAGGCCAAGGGGGTACAGGTTCCACTCACTGTCTCTGCCAGCCAGGCTGCAGAGTGCCTACCAGCAGAGAGCACGTTTGTTGGGGACTGTGCCCCCCCCCCATTATGTTCCCAGCATGCTCCTCACTGATCCTGCTCTCCCTGGAGGGACTGGGCTGTGGTGTCACATTGGTCTTTGGCCCTTCCGAGGCCCCACATGAAAGGAGCCCTCACCAAGAGTCCACAAATGAGTTCTCAGCTGGGAAGCGTGTTTTTCTTTTTTTAAAAAAAACAAAAACAACCCCAATTCTGGTGTAATCTGACTCCCTTCTCCCAAGCCTGGAGGCAGGCAGAAGCTCAGTGTGAGGTCCGAGGCGTCTTCTGCCCTTCTGGTATAAGCACATTTGTGAACCCTTGGCTCAGGTGCAACTGCTGAGAAGTTGCCTGTTCATGCTCCCATTGCAGGCAGCTGATACATGAATGGTTTAAGTGGGCATTCTGTGAACCGGGTAGATGTTAACAATAAACACGGAGCTGCTGTGGAAAGTGGCAGCCCTGTGAGGAATTCTCTAGCTCTGCAGCACCTCTCATGCTATATGTTTCCCTGTCCCCCACAGCAGTAGACAGTGATGCGGGGCAGTGAGACGCCGGTGTCTCAATATCGTTGCGCTACAAATTTCATTGCAGCTTGCGCAGTGCGGGAAACATGACACCAGGCTGCTGTTTTCGAAGGCAGCCCTGGGCTTATCGTAACATGTAGTTCTGCCTTTGGAAATACCCTCTGAAGGGAAGGAAACTCTCAGATTGCTGCTTCACAGGTCAAGCCCTGCAACCTTGGATTTCTGGGCTGTAATGTTTGCAAAGTTAGCTCAAGTGCATGATGTACCTAGAATGTTTCTGGGTTTTGTTTTTTTCTTCTTCTCCCGAGATATTCTTCAACAACTATGCCTTGAAGCTTAATTTTTTTTCTAATAGGCGTTATGTCAAGCTAACTGGACATCTTATGATGCTGGTGGTGAGAAAAGGGATTTCATAAGGTCAGTGCGTGATAGATTGCCAATGCTGCTGTAGTACTTCTTTGCTTCTAGCTGAATTGACTGAAAATTGCTTGGTTTCTAGATGCTGCGACTAGGCCTTTGGTTTAAAGCCCTGTTTTCCCCCCTTTCTCGGCATACTATCTCTTTGCCTCAGTTAGGCAGGGATGGGGTCAGGCTATTGTATGGCAGTGTGTTTATATTAAAACTAATTTAGGGCGCAATCTTGTGGATGTGTAGACGGCAAAATGTCCTACCACTCACAGCATTCCCCAACTGGGCCTGATGGGAACTGAAGTCCTATCTGGAGGGCTCCAGGTTAGGGAAGGCAGCCCTAGGGAGTAGCATGTTTTAGATTTAGCATGTTTATTTTACTTGTATTTAGTAAACAGCAAAGCTATCCCACGTTATAAACCCCCCCCCCAATACACCGCAAGCATTTGACTAGAAATATTTGAGGGGGGAAATGAAAGCACACTTAATGCGATGCAGACGTTCTACTATGGGACCAGAAGGTCTGAAGATACAACAGCAATTCTGGCCCGCTTGCATTGGCTGCCTATATGCTTTCGAGCCAGATTCATGGTGCTGGTTTTAACCTATATATAAAGCCCTACATGGCTTGGGACCGCAATACAGTCATGCCTTGGATTGAGAGCATAATTCGTTCCGGAAACGTGCTTGTAATCCAAAACACTCTTATATCAAAACGAAATCTCCCCCCCCCAAAACAAAATTTGTACAGAGATTTTTAATTTAAGCTGCACTACAGTACTTGTCTTGCAAGACGTCGCTTGTATATCAAGTAATAAATAAATAAATAAATATTTTAAAATTTGCTTGTCTTGCAAAACGCTCTCAAACCAAGTTACTTGCAATCCAAGGCATGGCTGTACTTGATGGAACGCATCTCCCAACCACAACCTACCCGAACACTACAGTCAACCTCCGAGGCCTTCCTCCGAATGCTACCTCCGAGGGAGGCCCGGTTGGTGGCAACAAGGAGGGAGGCCCTTCTCAGTGCTGGCCCCCCGACTGTGGAATGATCTCCCTACTGAGGCTCACCTGGCACCAGCTCTGCTACCCTTTCGGTGCCAGGTTAGGACAGCCCTCTGTGCCGAGGCATTTAAAGACATCTACGGATATCTAATGTCTTGATGGGGGCAGCCATGTCAGGTGTTTTTAACAGGTCTACTCTGTATCAAATATTGTTTTAGCTGTTAAATTGTTTTAATTTTTTTTTGTATTTTGGGGGGAAAATGGTGATCTATTGTATTACAGTCCTGTTTTAGGAACTGCTGTAACTGCCCACAGAGCTTCCGCTGTTTGGCGGTATAGAAATGAAATGAATATGCAGAATTTTTTAATGGAACACTTGTAAATTTTTAAAAAGACAATAGCATGTACTTCCCTTGCATTGTTTAAATTTAAGAAAACAAACAAACTGAAAACGGTGGATACACGAATACATTTTAGCAGCCCAATGAATGGTGCTTGATATGCTGACGACCGTTCATTTATTTTATTTTTATTTATTATATTTATACCCCACCTTTTTTCCTGCAGGGAACCCAAGGCGGCTTACACAATCCTCCTCCTCCTCTCCATTTTATCCTCACAACAACCCTGTGAGGTAGGTTAGGCTGAGAGTCAGTGACTGGCCCAAAGTCACCCAGTGAGTTTCATCTACAGTATGTCAACAGAGTTCAACTCTCTTCCTCCGGGGGTTGTTATGGCACCTTCAGTTTCACTGACGCTACCTGTTAGTTCCCTTTCACTCAGATGCATTTCAGTGACATAGCTGTATTCCCTCGCATACTTGCTAGGGACAATCATGTGAAAAAACATTCATTGCAAACTTTGAAATTGCCAAGCTTGCCTAATATTGTAATTCCAGTTGGCACCCATTCATTGTTACTAATGAACACACGAAATGGAAAATAATCTGCTTCCCCCCCACCTAAAACCCTTCATTGGTGCCAGGGGCAGTGGGCTGTGTGTGTGTGGTAAAATAGGGAAGGAGATAGCGGCAGGATGGGAAGTTTTAACACCCTCTGCCCATGCGTGGTGGCCCTGATCCAGATTGGGGGCTAGCCATTTACATTAAAGTAAAAAAACAACAAGGTGGGGATCAGCTACATGCAGCGCATTGAACATAGCGTGTAGTTTAGCCCTGAGAGACTGAAGAAAGCGTAAGTTTGCAGCATCAGCAATTGGCTTAACTTCAGGAATGGCTCTTTGTACTTCTAGGTGCCACAATACATAGGAGTCTGCATCAAAGACTTTGGGTGCCTGCCCTGCAGAGGGCTCATTAAATGTTTAAAATGTGTAGTCAGCTTGAAAACTGGGTTTCTTTCTATTTTTGCTAGCCATGGCTTGTCTTGCCTGCTTTGAACCTTTTAACAGTTGGCTGCGGGGAGAAATCTGGCAGGCGTGGCTTCTCCTTCCAAGGTGGCGCGGAGATGGGAGCAGTCATGCCTGCCGAGCAGCTTCCTGCCGTAGCAAAGTTTTAAAGATGCAGCGGCACCCTGAATTTCAAGAGGGCTGCCCTATAGAAGAAGACAAGCTGCCTTGTTCTCCACTGACCTAGATGGCAGCAGGAGGAGATCTAATGGGCATTACGGGAGGGTTGATTTCAGTTGAAGGTTAGGAGAAACTTCTTAATGGTAAGAGCAATTTGACAATGGAACCAAATGCCTAGAGTGGGGGTCCCCAGCTTTTTTGGACCCAGTGGGCGCATTTGAGAAACTTTTGTGGGTGCCACCACAAAATACCCAATCAGTGGGTTGCTGCTTTGGCGTCTGCCTGTCGCATCTGTGGATCTTAGGCTGCAGGCTTATTCAGTAAAAACTTTTGTCTCGTGTCTATAGTAATGCCTCTTTAATAAGGGATTGTGTAATTCAGCTAATTGCTGGTGCTGCAATACAGCTAATGCTTCTTTCAAACTTACCTTTTGGCAATGTTTAGTAGTTGCTTCTTTTTGGAAGGAGATAACTACACAGATAAATTTTGTGCTGGAACAGTCTTTAATATTCAGTGTTGTACACACTCTTTTAAATTATTTACCTGCTTCATGGAAATTAACAAATGGTCAGTGTAAATGGATTCTCCGTGCACTTCTGACAGGTAAAAGACAACATTGGAAGGATAAACACTCACCTCCTATAATGCGATGGATTACTACAACACTTTCAATATTTGAATGGGTGGCATATAGATGTCACTGTCAAATGGATACTTATTTGGATATTTGGTCAACTTTAGATTGAAGCCTATGTATAATTGCTAGAAGGTTGTATGCATTTCATATGTATTCATTTATTTTATTTTATTTATTTATTATATTTATACCCCGCCTTTTTTCCTGCAAGGGACCCAAGGTGACTTACATAGTCCTCCTCCTCTCCATTTTATCCTCACAACAACCCTGTGAGGTAGGTTAGGCTGAGAGTCAGTGACTGGCCCAAAGTCACCCAGTGAGTTTCATGGCTGAGCGGGGACTAGAACCCAGATCTCCTGAGTCCCAGTCCAACACTCTAACCACTATGCTACACTGGCTCTCATTGAAGCAGTTTTGTATTTTGCAGCTCAGACCCCACTACTGCCTTGTACGTACATTCTTGGGCTAGTTACTTTTCTTTTAGTCTCACCAGTTCACTTTCTTGGAAGTGAGGGTTTGTGACCCTGCCATGCCCACCATGGCAGCCATTTTATGGATGGGCAAGCTGCCCCAAAGGCAGCCATTTTGTGAGAGCGCCCATGATGACAGGCTCTCAAAATTCCAAATGTGCTCACCATCCCAAAATGGTTGGGGAAACCCTGGTATAAACCCTGGGGTAACTAGGCTGCTAGTAGTGAGTATTTGAGGCAAGGCAGTGTTTCGCTGAGGGGTGGATTTGCTGGTTGGCAGGAACTTGTGGTTGGTTGCAAAGGGAAGCAAAATGCTCTTGGTGAATTCTCCCTCCCCTTTAAAGCAACAAACCAGCATAGAACAACCACTAGCCGTCTAGCACTAGCACTAATCTTGGCTCTCCCAGAAGATGATCCTAAATTACTTTTGCCACAGTGTGGTATGTACGCTTGATGTGCGTTTCTAATTGGACATTCTAAACAAGCACATGGGGTGTGTGTGTGTGTAAGCGCAAATTTAGAATCACTCCTTTTGATCAGCCTTGTAAATAAGCCCACACAATTTACTAGCCTGCAGATTGTTTATTTTATTTTTATTTTTTTACTATCCTGTTAGGAGCTGGCTGAGGAGGGAAAGGAGAATTGCATTTCTTTGTGCAGAGGGACAAAGGAGTGCAGAGGGACTAGCAGCTCTTCCCCCTAGCAGCTTGCTTGATTTCTGAGCTGGGTCCAGTGGAGGGACGGAGCGTTCCACCCATTCTTCATCTGTCAGCCTGCTCACTTGCCTGCGTGGAATTCCTGGTCGCCAGTGGTGACTAGTGCTTAAATACAAGCCCAGTTTAGAACATCCAAAAGCTGAGCCTGTGCATTTCCCCATGTTGGAAGTTTTGCATCCTTGGACACCCTAACTGTGGAAGACAGCATGCTCCCTCCTGGCTCGGGGAACTTCATGATTATCTTCCGCTTCAAATGAAAGAAGAAGCTTTTATTTACCGTAGCCTTTATTGACTGAGCAAGTTCTTCATGTTTTGCCTTGGCTTTTGAGGCACTGAACCCTGTTTTGTTTTCCAATGCAGCTTTGTGGCGGGGGCAAAAATCTCAAAAATGTAAGGTCTTGAAAGAGTCCACAGGCAGATGAATGGACTCTAAAGCTCACTGTTTAAAATGGCATTGGTTTGTAGGTAGGTTTGAGTGCATTTGACTTGAATAGCTTTGACTGGCATCCCTGCATAGAAGGCCACGCCAGAGCCAGATTTCATGCATGACCTTAGTTACATATGCTTTGCTTATGCAATGTGATTTGTTGATTTTGTTGCTGTTAAGTAACCTGTGGGTTGCCCTTAAAGGCAGACCGGCATTTTCTGAATTGGAAGGATTTTTTTTTTGGGGGGGGGAGGCGTCAAATATCCCATTCTGGTTTCTGAACCTCTCCTGGTAAAAGTGATGTGTAGCGTACACATCTCTTTGTAACACAAAGAGCGCTTGGCTGCTTGAGCGTACAGCGATGCCGCTTGTAATCGAAACAGAGGCATAAAATTGCAAAGCCGCTGTACAGAAATACACCGCAGCTGTCTCTTAGGATGTGTCCAGAGCAGCTGTAGGCAGCCTGTTGCCCTCTAGGTGTTTTGGACTACGACTCCCATAATCTATGACCTATTGGCCATGCTGGCTGGGGCTGATTCTAGGGCTGACGGGAGCTGTCCTCCAAAATATCTGCAGGGCACCAAGTTACCCACCACTGGTCCAGAAGGTAACTTCCTATATAGTGGATTTGCTGTTGTTGTGCTAAACATGGAAGTGTAAAAGCCAATGGATTGGATGCCTTGGAGGGACATAAAGAAGTCATCTTTACTTGGGCCAGCATGGTGCAGTGTCGGATGACAGTGGAGTGTTGGAGTAGGACCAGGGAGATACAGGTTCTAGCCCCACCATAGCCCAGCCATTACCTCTAGTGACATGGTAGTTATAAGGATAAAATAAAGTAATTGTGTGTGCACGTGGGTGTGTGCATGGGGGCAGTGCCATGTCTAGATTTTTAAAGGCCCTTGGACAAGGCACCCTCGATGGGCCCCCTTCTTCAGTGAGTCTGCCTTCTCACCCCCATTGTCACTAGCAGCTATTTATTTTTTATTTATTTATTATATTATATTATACCCCGCCTTTTTTCCTGCAAGGAACCCAAGGCGGCTTACATAATCCTCCTCCTCTTCCTCTCCATTTTATCCTCACAACAACCCTGTGAGGTAGGTTAGGCTGATCATTGCCAGCGTGTGCTTGCTTGACAGGCAGCGAGCCAGTAAGCTTGTAGGCAGCGGCATATCCTGTTCCTCCTCCTCCTCGCCACCAACCACCGTTGTCTGAGCCAGAGTGAGAGGCAGGGAAACAAGCCGGTTGCAGTGGTTGAAGAGGAGGAGCAACTCCAGGGGGCTCTTTGCAGTGGGCCCCTGCTGGGGTGTGGGCCCTCGGCAGGTGCCCAACCGTGCCTACCCTTGACACCAGCCCAGGGTTGTTGTGGGTACCATGCCCTGAGCTCCTTGGGAGAGGGATAAGATGATCTACCGTCATGACTGAGTTCCTCTTGTGCTGAATTGTGCGGTATGTGGGGTGATCCTGCTGTTGTTGGTAGGCAGGCCAACCAAGGTCAGGTGGGGCACACCAGTGCTGTGGGTACTTACTGACAGCAGGGGCTGGAAAGCTCATACCTTGTTTCTCGTATTTGGATGGAGAGGGCCCACACAGCCCAGTGGCAGAGGCGGTGTTAGGGGGCGGCCCACTGGGGCTGAAGCCCCGAATCTTTCATTTGGAGCCCTGAATCTCTGGGAGGCCCTCTGCCCCACCACCCTACTGTCCGTGGGCACTTGCCTGAAATAAAGGTGCAGGGGCCCTGATGATTTCTGTTGCATCTGATCCAACTGGATTAGCTTCTTTTGGCCCACATGTGCTTTACCTCCTGCTGCTCCCACCTTGAATCTTTCTGCCTGAGTTTCCCCCCCTGGAATCAAATGCCCTCCTCTCCCCTGTCCATTTTTAAATAATTGAGGTCTCTCTCTCTGTCTCTCTCTCTCTCTCTCTCTCTGTGTGTGTGTGTAGTGTGTGTGTGTGTGTATGTGTGTGTGTGTGAGAGAAAATCTATTTCTGATTTTCAGGGGAGAATGCCTGCACTTATGTAGCCAGAATGGCAACAGAAGCACAGAAAACATTTAGCAACACACACACACACACACACACACACACACACACACCCCACACACACACACAGCCCACTGAGGTCAGTGGCCGTGGAATGCTGACAGACTTGACGGGGAAGGGAAGGAAAACTGGGAGCGGGGAATGGAATGGAGTTTCCCGGAAGAGGGCATGTCTGGCTGGAACCCTGAACTGGAGCGCTCCACACCCAGTGGTCTAGTGGAACCCAGGTTGGTAGGGTCAAAGGTCTGGGATGTTTTGATTAGCAGGGATGCTAACCTCATCTGCCAGCTCATCCGGCTTCCCTGTTCCCTTTGAAACTTAGCTGCAACAAGGCTAGCAGGGTGGGAGGGAGGGATCCCCCCAGCAATGGTATATACACATAATTGTGAGCTATCCCTGCTGTAATGCAAGATATTTTGGGGTGGTTTGGTCTTGAACGGGCAATGAAGACCCATTAGCTTTCATAAAAGACCTGCTCCTGTTGAAAATGAAAGCTGCTGGACCGTGCTTGTTGATTTGGACGGACACACATCCGCCTGCATTTTTGGCCTTTCCTTGTCTCTGGGGATTGTCACGATGAAGCTCCTGCAGTTCAAAATTTACCCCTACGCCACTGTCCAGACTGCAACACATAACTTGTAATAAATGGAAACAAAAAGTCTGTCTAGAGCAGTGTTCTCCAACCTTGGGTCCCCAGATGTTTTTTTGGCCTACAACTCCCAGCATGCCCCAGCCAGCTATGCTGGCTGGGGCATGCTGGGAGTTGTAGGCCAAAAAAACATCTGGGGACCCAAGGTTGGAGAACATTGAGCTAAAGTAATTAGCATTAGCAGAGCTTCAGCTTCTTGATCCCACCTCCCAGGCAGCGAAATCTTCCCATGTTTATAAAATGCTGGGAGTTGTAGGCCAAAAAAACATCTGGGGACCCAAGGTTGGAGAACACTGGTCTAGACAGACTTTGGCCTGGTCTGTCAAGGAAGTTGTACTTGTGATGTGTGTGTGTTTGAGCAAGAAAAATTGCATGCCAGAGAAGACAGCACAGCCCCTCTGTCCTCACTCTCGATGCTGTTAACTTAAAACTTTTAAATCCGCCTTGCAGACAGGATAATTTTTCCTAATAACATAAACAAGCTGAAGGACTCACTTTACGCAAGCCGCCTTATGACTAAATTGGGCGAGGCACTCAAATATTTCAAAAAACCCGTCCCCAGCTCAGCTGGGCTGTTTCCCCCTTCACATTCATCATCCCTGTAATCCGACTGTCCCTGCTAACTGAGCTGCCTTTGTGTTTCTGGTTTAGCTCACGGATTGCCTTGGTTTTGAGTAAAATAAGAACAATAATACGCAACACCCGAGACTCTCCAAAAATAATCCACTTGAAGTCGATTCTCCAATTGGGAAGGAAAAAAGCAAACAAAACTGAACCACCTTACATAATGCACAGTTTTGTTGTTGGTTTTGCATCCGTCTGATCATGATAACCTAGTAAACGTTGCTTTGCTGCCTCTTATCTAAAGCTGCAGTCCCCAGATGGACATTTTGGATTTTTTCACAAGATGAATGAGTGGACAGCATATGGCGCTCTGCAAAATGGGCATTTCTTGGTGATCTTTTGTTATTTCTTTTTAAAGACGGTCTTAAGAGGTGCTGATTTATGTTCTTTTTAACTTGTAATCTTTGTTTTACCTGGGCCTTGGCAAAATGAGCTCTGACGGGCCCCTTTCTAGACACTGTTACAGGTGACAATGACAGGGTTCAGATATCATGATAACCCCATGCTCACGGATTGAGTATGGGTTGACTGTGGGTTGTTGTTGAACTGTGGGTTGTCATGATGTCTGAACCCAGCCAAGATAACAACCCACGGTGAACAACCCGTGGTGAACAACCCAACAACAAACCACGGGTTCCCTTCATGGGTTGTTTGTGGTTAACAAGCCATGGCTTGTTAGTGCAGCTGGGTTCAGATAACATGATTACCCACATTTCAACAACGACCTACGGTTCAACAACAACCCACAGTTCGACGGTAACCCACACTCAACCCATACTCAACCCTTGAGTGCGGGTTATTGTGATATCTGAACCCAGTGATTGTCTTCTCCGGCTGCCACACAGAGGGACCTGGTCATCAGCCTGAGTGCTGGCAGCTGGAAGCAGCAGCAGCAGCTGCTGCCTTCCGGGAGAAGGAAGGTGAGTGAGTGGTGGTAGCTGCTCGCTCATTGCCACTCACCTGCCTACATGGGTGAGCCATTGGTGGCAGTGGAACGAACAACAGCAGCTGCCATGGTCTTCCCTCTGCCTGTGCGGCAGATAGGGCAAGAGGAGGGGGTTGGAAGGGGCCCAGTCCGCCAGGTTGGGCTGGGCAGGCATGTGGCGATCGCAGCTGGAAATAAGAGTCACTTCTTGCTCATCCGGGTCAGGAGCTGGCAATGGGGCCTCAGCAGCTGCCTGACAATGGCGACCCATCCCTGGCGGTTCTGGAGAAGCATGAAGATGTAGCATGCCAACCACTCAAATGAGCGAGATAACTGTGTTTGTGTGTGTACAGGTATATATTAAGTATATGTATATGTGTGTGTGCACGGAAATAGAGGTGTGTGTGTTTATATATGCCAATTGTAGACTAATTTCAAGATCTGCTTATCTGCTTCCTGAACCTATTTTGGGTTATCTGCTCTGGGTTCTATTAACGACATCCAGCTTTGCTTTGAGTCAGGTGTGGGCGACCTTGGGCCCAGGGGCCAAATCTCCCCCCCCCAGACACCTGGATGGCCATGCCCCCTTTTCCTGTAGAGTTCCCCCATTCCTTGACCACCAGTCATTATGTAGTTTTCTCAGCTTCGGCATGTCCCCCCCCTCTTCTAACCGGTTGAAATGCCTCTCCTAAGGCATAGTTTCTGGCAGTAAGACCCTGAAGCTACAATATGCTGATATCTTGGCCCTGTCCCTTTTGCCTCTGCAATTGAATTCGGCCCTCGGGGCTGAATGAGGTTGCCCACCCTTGCTTTAAGTATTAGGCTACTTTAGGAAATCCCATATGGAAACATGCAAGTTGATTTTTAATCTGAAATACTGCAAAGGGTTTTGGTCAAACATGTTCTAATGGCCAGACAAAGAAAGGCGGAGTTTTGCTGTACTAAAGTTTTCGAGTTCTTATTCTCTTTCTGGATTGCTCATGGGAAGGAATGCAAGTGTCAGTTTTCTTCCTGTTTCCTTTAAACTTGGCATCGAAAGACTTTCCTTGCCGTCCCTGCTTTGGCATTCATCCAGGAATTTGTAAGCTTTCCCTCAGCCTTCTTCAACCTCGTGCCCTCCAGATCTTTTGGGCTACAACTCCCAGGATTCCTGGCCATTTGCCATGCTGGCTGGGGCTGATGGCAGTTGAAGTCCAAAATACCTGGCAGGCACCAGGTCGGAGAAAGCTACTTTCCCTTGCCGTGTCTTGTAATTTAACATCTCCTGGCGTCTAGTTCACCCCAGGGACAGAATGCAAGTTAGTATTGCAGAGAGGGGTACCTAATTCTTTAGGCAAACTCAACAGAGCTCTTAAAAAGGTAATTCTAAGGGGGTTCTAGACCTAAGACCTTTGAGGTGCCCCAAACCTCTGCCCCATATAAAATTTGAGCCACTGTTTTGGCTTTATAAACAGATAGGGCTGGGTTTACCAGGTTCCCTCCTTTAGAAACAGCAATTTTCAAAATACCGGTAGCTTTAGCTGATTTAAAGGCTTGCAGCTAATGTTTGATAAATGTGTGTTCCAGGAGGCTGTTTCTGAATAGACCAATCCCAGGTATTTGAATGATTTCACTTGATTTATAATGTGCTCATCCAAATGCCAAACATGCTTTTTGGGACGCTTCCCAAACATTCATTTCCCCCCTTCTTTTTCTTTTTCCTCTTCTATATGGTTCAATTACTTTAAAAGTTCACTCTGGTCATCAACAAGTTGGTTGGGACCCACACGTGCGTCATGACCTGTACAAGACTGGGTTGAACCAGTGGCACCCTTTTCTTTCCGGTTTCTTAGTTGTTTTTTTCTCTTCAAACAGAAAGCAGCTGCTAATGGGACTAGATCAGCCTTCCCCAACCTTGTGCCCGCCAGATGTCTTGACCTACAACTCTCAGAATTAAGTCCCCAGCTAACATGGACTTAATCTGATCCAGCCAGGCAATTGGTTGGATTGCGTCCTCCCATATATACCTGCCTGGCCACTAAGATCATCCTCAAAGGCCCTTCTCTGAGCACCCCTGCCGAATGAGGCAAGGTGGGTGGCTACTAAGGAGAGGGCCTTTTCAGTGGTGGCACCCTGGTTGTAGAATCGTCTCCCCAAAGAAGCTTGCCTGGCACCTACGTTGTGGTTTTTTTTTGGTGCCAGCTGAAGATATTTTTATTCTTCCAAGCTTTTTAGTCCTTCAGTTTTAAAAACGGTGTTAGTGCGCTCTAAGATCTTTACCCTGCTGCTCTCGTTTATTCTGTTTTTACTTTGGTTTTATTCTGTTTTAAAGTTATGGTTATTATATTATCTTTTACTGTGTTATTGTATTTTATGGTTTTAAGGGTGTTTTCTTCTTTTTGTGAACCACCCAGAGAGCTTTGGCTAAGGGACAGTACAGAAATGCAATAGAGAAAATAAATATATATTTTTAGGAGAGACTGGGAGAAAAAAAACTGATTCATTCATTCATTACATTTTTATACTGCCCAATAGCCAAAGCTTTTGGGCAGTATAGCCCAAACCTTTTAACATACAAAAAATTAAAATAATTTGAAATGGTTAAAAAAACAATGAAACAACCTGCACTCCCAGATTTTGGGTGGGAGATATGGAGAGAACATGTAAAAGTAGATCCCACGTTGCAGGTCGGGGTTAAATGTACTGGTTCTTTAAAAAGTTGAAGACTACTGGCATAGAAGTTTGGAGATCTTGGGTTCAAATCTTAGCTTGAACTTGATGTTGCTGGCTTTGAGGAATTTGTCAGTCACTTAGGATGCAATCCTATGCGTGTTTAGACAGAAAAAGTCCTACAACTCCCAGCATTCCCTAGCCCACCCTTAGGCTCTGTTGATTCCCATATCAGTAGGGAATAATAAAGAGCTAAGACCTTCTATGTAGGGGAGTTTAGAGGGGCAAGCAGTACACAGATCATAAAGAACTTTGTACATTAAACATTGTATGTTAGTGACGTACTTAAGTTTAAACAACAGAAGTGCACCAGTTAATACTTAACAGTGGTCTTCTTAAGAACACAGGAGCACTCCCACTGGCCTCATGGCCAGGCAATGCTCCTCAAATACTGGTGTCAGTTCTTACTGAGCATTTTCTGTACACGGCCTCTGTGTGTTCAAACTTCTTCCCCACCAGCACCACCATAAGGACTAGAAACTTAAGCAAGGGAAACTTAAGCAATGGAGTGTGATTATTTGTTTTTCTGTCTTTGTCCTGAAGTCTGCAGGATAGGTGAGTGCCCACTAGATGACCTTTCTGGTAGAGAAAATGTTGAGCTAATTAAAAACCAAAGGATATACCTGGTGGACATTACTCTCTGATTTGCTTTATAGCAGGGGTGGGTGGGTGAGTGAGCAACTTGTGACCCTCCAGATATTTTGGCCTGCAACTCGCATGATCCCTCAACATTGACTATGCTGGCTAGGACTGATGGGAGTTGTAGGCCAAAACATCTGGAGGGCCACAAGGTGCCCTCCTCTGCTTTACAGATATGGTTTAAAAACAACACCCGCACACTGTTTTCAGACAGTTTTTGATTGGACCAGCGGATCACAAGCTTTTTTTTTTTTTGTGGCATCTGGCAAATTGGCGTTTATCCGCCATAATTCCTCCGTTGCGTTTTCTGGGGGATTTGCAGCAAACGAGGCAATCTTCTGGGATTAGAGTTGAATGCCTTTTCATCTTTTAAAATAGGTGGTTATATTGGAAGTGGGATTTGCTGTTCTGCAGTTGGTAAGCGGCCCTGGATTTGCACTTTGCTGTTCTCACTTAGTGAAGCATTAAGAGTGGCAGCGGGGGAGGTGGGGGGGTGGGGAAGAGCTCCCGTTGCTTAGGCAGGGCTCTGAGATCGCATGGCGAGATGCTCTGTTGCAAAGTGGTTTTGCACTATAAATTGGAATGTAGCTCTCCAAAGGAGAGGCGTAAAGTAGCTTCATTTGGGCTTGTGTTGGCTTGCTGGGACCCGTACTTGGATTTCATGGTAGGTTAAACAGCCCATGGCTGAACCGGAAGAAGCAATCCAGACAGCTGTTTTGTGTCAGCTTAAGGAAGCATCGTCTGCTGATTAGAGCAGAAAGTGGAAGTTTGGGGAACACTGTTACGCAAGAGTGACGGCGGGTGCCTTAGCTCTGCCTTGTGGCCCAAAAAAGAAAAATTACTGGCTCTTTATTAACGCTCATAAGACCCGAGAGTGGAAATTTCCAGCGCAGTGCATTTTCAGACATGTATAATGAGAAAGGAAGCGGCGGTTAACAAGCGTTTGTGCAGAATTACAGCCCTCTCTGCGTTACTCAAGTTGACATTATGCTGTTGGGACATGTCCAGTCCCACTGGGCAGAGTTTGCCAGCTTCAATTTGGATCCCAGAGACTCCTGGCCCCAAGGTGTTCCGCACAACTCCCATTGCCTCCAGCCAGCACGGCCACTCCGGGGATGATGGGAGTGGTAGTCCAAAGCACACCTGGAGGGCAACCAGGTCGGGGAGGGCTGTTCGACACTGTAGTCATGACCGTGGACATAGAGTTTGTTTTTTTAAAAATCCCAAACACATGTATGTTGGTAGCATTTTGAATCCTCGTTGTTGGAGGGGGCCTCGTTAGGGCATCTAATCCAACCCCCTTGCTTGATGCAGGAGACCCACAGCATTTTATTTATTTATTTATTAATTATATTTATACCCCGCCTTTTTTCCTGCAAGGAACCCAAGGCGGCTTACATAATCCTCCTCCTCCTCCTCTCCATTGTATCCTCACAACAACCCTGTGAGGTAGGTTAGGCTGAGAGTCAGTGACTGGCCCAAAGTCACCCAGTGAGTTTCATGGCCGAGCGGGGACTAGAACCCAGATCTCCCGAGTCCCAGTCCAACATTCTAGATGGCTGTTCTGCCTCTGCCTGAAGAGCCCCAGCAAGGCAGAGCCTATCTCTCCCAGCTCCCCAATAATTCAGAAGTCAGTGGCATTATTCGCTATGCAGACTCGTTGGTTTACTTTGCTACTGGAGGGATGCTGGGTGGGGCGTACTGGGAGTTGTAGGCCTTATTTCTGTCCAAACTTGCATAGGATTTTGCACCCTTAATTTATTATTGCCAGCCCACAACATTGCCCTAAGATTGAATTAACAAATCAAAGGATAGCATTTCAGATGATGATTTCTATTGACTAGAAAATTAGAAATTGACTGGAATCTGAATATTGTTATGTATGTATGTTAATATTTTATATGTATTGTTGGTATGTATGTATGTATGTATGTAGAAAGCTAGAAATTGACTATTGTTGTTCTGTATGTATGTTAATATCCTATATGTATGTTAATGTATGAATGTATGTTAATATCTGGATTATCAGGGCAAGTTTGTATGCTGCTGTGATTGAACCCTCTTTTCAATCACAGAGAGTTGCACCCTCTTTTCTATCCAGTTTGGAGAGCCAGGGTGGCATAGTGGTTAGAGTGATCGACTGGGACTTGAGAAATCTGGGTTCTAGTCCCCGCTCGGCCATGAAGCTCACTGGGTGACTCGGCCAGTCACCGACTCTCAGCCTCACCTACCTCACAGGGTTGTTGTGAGGATAAAATGGAGAGGAGGAGGATTACGTAAGCTGCCTTGGGTTCCTTGCAGGAAAAAGAAATACCGGTGTGTGTGTATATATATATATATATATATATATATATATATATCTGCCATGGACTATCCCCTTAATTGTCTCTTTGCTCTAAACTAATGAAGGCCCAAGCCATTTAACCTAGGTGTCTGGAACCTCAGCCCCATGGGCCAAATTCAGCCCACCTGGGGTTCCAGCCTGGTCCTGTGGGGTTCCCCAGAGGGCAATGTCTTCTTTCCCCTGGTTGCTGATCATTTGGTGGTTTCCCAGCTTTTTTACTCTCCCCCCCCCCTTCTGAAAGGCTGAACTGCTCCTCCTAAGGCTGAGTTCCTGGCAGTAAGAGCTTCAAAATACCCCGGTGTTGTTGGCCCCGCCCACAGCTGGAATGTTGTGTGTGTGTGCGTGTGTGCGTCCGTCCCCCCAGAACTTCTCCAGAATTGATTCAGCCCTTGGGCTGAAAGGGGTTGAACACCCCTCTGATAACTGCCCTGTTCTGCACACTTTCCAGCTCTGATCACTGTCTTAAGATGGGGAAGCCAGAACTGGGGAATACTACTCCAAATGTAGCCAGCCACACCATAAAGACATCGGCGTTATATTTTCAATCTGTTTCCTATTCATCCTTAACATAAACCTGCCTTTCAGTGCACGCTGACATGATTGGTTTTTATTGAACCACAAGATCTCTTTCCTGGTTATTCAGAGCCAGTTGGGATGTTTTTGTTTGTTTGTTTGTCTTGTTGTCCCGGTGTGCACCACTTTACGTTTTACTTTGCAGATTGCCTGTTCAGTCAGTTTTTGGAGGGATCTTGTGGGCTTCTTTGCAGTCTACTTGGGATTTTACTGTGCTGAATAATTTGGTGCCATTGTAAACTTGGCCATTTCACTGCTCACCCCTGACTCTGTAGACCAGCCTTCTCCAGCCTGCATCCCTCCAAATTGTTTAGACTACAACTCCATCGTCCCTGATCATAGCCATGCTGGCTGGGGCTGAAGGGAATTGGTAGTCCAAAACATCAGAAATGACCCAGGTTGGGGAAGAAGGCTCTAGTTCATTTATGAATATGAAACAGGACCTGTCCCAAACTTGGGGGGACTCCATTACTAGTTTCCCTCTATATCCCCTGCTCCCTCAGGTTACTAATGCATGAAGACACATCCTCTTTTATCTCAACACTCAGCCTTTGGTGAGGGATTCTGTTAAAGGCATTTTGCTTTTATCATTGTATGTATCAGTGTATGTGTTGACATCTTCAAAGGATGTGAAAAAGTTGCTGAGGCAGAGCTTCCGTTTGCAGAATCCATGCTGATTCTTCCTTGGCAAGGCTTGTTCTTTCTTTCAGTGATTCTAACTTAGTTAATGGCATGTTCAGTCAATTTGCCTGGGATAGAAATTAGGTCAACAGGCCTGTCACCCTCTTGGCTCCCCTGATTCCCTTTAAAAAAAAAAAGTGTTGAATTGGTTGACTTCCATTTGTTCTGTAAGGAGGCTGGTTTGAGTGAAAGTTACATATTTTTTGTTGTTGAAAGAGCAACAATTTCATATTCAGCTCTGTAAAAACTCCTAGGTGTATGCCACCAGGACCTGGTGGTTGTTAATTTCTAGTTTGTCGCTTAGCCCTAGGACTCTGTCCCTTCTTGCTTCTATGAGACATAGCTCCTCAGACACCCTCTCACCCCAAACTGGTTCAGGTATGGCGCTCTCTCTCTCACAGAAATGTAAAAGTGGGCATCGGATGGCTGGTTCAGGTTAAAGGTGGCTCTGAATATGTTCACGGCCATTGCCGTGTCATACTCAGTGAAGTTCTGCGCTTGCTTAAAGTGAGTGCCCATTGCTGAGACATACCAGACAGGTATGTGCCGGTCTCCTTTGTGGCTTTTTTATTATTATTATTATTTTTAAACAGGAGCATTATGCCTATGATGTGCCCAGGAACACGTTTTTCGATGGCTTTAGCTGGGAAGAGAGTGCTGTCATATTTGGCTGACTTGTTGCACCCTCTGCTGGCATATTCTTGAAAGTATGTGCCTAAAGCGTGGTTTATTTTATTTTTAAAACTGGCTCCCCGTTGTTCATGTTTTCTGGTGTGTGTGTGTGTATGTGTGTGTGGCGGGGGGGGGGGGGAGCGGAAGAAGAAGGGACTTTATTGCTCCATGAACATACAAAGCCATCTACTTTGAATCACAGTGCCTCTTTGAAACCTTAGCCCAGGGGTGGGGAACCTCTTTCAGCCTGAGGACCAAATTTCATTTCTGAGAAGCTCTCGGGGCTGCATTCCAGTGGTGAGTTGAGCCAAGGGGCTGGACCCAAAATACCAGAATATTTTGGCTTAAAGCTCTTCCTGCCAGTACCTAAGCCTTCAGAGAGGCATTTTTTCCGCTTGAAAGGAACCCAAGTTGGCTTTCCTGATCCTCCTCTCCATTTCATCCTCACAACAACCCTGTGAGGTAGGTTAGGCTGAGAGACAGTGACTGGCCCAAAGTCACCCAGGGAGCTTCATTGCCAAGTGGGGACTAGAACCTAGAGCTCCCGAGTCCCAGTCCAACACTCTAACCGCTACGCCACACTGGCTCTCCTAAGGCTTAGTCACTGGCACAAAGAGCTTTCAGCTAAAATATGCTGGTGGTTTTTGGTCTTTTAGCCCCACCCCTTTTGCCTTCAGTCCCACTCACCGCTGGAATGTGGTCCCCACGGACGTCTCTGAAACTGAATTCGGCCCGGCTGAATCGACATATTCCTGGCCCAATGGTAGGGCTGGCCCTGAGAACGGGGGTCCGCTGGAGCTCTCCTCCTCCTCCTCTTCCTCACCCTTCCTTGCTTCTTTTGTTGCAGACCCGGATGCAGAGTTTGCAACCCGATCCCAAAGCCCAGTACAGGAGCGTGTTCGAGGCCTTGACGAAGATCGTCCGCACTGAAGGCTTCTGGCGGCCTTTACGAGGGATCAATGTGACTATGATCGGAGCGGGCCCGGCCCACGCGCTGTACTTTGCCTGCTACGAAAAAATGAAACGGCACTTTAAGTGACATTCTCCACCGCGGAGGGAACAGCCACCTGGCCAACGGTATATTGACATAACCTCTCAGGGTGCCTTCCTGCTCCCTTGGCTCAAGTCGTGTACTTTTTTCTCTCTTCTCTGTTACTGGTCTGGCATCTTCCGCCTGCATTTCTGCTCCTGGAGAGGAAGACACCGGGAAGACTCCATCCATGGCAGCCCTAGGCTCTCTTGCTACACTCAACCTGTTGTCTATTTCCCACAGGCAGCCGCAGTGTTAGAAGCGCATGTATGAAGAATGCAGAAGATACGTAGTGTTCCGGATCTTCTCAAAGTTAGATGTTGAAAAAAGCACTTGACTATAAGTGCCTCTGATGGGGGGCACTGGGGTGCAGATATTTTGAAACCGCTTGAGAGTCTAACGCAGGCAAAATTTGTTCCTTAGATTTAAGGGTTTTGCTTCCAAAAATCTGTTGGATTTCCTAGTGCTAAATCTTATCAAATTTGGCCGTTATCTTAAGAATGTAAGTACAAGCTGGCTGGATCACTCCACGGTCCATCCGGTCCAGCTTTTTTGTTTCCAATAACAGCCAGGCAGATGCCTCTGGAAGCTTACAAGCCTTTGCTTCTGGCATCTGGCCTTTTAAGGTATACTACCTCTAATTCAGGGTCCCTGTTGATATTCCCACCCTTGAAGGTACAAATCTCCCATCTCCAAATCAGCAATTCACAAATTTTTGCACCTTTCCGTAATGAAACGCAAAATTAACTTCCAACTGAAATGGATTCAGCATCTCAGGCTGGATGTTCTAGGGTACAAGCCTTTGAAGTCTATGAAGTCCACATTGTGGTATTGTGTGGGTTTTGAAAAATGTATGTCTCTAAAATATTATTTTATTATGCAAACATTGGTAACAAAAACGGCACACAGCTTGTGTAGCTGGTGCAGCAGATACAGATGTAAAGTTTATTTGGAGATAAAATTGTGCGTATCAGGGCAGTTGCAGGGAAATCTAGAAAAAAACTAGATTCGGGCTGTATCACTTTGTATTCCGGGGACTTCTCACAGCCTCCTAAGAACAAGGACATGAACCTCAAAAGGTGATGAAGAAAGTTTTATTTGTGCTCCAGTTTCTTACCGTGTGCTGACTCTGCTTTATGAATTCTGGTCTACTTATTCTTAAAGAGAAGAAGCCATTTTAATTTCCTATAAGGATTGTTTGGGAACTCCAGCTGTTATTGTGAACAATAGATATGCCAAGATTTATGCAACATTTTAAATACTTTTTTTGGGGGGGGGGATCATTGGTCAATATATACGCTTACACTGATGAGATCCTATAGGTATTTTTAATGTTTTAAAAAGCTTCTATTTATAAAAAGACTCCCAGAGCAACTTACATATAATCAGTAAAGCAGGACAGTCCCGCAGGCTTGCAGCCTAAAAAAGACGTGACAGAAGAGGAAAAAGGAGTGGGAAGGGAAGGGAAGAGGAAAACTAAGTCTTTCAGGAGGGCTGATGGAATGCTCATCTCCCTCTGTATAGCCTGCTGGAGAATTCTTAAACAGCATGTCATAGCTGTACATGATCTTAATGGCTTGGATCCAGAGTAGCACTTAGTCCCGCCAACACTGGAAGAAGGGGATGGGTAGGCAAATTTTGCAATACGTCCTTCCCCTGCAGCGCCCCCCCCCCCGTGCCTCTGGGGGCCCTCCAGAGCAGGATGGGAGTGGGCTGAAGGATTTAATAGATTTCATAGATCATAGAGTTGGAAGGAGCCTACAAGGCCATCTAGCTCAACCCCTGTCAGTGCAGGAATAGAGAGGTGTCCTCCCATCCAAGTAATAACCTACACTCGGACAAGCTGAGCCAACGTGAGCCACAGGCCTGTATGTATTCAAACAAATGATGGATAGCCATCTTGTCAGGGATTCCTGCACTGAGCAAGGGGTTGGACTCGATGGCCTCGTTTTAATTTTGAGTGTGCATGCTGTCCTGTTTCCAAGAATCAGATTGTGGAGTCATCAAGTTGAAGTGGAAAGAATGTAAGATACCAAGGAAAAGAATAGGAAAGAATCCCCTACTGACCACATAACTGAAGAGGAGCACATCCTATGTGAGAATGTTATAAAATGTATATAAAAAATGCCTACAGTAATCAATGGATCGCTTCATTGGCATCCATCTCAGAAGGATCATAGGATCAGAGAGTTGGAATGGGCCTGCAAGGCCATCGAGTCCAACCCCCTGCTCAGTGCAGGGAACTAGAGGAGGGGTCTCCCATCCAAGTGATAAGCAGGCCTGACCCTGCTTAGCTTTCCTCGCTCAGACAAGCTGAGCCAGCGTGAGCTGCTCCCTTCCTGCACTGGATCCCAGCGCCATCTGTGAATGGAAGGAGCCCTTGGATCCAGATGGATGGCTTGGATCCAGATGGATGATGGATAGATGGATTTGAATTATGCTTTCTGCATCTGTTTCGCCAACTCTGAAGAGTATACTTGTCATAAGTTAGAGATAGTAAGAATTTGGAGCACAACTCTTCTATTCTATTCTATTATGAAATCAAGAATGCATTTTTCTTCGGCGCTTTTTGAGGCTCGCCTCCTTGTGTTTGGGCTCGAGGCTGAAGGAGTCCACTCCCCTTTTTTTCTTCTTCCGCCCCGATTTCTGGCAGCCCTTGCATCTTAGGCAGAGGTACTTGGAAGTCATTATGGGCTGGAGGTTTCCCACAAGGTTACTGCAGGCTCAGATAGTAGTAAACAGTTTACACATAACTGGCGAATGGACTAAACTGGAATTGCTGTCACTTTCCCACCAAAAGCAAATACTTCCTAGTTTTATTAGTGTAAATAGATGTTCGGTAGTTATAACACAGGGGTGTTGAACCTCTGGCCCGGGGGCCAAATCCAGCCCACTTGGGTTCCCAATCTGGTCCTCCAGTGATAGCCACCCCCCTTTCCTCACATCACCAGGTGGTTCCTACTCCCCCTCCCCCGGCCGCCAATCATTTGGTGGTTTCCTGGCTTTTGCATGTTTTCCCCCTCCGTTCTAAAAGGTTGAAATGTCTCTTAAGAACATAAGAAGACCAAAGGTCCATCTAGTGCAGCATTCTGTTCGCTCAGTGGCCAACCAGCTGCCCACGGGATCCCACAAGCAGGACCTGAGTGCAACAGCACCCTCCCGTCCATGTTCCCCAGCAACTGGAGTACATACACATACTGCCTCTGAGCCTGGAGGGTAGCATACAGCCACCAGGACTAGTAGCCATTGATTTCCGGGTGAGAAATTTATGGCAGGCTGACGCTCCATGATTGAGTGGAGACTGATGGCGGCAAAACAAAGGCTAGAAGCGATTCTAGCTGGAATCTCTCCAGAGGAAAGGAGATTGATCAGTGAGATTAATTACAACCACCGAAGGTCGTCGTTATCTGTGAATTTACTGCCGAAGATAAGGCTTGGACAGCGAATACACAGACTAGTAGCCATTGATAGCATTCTCCTCCTCTTGTATTTATTTATTCATTATTTATTTAATTTATATCCCGTCTTTCCGCCAAGAGTTAGTTTATTTAATCATTATATTTATATCCCACCTTTTGTTCCTGCAAGGAGCCCAAGGTAGTTTACATAATCCTCCTCCTCCTCCTCCTCCGTTTTATCCTCACAACAACCCTGTGAGGTAGGTTAGGCTGAGAGCCAGTGACTGGACCTGCCCCTTTTGCCTTTGGCTCTGCCCACTACAGGAAAGCGCCCCCTGAGAGATTCTCTGGAACTGAATTCGGCCCTTGGGCTGAAAGAGTTTTGACACCTCCTGTCGTAACATCTTAAGGTGGATCCAGACAACCATTTTTGTTCATGATGTGGTGGTGGCTCTCTCACCGTAGCCTGGCAGTCCTGAAGTTTTCATCCCACAGTGACTTGCCACGATGAGTCTCTGGCTATCAGGTTGTCTGTGTGCCGTCTGCGTATGAAATTCACCATATGATGTAAATCCTGTGTCAGATTACTCATTAGAATGATCATGACTTCATCCGTTGAAAGTGGAGTTCCAGTAGAAATTTGTATTCTTTGCCAAGTTCACGGCATTGCAAGAGATGTTTGTACATACTGGACATAGATTTCATAGATCATAGAGTTGGAAGGAGCCTACAAGGCTATCGAGTCCAACCCCCTGCTCAATGCAGGAAACTAGAGGAGGGGTCTCCCATCCAAGTAATCACCAGGCTTGACCCTGCTTAGCTTTCCACTGAAATTACTTGTTTCGTGCCAGTTGTTAACAGCACATGGTGGTTTGTGTCGTGTGTGTCCCCCCCCCCCCGCCCAGCTGTCATTATATATTGAAGCAACTTGCTTGTAGTGGCCTTCCTTCTACTGAAGGGCTTAACCCCTTTTTCCATGCTCATGTGAAATGCTGATAGTCAACTTAGGGAAGTTGGAGAAATCCACAATGGATTCAGAGGAGTTCGGATTTCTGTGAATCCGACCTGCAGATTCCTCAGCAGACCTGGCTTTTTCCAAATTGCCTGGATTCCATGGACTTGCGGGACTGGTTTTTCATATTTTTTTTAAAAAATAAATTTTATATAGTTATTATAAACTACATACAAAACTATAAAACACAAACGTGCAACTAAAATAAATCATAAGGTGCACCCCCCCACCCGCCTAGGGACCAACTAATATATATCCATCCCCTTAATCAATTAAATTCCACATTCCAAAAATATAACATATCCTGACAAGGCATACTCCCCTTCGCCTTTATTAATACATAGTCTAATAATTGATTCCATATATCCATAAAATTATTCTTCTTTAACTGTCCCTTTTTGCATTTGATACTACAAGTTAGTTTATCATTTAGGGCCATATCCCAAACTTCCTTATATCAATCAGTTATTAGAAAAACATGTTGTACTTTCCATTTCCTCGCTATCATTAACCTAGCTGCAGTTAACAAGTTTACAATTAGTTCCTTCGTATTTTATCGGTTATTGATAACAAAGTGATTTTATCAGTTATTGATAACAAAGCAAGTTTATGACAGACCTTTAGATTAATACCAATAATTTCCGATATTTCTGTAAAAAGCCTCTCGCCAAAATTCCAGAACATTTTTACAACTCCACCACATATGAGCATATGTACCTGGTATTTCCTGACATCCTCTCCAGCAAAGTGCGGAGCAATTGTTATCTATTCTATTTAATCTTACTGGAGTTAGGTACCATCTCCATATTATTTTATAGAAATTCTCCTTTATCCTAGTTGACATAACTTTCACAATCCGTCTATCCCATATATTGTTCCAGCCCACCTCCGAGGTCACCTCTTCAAATTCATTATCCCATACTGTCTTTAGATGGTCATCTTGTTTGGTTTTTCATCTTTTGGCTGGTGGGATTTGGGTAAATTTGCACACGCGTTAATGTGCACTAGCATTAATCTGCACTTGCGCAAATGGAATGAAATTCTTGTACGTACATGTGTAAAAGAAATTAATTAAAAATCCGATTCCGTCATTGAGCGGACAACAGAGCGAAAGACACCTGATGATCCGTGAAACAGAGATGGAGGGAATTTAACAAAATCCCTAGTTGGAACTCTCTGCATGGTGGTGGTGATAGGTTGAGAGTGCCCCTCGCTCTGGCGTGCCCTTTGTGTGTTGAACTTGACGGCGTGAAGCTGCCTTCGATGGGTTGGTCCGTGGAGCTCAGTGTTGTGTGTAGCAGAGGCTCTCCACAGCCTTAGGCTAAAGTCCATCTCAGCCCTGCTACCTTGGACCCACCTAGCTTGAGATACCAGACATCGAAACTGGGACATTCAGTTTGCAAAGCATGTGCCCTGCCCCTGACTGATGGCTCCTCCTCCGCAGCTTGCGGTCCAGCAGACTGAAGGCCCAACCCTTGCCCGACCTTTATAGGATGCTTGAGTTTTTACGTTCTATTGCGACCTGCCTCTGTACCGCTCGATGTACATAGATCCCATCAGAATGATCTGTCCACCATGATTATTTTTTTCCAGTATGGAAATCATTCGAATGAAGTCTTACATACAAAAAGCTCTCTTTGTGTAGACCCCTTACATAGTTGTGGTCTCCAGCATGCGAAGAGAAGTCTGGGCTAGGGCTGTGTGGATAATCCATCACCACCACACATAGAGATGGCCCAGGGGAGCTTCCACCAGCTTGGTACCCACTAGATCAGGGTGTTCAAACTATTTATTTATTTATTATATTTATATCCTGCCTTTGTTTTCCTGCAAGGAACTGAAGGTGACTTACACAATCCTCCTCCTCTCCATTTCCTCCTCCTAATAATAATCCTCCTCTCCATTTTATCCTCACAACAACCCTGTGAGGTAGGTTAGGCTGAGAGTCAGTGACTGGCCCAAAGTCACCCAGTGAGCTTCCTGGCTGAGTGGGGACTAGAACCTGGATCTCCCGAGTCCCAGTCCAGCACTCTCACCACTACACAACACTGGCTCTTTCAGCCTGAGGGCCAAACTCCCTTTTGGAGACGCTCTTGGGGTGTGTGTGCATTCAAGTGGGGGGCAAAGGGGGCAGATCCAAAAATACCAAAAGCGCCAGCATATTTTAGCTCAAAGCTCTTCCTGCCAGTCACTAATCCTTACAAAGAGGCATTTCAACCTGTTAGAATGGGGGGGAAACTGCACCAAAGCTGGGAAGCCACCAAATGATTGGTGGTTGGGGGAAAGGGGGCGGGGTCAGGGGGAAGAGGGCGTGGCCATCTGGGGACCCCGAGGAGGGCCGAATTTGGCTCTCGGTTCTGCACCCCTACTCTAAATGTTTTGGACTGCAACTCCCATCAGCCCCAGCTAGCATGGCTAATGGTCAGAGGTGATGGGAGCTGTAGTCCAAAACACCTGGAGGGTGCCATGTTGGGGAAGGCTAACGTAGGGCTTCTGTAAGCACTTTGTGGATAGTCTTTGTACGCCCCCATGTGGCCACTTAGGTCAGTGCAGCTTTGAGTTATCCGGGTCATTGAAACTGCTGGAGGAGGTAAGTTGGGCCTTCTGCAGGAACGGGGCTGCCTTTTTGCTGTGCCCCGGGGACAGCGCCAGCTCGAAGCTGTGTTCGCCAAATCGGTTAGGGGGTGCAAACCTTTGGGTTCCCTCAGATCAGTTGATACCTTCCTCCTGTGTGTTATATTGGTGCCATTTTGGTTACGTAAGGAACAGCACTCGCCTCTGAACATGGGAAATCGAAGGAATGATATTATGGCCCCCCCGGAGTTGGTTGCCCTGTTTTCTGAGAAGGGTAGTTTCAGATTTGGGACGCTTTTAAACCTGGTAACTCTCTTTTCTAATTGATGCACCAATGCCGGTTTTCTAATCACAAAAGGAGTAAATGATTTGAGGTCTACTAAATGCAGTTTTCGTAGTGGAGATTAACCATGTTTTTGAGACTTCACATTATTCCCCCGATCAATGGGATTTAAAGGTGCACAGATGACTTCCCACCCCCCCACCCTTTACCTTGGCTAGGTGAAATTTTGATTCTTCGCTCGCTCAATGTTTCCATTTATACATTGTTGAGGAGATAGTGGGGTGGTGGGGTGACTGGTGCTGTGTAGCCTCAGAATAAATGAAAATTGAGATCCTGGGATAAATTGTTTCATTTTTTTTGTTTGTTTTTTGAATCGCTTGAGGCTGAACTGCCAGGGAAAGGGGAAAGGAGGATGAAGAACCGTTCTCCCCCCTCCCCTCCCCCTCAGAGGGTCCTCGTATGGCAGTGTTCTCCAATCTTGGGTCCCCAGATGTTTTTGGCCTACAACTCCCAGCATGCCCCAGCAGGTTGGAGAACACTGGCATATGGGATGCTGCATTTCCTTTTGCAAACAAAAATGGGCAAATGCTGAATGTTTCCATACTCCTAGCATGACTTTTTATCGGCCGTTGACCCTTATGCCGTGAGTCCTGAGGATGAGCCTTCCCCAGCCTGGTGCCCCTCTAGCTGCGTTGGACTACAACTCCAGCATCCCCCAGCCAGATTCTGGAAGTTGTAGTCCGATGCAACTGGAGGGCGCCAAGTTGGGGAAGACGGCTGCTGAGGCTGCATCAGTAAGGAGGAGCTGCATGCATGTTGTGCATCCACAAGTGCTCAACATTTTGTGGGCATGATTTAAAGACGGTCTGAGGGTTGCTTTGTGAAAAGGGCCTCCATGTTTCCTTTTTTCTTTTGTTGTTGTTGTTGTTGCAGGAATGGCTGGCAGCCTGGCCACACTACTCCATGACGGCGTCATGAATCCTGCTGAAGGTAATGCCATTTGGGTGTGAATAGTTCAGGGCAGGGGTTCTCCCCAACCTATTCTTGGGCCGGTGGGCACATTTAGAATGTTGAGAGTGTTGTGGGCGCTCTCACAAAATGGCTGCCAGGGTGGGCACGGCCAGTAGCCAAAATAAAAACAAATAAATAAATATTTCCCAAAATGCAAACTGGAGAGAATATATATATATATATATATATATATATATACTAATTTGCCCAAGAACCTGACTGCGAGACAGAGGTGGGTTCTGAGTTCTAAAATCCACAAAACTATTCTTATGAACCAAAATAAAGATGGTGCAGCATGGCAGCCTCCCAATTAAATGTTTTTAATTTAAAAAAGAAAACACCGTAATAAAATAAAAATCGGGAGGGGCAGCGAACCTGGCAGGCACCAAGAGAGGCACATTGGTGACCCCAGGTCCAGAGGGATTGCAGTGAGGAAAGGATCTTGGTGCTTGTACTAATTGCACTTGCGTAGTGCGTTCTGGGTGTCCTTGAAGCGCTTTGTTCTGTGTTAACTTGACAATTCTTATAGAGCCTGTAAAGTAGGCTGTTATTAGCCACATATAATGGATGGAGGAACATAGGAAACTTACCTTATGCTGAGTCAGACCACTGGTCCATCCAGCCCAGTATTGTCCACACCAGGGGTGGGGAACCGCTTTCAGCCTGAGGGCTGAATTCAACTTAAGCTCTTGCGGGCCACATTCCAGTGGTGAGTGACCTATATGCGGATTTAATGGATTGATCCATTTAGGGCGCATTCCTATTGGGATGCCCATAAATCCAAGAACTAGAGGCTTATGGGCATCCAAGGCAGAGCAGGAGAAGCGGCGGCGGAGGTCTCCACCCCCCCTGTCCTCCTGCCCTGCATTTTCACTAGACTGGCTTTTTCGCCCACGTAGCTGGGGCGCTTTGGAGCAGGAGGGAAAGTGGCTGGAGCAGCTTCAGGATACCTCATATCCTGGCTGCTCCAATCTCCTCCCTCCCCGACCCCTGAAATTCCCCCTTTAACCCCTCTCTGAAGTTTCCTGACCTCGGAGAGCAGCCGGAGCGATTCTATCCATGCCGGCTGTGAGGGGGAGTGGGTGTCGGAGCTCTGATTCCCAGCCCCGAGGTTGAAGCACTGTCTCTGACCTGGGAGCTGGGGATCCAAACTCTCCTATGGCCCCTCAGACGATGTCTAGGGGCCATAGGATCGTTTCCTCCATCAACTAAGACAAACTGACGAAAGTTTGGTTAAAAGTTCTTTAATCACTTTTCAGCCCCTGTAAATGAGCAATGGAGTTTGCCACGTGCCTGGGAAGTATCGCGATGCTCCCAAGTGAGCAGGCGAGTGATAAATTGCCCCCGATCCTCCTTTACCTCGTCACAATCTGCCTGACTGTTCTTGTCCTCTTGTCGCCTTTGTGGAATTGGTACACTCTACCAAAATGTGTGACTTGGATCTGACGTGACTTTTCTCTTTGCCGCTGTTCTGTTTCTCTGCTCTGCCTACCGCCCTGGCTTGGGACATGCCCAATGTCTGTGATGACCTACCTCCCACTCCCATTCCGGGAACCCAGTGGTGAAGCAGCGCATGCAGATGTACAACTCTCCGTACAAGACCGTCTATGAGTGCATCACGACGGTGCGGCGGACTGAAGGCTTGGGGGCCTTCTACCGGAGCTATACCACCCAGCTCACCATGAACATCCCTTTCCAGGCCATTCACTTTATCACCTATGAGTTCATGCAGGAACAGATCAACCCCCGGCGGCAGTACAACCCTCGCACGCACATCGTTTCGGGCGCCGTGGCCGGGGCTGTGGCTGCCGCGGCCACGACTCCTCTGGACGTCTGCAAGACCCTCCTCAACACTCAAGAGAACATGGTCTTGAGTTCCGTGAACATTAGCGGGCACCTCTCGGGAATGGCCAACGCCTTTAGGACGGTGTACCAACTCGGGGGCGTCGCTGGCTATTTTAAGGGGGTCCAGGCGCGCGTCATATACCAGATGCCTTCGACTGCCATCGCCTGGTCTGTGTATGAATTTTTCAAGTCTGTACTTACAAAGCGTGAGCTGGAGAAAGGAACTCCGTGCTGATGGATCTGGCACTGCGGATGCAGCTCACACAAGCTCTGAGACACCTCTCTCTCTTTCTGTGTGTGTGTGTGTGTGTGTGTGTGTGTGTGTGTAAATTTTGTGACAGATTCACAACTGGGTTCTGTGTGTGTGTGTGTGTGTGTGTGAGAGAGAGAGAGAGAGAGAGAGAGAGAGAGAGATACTGGAGGAATTCTTTGCCCTCCTTCCTACCAGTTTTGCTAAACCAAATTGTTTAAGGACTATTATTTTAAACAAGTATTTATAGTTTGTTTGTTTGTTTGTTTGTTCTCCTATGGAGTTGATAACCATGATAGGAATTTTTTAGACAAGGTTGTAATTGTTTCCTCACTGGAATTGCTAAGTGAGCTTACCTGGGGTTGTTTTTGGGGTTTTTTTGCATGGGGGGAGCAGGGAGAGAAGAGAATTCTTGTGCATTGGATTTCCCGCCCCCTTGAAAATATAAAGGTGTGATGCCTTTTTTAGCTGAACAAGGTTTTATAGAGAGAGCAATTATGTGATATAAATAGATGGATAATGTTTATCCTTTATTTTTCTATATAGATGGCATGGGTGGTTTTGAAAATAGTTAAAGCTGGGTGCATGTGTTTGTGTTTTAAGAGTTTGACTTCTTTTTTTAGTTGTGAAAAGCTCAATTATTTTTCCTAAACCAGAATGACGTTAATCATAGCTTTCTCCCCATTGTCAAAGGGGGCTTCCATACAGACGGCTTCTAATGCTACCAGTGCAGCTATGCCATCTTTTTCTCCTGGAACCCCCCCCCCCCCCGCTAAAATTCTATGACTGAGGCAGGGTGATAGCTTGATAAAAGCCTCATTTGGAAGCACCCATAGATGCAGAGAGGCTGTTGTGTGTTTCTCCCCTTTCTTTTCTGCAAAGTGCTTAGTAGCTCTTTGAATATCCAGCCTGAAGACAACTTGAAGGGACATATGACTCTGAAATACTGAGAATCTGCCTTACATGAGTCTTTTTCCTTTTAGTGTATCAGGATCAGTGGCTACTTCTGGTAATATCAGCCCATTTTTCACTGCTACCAAATACCTTAACACTCTGAGCATATTTTAGCAAACACTTAAAACTTCTAAAGGTACTTAAAAACGTTAACAAGCAGGCAGACAAACTGCATCTCAGTTTCTTTATAGGTTTTGTGGCTTTTTTAACTTATTCCTACTTCTCACTAAGACCCCAGTCCTGCTTCTCCCCCCCCCCCATGCCTGACTTGCAGATGTGTGTAAGTCTGTTGCACTAACGTGTGTAAATTAACACCTGCAAGTGTGTGCAGGAGTGGGGCATCAAGTTTACATTTCCATAAAAGAACTCGCCTTGAATCTCTTCTAGTAAAAAAGAAAAGCAAAAAAAGACTGACACGGGAAGGTAGCCGTTCGTTGGGGTGCAGCTGTGAAGCCTTGGAACCAAATTAGCAGAGGAGAATGTAAAGTCAAACGTCTCTCCAAAGCCAAATATATATCTATATGTGTGTGTGTGTGTGTATCTATATGCGTGCATGTGTGTTTGTGTGTGAGCGTGCACGCTCAGTTATCTCTGGCCTGTACAAATGAAGGTATGTAGAATAGATTTAGAACTTGCGATAGATTTGTGTGTGGGCCACTGTGAAAATCCTGCGAGTTTCGTGGTGTCCACTAGAAATGTTTTGTTCATCCAAAGAGTACAGTTTGCAAATTGGGATTGCTGCTGAATGCTCCCATGGTCTTACGGTACTTTGCCTGCTACAACCTGTTTTCTGGAAAACTTAAAATTCTCGAGTGAGAGGCGCTTTAAAAAAAAAAAAAAAAAAGAGTGCCTTGGGACTAAGCTACCTAATGTATGATGGAAAATTCGAAATGTCTGCTGTCTTGTCAAATGTGTCTGTTTGGACTCCTACACTTTATAAGCTTGCAAATCCTAGATTTAAAGAAGGGAGCCTGCAGTTCTTTTGTAGTAGTCCTAATGCACTTGCTCTGGAGCAGCGGTGGGCAACTTGTGGCCCTCTGGATGTTTTGGCCTACAACTCCCATCAGCCCTCATCATTGGCTGCGTTGGCAAGGGCTGATGGGAGTTGTAGGCCGAAGCCTATGGCGGCCCACCAGTTGCCCATTCCTGCTCTAGAATGTATGAATTGGTTGTAGCAGGTTGCCTCAACGCAGCCTTCTCCAACTTGGTGCCCTCCAGCTGTTTTTGGACTTCAGTTCTCATCAGCCCCAGCTAGCGTGGGCAGCGGTCAGGACTTTCTTGAGCTGTCATTCAAAGCACCTGGAGGGCACTTGGTCGAGGATGGGCTGCCTTAGCATTTGAAGAGTGGAAGTTGAACCTAATGGCTTTGACTCTAGTTTCCTGCATTGAGCCTTGTAGGCTCCTTCCAACTCTATCTATGAAACTATAAATGCTGTCTTTCATCACTTAAAATGCTTCCAGGCATCCACCGCCAATGATGGAAAGTGAAACAGGAAGGACTTTTTTGGCTGGTTATGGGGGTTTGGAGCTACTGTGGTGGCTACCTTTGCCCCACCCCGTTTTTCCCGTACTGTATTTGCAGTGGGACTACAGGTTATGCCTACCACTTGCTGCTCTTTGAAACATAAACCCATGGCCAGTGGGTTTGTAGTTCTACGACTCTGACTTGCAGATTCTGCAGCGGACTGGCTTTTTCTGAGTCACGTGGATTCCACGGACTGGTTTTTAGCGGTGGGGTGGGGCGGGGAATTTGCGCAAATCCTGATTAGCACTAATGTGCATGTGCATGAGGTGAGTGAAATTCTCGTACATCCCTAAAAAATAAATAAATCCAATTCTGTCAGTGAGTGGACAACGGAATGAAAGTCTCCTGACAATCTGTGAAACACAGATGGGATGGATTTAACAAAATCCTTCGATCCCGATCTCTTGCCACATGTTGTGCTGTCATGACGTGCCTTCCCCCCCCCACTCCACACATCATCATGGACTGCTGCTGGCAGGGGAAAGCTTGCGGCACAATGACCTCACGACGTGGGCGAAGCGATCCTCCCTGTTTTCAGTGATCGGGGGCGTAATTAACACGAGACTGCCGTGTTTGGAGTTTGGCATAACTCAGAGGTCCACCCGTGAACTTACAAAAGCACTACTGTTGCTGGGGACACCCGCACCCCCCACACACATCTGGAATCACCCTTTCCCTTAATATGGCTGCATAATTGAGCCAGGTAGCTGATGCTTCAGCATCCATTTAAGAGTTCTCGTTTTTCTAAATGCTGTCAGGTGTGCCTGTTGAGGGATTTCATAGATTTCATAGATCATAGAGTTGGAAGGAGCCTACAAGGCTATCTAGTCCAACCCCCTGCTCAGGGCGTCTAGGTTGGAAGGAGCCACAAGGAGCTAGTCCAACCCTCTGCTGTCATGCAGGAAACTAGAGGAGGGGTCTCCCATCCAAGTAATAACCAGGCCTGACCCTGCTTAGCTTTCCACGCTCAGACAAGCTGAGCCAGCGTGAGCCACAGGCCTGTTAATCAGTCCGAAAAATTGCATCCTTACCCGAACATGACTGGCAAGGTTTTTTTGTTTATATATATATATCTATATCTATATATACACACACACACACACACTATATCAGGAAGCTTTTTACAAACAACTTCCTATGGCTTATATTTTTCGTTAGAAAACTTGTGTATCTTTTTCCCACCCCAGGTGCCTGTGTGTGTGTGTGTGTGTGTGTGTGTGTATTCATCTGGAGCAGCCTTCGCCAAGCTGGTGCCCTCCAGATGTGTTGGCTAAAAGCTCCTATGAAACGATGGAAGCTAACAGTCCCAACACACACCTAGAGGGCACTAGCTTGGCGAATGGAAGGCTGGTCCGGAGTATACCCTAACAAAGAGAGGATTCCTGTTCCTGACAGTCCGATGGGACTGCAGAGGCACACACTTGAATGTACGAGATGCCTCTTGAATCTCCACTTAAGCATTTTTGATGATGGGTCTCTTGGTGCCTGGCTTTCTTAGAAGTGGAACGGAAGGGTAGTGTGTCGCCAAGCTTGCACTAAAATTGAAACCTGTCAGCACTTCTCGATGAATGATTTTTGTGAAGTTGAAGGTACTGCTTGAGACCCGCAGTTGGATGAGTTCGGCTGCAATTTCTTCTATGCTTGCTTTCGTGTCCTAACTGCAGGCGCTGATCACACGGATATAAATGCAGGGTACTGAACGTAGGCAAACCGCTCAAATAGTCCTACAGTTCCCCTGGCCTTGAAATGTACTGTTGAATAGCTTCATATCATTGAAGAATAGACCTTGCCCTTTCCTTTTGAAGCGGATGAGAGCCAAAGGCAAGTTAGTTACAAGCAGGGTTGGCAAATGACTCTGCGACTGAAAATTTCATTATATTGTCTGGGGAAACCAAATTATTGTAGCGCAAGTGAATATGTATGTATCATGGATAGCTGCCTGTGCAACTTAAAATAGACATGGAGTCACAAAGCCAGTAGGATTGGTTTTCAGTCGTCTTCTTTTTAGACCAAACATCTTTAACACTGTATTGATGGTATCTGCACCCTTTGAAAGGTAGGGGGGAAAGATGTTTATGCTTCAGCGTCCTATGAATAGGACACATAGTTTGTCACTTCAAATCTTATCTTGGTCTTGAAGACTGAATTCCAGGCAGTTTCTATACAAGAGAGAGATGATTTGTCAAATGTGCAAAAATGTCCCTGCACATAGAAAAACCAGCACTTTGGGGAGAAGGCTAGGTTCCCTGACAATCTAGCTTTCTTTGTGCAGAGCAGCATTTGAATGGAATCTTATTTGATCAATAAATCCCCACCTGCAGTCTGAAGTGGGTAGAGCCCAGACACGGGTTCACCACTTTGGTGAGAAATAGGCCTTGGATGCCAGAATGCTCAGGACTAGGTCAGGGGTGCATTCAGGATCCATGCCTAGCTGGGGGGGGGGGGAAGCCTAGCTGTTCCCCCCCTTGTTTTCCCCTTTGAACAGTAGAACAACCCCCCTCACGCTTTTATTACAAATTGCTTTTGAAACTTCAGGCAGAGGGTGTTCAGACAGAGATCTTTTTCTGACGAGCACAAGCCCAAATCTAGCTTGGATGCCCGTGCACGGAACTAGATACATAGTTCTTTGTCCAGCTCAAGAGTTGCTTCACCCAAGATACTGGTAGATAACCATTAGTCTTCCACTACATGCTGCAATGGGTCTGCAGTGAAGCCTGAGCAGGTTACCTATGCCAAATCTGTGTTTAACCCCTGCCAGATTCATTCTTACCAGCTACAAAACCCTCTTAACGCAGCAATGTATGGAGCAGCCCTCCAGTCTAGTTGGAAAAAGGTCTCTGGGGGGAAAAGAATCTGTTTGGGGTTGACTCGAGGCCCTTGTTGCGTTGGCAAGAGGAATGGTGAGAGTGAAAAGAGCATAAGCTGGCCAATCAGGGATCCAACCCCAGTAGTATTTCTGATTGCTAGTGCTCCAGAATGCAAAAGGACCATGTTGGGGTGGAGGCAGGGTTGCCGGACCACACCCCCACTTGCTGCTTTCTATCTTTATATATACTCCAGCAGTCTGTCTATTAAGATCACTTTCGCTAGCCAGGCTCTCATCCTGTAAGTGAGCCTGATGGAAGGAGAAGAGGTGTGAGGGTGGGGGTGGATGGAGTGTGGAAAGGGCAGGAGATTGAAATGTGTCTCCTTTTTGTGCTTGAAATCTCGGCCCACCACTTCACTGCATGATTAAATCTCACCCACCGCTTCATGTATGGCCTTCATTTAAAGCCAGGCAGAAGAACATGAGAAGAGCCATGCTGGATCGGACCAAAGGCCTGTCTAGTCCAGCATTCTGTTGCCACAGTGGCCAAGCAGATACCGCTGGGAACCCCACAAGCAGGACATGGGCACCCTCCCGCTTGTGTTCCCCCAGCAAATGTTGTGGAGAGGTAATCGAAACTGATACTGACTGAAGGTAATCTATAGCCGTCATGACTAGTAGCCATTGATAGCCTTACCCTCCACGAGGTGGCTATGTCAGGTTGTGTGTAGCTTGGACCCAAGAATGGAACCTTCAGTATGTTTCTCGCTTAGAACAACCTGAATTGAAATGTCCCTCCTGACATGTCGGTCTCCCTCGTACCTGTTTGAAAATGTACATTTGCTTGTTAACCTAGATATGAATCTGGGATGTCACTATAAAAATTAGGTGGGTTTCCCAGTACGCTTGTACATGAGGCATCTGCAGGGGATTCTGGCAGTCCTAGGTGGCATATCCCGGGTTAACTCTGCCAAGTGTGGTGCTCATATTTTATTTTAATAAAAATATACCCAACTGAATACGCACATAAGACTTAAAATGGCTGGGTGGCCCATCTGAAGCACGTCCTCTAGAGCAGCGTTCACCAAACTGGTGCCCTCCGGATGTTTTGGACTTCAGCTTCCATCAGCCCCAGCCAGCATGGCCAATGGTCAGGAGTGCTGGGAGTTGTAGTCCAAAACATCTGGAGGGCAACCAGGTTGGGGGAAGGCTGCTCTAAGCAAGGGTGGGCAACTTGTGGCCCCTCCAGTTGGTTTCTCCTACAATTCCCATCATCCTGCACCTTTAGGTATGCTGGCTAGGGCTGATGGGAGTTATAGGCCGAAACATCTGGAAGGTCACGAGTTGCGCACCCAAGCTCTAAAGCCAAGTTGGGTTGCGTTGCCTGTTGGCCTAGAATTCTTTGCTGAGAAATGAAAATAGCAGCCAAAGTGTTGAAAGGTCTTTAAAAATAAAATAAAAATTAAACTTTGTATATGTGGAAGCGCACACGTTGCTGCTTTGTATGCTACAAACGCACACTATTATTTTTTTTAAAAAGTGAATTTTTAGTTTATATTTGCTGTTCTGAAATTGCCTTTTTATTAATTGACCTATATGTCGACTTTGAAAAAGAATGTTTATATATATATATATATATATATATGTACGTACGTACGTACGTACATATATTTAACAGGGCAGAGAATTGTGTTTCAGAAATGCTGCTACAGTTAAAACACTGGAGCGTGAGAAATAAAAGTATTTGATTTGTTTGCCAGATTCCTGAGTGTGTTCATTTGTTGTTGTCGTTATTATTCTTTGAGGTGGATTTGAGTAGTAAAATAATAGCTGGGATGATGCATTTAAGTTGGCTGTGGGGAAGTATTGTATTTTATCATATATTTTATGTTATTACATTTTATCCCGCCCTTCCTTCAAAGAACTCAAGGCAGTATATAGTGTTCTTTCCCCATTTGATTGCTGTCCAGTTGGCTTCTGTATGTGGAATGAGGAGGGGTCGCCATCTTGTCCTTTGCCTCAGGCAGCAAAATATCTCTGGCCGGCCTTCTAGGCCTTGTGTCTTTGAAATGGCCAAAAGGCATTCCATGTTGGGGCTGAGGTGGGATATTTTAAAATGCCTAAAAGCCTGACGATATAAAAAGGGGCCCAGTGTCCAAGTGGAAGTGACGTTGGTACCAGGTGAGCCTCCCTTGGTTGGGGAGCCACCACCAAAAAGGCCCTCTGTGGTTGATACCTGCTTCACCTTTAATGAGGACAGAATGAAGCGAAGGTGGTGTGAAACTAATGATGCACAGAAATTGGTACTGGGTACAAAATTCAGCTTCCATTATTTTTCAAAAGCAAGTTTCCAGCCCCCAAGACTTGTGAAATAGATTTGAAAGTGTGTGGGTGATGCTGGTGCGCTCATGGAAATTTGGAGTCTGAAGACAGGATTTCTGGTTATAAGAGGCTTTCCCTTTGGCAGCTTCAGTGTTGTGCATAGCAGCTGGCTCTGGTGTTGAATGTTTCTTGCATCCTGCCAAAAGGTGGCAGGGTGTAATCATTTTTCGGTTGTTGCTTTTGTAGTTCAAGATGAACTGAAGCCACGAACTTTGCCTTAATCAGAATACAAAGTCAATGTCTACTCTGTTGACATGCATCTTTAACAAAACGTGATAAATACACTTTTAATATAAATAAAAAGGCTGTCTACATTTTGCAGTTTTGACCTTTGCCTCCTTAAAAGGTAACATCTTTAACTAGGGAGCCATGTTTTTTTAAATAACATATTAGAATAAAAAGAGTCCCGTAGGGTCTTAACAGATTATGGCATAAGCTTTTGTGGGTCAGAACTTCATCAGAAGCATGAAGTGGGCAACTAAGTGGATAGGGTGTGTATATGTGTGCATGCGTGCGTGCCCTGGAGCATTCTGGGAAATTAAAATGGCAGCTAAACTCAACTTCCTGACATTGTTCCAAATGCCATGGCCACCACTGCTGCTAAGTAAGCCTGCTAGGACCCACTGATGGAGGTGGGGCCCCATCAAATGGCACTTTAGCCAGGTCCTCTTTGTACACATGCATACATACATGTGCACGTACACCATAGGTATAGCATGAAAAACATCACTGTAAACAATCAACCCTTTTTTCTTCTCTCTGTTCTCTCTCATCTGTCTACTTAGCTGACCACTTGACCATCTGATGACGTAGACTGGCTTATGAAAGCTAAAGCTTCAATATACCACAAGACTCCTTGTGCTTTTTCATTTTTTCCTTCAGCAGATCAGTATGGCTATCCCTCTGGAAGGAATGTACTGGTTCCAGTCACTCATTTCCAAAATACATAAATACAGGCATCCATGAATGCAGGGCGGGGAGTGGGGGAAATATTTACAACGTATTAAAGGTTTAACATAAATTTACGCTTGCATCCTATTTCATTTTTAATAGGTAATACAAGGCTATATATGGTTTGGCAGATTGTATTTCGTGTGCTTTCTCTTATCCTTATATATTCAATTGACTTTGCCATTTTAGTTACATTCCAGTGCTTTGTCAACCATGTTGGTTTAGAGGGGGAATTGTAGGACTATGGCAATTACTAGCAACTAGTATTTTGTCTATTGTAAATAAACATATTTACTCAGTCACTTTTATTAAAGAAACTCCTTACGGAACAAAGGAATACTTTTATAGCATGGAGTAGATCAGCAAGTCATGGTTTGAATGACTAGTTTAATTTGCACATAAGATCCTTTCCCTGAACTCTTGTCTTTTTGCAGTCCCAGAAAGCGTGGAAGAAACCTACTATGATTGGAGTATCTCCAGTATTTATTTTTATAGTTCTTTTTTTAGCCTGCAATCCTATGCATTAGCCTTCCCCTAACCTGGCAGCCCTCCAGACGTGTTGGACTACAACTCCCAGCATCCCCAGCCATCATGCCCTATGTTGGCTGGGGAGTTACCATCCCAACACATCTGGAGGCATCAGGTCGGGGAAGACTGTGACACAATACTCACTGTTTATTAAGCGTATTTATATAAACGCTTTCCAACAAAACGTTATCAAAGCAGTTTACGTAATAAAGGGCTGGCGAACATATGGGAGGGATGTTTTTATTGTACATTGCCATGGGCTCCTGGTGGGTGGAGGGTGCGATTTATAAATTTGATGAATAAATAGACATGTATCAATAAAGTCGTTTACAGTCTTCTACCCTCGAACAAAGGAACAGACTCCTTCCTCTTAACGCCTCATTGCCTGCACAGGTTCTGGCTGCCTTCATACAGGATATAGTTAAAGTGTGGAATTTGCTGTCACAAGATGTAGTGATTGCTGCCATCAAATATGACTATTAAAAAACTGAGCCAGTTTGGTCTTTCCAGATACTGAGTCCACCTTCAATCCTATTCTGCTACATGGGAATTCAGTTACTTGGGAACTAGTGGTCAAGCTTGCTAGTACGACATTTTGAAAATCATTGGGCTGGATCCAAACCTATTTATCTATTTACATTTATATCCCACCTTTCCTCCAAGGAGCTCAAGGTGGTGTATGCGATCCTCCTCTCCATTTTATCCTCACAACAACAACCCTGTGAGGTAGGTTAGACTGAGGGTCAGTGACTGGCCCAAAAATCACCCAGTGAACTTCATGGCTGAGTGGGGCCTAGAACCATGATCTCCTGAGTCCCAGCCCAATACTCTAACCACATGACTAACTTAAGTTGCATTAATTACAATGGGTCTACTCTAAGCATGACTAAGTATGCTAAGTATGGATCCAACCCTGTATGTTTTAGCATTTGGGGGGCAAGAAAGATGTGCTATGGGCAGTTGTTCCCGGACTGTACTTTTTCAGACTACAGGTAGGGATATGCACAATAAAGGCTCCTTACGCAGAGAAATCTTAACATGTCAAGGTGAAGGGTTCAGCCTAGTGCCTTCTCCCTGACATGCTGATTCATATCTATGAGGGCATGGAGTATATGTGACTAGTCCTTTCTGATTGCCCTTTTTCATGATCCTAAACCTTCCCCCCCCCCCCCCATATTACCTAGTTCACACAATCCATAAAATCATGCAGTGGACTGGGTCATTTCTCACTGCAGGGGTTGGGGAGTGTTACATGTTTGAAACCTGCCCCACTGGGGGAGAGGATCTCAAAGCACTTCAAAAGCTAACATGTCAGAAAAGAGGGGTTTTGGCTACTCTTTCCTGACTGGCTAGTTTTCTATGTGCAGGGAAAGGTTTTTTTTTTTTTTTTTTTTTTTGAGGTAGCATTCAAACATGCAACTCCCATACTCCCACTTGCAGGGGTTCAGCAGGAAAAGCTTTACCACTGACTGCAGTAATACCTTGGATTGCAAGCATAATTCGTTCTGGAACCATGCTTGTAATCCAAAACACTCTTGTATCAAAGCGAGTCTCTCGTGGGTGTGAGCGAGCGGGGCCGATTTTGGCCCGCTACACCCACTTGAGGCGAGCGGTTACATCCCTACCAAGACGTCGCTTCTTTATCAAGTCAAAATTTATTTTAAAAATTTGCTTGTCTTGCAAAACGCTCTCAGACCAAGTTACTTGCAATCCAAGGTATTACTGTAGATCATATGAGTAATTGCTCTAAGTGCTCTCTAAGGCACTTTGCTTTTGCTCGCCAATTTCTGCCTTAATTCTTAAGTAGGCTTTTGGATTTGGCTGACCTCTTTGGAGAGTGTTATAGCGATTCCAAGAGTACACACTGGGGATGCTGCATGAGAAAATCTCCTGTTGATACAGATTTGTATGTATAAAGATTACGGGTAAACTGTAACAAAGAAAATATAGATGAGCACAGCATGTTAACTCTGCCAGTGTGTACAAATACAATGGTATTGTCTTTTTCTAACTGAAGTGTGATTTGAAAGGGAAGCTGTGTAAGAGTGGAAATGCAGTGACCGTCTTACAGGATTGGATCAATGGCTCATAAAAGCTCTCTTCAAAAGAATCTCTCATGCAGTAAGTGGGGGGGGGCACTGCACTGACTAGCCCCACCCCTGAGATTGTGCATGCTGGCTTGTCCTCCACACTGGTGGTGCCCACATGGATATCTGTAGTCTGAAAACCTAATGTTTGTGATGTACGAGTAGACGCCAGGGTTGGGGCCAAACTGGCATGGGTGATATTGGGGGTGGGGCTAGTTGGCCCAGTCCTGCTTGTGCATTGTTTCAATGTGTAAACCAGGGATGGGGAATGTGTGACCTGCCGGAGGATGTTGGACTGCAGTTCCCATGATCCCGCACCATTAGCTATGCTGGCTAGGGCAGACGGAAGTTGCAGTCCAACCACATCTGGAGGGGCTATGCCTTTACCATCCATGGCTTCAGTTCTTCCGAAGAGGACTAAAGTTGTATACCCGTTTTGTGAATGGCTGACCCTTTACTTCCAAGTGCTCCTACATATGGCCCACATCACTTGTGATCGTTGTAGAGTGAGTGCAAGTCATGGTCCAATTGTGTAGTGATCTGGGATGAGAGTTTGAAACCCAAACAAACACTGAAGATTTTAAATAGCTTTCTAAAGATAAAGAACTTCCCTTCAATATATGGCAATTCCAGAATCCAAAGGTCCCATCTAGTCCAGCATTCTGTTCACACAGTGGCCAACCAGCTGCCCGCGGGATCCCACAAGCAGGACATGAGTGCAACAGCACCTCCCCGCCCTTGTTCCCCAGCAACTGGAGTACATAGGCATACTGCCTCTGATACTGGAGGAAGCATATAGCCAATCAGGACTAGCCATGGATAGCCTTCTCTTCCATGAATGTGTCCAATCCCCTTTTAAAGCCCTCCAAATTGGCGGCCATCACTACAACTTGTGGAAGTGAGTTCCATAGTTTAACTATGCGCTGTGTGAAGAGGGACTTCCTTTTATCACAGCAGCTGGTTCACCTCCAAAGCAAACAACAAGCAAAGCTAGAGAGCCCCTGCTAAGAGTGCAGGGAGAGAGAGATGGAGAGACGCCCTCTGGCCTTGCAGAGAAGAACACTGCTGTAGAACAATCTCATTAGAAACACATTGGAAATCAGCTTGGCAATAAAATATTTCCTGCACGTGTTGCTTTTTTTTCGGGGGGGGGAGCTTTTTAAGGGTTGGTGTTTGGATAGAGATTGTCTGGAAGTCATACCTGCCCAACTGTAGGCAACCATTTCATGTCAAAGTTCCCTGGGCACTTGTCTCACTTATGTAGATTTCTTGGAGAGAGAGCTACGGCTAACACTCTTGGTGGAGGCACACAGAGGTGGCTTAGCAACTTGTTGGCTGGGTTGAGATCCCCTGTGTTCCAGGAGGGTGTTATTATTATGGTGGTGGTGTTATTTATTTTTTGATTTATTTCTTTTCTATACTGCCCAACCAAAGCTCTCTGGGCAGTTCACAACAATTAATAGAATACGATAAAATACAGTACAAAATGTAAATACAATAAAAACATCACCAAATTTCACTACAAAAATTTAAAATCAAATTTAAACAACTAAAACAAGTTCAAGACAACTAGACCTGTTAAAAACAGCTGACATACGCCTCCCTGCCCATATGCCATTAAGAGCCAATTAAATGCCTTTAAATGCCTTGGCATAGAGAGCAGTCTTAACCTAGTGCTGAAAGGAGCCAGGCGGGTCTCAGTGGAGACATTGCTCCATAATTGGGGGACAGCCACCGAGAAGCCCCTCTTCCTTGTTGCCACACTTCCCTTGGAGGTGGCACTCAGAGGACCTTTTGATCTCCACCTTTTCCAAAGGTGTCATGGTGTGGGTTCCTGAATCAGTCAGTCTTGGAAATCGATGTGCACACAGAAGTTACAGTCTGCCATATCTTGGCCTTGTTTTGCTGGGCCAGGCCTTGCTTTAGTACTTCTGGTCCAAAGCAAAGAATGCCTTGATGATGGACATCTTTTGACACACCATCGCAGAGAGAGTACAATTCCTGACACTTGCTGGAACTGTGATTGCTGAGGCTTACCCAGCTACTAGAGTGATGCCTTTGACATGTCCTACTTCAGTATGCTTGATCACAAGATCTGTCAATGCTGCTCTGGACACCCTTGAGTAGACCTGTAGTGGTGGAGTTAACAACAGTTCATGGCGATGCCAACTAGTTGCACAATATGCTGGAGTTCTTATGATGTGCAATAGGTTATAAGTGAGAGATCGGGCGGCGGGGTGCTAACTATCTAGGTCAGTGTTCTCCAACCATGGGTCCCCAGATGTTTTTGGCCTACAACTCCCAGCATGCCCCAGCCAGGTACGCTGGCTGGGGCATGCTGGGAGTTGTAGGCCAAAAACATCTGGGGACCCAAGGTTGGAGAACACTGATCTAGGTCACTTGTTTTCTCGAAGAAAGCATAAAAGGGCCGGGCTGGTGGGCTCAGAGAATTGATCTCAGGATGGTCAGCGCTTGGAGGGGAAACTGCCTGGGAGCCAGGATTAGCAATGCCGCTGAATTTCATAACTAGTTGGCTCGTTGGTCAACACCAGTGGAGGTTGGTGACTCCTCTGTCAGTGGGGCTCCTTATCCATTGCATCTTTTTATTTATTTATTATATTAATACCCCGCCATTTTTTCCTGCAAGGAACCCAAGGCGGCTTACATAATCCTCCTCCTCCTCTCCATTTTATCCTCACAACAACCCTGTGAGGTAGGTTAGGCTGAGAGTCAGTGACTGGCCCAAAGCCACCCAGTGAGTTTCATGGCCGAGTGGGGACTAGAACCCTGGATCTCCCGAGTCCCAGTCCAACACTGAACCTATTTTGGGGTGGAGCTCAGCACCATGGATAGCTCCTATAAAGCTCAGACAGAAATGGAGAAGGAGCCCCACTGACACAGGAGTCACCAGGCTCCCCTGGTCAAAACCCGTCCGCTCGTAATGCTCACCTTTCAAGTAAGCCTGATGTATTACGAATTCACTACTAGGTTCAGAATGGACTGCAAACTTCAGTGCATGCGCAGTATGCATCTAAACAACACCATTTCCACGCATGCGCTGAGTTGGTTGGTTGAAACCGTGAATGCCCCAGTGCATTCCCTGCTGCTTCCCTCATCGTCACTGCTGCAGCTCTGGCACCATGAGGAGGAGAAGTCTGCAAGTCCATTTCCTTCTCTCCTCCATATACCGGCGATTGGCAAGTAAGCAGCACATTACACAGGCAGGTTGTGTGAAAACAACCAACCAGGAAGGGGGTACATAATGTGATGATGCATAACATGCATGCTGTGCTATGTGATTCCAGACTACAAGTCCCAAGTTGCACTTTGATATTGCGCATGCACCGAAACTCATATTCACAGAATGAGATCTTGTATTAAAGGAGAACTCTCATCTGAGCTCACACGGATGAACTCATTACTTTCTGGGGAAATATTGAATTCACTTGGGGTAAGTTTGCTGGTCACTAGCCAGGATTGGTCCAATGATCGAAACAAACTAGGCCACTATTCAACTTTACAGGGACAACTGCCTCAACAATGACTTGGGGAGAGAGAATTGCTGCAGACACTCCTGGAGATATAGATTAATATCCTCTGTGCTCTTGGGAATGAAACCAAGGACCTCTCGATTTCCACTGGTTGCCCCAAATGACATAAGAACATAAGAAGAGCCATGCTGGATCAGACCAAGGGTCATCTAGTCCAGCATTCTGTTCACACAGTGGCTAGCCCATGGGATCCCACAAGCAGGACATGAGTGCAACAGCACCCTCCTGCCCATGTTCCCCAGCAACTGGTGTACATAGACATATTGCCTCTGATACTGGAGGTAGCATAGAGCCATCAGGACTAGTAGCCATTGATAGCCTTCTCCTCCCCTTTTAAAGCCCTCCAAATTGGTGGCCATCACTACATCTTGTGGAACTGAATTCCATAGTTTAACTATGCACTGTGTGATGAAGTCCTTCCTTTTATCTGTCCTGAATCTCCCACCAATCAGCTTCATGGGATGACTATGGGTTTGAGTATTATGAGAGAGGGAGGAAAATGTCTCCCTGTCCACTTTCTCCACACCATGCATAATTCTGTACACCTCTGTCATGTCTCCCCTTTTTTCTAAGCTAAACAATCCCAGCTGCTGCAACCTTAATAAACTCAGTTGTAAATGGGTGTAAGTAAAGAAGTGATCCACATTACAGATTATTTTTGTTTTAAGTATCAGGATCTCTTGACCATTAAAAGTTGATCTACAGCATCTCAGGCAGAAATCTTTCACATCTTGTACTATCTGGAGATGATAAGCCAGCCTCCTCTAACTTGGTGCCCTCCAGACGATTTGGAGTCCTAGGGATGTGTGTGGAGCTCGTTCGGGGGGTGGGTGGGTGGAAGTCCAGCAAGCTTGCTGGGCTCGACCCCCTGAGCTCCACTCGACCTACCTGATTCCCTGGTTCAACTCATATTCTCCTAAGCTGAGCCAGGGAACTTCTGGGTTACCTCCGGAACGCTTTTTACATAGAAAATGGTGTAAGATACGTTAAAAACAGCCGCAAATTGTGCAAGTTATGCAAATCGCAGCTGCTTTTATTGTACCTTATGCCATTTTCTATGTAAAAAGTGCTCTGGAGGGAAACCGGAAGTCCGACGAGTGTCTCGGCTGGCGCTCACTTTCTGCCTGACTTGGCAAGCATGGTGGCAGCACTTGCCGAGCGCACCGTGAGTCGGGTGGTGGGAGAATTGCCCACCACTAATTTGGGCTACAACTCCCAGCATCCCTGATCATTAGCTGTGCTGGCTAGGGTGATGCGAGTTGAAGTGCAAAACATCTGACAGGCACCAGGGTGGGGAAAACTGTGCTAGGGATTGAACTTGGAACCTTCTGCTTGCAAACTCTATGACTGGTCCCCATTAGTCTAACCTGGCATAGGGCAGCTTTCTATATTCCTCTCGCCAACCCACCACCCCAAAGGGATGCAGCAGGAGCCCGGGTTGGGTCATGCTGCATCATGTCTAGCTTGCCCTAAGTTGGTGAGCCATAGTCCAACACTCTAATTAGTGTTAGAGCTAGACCAGTGTGGCGTAGTGGTGAGAGTGTTGGACTGGGACTCGGGAGATCTGGGTTCTAGTCCCCGCCTGGCCATGAAGCTCACTGGATGACTTTGGGCCAGTCACTGACTCTCAGCCTAACCTACCTCGCAGGGATTGTTCTGAGGATAAAATGGAAAGGATGATGATTATGTAAGCCGCCCTGGGTACCTTGCAGGAAAAAAGGCGGGGTATAAATGTAATAATAAATAAATAAATACTATGCCTCAACAGATATAAAAGTAATAAAGGTGACACATTCAGATTTATTTTTTTTTAAAAAAACCCTTCTCAGTCCTACGATCTTCAGATAAGTAGCTCCTATTCTTGCATTCCCATACATCTCACAGCTTTCAGAACCTCACACCCATTTGTGACAAGGGGGAAGACGGGAGAAAAAAAAAACCTTTCAATATTTATTCGCTGATGAAAAACAAAATAGAAATTTGTTCAGGACATTTTATCAAGCATAAATAATGCTTGATTGTTCCATCTTCTCTAGGTAAACACATCAGTCAAGCAAACCAGTTTGCGTGACATCAGTTCAGAACCTCACTGCATCCTTTTAGCTGGTGTGTGTGTATATGTATACATGTGCATCTATGCATGTGCGTGCGCAAGTACATGCTCAGAAGGCCAGCAAAGTTGGTCTCCTTTCAAATACTACAGTGCCCTGCAGGGGTATTCATCCCCCTTTGACTTTTCCACATTTTGTTGTGTTGTAACCTGGAATTGAAAGGGATTTAATTGGCATTGTTACCATGATGTACACAAGATACTTCACACTGTGAAGGTGAAAAATATTTTTATTGTGGCACAAAAGTTAAGTAAACAAAAACAAGCAATCACTTGTTGGTTGCATAAGTATTCACCCCCTGTGCTATGACATGCCTAAATAAGCTCTGGTGCAACCCACCCACTGCCCCCAGAAGTCACATACTGTAAGTAGTTGAATGGAGTCCTCCTGTGTGCAATTCCAGTGTCACATGATCTCAGATTAAATACACCTGTTTCTGGAAGGCCCAGAGTTCGTCAGAGAGCATATCTAAACAAACAGCATCATGAAGACCAAGGAGCTATCAAAACAACTTTGGGATAAAGTTGTGCAGAAACACCAATCAGGGTTGGGTTATACAAAAATATCCCAAACTATGACTATCCCCTGGAGCACCGTTAAATCCATTATTACACAGTCTGCAAGGGACCTGGGACTGGGGCAGAGGTTCACCTTCCAGTAGGATGATGACCTTAAACACACAGCCAAAGTAACACTGGAGTGGTTTAAAAACAAGAACCATAAAGTCTTAGAATGGCCCATTCAAAGCTCAGACCTCAACCCGATTGAGAATCTGTGGCAAGACTTGAAAGTTGCTGTTCACCAATGGTCCCCCATCCAACCTGACAGAGCTGGAGCAATTTTGCCCGGAAGAATGGGCAAACACTGCAGGATCCAGATGCGCAAAGCTGATAGAGACTTCCCCAAGAAGACTCGCAGTTGTAATTGCTACCAAAGGTGCTTCTACCAAGTATTGACTTGGGTGTGTGTGTGAATACTTATGCAACAAAAAAGTGCCCAGTTTGTTTTTGTTTACTTAACTTTTGTGCCACAGTAAAAATATTTTGCATCTTCACAGTGTCAAGTATCTTGCATACATCAAGTGGTAACAATGTCAATTGAATCCATTTCAATTCCAGGTTGCAACATAACAAAATGTGGAAAAGTCAAAGGGGTGTGTCATGTGTGTGAATATTTCTGCAAGGCACCACATGTTCCTTTTAAAGCCTTAGCTCGGGGTTAAGAACTAGCAGAGTGGCAAATCCAAATCCAGACCTCCACCTCCATCCATGTTCTGTTTCCTTACTTGTGATGGCCTTTTAGAGTTCAGTTTTGTTTTTCAGGAAAGCCATTGCTAGATCTCTCTTTTTACCCCTTTATTTATTTATTATATTTATATCCCACCTTTTTTCCTGGAAGGAACCCAAGGTGGCTTACATAATCCTCCTCCTCCTCTCCATTTTATCCTCACAACAACCACCCTGTGAGGTAGGTTAGGTGAGAGTCCGTGACTGGCCCAAAGTCACCCAGAGAGCTTAATGGCTGAGTGGGGACTGGAACGCGGATTCCCCGACTCCGAGTCCAACACTATCCACCATGCCACACTGGTTCTCTTTTTTTTCAGTTGCAGTCTCAATCTTCAGATACATCATCTCATACTACAGTAGGATATGTACCCATTTGTACTCATGTGGATATGTGAAATAGATGATCAACACTATGATAATCTGTGATCAGCCAGTGCAGATCAGCTGTCAAAGGTAGGAATGGTGGAGAAATTCATTCAGCTCACATTTTAATTTCACACTTTTGAACCACAATGCAAACCGAAATTCGGTTATCCTTTGAAATTCACAGTACTCCAAATTTCCAAATGGAGTTTTCTAAAAAAAAAAAAAAAAAAAAAAAAGCAAACAAAAATGTGTTTGTTAGGAGAAATGATGTTAAAAAAAAACAATTATATTAACAAAACTGCTTGCAAAAAATGTGTATCTTAGGCAAAATGCATATATTTGAAGAAATATGCACAAAAGTGCTGATGAATTTTGATGCAAACTTAAAAAAAACACACCTCAAAGTTCCAACCAAACCAAACTTAAGATTGGAAAAACAAGAAATGAATGGAAACCAAAACTGACCGATTCATCCGCCACTACTCAGAGGGAATGAAGTAATTTGATTCAGTCCCCCTTCCTCCACCCAATAGGTGGTGATAGTTGTTCTCAGAGCAGATAATGCCCACCATGGATGCTCAGTGGTGCATCCACGGTAGAAGTAGCGCTGCGCATGTGGGGACTTTTCCTATCTGCAACATCCTTTTGCACATTGAAGACTTGATCCAGACAATGAGGTCAAGCCTGGTTGTTACTTGGATGGGAGACCCCTCCTCTAGTTTCCTGCATTGAGCAGGGGTTTGGACTCGATATCCTTGTAGGCTCCTTCCAACTCTAGTGATCTATGAATCTATGAATGAAAGCTTGTTTTTGTGGCAGCAGCCATCTGACCACCCAATGCCCCAGAAGTTGAGTTGACTTCTGGGAAATTGCAGGGGAGAATGCCTGCCATGTGGAGCTTCTAGGAGATTTGTTTCTTTTCCAAGAGGATTCACTGGTAGGTGCCAATGGTGGTCCTTATTGGGTGCTGTATCCCAGCAGCTGACCAACAATGCCACCTGTCTGTTAAGAAATATCCAGCCCCGCAACCACCACCACCCCAAATAAGGTTTCCTGGAGGAATTTGACCAATTTAGGCTGCAACTGTAAATCCATTTACTTGGGGAGCACATCTATGGAGCTCAATGGGGCTTACTAAGTAGACATGCATAAGACTGTGCTGTTAAAGTGCATGTAATATTCTTATGCACCTTCCATGTAATATTCTTATGCAGCTTGTTCCATAGGCAGCTTGTTGACCACTATGTGAATATGTTGGGCAAGATGGTCCCTTGGTCTGATCTGGCATGGCTCTTCTTATGTTCTTCTTAATATTATAACATGAGCTGCTGCAATGGATTTTTCTCCTGTAGGGTGAGCCAACGTTTTCCTAACTTTGCAGCATAAATGACAGATTTAGTCTCCAGTCTTATTGCGCTTCCCATACTTCCAGTGGGTTGACCACCTTTAAAAAGTTTTTTTTAAAAAGTGCTACACTGATATGTTTATTCTATGGCTGTCAGCTGATTTAAAAAAACAACATAGTTGATTAATCATGTGAGTTGTAATTGATTAAATTTCCATCGATCTGTGTTTGAATAAAAATAATTGTAATGGGGGGGGGGAACTCCCCCCTCCTTTTTTTTAGATGATACACATATGTGTCCCGGGAAGCACTATCTTAAAAGAGGCATTCCAAATTCTGTGACAGAACAGGGGGAAATGTATCTTCTAAATGCATTTGACACTTCCAGTTATAAGTACTTGTATTAAAAAAAAATTAACGTTTAAAAAATATCTTGTCCAATTAACTGGGGGGGGGCACCTTTTAAATCAGTTTTTCAGACTTTTCTCTCCTGAAATGGCCCCTGATTGACTCCCCTTCCCCATTTCTCCCCTCCGCTCATTTTGACCTGAAAAGTTTTCAGTTGACAACGTTTCTTTCAGCTCTTATGTTAGCAAGTAAACTCTGTGATGAGGCATGAATCTGGAGCAAACCAGAAAGAAACCAGCTCACTCCCCATTCTCTTGCTTGGATCCCATTCATTTCAGCAGGATCTGCGCAGAAGAGTTTTCCTCTGGATAGTGACCCTTGTGTGCAAAATGCTTGTCATCAGCTCATGACAGGTCAAATAACTACGTGCTGTACTGGTTTCCGAAAACTCCCTTTCCTCCGTCCTCGCTTTTTTGTGTTCGACACCCGCTGCCAACGTTCTATCATTTGGATTTTTTTGATTACTTTTGTCAGGTCATTTAATCCAGGATCTGGACAGTATTTGTTCACCGCGTGTGATTATTATCTGGTTTACTTGATTCTTTGTTTCTCATCAAATATTACTGCTGCTTTAGAGGGAACGGAACACAAAGGCAAACATCTCACCTCTCTTCCCTCACAATGTCATTAAAAACTATGTTTGATTTGGATAACAAGATACAGCGTAAAGAGTAGGAAAGGTTTTCCGGCCGCACCTACTGCCTTGTTCGGTGATCGACAACAAAAGAGTGGCAATATGTTTATTTGTCTACAAGGGCTATACAGCTTCCCGCTAGGAGGGAAAATCAAAATGGTAGTGCTCATTAGACTAGTGTTGGGCAGACGTGCTATGGTGGCCACTGTACATCACCCCCCCAAAGAGGAAATGCATCATGAAAAGAGAGGACAAAAGAGAATACCAATCTGGAGAAACGTTTGCATATGCAAATGTATATGTATAGGTGCAAATTTAGAAAGAATAACTATAATTGAAATAAAAATACAATACATCTCACGGTAGTGGAGAAGACTGACCAGGTCAGGACAGGCAATCTTTTGGGCTGTGGGCACATTTATCAATTTGGTACACTGTCTTGGGTGCCACCACAAAATGGCTGCAGAGGGAGTCATGTCAAAGGACAAGTAACCTGCCCCCAAAAAACTGAGTACAAGGTAGATGCAGGGTTTGAGCCCCAACATACTAAATAACTCCTCTGAACCCACGGTTTTCAGCACCAACAGAAACCTATTTCACCACAATCCTAATTGCCAGCAAGAAAGGGTGTTAACAACAACAACAACAACAAAAGAAGTGGGAGGGGTAGAGCATGTTGATGGGCACTAAAAAAAAAAGGTGTCCGGGGGCACATTGGTGCCCACAGGCCCCATGTTGCCTACCCCCTGGACTAGGTGATCCACTTACCTGCTCAGTCTGCTGTTCAGGTGCTAACACTGGACGGGCAACTTGAAGGCTCCTCCTGCTCTCCCTCCTTACGGTTCTTTGACTTTAATAAACCAGACTCAAACTGGACACTTCTTCAAACAGAGGACCCCTTCAAATAGAGGACTGAATTCTGTAAAATAGGACACCTGGCCACCCTACTTCCATCTTGCAGGATCTACTTTGCTTTTTTACTGGAAGGAACCCTGAGATCCACCAACCAGAGCCTGGGGCAAAATACATAACTTTGGAATGAAAGAATTCTGAGCCCAGGGATTTGTTTTGAGTAGGAAGCTGAATGAAGCTGACAGTCCTTCCTCCTCATAAAACCCCCCCACTCCTGGTTACCCTAGGCTTTTTGTTTTTCAGCAGTATAATTCACTGGGCAGGGAAGAGATACTTTGTCACACGGCTATTGTTAAACAGCCGAGAGTCAGACATCCTTGCTGATGTACTGCGGATCTACCAGCAGATCCAGATTACTGCCCGCTCCTGCATTAAGCTTCTGAAAAAGATAGACCATGTTCCTATTCTTATGAGATATTTTGCTCTTGCTAACTGTGTGTCAGATCTGAAGAGTTCATGCATGCATTTTTAGCAGGGCTGTGCAATGGGATTAAAGTGATTTTAATTGCATAATTGTATACGTTTTAAATTTGCATAAGGTAAAGGCAGGTTCTTTGGGTAGCAACCTGGTCAACACTATTCCAAACTGGCCTCGATATTTGACTTCAGATGAAATTGGGTGGTAAATAACCCTTACTTTCAGAGAAAAGTTTATTCTACCTGGCTTGGAAGATGCTGATCTTCAAGGAGCTCTTCCTATTTCTTAAGCCACCCATGGGCAAATGTCTCAAGAGGTTCTTCCAGCAACAGCCTGACCACTGATCAGTCATACCCTCATAAAACTTTCATCTCCTTTGCTTAAGTCACAAGGCTATATCTCCTTTTCTATGTATCATTTTTTAACAAGGTGTGTGTCTGTGTGCGCCGAGTTAAGGCTGATCAGTGCCTCCGGGCCTGCTTTGCAAACAAGATGGAGCAGTCACTTGGTGAATGAGATTTTATTAGACAAATATTCCTGCTAATTCCTCTTTTCACTGGCCCAAATACAGGGCAATAGCCAGCCAAAGGCCATTCGAGAGGGAGCGGGGGGGGGGGGAGAATCCTGTTAGCTTGTCAAATAAAGGCAGAGGTTCTGCAGCGAAGCATGTGAAATGGACCAAATCGGGCTATGGCTCAGGGATCAAAACCATATCTCCCTCCAGGGCAGCCGAGAAGGCAGCTTTGTGGGCCGGGGACCACCAGTGGGTTTCAGCCCACTTTCAGGAGGGCCTCAGACTCGGCGCCGGTGGAAGCTGGTGGCTCCAATGTCAGCTGGGCTATGTATCCGCTTTGGACTTTTACTCTGAACTTCTAAGGACCTATCTATGGTGCTGAACCCCTTCCCCCCAAAAATAGGTTTGGTACCATGGATAGCGCTCCTTTGCAGCCACCAGGCTCCACTGGTCAACGCTGCAGCCCACCCAGCACCTCCGGCAGCAGGGAGGGAGGAAAGGAAATAGCAGCGTGTGGGAAGAGGTTAGAACGAAGCCTATCCGGGAGGCAGGCTCATTGCCTGTTCTGGATGGGGTTGTGTTCCCTCTGAAAGATCAGGTTTCTAGTCTGGGGATACTAGATCCATCATTGCCACTGGAGTCCCAAGTGGCCACGGAGCGCCTTTTACCATTTGCATTTGGTTCCCCAGCAGCTACAGCCTCTCCTGGACAGGGATAGCTTGGCCAGAGTGATACAGGCACTAGTAACCTCAAGGCTGGATTACTGCAATGCGCTGTATGTGGGGCTGCCCTTAAGGCTGCTCCGGAAGTTGGAGCTAGTGCAGAACGCCGTAGCTTGGCTGTACTCGGGAGCTGCCCCTCTTCAGCATGCAACTCCTTTGCTGAAGGAACTGCACTGGCTGCCTACTTGCTGTCAGGCCAGGTTTAAGGTTTTGGTACTTGTGTACAAAGCCCTACACTTGGGACCAGGATACCCGAGAGAGCGCCTTCTCCCTTACCAACTTGCCCGGTCACTGAGGTCATCAGAGGACATTCTTCTGGTGGTTCCACATGGACCTATGGCCCGATGGGAGTCCACCAGGAGAAGAGCCTTCAGTGTGGTGGCCCCATTTCTATGGAACTCCCTGCCTCTGGAGGCCAGGCAGGCTCCAACACTGTGTTGTTTTTGGCACCTGCTGAAGACGTCTTGGTTCCAGGAGGCCTTCCTTGCTGACCAGCCACAGTTTTAATGTTATCCTGTTTTTAATGCACTGTTTTTATTCTTTTATCGGTTTTATCTATTTTTTTTGTTCACCACTCTGGAATCTGTCTGGATATGGAGCCGTATGCAAATGCTGTCAATAAATAAATAAAGTGAACTGTGAGAGGAGAAGAAATGACAGGAGTTGAGCAGAAGAATACTTTGAGAGCATTGGTGCAGCTTGGGTTAGACCATAGGGCCAAAGTCCAGGCCCCCCCAGCCCAGGGGGCAGCAAATGACCACCCGGAGAGTGGCAGGTCATGGGGACATCAGAAGGAAGCTCCATTTTATACCTGTAGTTGTGATGGTGCTATGATCTACCGGTAAGTGAGTTTGAAATGCAAAACTGTAGATGCTCAGAGTATTTTTATTCTTAATTTTTTAAAAATCAGGATTGGCCTACCCATTTTGTGATTGTTCTAAGGCAGTGTTCTCCAACCTTGGGTCCCCAGATGTTTTTGGCCTACAACTCCCAACATGCCCCAGCCAGCGTAGCTAAGGTATCAGGAACGCAGCAGCTTGGAATGGCGGTTGGGGTGCAAAGAGAAATGTTAGCTTGTGTGCTTCACAGCTGAAGTAATCCTCATGGCCATCTATAGCCCCCCCCCCCCCCCCGCATAAGACCATTAAATTCAGGGTTTAAAAATTACCAAGCTGCACCACTGTTTGAGAGGCACTGTTTGAGAGGCACGTTGGGCAGGAGGCCGGAGGAAAGCAGGGGTGGTTCTAGGTACCGAAAAGTCCTGGGGCTCAGGCCCACAGAACCAAAAAAAAAAAAAAAAAAAGCACACATTTGCATATGCTAATTTGCATATGTTCTAAAGTCTCTCTCTCTCTCTCTCTCTCTCTCTCTCTCTGTGTTTAAAGGACTCTGTCTCGTAAGGACACCCCTATTTGTAAAAAAAAAAAAAAAGGGATGTATGGACAGGAGAGAGGAGGGCATTTGATTTCAGGAAAAAACCTCAGGCAGAAAGATTCAAGGGGGGAGGGGAAGCAGGAGGGGAAGCACATGTGGGCAAAATGCCAGCTAATCCAGGGGGATCAGAGGCAACAGAGATCATCAGGGCCCCTGGACCTTTATTTCAGCAAGTGCCCCTGGGCAGCAGGGTGGCGGGACAGATGGCTTACCAGAGTCGGGGCTCCAGATGAAAGATTAAAGACACACACAGACTTTACAGCATATGTAAATTAGCATATGAAAATTTGTGCATTTTTTTTTGGTCCTGCGGGCCTGAGCTCCAGATCTTTTTGGAACCTAGCACTGCCCCTGCCTCTGGTGGGCCCTTCTTACATTGACCCCTCCCCGAGGCTTAGCTGGCAGTGGTAGCAGAAGCAATGATCTAAGGGTGGCCGGACGGGAGCTGTCATTTTAATTTCCCATAATACCGTGGAGTGCCCAACAAAGTGTCATTCTGGGGCATTGTGGGAAATTTAAATGGAGGCTCAGAAACCCAGCTGCCCAATGTGGGGGGCCTAGAGCACGTGTTAGTGCTGGGGAATTGGGCCCCCGACACTTGCCCTAGGATGCCAGACGCTGAAACCGGGCCTGAACCGGAGCTTCAGATTAGAAACCAGCAAGTGGTGCTTTTCATGGCATCCTGCATGGCATATCAAGCAGCTACCAAAGGCACAGGAACAAGGCACAGTAAAAAAAAGTTAGGAGCTCTAATGTGTACTGATTGGGGTTTTAAACGGGGTTTTAATCATGTTGATAGTTGTGAGAGGTTGTTTTTTGTTTAAACTCATTGGATAAACTTCCTTCTTACTGTTCGGGCCCCTGATTAATTCTCCCTGAGTGGATTTTTGTTTGTGCAGACCAAGAGAGCCGCCAGCTCTGGTGCTTGACAGGATACAGAAATATGTCTGTCTAAGAGAAAGGGAGGGATGAGTAATTTGTGGCTAGGTTAGCACTGTTGCTAATAGCCTCGATCAGATGCTGATAACTGCTTTTCCCATGGCAAAACACTCAAAAACTGCCTTGCATCAAATCTGACTAGATACAGATAAGGTGTCTGTCTCCGATGCGGCTGTAGCTTCCCAAGAACCGTAGCACTCTGCCTCCACGGTTTAAATGACAGCATTTTCCTCCTACATCTACAAGCAACAAAATGTTGCAGCGGGGAGCACTGCTGTTCAGGGTTCTAGCCCGCCAGCCACCCAGCAAGCTATGCCTTTTGCCAGGATACTCCATTCCGTTCCCCCCCCGCCCCCCCGGGTTTACTGTCTGGTCCCCTATGAGTCAGTCCGCATTCTGTAGCAACTGAACATGCTCAGTCCTTGTTGGGTTATTTTGGGGTTTCCCAGCCTACTGGAGCTGCCTTACAGTGAAGAAATGAGGAGCGTTGTGACTTTGAGCAGTAGACACCAGGCCAGTCTCTCTCTTCCTGCCTCCAATCTCTACAGTGTAAGCGATGGTGCCATTAAAGAAGAAGTACTAATCACCAAAGCAGGGCATGCAATTTTAACGTCCCAGGTACAAATATATTTTTCACCCAGACATTTATTTAGAATGTAAGTCCCTTGCTTCTTTAGTTTTGCTTTATGCAGAGAGTTTGGTTCTCTTCCTTCCTTTCAGTGTTTCTAACCTGCAGGGGCAGTGCTAGGTACTGAAAAGATCTGGGGCTCAGGCCCACAGGACCAAAACAAATTTGCATATGCTAATTTACATATGCTCTCTAAACTCTCTCTCTCTCTCTCTGTGTGTGTGTGTGTGTGTGTGTGTGTGTTTAAAGGACTCTGTCTCCTGAGGACACCCCTATTTGTAAAAAGGGATGTATGGACAGGGGAGAGGGCATTTGATTTCAGGAAAAAACCTCAGGCAGAAAGATTTGCGGGGGGGGGGGCAGCAGGAGGTGAAGCACATGTGGGCAAAACGCCAGCTAATCCAGGGGGATCAGATGCAACAGAGATCCTCAGGGCCCTGGACCTTTATTTCAGCACGTGCCCATGGACAGCAGGGTGGTGGGGCAGATGGCCTCGCAGAGATTCGGGGCTCCAAATGAAAGATTTGGGGCTGCAGCCCTAGTGGGACACCCCCTAACAGCACCTCTGGTAACCTGCCTGTCTCTGTAAGGTCTTCGAGACAATTTACAATTCAAGGTACAATAATTTTAAAAGATTGGGGGACAACGGCAATCAAATGGCACACGATTCAAGTCGGTCTGGACTAGCTGATACATTTGCTATGTGATCAACTAAACTGGGCACGTGTTTCTTTGAGAAATAGCCGCTGCAGTTGGCCCCCAATCTAGATCAGGGCTGTGGAGCCCAGGAAGGGGGGGGGCAAACACTACCTTTGGGGTGAAATAGAAGCTTGGGGAATGTGTGGATTTTTTGGGGTGGGGGAATGGGATGTGTGGGGTCCAACCCCCCCCCCCCCTGCCCTGCAGTCCGGATCCAGATCGCCTGTCCCCCATGGCCCAGGATAGATCATCACATCATGTATTAGCTAGGGCAAATCTGCACCAGAGTCCCTTTCGTGTTTATCAGGGAGCTCTGTTGCGGCATTTATGCAAAACACATTCACCGCTGTTGGGGCACATCATGCTAATGAATACGGCGTGTTGAAAACGCCTCGTGCACAAATGCAATTGTGGGAGAAGTAGGAGCAGTTTGAAAGGTGATGTGTGCAGGGGAAATGGCCCTTTAAGAAATAATTTTTGGTTGTTGTTCTTTTGTTCATCTATCCACAGGTGCGAAGGAGCTAAAAAAGAAAAAAAAAAATTGGCAGCCCCTCCTGCCCCCTCACAACAACAACAAAAAATATGGAGAAGGGGATGGGAAGAGACCCGGGAGAGGCTGTGCTGCTGCTGTCTGTCACCCTCCCACCTCCAATGGGGTGAAGCCAGCAGGATCAGTACCCCCATTCCCGTCCACCCAAAAGCAAGGCCAAGGCCAAGGCCATTGAAATCAACATGATTTGCTTCTGAGCAAGGCCATTGAAGATAATGTGATTTACTTCTGAGTAGACATGCATTTTGGCTCGTTTTCAGCTGTTGTTCTTTGAGCCAAGGGGATGAAAGCAACATTCCAAACTTTATTTTTTCGGAGGGGAGGGGAGAAGCATTTACTCAGAGAAGCCTTGGGGAGGGAGGGAGGTGGGAAAGCAAGAGTTGCTGCTGTTTTGCAAAGACCCCGATAGGACACGCCCAAATGTTCCCTGCCCCTCAAAAACAATTGGCTAACATAGGCAACGACAGCGCCCAGCGAGCACACACATAGCTACATAGTGCAATAGTGAATCGCAGTAACAAGAAAAGTTGTAATAAAAGTAGTCCAGGAGATTATGGAAGAAAAGGGGAACGAGAATGCAAGAGAAATTCAACCAGAATGGAAAAGCAAGAGTGTCGTGTGCCTCACAAGTCACAGAGGCAATTCAGTACTGGAATAAACCTCAAGTGTAGATCGCCCCCTAGTTGAGGCCAAAGGCTAGCAGAAGCAACAGAGTACAGGAGATCCGTAATATAACATAGTAAAAGCTTGGGGACATGAAATAATTTTTACCTGGCTGGTGCCTAGAAGGAGAAAAAGTTGGGCGCCAAGTGAATATTTCTGGGGAAGGCCTTACACAGTCAAAGTGCCACCACAGAGTAGGCTGTGTCTCTGGTCACCAGCAGGGATGTCGGAGAAATCCGCAACGGATTCAGATGACTTCAGATTTCTATGAACCTGACTTGCCGTTTCCGCAGCGGACTGGTTTCTCCCGAGTCACGCAGATTAGCGCATTAGTGCTAATTTGCATTAACCCATTTGCTCAAGTGCACATATGCCATCAAGTAGAACGAAATAAAAATAGCAACCTCAGTTCCTTGAGTGCTAGTTCTTATGTAGGCTTGGGGGACCTCGTGGTTTGCAGAAGTACTAAAACATTAGAGGAAAAACCCTAAAGCGTGTATGTGTGTGGGGACCCAAAACAGCCCAATGAGGACTAAACATGCTCAGTGGCCATGGAATATTGACTGGCTGTTGTTGTTGGGGAAATGGAAAACAGAGGGTGGGAACGGAATCGAGTGCCTGGAATCCTCAACAATAGTACTCCATACTGCAACATTTTTTTGCAGGTCTCCCCCCCCCCTCATTATTCCACCATATCCTGAGTGGGAAAATTGCATAAAAGTATCATTCCGCTCCATATGGGTGAAAAGGACATTTGGCACGTGTTGCAAATTCTGTTTTCGACGTTTTAAAAAGGATATTTTGGGGGAAGAAAGGTTTGATGTGAGGCACCCCTTCTGTGTGGCAACACCTGGTAGGAAACAAGTGGAGCTTTGGATGAGTAGCCTCTGAGTCACTCCCAAAAAAAATTAGTCTTATCTCTCCTGCTTACAGATACTGATAACCTCACATTTGTTTACTGCATACCCAAAAGGGAGGAAAGGAAGCACTAACGGTGAGAGGTTTTGATATATGAGAGGGTCTGGAAGACATCCCACATTTTCACTGAGCTGCTTGCAGTCTCTTTGTTTCCTGGTGTTTTGGGAAGGTGGCAGTACCCCAGCAAAGGGGATAGTCGGTGGTGGTGAAGGAGGAGGAAGAGGAGAAGGAGAAGGAGAAATTGGAATGAGTTCAGAGAAGCGCAACAAAGATGATCAGGGACTAGTAGAAACTAAGTCCTATGAGGAAAAATTGAAGGAACTGGGTATGTTTAGCCTTGAGAAGAGAAGACTGAGGGAGGATACTACGATAGCACTTTTCAAGTACCTAAAGGATTGTCACACAGAAGAGGGCAACAACCTCTATCATCCAAGAATGAAGGACACAAAATATCAGGCTTAAGTTACAGGAAGGCAGATTTTGGTTGAACATCAGGAAAAAATTCCCAATGGTCAGAGCAGTCAGACAATGAAACCAACTGCCTAGGGAGGTGATGGGCTCTCCATCCCTGGAGGTATTCAAGCAAAGTCTGGACAGCCTTCTGCCAGGGATGCTTTAAACTGGATTCCTGCACTGAGCAAGGGGTTGGACTTGATGGCCTAAATTGCCCCTTCCAACTCTGTGATTCTAAGAAGATAATACTGAGCCAAATGGATGAATAGTCTGACATGCTGTAAGGCAGTTTGCTATGTTCCCAAATTTGGCAGTGGTGGCTGCTTCTCCTCCTCCTCCTCTTCTCCTCTTCTCATTTATATCCTGCCTTTGTTCCTCTTACGAGGAAGCCAAGGCCACTTACATAGTCCTCTCAATGTTATCCTCACAACCACAACCCTGTGAGGTAGGCTAGGCTGAGAGTCAGTGACTGGCCCAAAGTCACCCAGTGAGCTTCATGGCCGAGTGGGGACTAGAACCCGGATCTCCCGAGTCCCAGTCCAACACTCTCACCACTACGCCACACTGGCTCTCGCCACACTTTCACATCACACTCTTCCATAAAGTCCTTGGTTGACTCCTTAATCTTCATTCCTAATAAAGTCAAGGGCTGGACCAACCATTAGACCAGGGCTGGGCAACCTCTGGGGGCCGTGGGGTTTTTTTGCATTGTCCCCCTGGAACCCACTGGGGGCTGCACCCCACCCCAGCTATTGCTGAAATTGTTGTTCTAGTGGCGGCAGCCGCAAAAAAGAAGAAGAAAGCAGTGGTTTTTGCAAGCAAACAGGGTGTGTGGGGGGGCATGTGCCTCATCAGTAAGCAGAATTGGGCTCCTTGGAGTCTTCCTTGCAAAACTGCTGTTTTTTTGTTTGTTTGTTTGTTTGGCCACTGCTGCAGGGGCAGATTCAGTAAGCAGCTATGTGGGCAGGGGTACAAAAATGGTCCCGGGGAGCTGGATACAGACGGGGATGGGAAATCAATTCAGAGATGCCTGGATCATCTCAGCCTCCTCACACACAAGGCCCGCCTTCCCCAAACTGGTGCTTTCCAGATGTGTTTGGACTACAACTACCACCATCCTCAGCCAGCACTGCCAATGGCTTGTATTGGCTGGGGATAATGGAACATGTAGTCCAACACATGGAGTTCACAAGGTTGGGGAAGGTGGAACCAGAATCAGGGGTGGGCAGCTTTGGGAGAACTAGTCCTTGCCCCCTTCTATGTGATAACTCCTTAGATACTGGATGAGTGCTATCATGTTGCTGACCCCTCCCCGTCCCCCTGTTCTCTTCTCCATCCTAAGCATACCTAGTTCTTCCAACCTTTGTACATGGGACTTGTTTTCCATACCCCTGACCATCTTGGTTGCCCTCCTTTGAACCTGTTCCAATTGGTCTCCGTCCTCCTTAAAGTGTGGTGCCCAGAACTGGACACAGTTCCCTCTGTTACATGCTAGGGATGTCTTTTGTTTTAATCTGGAGGACACAGCAGCATTGTAAGATTCTGTGTGCTGTAGGAGTGACCAGATAAGTTGATTATGTCGTTTGAACCTCAGCTGTTATAGAAGCACGTTACATAGTGCTGGAGCGCATTCTTTTTTCATCCAATGCAATTTTGTATTTTTGCAGCTCTTGGTTGTATCGACCTGCAGGGCCTCTGCTATGCAGATAGCATTGTTGAAGGTTTGTAACACTTCTCAGGTTTTTTTGCTGATGTTTATTTCATTTCATTTATTAGATGTCTATACTGCCCAATAGCTGAAGCTCTCTGGGCAATTTACAAAATACATTAAAATACATTATACTTTAACATACATTATAATAAAATGTAAAATACATTATAATAAAATGTAAAATACATTATAATAAAATGTAAATACATTATAATACTTTAAAATACATTATAAAAACTGTATACATATGAACATATAAACATACAACACAGAGAGAGACACACATATATCTAACAACAAGTTTAAACAAGTTTAAAATTTAAAGGCTCTTTTCTGAGACAGCCAAAGCAAGCTGCTTTCTCACCTTGGCAAGAGGCATCCATCAAGTGGTCAGGGAAACACTAACAAAGACAGCCGTGACCGACCCCGAGTCAAGCAAGGTATTGCTCTTATCAAGGAGAAAATTCCATTTGAAGGTGGGATGACATCACAGCCTTCTGCATCTGCAGTCTGTATCTAGATAACACGAAGATAAAATACTGCAGGGGTGGGCACCTCGTGTCCCTCTAGATCAGGGTTCTCCAACCTTGGGTCCCCAGATGTTGCTGGCCTACAGCTCCCAGCATACCCAGCCAGCATGGCTAATGCCAAGGGATTCTGGGAGCTGTAGTCCAGCAACATCTGGGGACCCAAGGTTGGAGATCCCTGCTCTAGATGTTGTTGGACTGCAACTACCATCAGCCCTAGCCAGCATAGCCTATGGTGAGGGATAATGGGAGTTGTAGGCCAAAACATCTGGAGGGCCACAAGTTGCCCACCTCTGAAATACTGAGAAGGGAAATCATAACTCAAGACTTTGTCGGCGTAATTGGCTGGCATCACCAAACCTGACACAACCTTTGACCTTCTGCAGGCCAAAAGTATAAATAAAGGGTTGGATCCAGACCTGGCCATGTTTAGAGTAGGCCCAGGGTGCTTCCAGGTGAGGCTTTTATTGTGCAATCACATTCACAATGCTCCATTCATGGAATTTTATGGAGGAGTCCAGATGTTGTGGTCTTCCATTCGTAGCCCTCCCATGTTTGCATAAAGTGTGCACATGCTGATGTATATTCACTATAATTTAAATAGAAATGTAATACATCTCACTGGAGTGCAGAAGACTGTTGACCAGGTGACATTGTGTGCCTGCCAGATCAGTCTGCTGTCCAGGTGCTAACTGTGGATTGGTAACTTCATGGTCCCTCTGCTCTCTGTTTAAAGGGATCTTTATCTTTAAACTAGACTTGGAATGCTTTCAGACAAGGCTTTTTATCATGCAATTCCCCAGCCTCATTCCTAGAACTGTACAAAGGGTCCAGACATCATCGCTTTCATCTATTAATGCTCCCGTCCTTTCCCACCACTTCTTCCATCTTTTTTTTCTTTCAATGAAAAAATCCATTAGGAGGAAAAGATTGAAGAGCTGCACAATGTATTCTGATTGGTAGCACTAGGAGCCCTTGTCAAGGTTCCACCTGTACCAGGACACCTTGATCAGCTCCTTAAAGATATCTGCCTCTTTAAGAGCCCCTCCTGTCTCAGGATGCCAATTCTCTGCCTTTTTACCTCCTGTTCCCAGTAAAGTGGGATTAGGCCTTAGGCGTGGTGCAAAAGAAACTCCAACAACTGAATTTTAACAATAACTGTTTACTGTAGTAATTATTGGTAAAGTAGAATCACATTAACTTAGGGTAATTACACAAATAGAGCTGTAAGATTACAAAAAGCAAGTATAATGGAAATAAAATGAAAAATAACACAAGGTTCTCTAACCTAGCTACACTGTCACCTGTAAGCCTCAGTTAAGAGATTCCTTCTCCAGGCTAGCTCTGGCTGTTCTGCATTCTTCAGTGAAATTCAGACCCTGCTTCTCTGTCTCTCCAATTTCACTCTCTCTCCCTCTGCCACACACTGCAGCTCCTTATATACACTCCCACCCAGACCTAGAAGGTTACAATCATGTGACCTAAAACTGGGGAAATGAAACTTAACTCTATTGGGGGTAAAAGGAGACTTCTCTCAATGAAAAGGAAACATAACTCCATGAGAGGAAAATGAAACTCACCAATGCCCCCCTCCCATCAGGAGATGTTTGGGCCTACAGGCTTCACCTAACTCAGGCCTGTGTAGGCCTCAATCCTTCACAGCCCTCTGTCTGGAAGGGCTCTTGTTGGAATGGACAGCCTTACAGATAGAAGGCACCCTCCAATAGAGGACTGAAAACCCTTCAAATGGAGGACTGTCCTTTGTAAAGTAGGACACATGGCCACTCTATTGCTAGCTGAGAATTCTCCTCACCTTCTCAGAAAACTAGTTTCTATCTAGGATTCTTTTTTTTATTATTACATTTATATCCCACCTGTTTTCCTCTTGCAAGAAACCCAAGGTGGCTTACATGGTCCTCCTCCTTTCCATTTTATCCTCACAACAACAACCCTGTGAGGTAGGTTAGGCTGAGAGTCTGTGACTGGCCCAAAGTCACCCAGTGAGCTTCATGGCAGAGTGGGGACTAGAACCCGGATCTCCTGAGTCCCAGTCCAATGCTCTAACCACTATATCATATTGGCTCTCTTTAGGGGAAACCATGTCAGTTAAACTGATATAAAACCACTATATGTTTGTACTGTTGTGTAGATATGCTTTTTGATTCTTCCCAGTTTTTCTGTTCACCCTCAATAAAATGAAAGAAACACTGATCCTGTCATTTCCTGTTTATTAGAGTTGCATTGGTTTAGACTTATTAATCCTCACACTAAATTGAATGGCAAGCATTCAATAATTTTATTTTGTACCTTGATTTTTTTTTATCTCTGCTGAGAGATTTTCCATAGAAAGCTGTTCAATATGTTTTTCATGGCAGTTTTTAGGGGGGGGGGAAATCCCAACATCTAATAGTATATCACTGGTTCTTGGTCTTAATGATTATGAGCACTCATATTTGTAAAATAACCGCCTCGATCATTGTTGTTCTTGACTTATTCTTTTTTTTTTTTGGAGGGGGGTTGTGGTCTGTATCCATGCTACATCTTGTGGAAGTTAATTCCATAGTTTAACTAAATAAACTATGTAATAAATGTAATTTAATGTAATAAATAAATAAATAAAACTATGTGCTGTGTGAAGAAGTCCTTCCTTTTATCTCTCCTGAATCTCCCACATCTCCCAACATCTTAGGGACATGTTACAGTTCTTTGGCAATCTCTGGGTGTGCAATTTCCCTGTCTCTTTCATGGAATATCTTGGTGTGTGTGTGTGTGTGTGTGTGTCTGTCCAGATGTTGTTGTCTTCCACTTGTAACTGCCCATGTTTTCCCACTGCTCCCCCCCCCCCCCATTTTTCTTTCCAATAAAAATCCCTTTAAGGAGGAAAACATGCATGGAATAGCTGCAGTGCACAAAGTCTTTTCACTGGTAGTGCTTGGAGCTCTGTGTCTGGAAGCACCTTTTTTATGTCCACTCTCCAAAATGTTCCACCCTTTTTATCCCCTTATCCAGAGGAGAGCAAGCAAGATGGTATGAATAAACACAGACTTACAGATCCTTGCGTGCAAATTAATTCCCTTATCTGATGGGATAAATCATGCAAAACTGTGCATTGATATTGTGCAATGGATTATGCATGCAATAATAATAACAAAAAAGGTTTTCGAAAGCTGAACGAATGGAGGCATCTAAGATGCTTCTGGTCTGGCGGCGGGGGCATTTAGTCTATGGGTGGCCCTGGGAAACTCCTTGATGTAAGTCTCGCCTATTTTATTTATTTATAGAACTTATAAACTGCTCCACATTGAGAGATAGCTGGGGTGGTGTACAATTAAAATACTGTATGCACACACACACACACACACACACTGAAAGCAGAAACATCAACATTAATAAAACAGTGGCTGGAATTTAGTCATTAGACAGGTCCTGCTAGCCTAAAAAGACATGTCTTCAGGAAATACTGAAAACAAAGTAGTGTAGGTGCATACCTAATCTCAGTTGGAAGGGTGTTACACAGAGTAGGAGCCAACTCACTGAAGGCCCTACTCCTGGTGGTTTCAAAGCAGATTTCTGACCATGTGGGACCACCAGGAGTGCCTTTTCAGAAGACTTCAGTGACTGGGCAACATGATAAAGGAGAAGGTGTGTCTTCAAGTACCCTGGTCCCAAGTTGTTCAGGGCTTTATAGACTAGTATCAGAACCTTAAACCTGGCCCAGTAGTGGATGGGCAGCCAGTGCAGAGCCTTCAGCAGAGGTGTGACGTCATGTGCTGATATGGAGAGGCATCTGACAACAGCCTGGCAGCCATATTCTACACTGACTGCAGCTTCCGGACCAGCTTCAAGGGCAGTCCCACACAGAGCACACAGCAGTGATCCAGTCTTGAGGGTACCAACACCTGCATCACCGTTGCCAAGCTATCCCTGTCCATGAGTGGTCATAGCTGATGTACCAGACAAAGCTGGAAAAAGGCAAGCCCCTGAGGTCACTTGGGCCTCCAGTGACAATAATGGATCTAGGAGTATCTCTGGACTATGATGGTGCTCCTTTAGGGGGAGTGCATATGATAAAAATTCCTTTAGAAAACTCTTCCTATCAAAAGCTGAAAACAGTCTCCATTGATCTCCTGTTCAGGCATCATTTAGCTACAGCTATTCATTTCACTTGGCTATTGGTTGAACTACTGTGATGTCACAAAAAGGATGGAAGCACTCTTCACCTTTGAGATCTGGGTGCACTGCTGCAGGGGATCATTCTGGGAATATTGGCAAGGAGTGTGCTGCTATATAGGAAGTGGAAGCTCTTCTTAGCTGGGAGAGAACCTCCACACGGACCCTAGACCTAGAGGCCGCGTGCCAAAGGAAATTTAACACAGTCCAGGAGTCAGCACAGGGCCAGCACCACTGGGCCGCTCCAAGGGCATCAGGGCTCACCGGTGCTGATGCCTGCCCTGGATTGGGCCCACCTGCATGATGGTTCCCCTGGCAGCAACCTGCCATTTAAAATTTCCTGCATTGCCCCCAAATGCTGATACAGCAGGGCATTGTGGGGAATTTAAAATGGGAGGCAGCTCACAGCCACCTGCTAGAGATTGTAGCACAGCTGTTGCCACCCAACACCGACAGTCAGTCCAAAGGGGGTGGGGATGGTGTCCTAACATTGGGACAGAGCCAATGTCAGGAGAGGGCAACCCTTGATCCTGGAGCTGGCCCTGAGGCCAAGGAACCATGTTAGCCCGCTGGCATCCATCTGTTGCCACATCCCTGCACTCTGAAAGTGTCCCTGGGGCCAAGTAGCAGCCTTTCCTTGGCACTGACTGTGGGCTGGCCCTGCCTGCCAAGTATGTGGTTGACTGCATGCAAATGTTAGTCCAACGTTATCCAAAACCAGCTCCTTTTTCTGTAGCTTGAAAGAAAGAGATTTCGCAGGAGCAAGTTATAACAACAAATGTTATGTCAGCCTTCGACACCGTTTCATCTTGATAAGAGACATTCGCGGTGGAGCGAGACACCCGCTGACAGATGTTAAATGATGCCTCCTGTTTTCTGGTAGCGCACAAACGAGACTTGGCTTCGTTAAAGCCGGTGAAGGCTTTCATGTCTCCATAGCTGGGCTGGGTTTTCTCATACCCATTCATCGAGAGGAAGTGTATCATTTCCATTCTTCGTTGTTGTCATTTTAATGCTTTAATTCACACTTCGGGATGATTTGGTTATCAAAACAGAAAGCCCTTTTTGTTGTCTTCCCTTCCCTACCCCGCCACCCCTGGCCAATTTGACCTTGATGAAAAGATGGTTTCACTTCCCCCCTACAAATTGGTAGGAAGTTCCAGGAACAGCCATTTATAGGTCATAACCAGCACTTTGAATTGTGTGCAGAAACAGACCTGCTGCAGCCAGTGAAGCTGTTGTAAGAAGGAAGACATCGTGATGGCCACCAATTTGGATGATAAGGCTATCAGTGGCTACTAGTCCTGATGGCTATATGCTACCTCCAGCATCAGAGGCAGTGTGTCTATGTACATCAGTAGTTGCTGGAGAACATGGGCAGGGAGGGTGCTGTTGCACTCATGTCCTGCTTGTGGACTTCCTGTGGGCAGCTGGTCGGCTGCTGTGTGAACAGAATGCTGGACTAGATGGACCTTTGGTCTGATCCAGCAGGGCTCTTCTTACAGTTCTGATGAAGTTGCATGTCCCTATAACCTGCCTAGGAAGATAGTGCTGGGGTGTTGTCATCTCCTGAAGCTCTGGCTACTCAGGTTGGGATAATGAGTGGGTGGAGCTAGGTAATTTTAGACCCTGGACTTAATGGTCTTATGGGAAGGGGATGGCTTTGGATGGTTGACATGATTGCTGCTGAGTGCCCTCTCCAGAGTAGAGCTTGTACTGCTCCATGGTATACTCCAGAGTGGAGCACGATGAAGCAAAATAGGAGACAGCTTGAGTGCAGAAGGAGAAAAACTCCTAGTGGATGCAATCAAACACTAGTGTGTGCCTATGGTCACGTATATGGAGGGGCAGTGAGGGTGGCAAAGAAGCATCATCTTGCTGCGTCTATTGAATCCTCCATGTGCCACCCAACGGAGCTTTTCAGGGTTGTCTGGGGCCTATTACATTCTGGCCCTAAGGACACTGTCAGTTTATCTAAGGCCCGCTGTAATACATTTGCTAGGCACTTCCAGGATAAAAACTCTTGCATCTGCCTGCCAGGACCTAGACTCCAGTGTTACAGCAGGGGAATCAAGTGAGTTATCCAGAGCACAGCCTTGTCCATTTTTCTTGGATGAGTTTCAGTTGGTACAGCTCGAGGACATTGACAAGGTGCTTGGACAGGTTTCGTGCAACCACTTCCGTATTGGATCATTGCCCCTCTTGGCTTATAAAAACTGGCAGGAAGAGAATAGTCAGCTGGGCCAGGGAGGTGATTAATGCTTCTTTGCGAGAGGGAGTAGTCCCAGGCCGCCTGAAAGAGGCGGTGGTGAAACCACTCTTGAAGAAATCCTCCCTGGACCTGGAAAATTTTAATTTTAGGCTGGTGACAAATGTTCCTTCCCTGGGCAATGTCCTTGAGTGGGTGGTTGCCAACCAGCTCCAGACACTCCTGGATGAGACTGATTATCTGGATCCGTTTCAGTCAGGGTTTAGGCCAGGTTTTGGCACAGAAACAGCCTTGGTCGCCCTGTACGATGACCTATGTCGGGAGAAAGACAGGGGGAGTGTGTGACCTTGCTGATTCTCCTTGATCTCTCAGCAGCTTTCAATACCATTGACCATTGTATCCTTCTGGGGTGATTGTCGGAGTTGGGAGTGGGAGGTATGGTATTGCAGTGGCTTCACTCCTACTTGGATGGTCGGCTCCAGAAGGTGGTGCTTGGGGAATATTGCTTGGCCCTATGAATTCTCCAATATGGGATTCCCCAGGGGTGGGTTTTGTCCCCCATGATATTTAACATCTACAGGAAACCATTGAGTGTGATCATTCAGAGTCATCCGAACTGAACTGAACAGGCACACGGGTCACCTAGGCAGTCTTCGCAATACAGTGAGATGTATTTTTTATTTAAATTATTATTTCTAAATGTGCACCTATACATATAAATTTGCCTATGCAAATGTTATGCAAATTGGAGTCCTTTCTTGTCCTCTCTTTTGGTGATCCATTCCATTCCCTCTTTGGGGGCCACCCTATTTCAAGGATCGCAGCTCGAGCTTCTCCACCATACTATGACACATTGCTGAAGGCTCCACTATAACTGCTCTATCTCCATTGGCTCAGAAATAGCCTGCACTCCGCCAGAGTGCAGAGGGAATTTTAGCAGGTGCAGCTTGTCATGAAAAACACCCCTTTCTACACAACAGCCGGCCAAGGTCAGGGAGCAATACTGCGGCAGAAATCATGGTGGCCGTTAACTGTGTGGCGGACCTCTGAGCAGCTGGGGCTACAGATCATCCAGTTATATGGCCTCTGATGGGGAGAAGCACATGCTGAGGGCAGAGCACGAGACTGGGCTGGTGAGCATTGGCTGCATTGCTCACAAACAGTGCTGTGAGTCTTATGAGACAGTGCTCACTTTGGGGATCAGAGCACACCACAGATTAGTTCTTGGCACTCTACCCGTCACAGATTAATACCAGCAACCAGGACAGGTTTTTTTTGCCTCAAAGAGCCTGTAATCAAAATGTTGACAGTGAGGGAGGCAGTGAAGGGAGGGGAAGGAAAAAAGAGGAGAAGCAAAGCTAGCAAGGGACGAGTGTGAGAAAAGGTTGTTATGCACGTGATTCACATCTCAAATGAGGATGAGGACTGAAAGAAGCCCAAGTGCCTCATGATCATTGTGTGATAACTGAGAGGTGGTAATGGGCTGACACAGATATAGCACCCCTGAAAAGAACTGTCATATCACTTAAGAACATAAGAAGAGCCACGCTGGATCAGAGCAAGGGTCCATCTAGTCCAGCATTCTGTTCACAGTGAACAAAACCAGCTGCCCTCAGGAAAGTCACAAGCAGGACATGAGTGCAACAGCACCCTCCCACCCATGTTCCCCAGCAACTGGGCTGGGGCACATAGCCGTACTGCCTCTGATACTGGAGGCCAAAGTAAGGGGCTAGGTTGGTCTCTCCATGCCATGATTTTTACTTACTTTTAAATAAGTATACAAGCATAGAATGGGTATACAACTACCATCGAAATCAAGGAAACTTACAGTGTGACCTCATGCATGGTGGAAAGAGTAAATCATACTGAGTTGAGTTTATTTTAATGGTGTATATAGAGTTTTACTTTTAATATAAAAGAATAGAATTCAGTGGGATTTATTTCCAAGTAAGTGTGTTTAGAATTGCACCTTGAGTTACAGCTGCTACTACGATCAAATTCGGAATCTTCTCAAAGCTTCGTTCTCAAGGAAAATGTTGGCTACTTTTAATGAGACTGATAGTACCATCCTAAACACACTTACTTGAGAGTAAGCCCTACTGAACATAGTGGGATTTACACTCCTGATTGATTTGAATCCATTTCTTATGCACCATTCAAGACCATTGTCTTGCCAACATGGCTTACATAGAAACAATACAATAATATTAATAAAATCATATTATTATTATTATTTAAATAAACCTAGTTACACTTAAATACATTAGACAACACTCAGATAGATGAACAGACGGTCCCTTTCTGTGTTCCTAAGAGTTTGGTCCTCTAACCCAATTGAGTTTGACGCAACTGCTATAGGAGATACAGCTATGTGGAAATAAGCCTGCCAGGCCTTTAGAGTTATGCCATAGGAGCCTGATCTTATCACTCGCCCTTATGTTTTAAAAGAGCTTCTTGTTTAGTGACAGGCAGAGAGGTTGGAAAGAAATCTTTGTCTCCGTTTTGCGCGATCACATTTTAGAAAGTGGATAAGCGGCCTGCTTGGTTTTGAAACATTGTCCTAACATTGTCTGTGATGACCTTCTGCTCTTAATGCTGGCGAAGAGCGGGGGAAGGATCTTCCAGAATATGTTGGCTCTAAATGCCAAGATAAAAGAGCTGGGAAAAACTTATTGGAAGATAGAATACGCTACATTCTGGATTGCTCAAAAACAAGCAATTGTTATTTCATAGGCTTCATTTCTTTGAACAAAGCTGCTCCTTCTCTGCTCTTAGTCCTGGACCGTGCTCCAAACACGGGTCCTATTTCAAATATGTTTGAGGGCATCCCAAGGAGTGCTACTATAATATTTTAAAATTTTTATATTGTTTTAAATGTATTTTATTGTTTTTATTCTGTGTACATCGCCCAGGGTGGCCGGTTGCTGGCCAGATGGGCGATTAATAATAATAATAATAATAATAATAATAATAATAATAATAATAATAATATATGGCCAGGGCAGATAATTTCACAAAAGGACAATGACAGACAGAGTCCAGTGGAGGCTGGTGGCGCCAACGTCAGCAGGACTGTGTATCCACTCCAGATTTTACTCTGAACTTGTAAGCAGCTATCCATGGTGCCAAACCTATTTTGGGGATAGGGTTCAGCACCATGGATAGCTCCTTAAAATGTGGAGTAAAATCCGGAGTGGATACACAATCCTGCTGACATTGGAGACACCAGCCTCCACTGACAGGATCAACATCAAGGGTAGGCATGGTTGGGTACTGGCCGAGGACTCACACCCCAGCAGGGGTCCAATACCAAAAGCCCCTTGGAGATGTTGCTCCTCCTCTTCACCCTTGCAACCTGCTTGTTCACCTGCTCTGGCCTAGACAATCGAGGCAGTGAGGAGGAGCTGTAGTAGATATCACTGCCTACTTGCTCCCTGGCTCTCTACCTGCCAAGCAAGCAACGGGTAGAGGAAGAGGAGCAATAGTACCTGGTTACTAGTGGTGAGAAGGTAGAGTCAGTGAGAAAGGGGGCCCATTGAGGGTATCTTGCCCAAGGGGTTGTGGGTTTGCTGTGGGCAGCTGGTTGGCCACTGTGTGAACAGAATGCTGGGCTAGATGGACCCTTGGTCTGACCCAGCAGGGCTCTTCTTATGGCCCTCAAACACCTGGAGCTGGCACTGATTACAGATCGTAAGAAGAACTGCCCTGCTGGATGAGACGAAAGGTCGCATCTAACCCAGTATTGTGTATCCACCAGTAGCCAGATGCCTTTGTGATGCTCACAAGGAGAGCACAAAGGTGATGACCCTCCCTGATGGTTTGTCCCAGGTATCTAGGTATCATGATACACTGTCTCTGAACACATAGGTTCTGTTTAGCTCTGATGGCTTACACAGCTGACGATACACGTATCTTCCGTGGGCCATTTACACAGCAGCAAATCCAGGCTTGCTGCTGTAGTGTATGGCTATGCTGCTCAAAAGTCGATTGCTGGCTCCCTGATCAGGGGAGATGTTGTATGATGCCTTTGTTTGTTGCAGTTGCACCTTACACGTTAGGTGCACACTTGAAGAACACGATGAGCAAAGAGATCCCGTGTGTATTATCCAGATTAAATATTTCTGACATTCGGGAAGGGTGTGTGTGTGTGAGTGCCATTGTTTATGTTTATGTGAGTCTTATGTTTAAGACAGGTGGGAGGCGTTGGCACACAGGTGGGAGGCGTTGGCAGGTGAAGGGGAAGCCCAAGGTTTGCAGAAACTGTAAGGGGAGAACCTCTCTCCCCCGCCACAATTGCTCAGCAAGTACAGTATTTTTCCATGTATAAGACTATACTTTTTCCTAAAATAATTAGACTAAAAATTGAGGGTCGTCTTATACACGGAAGTAAGCCAAGGAGAGAACCGTGCGGTTGCGAAACTGCCCAGTGGGGGGCGTCTTATACATGGGGGCATCTTATAGACGGAAAAATACGGTACGTACTAAGAATGCTCAATGGCCACAGAATGCTGGCTGGCTGTTGGGAGGGAGGAAAAATGGAATGAAGCACTCCGTGAGAAAATAAGCTGTGCTGGATCAGCCCAAGGTCCATCTAGTCCAGCATTCTGTCCACACAGACACAGTGGCCTACCAGCTGTCCACAGGAAACCCACACGCAGGACATGAGTGCAACAGCACCCTCCCGCCCATGTTCCCTAGTAACATAGGCAGCATATTGCCCCTGATACTGGAGGTAGCATATAGCCACCAGGACCAGTTGCCATTGCTAGCCTTATCCTCAGGGAATTTGTCTAATTTTATTTATTTATTTATTTATTTATTTATTGTATTTATACCCCGCCTTTTTTCCTGCAAGGAACCCAAGGCGGCTTACATAATCCTCCTCCTCCTCTCCATTTTATCTTCACAACAACCCTGTGAGGTAGGTTAGGCTGAGAGTCAGTGACTGGCCCAAAGTCACCCAGTGAATTCCCCTTTTAAAGCCCTCCAAATTGGTGGCCATCACTACATCTTGTGGAAGTGAATTCCATAGTTGAACTATCCACTGTGTGAAGAAGAACTTCCTTTTATCTGTCCTGAATCTCCCACCAATCGGTTTCATGGGATGACCCCACTGGGTTGCAGTATTACGAGGGAGAAAAATGTCTCCCTGTCCACTTTCTCCACACACCAGGCACACTTCTGTACACCTCTATCATGTCTCCCCTTACTTGCTCTTCTTCTAAGCGAAACAGCCCCTGACATTGTAACCTTTCATCTTAGGGGAGGGAGTTGCTCCAGCCCCTTGATCATTTTGCTTGCCCTTTACTGCACCTTTTCTAGCCCCCAAAAATCCTTTTTAAGGTGGGGTGTCCTGAACGGTACACAATATTCCAAGTGTGTGGTTGCACCATAGATCGGTCGAAAGGTATTATTATAACAGGAGTGCAGAAGAACCTCAGGTCCAGGGGTCAAATTCAACCCTTGGGCTGAAAAGAGGTTCTGGGTGTCCTAATCTGACCCGCTGAAGTTCCCCAGAAGGCCTCACTCCTTTCTCCCAAGCACTGATCCTTTGGTGGTTTCCTGGCTTCTGTGCAGTTCCCCCCCCCCTCTAAAAGATTGAAATGCATCTCCAGAGGCTGTTCCTGATCGTAAGAGCATCAAGAGGAAACAAGCTGATATGTTTGGCTTTTTAGCCCTGCCCCTTTGGTCTTCAGCCCTACCCACATCTGGAATGCAGCCTCGAGAGCTTCTCCAGAATTGAATTCAGCGCTTGGACTGAAAGAGCTTCTGCACCTCTGCGTTATAGGATATTGGCAGTTTTGTTTGTGCCCATACTATATACTATAACATTTTGTTGCGGGTCTCATGTCCTGATTAAAAAGCCATTGACACCAGTCGCCACCTCCCTCTTTTGTGAGAAGTTAACTATGCATGGTATGAAATAGTACTCTCTTTTGCCTGCCTGGAACCTACTGCTAATCAATTTTATTGACAGAACCCCCCCCCCCATCTGTTGTCTTCATCTTACTAGCTTTTTTAAAAAAAATCAATTAAAAACTCCTCAGCATCTGTCAGGGATGCTTTGACCTGGATTCCTGCATTGAGCAGGGGGTTGGACTCGATGGCCTTATAGGCCCCTTCCAACTCTACTATTCTATGATTTCCCTGTCCCCATTTTTTTCAACTGTAACCCAGTAATGGGCAAAAGGCAGTTTAGGATCTACTAGTACAGGGCTCTCCAACCCTGGGTGCCCAGATGTTGTTGGACTACAGCTCCCAGAATCCCTTGCCATTAGCCATGCTGGCTGGGTATGCTGGGAGCTGTAGGCCAGCAACTTCTGGGGACCCAAGGTTGGAGAGCCCTGTACTAGTAGATTTCTGGGTGATCTGCAATAGCTCAGCAAGAGTTTCCGATTCCTAATTGTTTAATAATAGCAGTCACATACTGGGTTAACTCAAGGGTTGAGTATGTGTTGTCGTTGAAACATGGGTTCTTGTGTTGTCTGAACCCAGCTGTGATAACAAACCATGGTGAACAACCCACAGTTCTCAACCCAACAACAAACCATGGGTTCTCTTCATGGGTTGTTCGTGGTTACCAAGCCACGGCTTGTTAGTGCAGCTGGGTTCAGACAACATGATAACCCACATTTCAACAACAACCCACGGTTCAACAACAACTCACACTCAGTCCTCGAGTGTGGGTTATCGTGCTGTCTGAACCCCAGTCAATGTCTTTTTCTACCTAAATTAGGCTGCTGAAATGAAGAAAGCGTAAGGTAATCAGGAGTGAGCTTTTCTGTGAAAGGACTGTGTGCTCAGTTCAATTCTGGAATTGAAAACAAATTCCTAGGCTCAGCATGTGTTCAGAGGCACCCTCTCTTTCATTATAAGCGTAGGTATTTTGCACCAGGTTCTGATTGGTGCATCTGGAGGGGGGCTGTAGTAAACAAACAAACAAACAAACAAACAAACAGATTCAACAAGTCTGAGGTCTGCCCACCCCTGCTCTAACCCCTTGATCATTTTAGGCTGCAATCCTGTACAACACCCTTCCCCAAACTGGTGCCCTCCAGATGTTGGGACTGCTGCATAACTGTAAAAAGATGCACACTCGATGAAATGAACAGTGTCCACGAAAGCTTATGCCAGAATAAATTTGTTAGCCTTTAAGGTGCCATAAAACTCTGTTGGGTTTTTTTGTTGCAATGGACGACCTCTCTGGAAATTGTAATAAGAAATGAACCTCCCAAATATTAAACATTGCTTTGCCTTCGAACAATACACAATAGCATTTATTCAATCGCATCTTATCTCACACTTCCTCCAATAGCTCAGTAAGGCACTTCTGTTGAGATTGTAGCAGTATGCACATTAATTGAAATGGGTTGATCGGATAAAACAAAAGGCAGGTAACACTAATCAACTAAGAGAGAGAGAGACAGAGAGAGCCTTGAATCAGCCAGCCACACTTGAAGAAATGTCAAAAAAGAGAAAATGCATTGCCCAAAAAAAAGATGACACATATTTGCATAATATTTGCAAACGCTAATTCATATGTACAGATGGAAATTTAGAAATAATTACACCCTAGTGTGGAAGATTGACCTTTATGCCTGCTTGTTCAGTCGGCTGCTCACGTAAGAACGGTTGATGGTCAACCGTTCTTACGGTCCTTTATCTTTAAACTAGAATTGAACAGGACAGCCCTTCAAATAGAGGACACCTTCAAACAGAGGACGGTCCTCTGTGAAAGAGAACACCTGACCTGGCCACCCTAAGTGCTTTCAGACAGAGGGATCCTAGCACTAACAATCAGAAGACATTGTGCAGCAATTCTACCTTTTCTTCCTTAATGGATTTCCTGCGATAAGAAAAGGAGGAGGAAGAAGCAGTGGGAAAGGCTGGGGGGATGGCGTTGGGACCTCCTGTACAATTCCATGAATGAGGCAGACACAATAAAAGCCTCCTCTGAAAGCACCCCTCGACTGCAGAGGCTGAAGCAGGGCATTTGTGAGGGAACCGTTCTGTCTTTTGCATTGGGAGTATGGTGACGTTTCCCCTCCTTTCCCTGACACAGGGGTGGGCAACTTGTAAGCCAAAACATCTGGAGGGCCACATCCCCCCTCCCCCCTCCCCATTGGCTATGCTGGCTAGGGCTGATGAGAACCGTTGGCCAACACATCTGGAGGACTGCAGGTTGCCCACCCCTGCTCTAACACATCGCTGTCACTTATTCAACTGCAGGTCAAGAAGGCATATGGCGCTGTTAGCCCAGGAGTGCAGAATCCGGTCCTCCGCAAATAGCCCCTCCCCCACCCCTGGCTCCATCCCCTTTCTCACAACCACCAATCATTGGGTGATTTCCTGAATTTTTCAGTTTCCCCTGCAATTCTAAAAGGTTGAAACACACCTCTGCTATGCCTTAGTTAGTGGCAGTAAGAGCTTTAGGGTGAAATCCTATGCAGGACTGGAAGTGTTAGGAGCCATCCACCTGGAACAACCCTATATTTGCTAGACTATTTGGTCATCTAGCCTACTGTGACTTTCAGCAACTCAGGTCTTTTCCAACCCATCATCTGTTATCTCATAAGTCTTCAACGGTGGGTCAGACAGACTGGGCTGCAGCCTGACCTAAGATGGATTGCAACAGCAGCACTGCCACCATACAAAGATACGGTTAACTTGTGTGTGTGTTTTTAAAAGAAGTATGACCCAAATGCACGTTTGGACTAAAGGTGGGTCTTCCCAAGTCTGAGAAGGTTGAAGATGACTGTGCTACCTAATCCTTCTAGCTAGAGATGCCAAGGATGAAACCTGGGACTTTCTGCTTGCAAAACGTGTGCTTTAATGCGGAGCTATGATCTCTGCCTGCAGCCAGGCAGTTTCTTCTGTGGATGAGTACTTTAGGCTTTCATTATTTAATGTCTTTCTCATGGCAGGGTAGCAGTTTGTTCAGTACACACGAACGAACGTGTCTTGATGAGCAAGAGGGGGAATCGCATCGCAGCACTGACTTTAAAGGAAGACGTCCGGATCCCTTGCAACAGCAGGAAGGGCTGCATATTATTGAATTTATTTTGCACTAAAAAAAACAACCCTCAGTCCATCGGGTTAGTCCCACATTTTGCACAGCGTGGCCCACATTTTAGGTCTAGAGCACCATGCAAGTGCCCTGGAGGTCCAATGCAGAGGAGGAAAAAGGATGCCAAAAATCTCTGGCAACGTTTGGCTGCCTATTTAGTCCACTGTAGCAAAGCCAGCGGCTGGTTGGTGGTGGATGACGAGCATTTTTAGACGACTTGACAAGCAGATCACTCAACATCAGCTACCACAAGACTGGACTCCAGCCATTCAGGCAGTATAAATATGGATTGTACTGGTAGCTGTGGTACACAGAGAAGGCCAGGGTAGCCCTGGAGAAGTCATTTTCTTTGAAGACCGGAAGGGCAGAGTTCTTATCCGAGCCCCGCAAGTTCTGTGACTAGTTGCTTCCTCTTGGTCTTATACCTTCGGTTCTGGAACCAGATTTTCACTTGGGTTTCGGTGAGCTTCAGGTTCTTGGCTAGGTGGGCTCGCTCCGGGGCAGACAGGTACTTCTGGTGACTAAACTTCCTTTCGAGTTCGATGACCTGAGTATGGGAGAAGGCAGCCCGGGAGCGCTTCTGCTGCTTTGGGGGTCCCAGTGAGGATTTGGGAGGGTTCTCACAGTTGGACAGGCAGTTCTCCGCAGGTGGATCTAGTAAGAATAAAAAAGGGAAAGTTACACCTCATCAACAATGTTCCCGTTGTACTTTTACCAATAGGAAAAAAAGGGGGGGAAATCTTTGACTAAGAGGAATTAGGGTTGGATTCAGAACGGTCATTCTGCCAGCAGAAGGATGCCGCTTGCGGAACGTGATTCCCCCCCCCATCCTTTCGTTCAACTTTGCAAACCCCCCCCCAAATCTGAGGCACCCCCCAGAGCAGATCTGGAGGGCTCATGGGGGGCTTCAGGGGTGAGAAGAGGATGGAGAAACCCTGTTCCACGAGCAGTATCCTTCCACTGGCCGATCCAACCCAGGCCTTGGAAATAGGGATGGGTGGATCAGTCTTTTTCTGGTCCTTGTCAGTTTCATATTTGCCTCTTCACTGTTTGCCAAAGTGTCCATTTGGTGTGTTTTCTAAGAAGCAGAGAGCATGTTGTAGCAACCAAAATGTTATGTATGAATATATTCAGTCAGTCCTTTATAAAGAACTTAGTTTTGTTCTGCATTAATTTGCAATTTTAAAAAATCTGCATGAAAAATGTGTACTTAAGTACGTATTTTTAAATCCATATTTTTCTCGCAAATACACATTTCTAAATGTTTTTTTTTAAAAATAAAAAATCTCTAGCTACTAATTTATCCCAGACTATACATTTTGGTCCTTTTCAGCTGAGAGCTGCATTGGGAAATTCAGAGAAGTGTGAATAGGAAGGGTATTACGGTATGTTCCATAGGAACACAGGAGGCTGCCTTATATTGAGTCGAGTCAGACCATGGCTCCATCTTCTAGCCCAGAAAAATCCTCAGGCAGAAAGGTCCATTGGGGGCAGCAAGAAAGCACATGTGGGCAGAAAGCCAGCTCATCCAGCGGGAGCGGATGCAAGAGAGATCATGATGAGGGCCCTGTACCTTTATTTCAGCATGTGCCCATGGACAGCAGGGTGGTGGGGCAGGTGGCCTCCCAGAGATTCGGGGCTCCAAATGAATGATTTGGGGCTCCAGCCCTAGTGTGCCATCTTCTAGCACTGCCTCTGCCGCTCAGATCCCTTTGGAAGCTCAGAGTCAGGAGCAAGGCAGGAGGGCAGTAGTCCTCCCTCATTGTATGCCTGCAGCATTTGGTATTCAGAGATAGACTGCTTCCGGGCATGGAGGTTCAGCTCAACTATCGTGGGTAATTGTCACTGAAAGATCCATCTTCCATGTGTTTACTTTCACTTAAGGTTATATCTCTACACATGCAGCACCATGAGGTGGTAGAATGGACTGTTCCATTCGGACTACAAATGGGGGAAAACTTTAAAAAATAACACACAAGTATTCCTGATATATAGAGCACCTTCCTGCGAGTAGAAAACGAGCACAGCAGAGGACTACTGAGACCATTCCTCCATGCTATACTATACTTTTCTTCTCGCAAGGAGTTTCTCTAGAGAGGACAAGTTAGAAAACTGGACCCTGTTTTCCCACCTTCAATTTGAAGTGGTACAGTCTTCCGCTCTGGGAGGACTCTACTACCTCACTCTGTTGCATGTCTAGATGTGCCTCAAGCCAATAGCTGCCGCTAGCACATGAAACCCACCAAGGGTTGTTGTCCAGTGGAAAGTCTCGCGGCCCCCTGTGGTCAAGCTATTTCCCCTCCACATACATGCCATGATCTTGCCTTTCCTCCACGGAGCTCAGAGCAACACATAGGGTCCTCCCAGTTGTATTTTTAATTCCCCCCTTCCCCACAACAACCCAGCAGGGTAGGCTTGGCTGAGAAACAGGGGCTGGCCCAAGCCTGCGCACCGCGTTGCATGACTGAGTGAAGATTTGATCCCGGGTCCCGACGCCCGATGCTCTAACCCAGTCTTCCCCAGCCCGGTGACCTCCAGATGTTTTGGCCTACAGCTCCCAGCATTCCTGACCATCGGCCGTGCTGGAGGGCTCCAGGTTGGGAGGTTGGCAAGGCTGCTCTAACCACTAGACCACGCGGCTTCTCATCGTTACTGTCTGACACGCTGCGACGGCTTACCTGCTGCATCCGTTTCGGGGACTTCGATGACTCCCGCAGGGAGAAGAAGATCCCTCGGGGACGCCTCTTCTCGCCTCCTCTCTTGCGCCTCCTCTGTTCCCCTCGCCGCCGCCTCCGGCTCGGAGCCCGGAGCGCCCCGGCCAGCTCTCCCCCGCGCCTCGCCAGCAGCGCCGCCGCCCTGGCGCAGGATGTCTTGGATGAGAAAAGAGGTCAACTGCTTGGGGCAGGCGGCGGCGGCGGCGGCACCCCCAGCCCGGTCAGCGGGCAGGAGCTGCTGCTGGGGGCGGCCGGGAGCGGAAAGGCACTGCTGCCCGGCTCGCTGCATGAGCCGCGGCAGGGCGGTGGGGCGCTGCGTGCCCGGAAGGGGGCGCCCCGAAAGAGAAAGGTTGCCTCTCGCTTTACTCTCTTCACGCGGCTGCCGCCGGCCCGGAGGGTCATTTATAAAGACTGGCAGAGGGCGGGTGCGCGCGCGGGGGGGGTGTCGGCTGGCCCCCTCGCCGGGGATTGGTGCCTTCGGCGCTGGGGACCGCCTTGCGGGCCCTTCTCTCCTCTGGAGAAGCCCGCCCGCGTCTTTGGCTGAGCTCATTTGCAGATCATCATCATCATCATCATCATCATCATCATCATCATCATCATCATCATCATCATCGCGATTTTGATCTGTACACTTAACTTGGAAGGAGGCCCCCTCGATGAACACCTTGCAATCCCCCAATCTGTGTTGGACTGCAACTCCCATCATCCCCAGCCAGGGTGGTGGACTGCAACCCCCACCATCCCCAGCCAGGGTATTGGACCACAACTCCCATCATCCCCAGCCAGGGGTGCTGAACGTAGGTCAGATATACTCAATGTGGATCTACAAGCAGGATTGCCTGTTCAGAAGTAAGTCCCATGAAGCTGCGTGGGACTTTCTCCCAGGTAAGTGCACACACTTAAACAGGAATAATCCCAACTAAACACAGTGGGACTTACTTCTGGTAAATATGTGTGAGAGATTGCATTGCTAAAAGTCCCTTGAGCAAGTGGCTTACACAAATCACTTAAATTGTGGGGAAGGGGCCCAGCGGGAAACTGTCCTGGAATGAAGGGGCTGGAACGCTCAGCCTTTATTTCTGATGCACTCCTCCTCCAAAGAGGCTCAAGGCAAGCCGAATTAAGCGCAGGCACTTTGGTTAAAGTGCTTTGTGAATGACATCCCCTCCTTTGAGGAACACACAGCGAGCATCAGTCAGCCTAGTTCCCCTGATGTCAACAAAAGTCATTCAGATTGACACCAGCTGGAAATGAAGATGGCCACGTGACGTGTCCCCTTTTACTGAAGACAATCCTCTGCCTGAAGGGCGGCCAGAGTACTGTCCTCTATTTGAAGGCATGCTTTATTTGAAGTCCAAGTCTTAAGACCAAGAACTATAAGAGTTGCTGTTGCCCATCCACAGTTACTTAGCACCTGGACAGCTGACTGAACAGGCAGACAGACAGGTCACCTGGTCACAGTCTTCTGCACTGTGGTGAGATGGATTGTATTTCTATTTAAATTATAATAATTATTTCTCAATTTGCATCTATACAAATAAAACAGCATATAGAAATATTATGCAAATAGATGTCCTCTTTTCGGGTGAAGCATTTCCTCCTCCTCCTCCTCTTCTTCTTTTGGTGATTCATAAGTGGCTACCCTAGCTGAGATCCTGGCTTAGCACTCAGCTAAATCAGCTTGCCAGGCTTTATTAGGAGAGCGGAGTTCCTGAAATGCTTTTAACTGACCCAGTCTACTTCCTAACAAGCGGGGGCCCTCAGGCCCACAGGGGAAGAAAAAAAAAAAAGCACAAATTTGCATATGCTAATTTACATATACTCTAAAGTCTCTCGCTCTCTGTGTCTTTAAAGGACCCTGTCTCCTAAGGACACCCCTATTTGTAAAAAGAGGTGTATGAACAGGGGAGAGGAGGGCATTTGATTTCAGAAAAAAGACTCAGGCAGAAAGTTTCAAAGTGGGGAGGGGGTAGCATGTGGGCAAAAAGCCAGCTCATCCAGGGGATCAGATGCAACAGAAGTCATCAGGGACCTTGTGCCTTTAAATCTGCAAGTGCCCCTGGACAGCAGGGTGGTGGGGCAGAGGGCCTCCCAGAGATTCAGGGCTCCAACTGAAAGGTTCAGGGCTCCAGCCCCAGTGGGCCGCCCCCTAAAACCACCTCTGTTCCTAACACAGCCTCTTCTCCACCTGCTGCCCTCCAGATGTGTTGGACTACAACTCCAAGGTAGTCCAGCACACCTGGTGGGCACCAGCTTGGAGAAGAATGTCCCAAGAATTCATAAGGATTTCCCCACAAACCCTGGACAGCAGTCAATTTTTGTAGCCTGAGCAATATCTTTAGGAAACCTCAGTAGCCGATGACCACAGCTGAACCCCATGATCCCCTTAGCAGCCGCAAAGGGAAGATTTATGGAGCAATAGGAAACCAACAGTATTATTTGCAGTGCACTTCGACATCACCGTGCCCTGCAACAGACTCTCCCATCTCCCATCCCACAGCTTCTGGAGAGTAAATTAAGACCTGCGGGTGGCTGTCCAAACGATTAGACGCCGTGCAGGCTGGGTGGCCAGCCCGCCGCAGCCTTCCGAATCTGCTCAACAGCTTAGCTGCGCTCCTTCACCTGTAATGCACATTGGGCATGTTTGCTTTAGGGCTGGCTGGAGGGAGGGTGAGTTCGGGAGGGTGACATGAGCAACCTGAGACCTCCGGTGGTGATTGCCCTTTGTCTTGCCCTTCTGCTTTCTCGTAGTGAAACAAGGATACTAGAGTTTCTGGCTTCCTTGCTGGATGGATCTGTCCAGTGGCTGCCCACTGGTGAGCAAGTCCTCTTGAATGATGATGATGATGATCATCATCATCATATTTATATCCCACTTTTTCCCTTCAAGGAACCCAAGGCAGCTTACATGATCCTCCTCCTCTCCATTTTATCTTCACAACAACCCTGTGAGGTAAGTTAGGCTGAGAGTCAGTGACTGGCCCAAAGTCACCCAGTGAGCGTCATGGCCGAGCGGGGACTAGAACCCATAGATTTCATAGATCATAGAGTTGGAAGGAGCCTATACAAGGCTATCGAGTCCAACTCCCTGCTCAATGCAGGAAACTAGAGGAGGGGTCTCCCATCCAAGTAATAACCAGGTCTTCTTACCCTGCTTAGCTTTCCACGCTCAGACAAACTGAGCCAGCGTAAGCCACAGGCCACACTCTAACCCAGGGCTCTCCAACCTTGGGTCCCCAGATGTTGCTGGACTCCAGCTCCCAGAATCCCTTGCCATTAGCCATGCTGGCTGGGTATGCTGGGAGCTGTAGGCCAGGAACATCTGGGGACGCCAAGGTTGGAGAGCCCTGTGCTAACCACTACGCCACACTGGCTCTCCAAATTGGATAGAAAAGAGGGTGCATGCAGTCAGAGCATACAAACTTGCCCTGTACACAGTGTACAGGATATTAGCATACAGGTATTAACAGAGAGACATGTATATATAGGATATTAACGTACATACAGAACAACAATTGCTAGTCAATAGAAATCGTCATATGAAATGCTATCCTTAAAGACACAGGCACACACAGGCACAGACTTTAGATCAGGGCTCTCCAACCTTGGGTCCCCAGGTGTTGCTGGACTACAGCTCCCAGAATCCCTTGCCATTAGCCATTCTGGCTGGGTATGCTGGGAGCTGTAGGTCAGCAACATCTGGGGACCCAAGGTTGGAGAACCCTGCTTTAGAGCATATGTAAATTAGCATATGCACATTTGTGCTTTTTTTTTTTTTTTTTTTTTGTCCCGTGAGCCTGAGCCCCAGCTCTTTTTTTCCGGTACCTGCTAGCACCCAGCCCCTGCCTGTTGTCTTCTGTATGTAGAATGGGAAGCAACCATCTTGTCCTGTGCCTCAGGCAGCAGAATATCTTGAGCCAGCCCTGCACAGGCCAGCTTGAACCTGCACATGCAATACTGAAATCTCATTTCAAAGGGAGGATCTTCGGTGAGATGCAGAGTGCAGCTCTGAGCCATCTTTCCTGACTAGAAACACATAGATCACAACAGTTGCACTGCACTCTGTTCCGTTTATTACACAGACCAGCAAATGATATATTTTTTCTGTAAGGTTGCCTCTTTGTGGCCAGAGTGTGCATTGCAACCAGTTCTATAGGGCTGCTGCTTGAAAAAGTCTTTTTCTCATTTTTCTGCATGCGATATGGTTGGCAGAGGTCTCCTGAAGAGATAGCTTTGAAGAGGATATAACAGATGATTTGGGCAGGTACCCCAAGGTAAATGCTACATAAACCTAATGGGTGCACACAACTTCTCCTTATGATGAGGATGAGGATGATCTCACCATTTATACAGTGCCTTTGAGCCTTCAATGGGCTTTGCGAGCATTATGTTGTAGTAAACTTTACAACAACCCCGAAAGGTAGGTCAATATTATAATCCCCATATTGCATGTGCTGGTGGTAAGGTGGGACTGAGGTTTAGAGAGAGTGGCTATCTCAGGGTTAGGAACACATTGCCCTCCAGATATTTTGGACAAGAACTCCCATAATCCCTGATCATTGGTCATGCTGGCTGGGGTTGATGGGTGTTATAGTCCCAAACGTTGACCCCAAGGTCTAGCCCTGGCAAGAGAATGCTTCTGCTTGCATCGCCTGCATGTAGGGCAAATAACTTTGATTTTAGGGCAAGAAAAGCTGAGTGTTCCTTGCCGCTAGGAACATTTTAATAGGAGACCATTTGAAAAATCCACCTCCAGGCTAAAGCAGGCGTTGTGATCAGAGGCCTGGGGTCCTTGGAAAGAAGAGACTGGCTTTAGATATAAAGCAGTCTTCCCCAACGTGGTGCTCTCCAGATGTTTTGGATTACAACTCCCATCACCCCAACCATTGCTCATGCTGGCTGGGGCTGATGGAAGTTGTAGTCCACACATATATAGGGCACTACGCTATGGGAGGCTGATATAGAGTTTCAATGAATGGTTCCTTCCTTGCCCATAGCCACAAGCAGGCTCCTTTTCTTCCTTCCAGAATCCACTTTGCCCTACCAATCTGGTATAAGACCTGGGGTAGACTATTTGGTGACTAATCCAGAGCAGTCTGACTGGCCTGGTCTGGATTGAGGAATGGATCTACTAGAAACGTTACAGCAGGATACAACATGCCAGGCATCTTTTGGGATAGTATCCTGTTTAAGGATAGAAAATACTTCCCTCATGCAGCTTTCTCAGAAACCCTTGCTGATCTACTGCTGATTACCCAGAGATCTATCAGTAGATCCCAATGTACCTTCTGCCTGCCCCGTGTCTTATGGGGCCGGTGCTTTCACTTGTAGTTACCAAAGTACACATATGATCTCATCATTCCAAGGGGTTTAGTCAGGTGCTATATTTTATTAGACAAGCTGTGTGAGTAGTTGGTACAGCACAGAACGAAACCGTTTTCTTTTTTTTTTTTTAGTGATTTTAGACGTGAAGGAGAAATGCCCTCCACCCCACAAAACACTTTGTAATATGAATGCAGGACCTATTAATGGCCAGAATGCTCGGCTGCCCTACAAAGGTGGCTCCTCTACTTTCCCCGTGCGAGAGGCTCAACGCCAAATTAAACTGCATGTGTAAAAAAATGGCCTGTGTTGCACATGGCATGGGGTTGTATCCAATGTTAGAGCAGGCCCGTTGAAATGGCTAGCTTAAGGCCTATTCGTTTCATTGGGTCCACTTTAAATAGGCCTAACATTGGATACAACCAGGGCCAGCGTCAAAGGTAGGCACGGTCAGGTACCTGCCAAGGGCCCACATCCCAGCAGGGGCCCACTGATAAGAGATCCTCTTCCTCCTCACCACTGCAACCTGCTTGTTCACCTGCCTCTCACTCAGGCCCAGACAACAGTGATGGTGATGAGAAGGAGCAGCAGATGCTACTGCCTACTCGCTTACTGGCTCTCTGCCTGTTAAGCAAGCAAGTAGAAGCAACGATGAGAACAAGGATGAGGAGCGGTAGCAGCTAGTAATCATGCCAGCGAGATGGTAAACTCACTAAGGGAGTTTTGCCCAAGGGCCCTCAAAAAACTTGGAGCCGGTGCTGTTCACCCAGCCCTAACCTGCAGAACTGTAGCTTGGACCTTGCCCTGCTGACTTTGAACCGTGCTGGCCAGCTCATGTCTGTTATTTGGTTGCCTGTGCTGGTTCCTCTGGATTCGACAGAGGACCGCCACAGGGTAATGTGGTGTCCTCCGTAGGGAGACATTTTCCTCCCTCATAATACCAAAACCCGGTGGGGTCACCCCATGAAGCTGATTGGTGGGAGATTCAGGACAGATAAAAGTACTTCTTCTTCACACACGGTGTATAGTTAAACTATGGCATTCATTTCCACAAGGTGTAGTGTGACTCCTCGATAATTATATCCACTCGGAGCCTACGCAGAATTAGCCTGAATTGCACGGTAACTGCTGCTGCTTTAATTTTTTAAAAAATTACTCATAATTTCCCCAAAGATTACCAAAGATCTCGAGTGATGGCCACTAGTTTGGAGGGCTTTAAAAGGGGATTGGACAAATTCATGGAGGAGAAGGCTATCAGTGGCTACTAGTCCTGACTGGCTATATGCTACCTCAGGTATCACAGGCAGTGTGCCTATGTACACCAGTTGCTGGGGAACATGGGTGTGTGTGTGGGTTGCTGTTGCGCTCATGTCCTGCTTGTGGGATCCCCTGGGCAGCTGGTTGGCCACTGTGTGAACAGAATGCTGGACTAGATGGACCCTTGGTCTCATCCAACACGGCTCTTCTTATGTTCTTATGTAATGGCAGCCATAGTTAGCCCTGCACGGCTTGTGGCAGCAGGAAATGAAGTAGGTGGCAGATGGGGCGATTGCCAGGCTGTATGGGGCAGAGTAAGCTTGGTCTCCTCTGAAGCACGGTCTGCCATGTCTGACCAGGGCAGGGATAACTACCCTCTGGGGCAGCAGGAAAGGGTGAGGATGAGGAGGTGAGATCTCCTCCAAACACTTCTCTTGTTGCTGCCTCTTGCTTTTGTACCTCCTATTCTGGAACCAGATCTTGACTTGGGTAGAGGTGAGTTTCAAGAGGCTGGCCAGATGCTCCCGCTCTGGAGCGGACAGGTACCTCTGGTGCTTGAAGCACCTTTCCAGCTCAAGGACCTGCACTTGGGAAAACAGGGCCCGAGGCTTTCGGCTGTGCTGCTGCGGCCTGCGTTGGGCACAGGAGTCCTTGGACATTTCATCACCTTCCAGAGGTCCAGGGAGCAGTTGACTGTCTGTAAAGAGAAGAAGGTGCACATTGTAATGCCCAAGGGGCTGCGAAAGCTGGCTCTCTGTGTTAAAGTCATAGAATCATAGAAAAGTAGAGTTGGAAGGAGCCTATATGGCCATCGAGTCAGCTCCTAGGCGTGGTGTAGCGGTACATTTTAAAGTGCAGGCATTCATCATGACTGTTCCCATAGCCACACTCCCAAGGAAAGGCCAATAATGCAGGCAGCTGTGTCAATCCATTATCCACAAACCAATTCTGTCAGTTTTCATCTCCACCAGGAAGCAGGTCCTTTGTAACGGTGATATATCTTAATTGCCCATTTAAGACCAAGACACCCCAAAATACTTTGCCTGACACCAGGGAACAATATTTTGTTGTTGGGAAAATTCATCCCCCCCCCACACCTATTTTGAGGATTGCAGCCAAGCTCAGAGGGAACAGGGAAGGCTGAGTGGGGTGGCAGATGATGTCAGCAGCCCTGCTAATAAAAAAAAAGTGCTGGTGCTGCATCCCTGTGAGCCCTGGATCCACTACACCCCTGCCTCCTAAGAACCTTGTGCCCTCCAGATATGTTGGACTACAACTCCTACCATCCCCAGCTGGCATGGCCATTGAGCATGCTGGCTGGGGATGATGGGAGCCATTGTCTAACATAATCTTATATATGTCTACTCAGAGGCAAGCCCCATTGTGTTCAATGGACCTTACTCCCAGGCAAGTAACTATAGGATTGCAGCCTAAGGGCATAATAATCCTATGCACGTTTAGACGGAAAAAGGTCCTACAATTCCCAGCATGCCCCAGTCATGTAGGACTCCCCCCCCCCCTGTCTAAACATGCTATAGGATTGCGCCATTAATCTTCTAAAGTTTCTCTGCTCCCCTTTTTTGAATGGGGGAGGGGGGAATTGGTCACTGCGGAAATTAAAGCGATCCTTACAAAAGAAACGTAGATTATTCCTGTGCACCTGCTTTGCTGTAAGACAAAAAACATCATAGCTCTAAAAGTTATATACGTCAACACGGGTCAACTGCGTCCTCTCTTTATGACAGCAAAGGATTGCTCGCTGCCCCGGGGCGTTTACAATTTAAACTAGAACCGTGTGTGCGCGCGCCTGTGCGTGTATGCGGCGTTGGTGGAGAAAACAGATGGACGAAGGCGTTGATCCTAGCCACCGTTACTTGGAAGTAACTCCTATTGAACTCAGCGGAATTTGCTTCTGGGTAAGCGCGAGTAGAAGGTTGTAAAATACAATTACAGCACGACCATAGCACGTGTCAATTCAGATGTCCCATTGAGTCCAATGAGAATTATTCCCAGTTGAGTGGGTTTAGGATTGCAGCCTTAGACTGCTTTTTAAGTTCTGAAAAACGTTCGCTGCCGAAGCAAACGTCCCTTTCCAAATCTGTTCTACGGATGTCCGGAGGTACTCCCCCCCCCACACACCCTTTATACATTTTCACGGGGCCTGGGGAGAAATCGGGAGATGGATCCACGCGTGGCAAATTAATACTTTTCCAGATTGGTAAGAATGGGATTGGGAAGAACTCTTGCCGGGTTCATTCGATTGCTATGCCAAATTAGGGAGTGGATTCGGGCTGGTTCAGTCGTTCATTCGTCTCTCTGGGGCGCGATCTAAAATCAGACGAGATATTGGCTGGCGGCCTAGGAAGGAATCCTGAAGGTCGATTTTCTTGGTGAAAAGGCGTGGTACAAATCAAATCAATCAGTAAATAAATAAATGGAAGAAGACCGTTTCGTGTAAACGCTCGATCCGGAAGCCGGTTTACATCCGCATCCTAAATTTTGATAAAGAGACGAAACCGATCCTCTATGCCCGTAATTAGGCAGGCAGGATCGATTTCGTTTTTACAGATCCACCAAGCGGAGCCTGGGGAAAAATCCACTCATTTAGAATTAAAATAATTCTGAGCCCAAGAATTGGTTCTGACGAGTATTAGAAATGAACGGGGCTGACAGTCCACCCATCCACCCACACGCACAACACACACAAGCTACTCTTGGTTAGGTCATCCCAAACTTTCTAATTGCAGCCGAATATTAGGGCAGTGGAGAGCCATTTGGTTGCTGCTATTGTTAAATAATTAGGAATAATAATAATAATAATAATAATAATAATAATAATAATAATAATAATAATAATAATAATAATAATAATATTTAAAAAACCTTTGCTGATCTACCGCAGATCACCCGGAGATCTACCAGTACAAACGGACCTACCTTCTCCTCTCCACTCCAGAGAACGTTTTTACATGGAAGTAAATTCCACAGACTTCCAGAGAACTTATTTCCCAGTCAAGTCCAGTCCTAGCCATACTTAACTCGGAAACAAGGCCCATTAAATATCAAATGTATTTGATTGATATATTTTGAAATATATATCTACTTCCCTGATGATCATGATGCGGCTTCATTTTACTGTCTCTTTTTATTGTTTCTTTTGATCCTACAGTTGTTGTTGAAAGCTGAAACGTTTTAGCTTTATGTTATATATGTTTTTTTTAAACTGCAATTTAATTTTTTTCTATGTAAACCACTTAGAGATTTTACTATATTAAGCGGTATACAAGTATTACTAATAAATAAATAAGTGTGAATAGGATTGATGGGTTTACTTAGAAGTAAAGGCCAGTGAAATTAATTACTTCTAAAAGTAATGGCGCACAATCCTATATGTCTTCTCAGAAGCAAGACCTACTGATTTCAATGGGACAGACATAGGATCACAGCCTTCATGCATTTAGACTGTGATCCTGCACTCCCTTACCTGGGAGTAAGCCCAGTTGAAATAAGAACATAAGAAGAGCCATGCTGGATCAGACCAAGGGTCCATCTAGTCCAGCATCCTGTTCACAAACTGGCCAACCAGCTGCCCATGGGATCCCACAAGCAGGACATGAGAGCAACAGCACCTTTCCACCCATGTTCCCCAGCAACTGGTGTACATAGGCATATATATGTCCTCTGATCCTGGAGCATACAGCCACCAGGAATAGTACCCATTGGTAGCCTTCTCTTCAACGAATATTTGTCCAATCCCTTTTTAAAGCCATCCAAGTTGTAGCCATCATTAAATCTTGTGGAAGTGAAATCCCAAAGTTTATGACTATGCACTGTGTGAAGAAGTCCTTCCTTTTATCTGCCCTGAAGCTTCATGGGATAATGCCAGGTATTATGAGAGAGGGAGAAAAATGCCTCCCTAATCCACTTTCTCCACACCATGCATACTTTTGTACACCTCTATCGTATCTCCCCTCACTTGCCTTTTTCTCTAAGTGAAAAAATCCCAGATGTTGGAACCTTCCTCATGGGGGAGTTGCTCCAACCGCTTGATCATTTTAGTTGCCCTTTTCTCCACTTTTCCCAACTATACAATATTCTTCCTTCACCATAACTGTGTACACAGTATCCCAAGTGCGGTTGCACCAGAGATTTGTATGAGGGTAGTATGATCTTGGCACTTTTATTTTCAATTCCTTTCCTAATCATGCCTAACATGGGATTTGCCTTTTTCACAGCAGCTGCACACTGGGTCGACATTTTCATCAAGCTGTCCACCACAACCCCAATATCTCTTTCTTGGTCAGTCACTGCTAGCTCAGATCCCATCAGCATTTAAAATCAATGGCAGGGTACTTCTGATTAGACACATGTAGCATTGGACTGTTAGGACAATTTAAGCTTCCGCAGCCCTCAGTCTGCCAGTTCTGGAATAGTCCCATTTATAAATTAATGAAAGTCAGATTACTGGGAAGTTGTTGAGGATCATAGCTAACTGTGTATAGTGTGCAGTATATAAAACTAGTTTGGAAATATGTAAATCTAATCCGATTTTCTTTTTTAAAGGGACAAGTTGTGTGATGAATAACTAAAAAGGACCATTTAAAACCAAACCAGTGGGAATTCTTTCTGTACTTTCAATACAATGTGAACTGTGATCAGACTCAGAGAGCTAGTGTGGCGTAGTGGTTAGAGTGTTGGACTGGGACTCAGGAGATCTGGGCTCTAGTCCCCGCTCGGCCATGAAACTCACTGGGTGACTTTGGGCCAGTCACTGACTCTCAGCCTAACCTACCTCACAGGGTTGTTGTGAGGATAAAATGGAGAGGAGGAGGATTATGTAAGCCGCCTGGGGTTCCTTTCAGGAAAAAAGGCGGGGTATAAATAGAATAAATAAATAAAATAAAAAAATCAGGCGCTCAGCAGCACCAAGGAAGGTCAATTTGAAATGAACAACAAGGATGGCTGAATTAATCTCAGATCACAGCCCGCTCCTACTAACTCTGCACAGAACTGATCGGGCACAGCCCAAACCGATTTCATCATTTCTGCTCAGAAGTGAACCCCACTTTGTACAATGGGACAGGACTTTCTCCCAAGGAGGGGTGTCTAGCCGAGTTTACACAGAAGAAAAACCTAACGAGATCTATGGGAGTACTTAGCCCAAAGTAAATTTGCAGCTTTCGGGTGTGTTGGACAGAGTTACGGTCAAGCCGATAGTCCACATGAACTATATATTCTAGAATAGGAACACATATGTTAGAAGAGACTCTTTGAGGGAGTAAATGGTTTTGACAGTGACTCTCTCTCTCTCTCTGTGTGTGTGTGTGAGAGTGATGAGAGAGAGAGAGATTGACGCTGCGACCCTATAATCACTTACCTGGGAGTGAGCCCAACTGAACTCAATGGGACTTACTTACTTTTGAGTAGACATGTCTAGGATTGCGCTGTTGGGACTTGAATGCCTGATAACCTATGCACCAAATTCTGGCCCTCCTCCCAAATTATACATATACCAACATGCCTCCCCCACCTGAAAGGACATATTTGTTCCGGAGCTGATGTATTTCCTGCACCCTCGAAGGTTTCCTGGATTTTCCAGGGAGCCTAATCTGGAGTATGTGCTTTGTGGATCGGAGGCAGAGCTTATGTTTCTCTAAAAACAACAACAACAACAACCCCCCCCACTACAAAAAAACAAAATACAAAAACGGGTGAAGACCGTGTGGCCCTCCAGATGTTGTTGGAGTGCAACTCCCATCATCCCCAGCCAGCATGGTCAATGGCGAGGGATGCTGGATATTGCAGTCCAGCAACAATTGGAGCGCCCGCATTCTCCACCCCTGCTGTAAAATGAAGGGAACCTCAGGCCCGTAGTTCGGGGGGGGGCTGCGCCAAAAAGTAGGGGGGGCATTTCATCTGGTTTTCAGGCCTTTAAAAGACAAAATTGTAAACTGTTTTTTAAATTATTTATTTGTTTAAAAAACATCGGGGGAAGAAGAATTTGGGAGGGCAGCCCCCCCCCCCCGCCACAGGCCCAGGGAACCTCCAATAATAAAGTGAAAATAAAGTAAAGTTCTCCCTGGAAATGGGAAGTTCAAGAAGGCTAACCCCCGGGACCTCGTCCGCCCCCTTACTTAGCTGCGTGTCTCCTTCCTCCCCGGAGATCCCCCCCCTCTTCCTCCGGGCTCCACGCCTCCACCCACCTTTACCTCGGGGAGACTCCTCGGTCCCCCTGTCGGAGGAGTCGTAGACCACCGACGGGTTCTTGTGCGCGTAAGCCTGGAACGGGAGCTGGAACTGGAAGTCCGAAGGCCCCAGTGAGAGGACGCCCGGAGGATTCCCACCTGGAGCGCGCGGATGGTCCAGCCTGAGAATGGATTTGACAGAGAAAGAGGGGACGGAACTGACGGGGCTGGGCAGCATCCTCGCTTTTGTTTTAACAGCAGCAGGAAAAGGGGAGAATCTGGTCCTCCTCCAGAGTCCAAATTTGTGTATCCGGACCATAAACAAACAAAAGCTAGTTATTTCGAAGAACGAATTCCAATATCAGTTAGTTATTCCCACGCTGGATTCGAACCCGCGCGGCTCTAATGGGAATCGGCCGCGCTGTCATAGACCGACGCTTGCTTCCTTGGGATTATGAATGAGCAAGAAGACAGCGGAGCTACGAGCCCCGCCCCCATTGGCTCCTTTGGAATCACGTGATGCACCCCCCCCCAAACGCTTTTGCAATAAACATTTGGAAAGGGCAAAAGACTGGGTTAGATGTAGTACCATTAGATGAGAGCCAGCGTGGCGTAGTGGTGAGAGTGTTGGACTGGGACTCAGGAGACCCGGGTTCTAGTCTCCACTTGGCCATGAAGCTCTCTGGGTGACTTTGGGCCTGTCGCTGACACTCAGCCTGACCTACTTTATGGGGTTCTTGTGAGGATAAGATGGAAAGGAGGAGGATTATGTAAGCTGCCTTGGGTTCCTTGCAGGAAAAAGGTGGGATATAAATATAATGAATGAATAAAATTTGCCTGGAGACTTCTATGTGCCAGTGGCTCCAATGTCAGTGGGGCGGCGGTGTATCCACTCCTGGTTTTGGCCTGAACTTTAAAGGCACTATCCATGGTGCTGAACCATCCCCAAGAACATTCAGTAACCATGGATAGCTCCTTTAAAGTTCAGACTGAAACCCGGAGTAGATACACACCCTGCTGACATTGGAACCATCAGGCTCCACTGCTGGTCCAAGCATGCATAGGATTGCACCTTAAATATGTATTTTAAATAAGCTTGCAGGCATGGCTGCTGGCTGGCTGGAACCCTGAACGGGGTGATCTACACTGCAACATTTTGTTGCAGCTCCCATTTGCACTTCATACTCATGAAGGTTCAGGCTTGCACCCTCTTCCCCAACCTGGTGTCTGGTGGACCTGCTGGACTATGCCTCCTATAATCTCCAGCCAGCAGGCCCATCAGGTGGGGTTGATGGGAGTTGTAGTCCAGCATGTCTGGAGGGCACCGGCTTGAGGAAGGGCTAGTCGACATTGACAGGCAGCAGCTCCCTAAGGCTTCAGACAAGGGTCTTTGCCAGGAGATGCCTGGGATGGAATTTGGGACTCTTTGCAAGTGAGTGAACAAAGCGTGGCAACTCCTGAGTAAACACCTAGTTTGGACGCATCCCCCACAGTCATTCTTGCTCAGGTATGTGTGTCCTATCCTATGTTGAACTCCGTGACTGGATGTTTCTGTGTAGCATAGTTCTTCTTAAATGGCTCTTCTGGCTTGTTTGCAAACATTTTCTGATGTTTGAAAGAGAAGCTTTCAAGTGGATTATGTCCCAGATAACCAAAATAACAAGCAGAAAGCTCCAGTGAATTCAGGGCACAGTAAGTTATTATGCCCCTGCGTTGGTTTCCCATCTGTGAAATGGGCACCTTCCTGTGCCTTTAACAGCAGTTCGAGTAATAAGCAGGTGCAAATTTTTCTTGGAGCAGGCTGGAGCACAACACAACATATAAGGAATGCTAGAAAGAACCTTAAATATATAGTAATCTTGCTATTGTATGGACAGCGTGCTTGAAGGTAGTTCTCAAATTAGGGGAGAAAAGGTTGGTTTACCAACTGAACAGTGAAGCCGAGCCCTGGTGTGGTTTACGCCAGTGCCTTTAAGAGCAACATGACTGGAGAGAAATCAGCAGGTGAAACGTTTCAAGGTGTGGAGATAAAGCAGCCTTCCCCAACCTGGCCATGCTGGCTGGGGATGATGGGAGTTGTAAACATTTGCACCTGCTGATTGCTACAGATCAAGCTGCTCTGAAAGGTGAAGGAGACAGTTAAAATAAGTTGGCAGCTCTAGATACAGGATACATCTACCCCTGAAGGACCAGGTCCGCAGCTTGGGAGTCATTCTAGACTCCCAGCTGTCCATGGAGGCTCAGGAGTCAGCTGTGAGATGGGCGGCGCTGTATCAGCTCCATCTGATGCAGCAGTTGCGCCCCTACCTTCCTAATCATCTGCTCCCATCAGTGGTTCATGCCTTGGTCTCCTCTCACCTAGACTACTGTAATGTGCTCTACGTGGGGTTACCCTGGAAGACGGTTTGGAAGTTGCAGCTGGTACAGAATGCAGCCGCTTGCCAGGTTAAAGGCTGCCGCCGGCATGATCACATCACTCCAGTGCTCAAAGAGTTGCACTGGCTACCAGTTGTTTGCCGAGCCGAATTCAAGGTGTTGGCGTTGACCTTTAAAACCCTGTACGGCTCCAGTCCAGTTTATCTCAAGGAGCGCCTCCAGCAACATCAAGTAGGCCACTCAACAAGATCTGCCACGGACGGCCTTCTCCCTGTCCCATCAGCCAGAGAAACCAGGCTGGTGGGGACTAGGAGGAGGGCCTTTCTGTGGCAGCCCCCAATTTATGGAACTCTCTCCCCAGTGACCTCCGCCATGCCCCTTCCTTGATTAGCTTCCGCCGGGCATTAAAAACGTGGCTTTTCAGGCAGGAATATGGGGTGGGTTAGGATTTTAAAGTTTTGTACTGTTTTTAATTGTGTTTTATACTGTGTGTGTGTGTGTGTGTGTGTGTCCCCGTATTTTATTGGATTGTACATCGCTCAGAGTGGCTGGATGTCTGGCCAGATGGGCGATTCATAAATAAAATAAATAAATAAATAAATAAATAGATACAGGGTGCTCCCAGACAAGGTTTTTATTGTGCTATCAGCCTGCCTCAACCACAGAATTTTATGGGAAGGGAGGGAGGGGAAGGGGTCCAGATGTCAGCACCTTCCATTTGTAACAGTCCTGTTTTTCCCCACTGATGGTTCTGGTTTTTTTTTTCTTACCATAAGAAAATACATTAAGGAGGGAAAGATGGGACAGTGGCACACTTCTTTTGCAGCTGGTACAGAATGCAGCCGCTTGCCTGGTAGCTCTAGGAGCCCTCTGTTTGGAAGCACCCACAGACTGGGTTCAGACAACATGATGACCCACTTTTCATTGAAACGTGTCTTATTGTGTTGTCTGAACCCAGCTGTGCTAACAAGCCATGGCTTGTTAACTACAAACAACCCATGAAGAGAACCCGTGGCTTGTTGTTGGGTTGTGAACTGTGGGTTGTTCACCATGGTTTGTTATCTCGGCTGGGTTCAGACAACACAATAACCCACCTTTCACAACCCATGGTTCAGCAGCAACCCTTCAGTGTGGGCAGGGTTATCGTGTTGTCTGAGCCCAGCCACAGACTTTGGTAGGGTTATAATCGATCAGGGGAGCGTCTGTACGGCTGCCGCCGCCATGTTTCAATTCTGGTGGTTTTGTAGCTCTACACATTTGTAGATCATGTTAAGTGAAAACTGCTGAGCTGTGAGTAATATTCCGATAAACTCTCTCCTTAAAAGTTTGATCCTCTGACTCCCTTATCTTGGCCTTCTAATTGCCTTTGCTTGGCTGAGGCCGAATATCCATTTCAATTAAAATTCCAGGCTGGTTTCAGAAGGCTGGTGTTTGCTGATAGATCTGACAGAAAAAGAGCTTCGGTTTTAGCTTCATTTCATCCAGTATCTCTGCGTACCACCAAAAATAGGTAAATTGGTCTATTAGAGAACGCTGAATAAATAAACTAGAGCTGTGCGCAAATGGCCTCTTGAAATTCTCCACCTGTTTATGGACAAACTAGGGTGGGGGGTGGGACCCTTTCACCAAATTTCTCCGGTGGGAGGAGAAATTCTCCAACAGTTTCCCCCACTATTAGAAGTGGCAATAGCACGGCTTGTTTGATTTTCCCTTCCTTTCTTTGTTTTTGTTGCTATTCAAGCCACGGTTTTGCACCCTCTGCAACATCCCAGACCTTCTGTCATTCTGGAAGTGTGTGGGTAAATGGCAGCTTCTACAAAAAAAAAAAAAGGTTGGTGAACAATATTCAGAGAAAATTCTGCAAATTTGCAGACTTTTTCTGTTGCGGGGGTGGAGGCAGAAAAAGAAAAATCGGAGACATTTTCTTAGAAAAAAGGTCTTCTGAAATTTTTTTGCTCAGCTCTAAAATGAACCATTCAGGTAAAGGAAATGTGCGCACTGTCCCACTGGAGAGCAAATAAATATATCCAACTCTATGATCTATGAATCTATAATGGCCAAGGGCGCTGAAGCAGTGACCTGGTGGGGAGGATGCATCTCATGTTCCTTCAACTCAGGCACCCTTCCCTTGGATTTCAGTTGCCAGATATAAGGCTTCTCTACATGAGGCTATTAACCCAAATGGCTATTATCCCCAGATGGCCCTGCCCCATTTCTCCTGGCTCCACCCCATTGTCTCCTCTGCCATTAGTGTGGTGCACATTTTTTCCCCTTTCTAAAAGGTTGAAATGCTCCTACTAAGGCTTTGTATTTTACCCCTACCTCTTTTGCCCTGCCCACCATTGGAATGTGGCCCCCGAGAGCTTCTCTGAAATTGAATTCGGCCCTTGGGCTGAAAGACGTTCATCACCCCTGCTATAGGGTCTACAGGAAACACTCAAAATCTCTCTCTCTCTCCTGCCTCTCTGTTACAAAATGTATACACTGCTCTACATATAAAAAAATATTCCTGAGCAGCGAACAGTAATGGAAAATAAATAAGTCAAAATGCAAAATATTTGAAATCAGGTCACACCAATAAGACAATGACTGGTCATTCAGGAAAAGCTTGTTTAAATAAAAATGTCTTTAGCAGATGACGAAAACAAAGCAGCCTTGGATGCTGCTTGATACCAACCGGCAGGGAATTCCACAGCGAAGGAGCAAGTCCATTAAAAAGCTCTACTTTGAATCAACTCTAAACAGGCCTCAGGTTGATGTGGATCCACCAGGAGTGCCTTACCCAACGTGCTCAGTGGATGGGCAGGTTAATAAGGGAGAAGGGCAGGTTGATAAGTTAAGAACTTAAGCAGAGCCGTGCTGGGTCAGAGCAAGAAAAAATGATCCTTCAACGCCAACTTCAATGGACCGGTCATGTTGTTCGAATGTCTGACTGCCGTCTCCCAAAGCAGTTACTTTATTCCCAACTCAAGGATGGAAAGCGGAATATCGGTGGTCAGTATAAAAGGTTTAAAGATGTTCTTAAGACTAATCTAAAAAAATGCAATATAAACATCGAAAACTGGGAAGCTCTGGCCCATGAACAATCTAAATGGAGGTTGACCTTTCACAAAGGTTCCATGGACTTTGAAGAAGCCCGAGTGCAAGGTGAAAGGGAGAAACGTGCTAAGCGAAAAGCACATCAAATGAATCCTTTATAGGACCATCTTCCATCTGGTAACCTGTGTCCTCACTGTGGGAAGCTGTGTGGATCTAGAATTGGCCTCCACAGTCACATACGGACCCATCGCTAGAGTCTACATAATTTTTTAGAATTTCCTCCTTTTATAATTTTCTTTTTGTAATTTTATCCTGGAAGACAATCTTACTGGGTCACAAGTGATCGCCTACTACTACTGTTCACTCAGTGGCCAACCAGCTGCCCCCCCTCCCCCAATTTATCACTGGAGAAATTTTCAAAGTTTGAAACACACCAAACTGAAGTTCAGAAACATGAAAAACAGAGAGAAACCCAATTGACAGATTCACTCATCTTTAGACGGCACCATATTTATTATCGAGGCTGACCACATAAAAAGGAGCATAAGACAAAGCGACTGTCGCACAGGTGACCAGGGCATCTAGCATATCCCAACGTCAAGTATAATCTGATGGGATCTGAGCTAGCAGTGACTGCCCAAGAAAGAGATCTTGGGGTTATGGTGGGCAGCTCAATGAAAATGTCGACCCAGTGTGTGGCTGCTGGGAAAAAGGCAAACTCCATGTTGGGGGTAATTAGGAAAGGAATTGAAAATAAAACTGCCAAGATCATACTGCCGTTATACAAATCTATAGTGCAAGCACACTTAGAATACTGTGTACAGTTCTGGTCACTGCACCTAAAAATTGATATTGTAGAGTTGGAAAAAGTACAGAGAAGGGCAACTAAGATGCTCAAGGAGCTGGAGCAACTCCCCTATGAGGAAAGGTTACAGTAACTGGGACTGTTTAGCTAAGGGAGAAAAAAATGAGTAAGGGGAGAGATGATAGAGGTGTACAAAATTATGCATAGTGTGGAGGAAGTGCATAGGGAGACATTTAACTCCCTCTCTCATAATAATACCATCCCATGAAGCTGATTGGTGGGAGATTCAGGAGAGATAAAAGGAAGTTACATCTTCACCTAGCACATAGTTAAACTATGAAATTCACTACCACAAGATGGAGTGATGGCCACCAATTTGGAGGGCTTTAAATGGGGATTGGACAAATTCCTGGAGGAGAAGGCTATCAGTGGCTACTAGTCCTGATTGTCTATATGGTTCCTCCAGTATCAGAGGCAGTGTGCCTATGTACCCCAGTTGCTGGGGAACATGGGCAGGAGGGTGCTGTTGCACTCATGTCCTGCTTGTGGGTTTCCCGTGGGCAGCTGGTTGGCCACTGTGTGAACAGAATGCTGGACTAGATGGACCCTTGTTTCCTCTTATGTTCTTATGTACTAATCTATCAGTAAGCTTAATATCAGAATGGATCTGGATTGTACCCCATCCTCAACACAAAGGCCTGAGTTGCTGGCAGGGAGAGTGACAGTGGTTTCTCCTTCTGCCCCATGTTGGACTTGTGGTCACGTCTCTCTCAAAGGCTGATTTGCAACACCAAACCTGCGAAGAATGGCAGCTGCAAACAAGGCAGTAACCTTACACCTTGGGTTTGTTGGTGGCAAGAGGTGGCTGGCGCCGGGAATACAATGCATGGCTGCCATTGAGACGAGCAGAAAGGAATTGGGGAGGTAGCTTTATCTGACCCTAATGGCTTGGGAGATTAATGGGCAAGCCCTGCGTATTTCCTAAATGGGCTTCTCGGCTTAGAGGTCTCCTGGCTGGGCTGGGGGGAAAGAGGCCAGTGCTGAGTGGCAGTTGGAGGCAAAGACTGTATTTGCTTTGAACTGTACTTGTAAGGTGAAAACACTATGGACACTTACTTGGAGGTACAATCCTATGGAGTGCAATTTTTTGGAGGGCAATCCTCCTGTGCCTGCTTACTGGTGTGCGCATGCAAGAAGTGGTGGTGGGGAGAACATTTTAACTAGTTTTTAATTCACTGCATCCTCCAAGCAATTTGGAGAGAGAGAGAGAGAGAGAGAAAGAAAGAGGGTGGCAGAAAGAGAAGGCAAGAGAGAAAAGTGGTGGCAGGCAGAGAGCATGTGTGTGAGAGAAAAGGGGGTGGCAGAAAGAGAGAGAGCCCATGGCAGAAAGAGACAGAGAGAGATGGAGAGAGAGAGAGAAGCAGAAAGAGAGAGAAAGAGAAAAGAGGTGGCAGAAAGAGAGACAGAGATATGGGTTGAAAGAGAGCAGAAACGGAGCGAGAGAGAGAAAAGAGGGTGGCAGAAAGAGAGAGAAGGCATGGCAGAGAGAAAAGAGGGTGGCAGAAAGAGAGAGAAGGCATGGCAGAGAGAAAAGAGGGTGGCAGAAAGAGAGAGAAGGCATGGCAGAGAGAAAAGAGGGTGGCAGAAAGAGAGAGTAAGAGAATGGGGGGGGAAAGAAAGGATAGCAGGAAGGCACATGCACACACACACACCACACACACACACACACACACACACACAAAGGCCCTGCCCACTTTTGTCTCTGGCCCTGCCCACCACTGGCATGTGGCCCCCAACAGATTACCCCTGAAGGAATGTGGCCCTTGACAGAAAAAAACGAGCCTTGGGAACAGCCTTTTAAAATATCTGTCTTCCTGTCCCTGAATATTGGTATTGATGGAGATGAATGCCAACATTAAACTCCGCCAGTTGATGATAATGGTTAAATATAAAATATATAAAATATAATCAAATATTTGCCCCTGAGAAGGACCCTGCTGGATCAGACCATCTACTCCAGAATCCTGTTTCTCACTGTGTGAAGAAGTGCTCCATTTTGTCTCTCTTGAACCTGCTGCTAATCCGCTTGATGCATCTGGCAAAGATAGAAGTATTCACAGAATATCAGGCAAATATCCGACACCAACATTCACAAAGAGAATCATTTGAAGAGAATTGGGAGAGGAGGAGGGGGGGCAAATCCACTTCAGCCCTTGAATGAGCCACCCTTTATATTTTCCAGCTGTCTGTTGCGTGCCCATCGGTGCTATTTCGGTGTTGAGTCCGCTTTGCACGCATATCAGGGGACTAGCTCGGCAGACCTGTGTGAGCGCAAGCCATTTTCTTTCTAGCACTGCCGATAAGGTCTGATTGTACAAGCCCACGGCAGCAGTGGTGAATGCAACACTGCGATTAGGAAAAAGCTCCCAAGGCACAGAGAGAGTTGACACTTGTAAAGCTTTTCTTTCTTTCTTTCTTTCTCTGCAGCCTCTCTGGGATTACAAAAGAGAAACAGATGATTGCTGGGAAAGACAGGCTGCGGCACCTCTCAGGACCAGTTTAAATCTTTTTTGTACATCTGTACAGGAAGTGCATGATTTTTGTCAGTGCTGCTGAAGCACATCTGGACCAGATAAAGCCCAGATGCCAGGTTGCCTGAAGATGTGCATCTCGAAAGAAGAGAGGGGGAGAGCCCATTTGTTCAGAATGGAGGATGCCAATTTACAAAGAGGATTATGAATCTGGGAGGCTCAGCTGTGCGTTTTGTTTACACTACAGAATGCAGAACCTCAGGCCTGGGGGCTGAATCTGCCCCTTCTGGGGGTTCCAATTCAGCCCTCTGGGGTTCCCCAGAAAGCCGTGCCCCCTTTCCCCAAACCATCAATCGTTTGATAGTTTCCCAGCTTCTGTACAATTTGTTTCCCCATTCTAAAATTTGGATATGCCTTTCCTAAAGCTAAGTTACTGGCAGTAAGAGCTTAAAGCTAAAATACGCTGGTATTTTGGGGTTCTTTTGGGTCCCACCCCTTTTGCCTTTGGCCTCGTCCACTGGATTGTGGCCCCCTGAGAGCTTCTCCAGAATGGAATTCTGCCCTTGGGCTGAAAGACGTTCTGCACCCCTGCACTACGAATCCATTTTGACTGCCATGGCATTCCACAAGGGATACTGAGGATGATGGTTCTGTGACTGACCTGGGGAATTTCAATTCAACAGCTTTTGTTGTTCCACCTGCAAAGCTGCAGCTCCATGGGTTCTTTGAAGAGAATAAACCAACCCTGGATTTCTCCTACCTAGGATGGCACATATGCACTAACTACAGATCACATGATGTGTGAAGTCTGTGCATGACTGGCTCCAGGTTTATTAGGTAAAAATGCAAACAAAAATGCATGCATTAGGAGACACACGGACAAAAATGCTAAGGAATTTTCATGCTCTATCTATCTATCTATCTATCTAGTTCAGAATGAACCATACTTAAGACTGGAGAAATTCTCAAAGTTTGAGATGAACCAAAGTTAAAATTGGAAAAATGAGAAATGGAGAGAAACCAAAATTGAGTGATTCACCCATGCCTAGTTAAAGATGTTGTTGTTGTTGTTGTTGATGTGATGATGATGATGATGATGATCATAATCATAATCATAATCCAACAAACCTGAAATCTGCCCAACCCTGTTCTGCGTTGACTAAGGGCACAATTCTATGCATGTTTAGACAGACAGAAGTCCTACAGCTCCCAACACTGCCCAGCCATGCTTTCTAAACATGCATAGAATTGCACCCTAAAATGAAACACCAGAAGTAACCACCAACTTGGCCAGCAGATGGTGCCAGAGGGATGCATTATGTCATTGCGTGTCCTGATTTAAGGGTGGTATTTGTGTTTTGCCAAGGACAATGGATACTTCTCCCTTGCAGTTTTCACAGTGGCATGAACTGAAGCTTAAAAAGATATTAAAAGATATATCTATCTTAAAAAGATATATCTATATCTTTATCTATATATCTATATCTTGTACACAAAGAGATATTTGCTTGCTCAGTTGCTTCCTGTGTTCCTAGTGGTATTCTTAACTATCATTCTCCCTCTCTCCTGCCTTGCCCTTTCATCCTGACTGTCTGTGTGTATATACGTATGAATGTGTATACACAGATGCACACCGGGGACGTTGCAGGAAGTTGCTCTGGAAATATAGTTTGAATCATGCCCCAGAATCTGCCGGCTAGAGGCTTTGATAGGAAAGACAGGCGGGGAAACGGGAAGCCTTTGAGCTAAATTAGGAAGGCATATAAGAAGTGCTCCGGGAGAGAAATGCTGGCTTAATCCAACCAAACTATAATTTCATTTGATCTCTCAACCTACCTGGTCTTGTGCTCAGTTTGTACAGCAACTGAGTTTGTTTCCCCTTCCCTGATTAAAAATGGAGGCCCCTTTTGTTTGTCCACTCCAGGAGCAGTGTTAGTGGGATGGTCCACTAGGGCTGGATGCTGGAGCCCTGAATCTTTCTTTTGGAGCCCCAAATCTCTGGGAGGCCACCTGCCCCACCCCCCTGCTGTTCATGGGCACTTGCTGAGAGAAAGGTACAGGGGCCCTGAGGATCTCTGTTCAATCTGATCTGCCTGGATTAGCTAGCTTTTTGCCCTCATGTGCTTCACCTCCAGCTGCCCCCCTTGGACCTTTGTGCCTGAGGATTTTTCTGAAATCAAATGCCCTCCTCCTCTCCCCTGTCCATACATCACTTTTTACGAATAGGGGTGTCCTTAGGAGACAGGCTCCTTTACAGACACACACACACACACACACACACACAGAGAGAGAGAGACTTTAGAGCAGTGTTCTCCAACCTTGGGTCCCCAGATGTTTTTGGCCTACAACCCCCAGCATGCCCCAGCCAGAGAGACTTTAGAGCAGTGTTCTCCAACCTTGGGTCCCCAGATGTTTTTGGCCTACAACTCCCAGCATGCCGCTGCTTTAGAGCTTATGTAAATTAGCACATGCAAATGTGTGCTTTTTTTTTTTTTTTTTGTGGTCCTGTGGGCCTGAGACCTGGATCTTTTTGGTACCTAGCACTGCCCCTGGTCCACTGTCTGTCTGTCTGTCTGTCTATATGGGATGGGTGAGAATTTAATTTCAATTTTATTTTGATAAGGTGTTACCAACATTCACAAAGTGCTCCCCATTTGGGACAAAAAGAACTTGAGATTAAAAAAATCAAATCAAATCAAATCTAGGAGAAACTGAAACTGACAAATCCATCCATCCAGGCCCAGGCTTTTGAGTGCTCAGCTCTTAAAGTCTGCGATTGAATCCAAGTCAAATATGAACTATGTTTATACTTGTGTTCCCACCTCTCTTTTCTGATGGGCTCCTCATCTTTAACAGCCATGTGTCTGGCAGCAGGTACATCATGGTCCTCTCCATACTGGGAATAGTTGGACCTATGGAAATTGGCTGGTGTAGATGGGTGAGAATTTCGTTTCGGTTCATCTTTAATATGAATTTACCAAAATTCACAAAGCTTGTATTCAGGTGAGAAAGAACTTGAGATTATTATTTTTTAATGAATGCAGGAGAAAGAGCAACTGGACAGATTTGCATATGAGAGCCAGTGTGGCGTAGTGGTGAGAGTGTTGGACTGGGACTCGGGAGATCCGGGCTCTAGTCCCCGCTCAGCCATGAAACTCACTGGGTGACTTTGGGCCAGTCACTGACTCTCAGCCTAACCTACCTCACAGGGCTGTTGTGAGGATAAAGTGGAGAGGAGGATTATGTAAGCCACCTTGGGTTCCTTGCAGGAAAAAAGGCGGGATATAAATATAATTAAATGAATGATAAATAAATAAATAGTATTCTTGATCAGAGGGCAGGTATTTTCTGTAACATTGCAGGATAGCCCAGGTAATATTGCCACCCAGTGTGCTGTTCTCCCCCTTGTCCTGACTGTGCTTTCTTGGAAATGGTGATGCATCTGGAGATTCCCCCACCCATGTCTCCCAGCTGGAACATAAGTTGTATCAGGGAATCCCAGTGTGTATTTATTCCCTCTGCCGTGATGATGTCACTGCCCTGTATACTGGCGGTGGGGGATCAGTGTTGTATGGCAGCCTCCCCCAACCCACCACCCTCCAGTTGTGCTAGACTACAACTCCCATCATACGCAGCCAGCATGGCCACTGGTATTTTCGACTGGGTGAAGCAGTCAAAAATATCTTTAGCACACCGGTTTGGGGAAGGATGCAACATCAAAAGAACCTGGGCTCATCCCATGAAGCTGAATGATCAGAGATGAGGATGTTGATTTGAAAAATGTTTCACACTAAATAAGAACTGATCGAAAGCATAACTCTTCCTTCTCCTTTTAGCGTTGTGTGTATGTGGATTGTTCCCAATTCAAGTTACATTAAATTCTTTCCTTTCTTCATTGATATATATATATATAGGCAGCTCTCTCTGCCATCCCAGGGGGGGACATTTAAAAATAGCTTCTCAGGGTGAACTAGGAAGTGACTGATGAAGAATGAGATGCTTCTTTTTACCTCCCCCCATATATATGTGTGTGTGTGTCTGTGTGCGTGCGTCTGTGTGCGTGCGTGCGTGTACGTGCCTGCATGCGTGTGCATGGACCCCTGTGTGTCCCTCCTGTTCTGGCCATTCTATTTCCCCATTTTACCCAGTTGCCTGTTTTCCCCCTCAGTCAACCAATATTTTCTGCCACTGAGTTATTATGGGGTTGCTTTGGCTCCACCCCCATTTCCAGGTGTGTGTGTGTTGACACCTGAACTGCTTCATGATGGTTTTGATGAAAGTGCTTTACAAGGATGGTGATGGAGGCCATGCATCACCCCCTTTTGACACTTCCCATCTAGCCTTGGAAAGTGGATCTTTGTTTGCACCTATCTCACCCAAATGACTGCTAGGGCATTGGGAGGAGAGCAGAGCGGGACACCTGATTTCCTTACTCTTTGGCCTGCTACTTCATAGATTTTCATAGATTTTCATAGATTTTCATAGATCATAGAGTTGGAAGGAGCCTACAAGGCTATCGAGTCCACCCCCCTGCTCAATGCAGGAAACTAGAGGAGGGGTCTCCTATCCAAGTAATAACCAGGCCTGGCCCTGCTTAGCTTTCCACGCTCAGGCAAGCTGAGGCGGCGTAAGCCACAGGTCTGCCCCTGTCCCGTAGGCTGATACTCTGAGGGCACAATTCTATGGCCGGTAGACCATGTCTGGCCGGCAATAGGAAAAGTTGGGAGTCCCAGCTCTGACCTCGGAAAAGCTGGGACTCCGACTTCAGAGCTGTCCTCCCTCCACCTTTGCAGCTGGTGTGGTTCTTTCTGTGCCAGGCTGTGGCTCCGAAGATGGAAGACCGACTTTGGAGCCGGCTCTGGGGTTGGTGGTTCTGGGGGGTGGGGAGGGAAAGGAGCCAGGCTCAACCAGGACATGAGGAATCCTGGCAGTGCCTCAGCCATTCCTCCTCGCGAGCAGGGGGTAAAACACTTAAACGGCTGGAATCGGCCCTCTAAGTGTTTTGGAGGGCGAGGGAAGCATGGAGGCAATCCTCACCTCTGCGATCCTCCCGCCTTCCATTGGATGCCCATAACCCTCCAAGTTTGGAGGGTTATGGGGCAGCCGTATTGGATTGTGCTGCCCAGGGGTCTTTGTTGTGTGGTCACTCTTACTTCCTGTTCTCTACCTGAGCAGTCATGCTGCTGCTGCTCTTCCCATGCGCTTGTCCTGAGCACATGGCTTTCTAGACAGAGCTAAGTGTTAGGCTTCCCTATTCCAAAGGTACCTTTCTTAATAAACCTTTTAAAAGACCTTTTTGCATTAAGCTACAGCCTCCGTCTGAGTCATTGGTCCCCTGAAACTGGGACACACCAAATGTGGGATTAAAGGCCCACAGGGCAATTCCAGTGTGCTCACTCTGCCAACAGAGAACTTCTAACGGGGGTCTCCCCCAAATACACCAACAAATAGCCCATTACAGGGCTGCAGCAGCTGGACCAGAACTACATCCACCATGTCGTATACCCCGCCCCCCAGTGCCTCTCTCTGTGAAACTAGCAATTTTCTCTTGCAGCTGGACACCCACATCAATTAAACTTTATGCTCCTGCAAAAAAACAAACAAACCCCACTATTGGTGCTTGCTCTAACGACCAACCCTTGCTTCCCAATGGATTTCCCCATCCTAGTTTGGAATATGGAGGGCTACTTATTATTCGCTTACTTTTGAGAAAACGTGCCAGAGTGTGTGGGTGACGGATGGCATTCTTTTGCTTCTTCTACTTCAAATAAATAAATAAATAAATTAATTAATTAAAATCTGCTTTAGAACATCAGGAATGTATAACATATGTTTGTGCCTTTGTGTTTTCTTTCTTAATTGGAGGCATTTATTTAATTCTGAAGAAAGATGACTTGTTGAGGAATAATGACCTAAATAGTTGGACTCCAAAGAGCAAGGAAATTGCTTAATCTCTCCCTGACGTCCTTCGTGGGGTGCGTGTGCTGTGACTCCTTACGTGATAGGATCTAAATAAAACACAACCTCACAGAATTAGCCGGGCTGGGGGTGGGTGGGGGGAATGCATCATTCATTAGGAATGATGAAATCCCATAGATTTCCATGCGTCAGCCCCCTCTCCCTTTCTCCCTTCCCCGGGTTCTACTATGCACATGTTGAAAATGAGCAACATTCTCCATTTCAATCCAGTACCCTGGGGAGGTATGTAAGGCATGAGCAAATGATTAGGAGCTGACATTCCACAAGAAGTAACTCTGGGGTACTCTTCTTGGCGTTGATGACATCGCAAAAGAATTCATTGTGGTGGCCGATTCCAGACATTTGTGACTTTGATCAAAAATGCTGCTAAAATGGGCAAGTTTCATACACACACACACACACACACACACACACCATAATTTGTGTGCTATATATAGCGTTGCTAAATGGGCGGCCAATGGTTGTTTGTATGGTCATTCCTGGTACATCTCTGGTGTCGTGAGGTTGTGGTGTGACCCCCTCGAACACAAACTCTGCCCCTAAACAGAAGAAGACTTCATCCACAGAAGCCCTCGAAAGTATAGACATGGTTTAGACCAGGGTTCTCCAACCTTGGGTCCCCAGGTGTTGCTGGCCTACAGCTCCCAGCATACCCAGCCAACATGGCTAATGGCAAGGGATTCTGGGAGCTGTAGGCCAGCAACTATCTGGAGACCCAAGGTTGGAGAGCCCTGGTTTAGAGAAAGGTTAAGTTGACTGTTCGGTATGCATGGCCGAAAATAAAATAAAAAACTCTGGAGAACTGCTGCCAGGCAGTGTAGGCCATACTGAACTAGATGGGCAAGTACACTGACTCAGTATAAGCAGATCCCTTTATTCAGCTAGGAATATCACATACACACACCTATATATGGCTTGGAAGGAATAGGTCATTTAGTATTGTAGCAGCCACTCTCTGGAAATCCCTCCCCTACAAATTAAGCAGACACCAACCCTTCTCAGTTTATTTATTTACAGCATTTTCACCCTGCTCTTCAGCCCAAAAAAAAAAAGGGGGGGGGTTCCCAGAGCAGCTTACACAGATTAATAATAGGACATGACACAAAAAGAAATAGAATTGGGAGGGAGGAGGAAAAACAAGAGCAAAACCCAAGCACCAGTTCTTAGTTTTAAAGTTCTAATAGGTTGTCTTTCTGGCAGAGAAGGGCAAAACAAGTCCCCTGCAGCTGTTGCTAAGTTGGTCTCCCCCTTGCCATGATGTTGTTCTTGGGAGGCATGGGGTGCAGCCTCCCAGTGGCCCTAGGTTCTCTGGCCAACGGATGACCCCAAAAGTCTGCAGTTTTTGGTGCCTACTGAAAACATACCTTTCCCAAGAGTCATTGCCAGGAAGGTAATCTTGTCTTCTGTAGGAAGACTGGTTTTGTGTGCATCACTTAGAAAGTTCTTTAATGCAATTCATAAAGATCATTAAATAAGTAATTATGCATTGTTTAGGGCCTGATTAAAATTGAGGGGGCTTAAAGTAACATTCCCCCCCTCCCCCTGAGTTTCCTAGGGTGCCATGACCTTCATCACCCTTTGGTAGTTGAAAGATACTCATTTTGGCTCAGTTCTCACTGAGGCGGTCATCTTGTATCTGGACTGTACCACTTCATAATGCAGAAGGGGGCTCACAGGATAGAATGCTCCTCCACTTGAAAATAAATAAATCCCAGTGCATAGAAAATGAGACGTCAAGGAGATGGCGAGTCTACAATGCTTCTCTGAAACACATTAGTTTTGAATGAGGTTGGGATTTTTTTTTTTTTTAAATTGCTGGAGCATTCCATCCTGTGAGCCCCTACCTACAGTCTGAAATGGTACCAACCAGACACAGAGTTGTCATCTCAATGAGGTTTAAGGTGGCAATCTATGCTTACCTGGTGGTACATGGCAGTGAACACAGAGGGACTTATATCCAAGGAGACCCGCATAGGGTTGGCTGTAAGCAGTGGAGGTTGATGGCTCCAATGTCAGCAGGGCTGTGTATCCACTCCAGAGTTTACGCAAAAACCTTGGGGGGGGGGCTAGAGAGAAATAGGGTTCAGCACCGTGGACAGCTCCTTTAAAGTTCAGACTGCACAGCCCCGCTGAAATTGAAGCCATCAGCCTCCACTAGTTCTAGGACTTTGTTAAAAGGGGAAGCATAGTTCAGTGGAAGAGTGCAAACCTTGAATTCCTTGGTACCACCGGGAAGCAGGTCTGGAAATGACCCATCCTCGAGACCTAGGAAAGTCACTGTCAATCCCCTGAGAACTTGGTTATAGGTGCTAAGAAGTGGCTTTAAAAATGCTTTCATTATGGGTAACATCCAAAGGGGCTGCTCTCCCTCTGCTGGTTCTGTTGCACTCGCAGGAGTGATTGCTCAAACAACAGGGCCTTCATGCATGCTTCTAAAAATAACCCTGGCAATGAGTGAAAATGCTCATTTCCGGATTGGTACAGGTCATGTGAGCTCCCTTCAGCGAATTCCACTGGCCTGCTGTGTTCCAGAAATGACGGTTTATGCTCACACTTTGGGTGATTTTTAGAAGTGTGAGAGCCCTGTTCTGTGAGCAGTTACTCCCACGAGCTGCACAGGCACAACAATGCACACAGGCACCAAGAAAACACTATCCATGGTAGCTGATTGATTTATGATCATAATAAAATCTGTCTATCTATATCTATCCATGGTACCTGCCAGCCTAATGGGTCTTGTCAGTGGGTCAGAGAGTAGATGACAGCACTCCTCTAGAAGCCCCAGCACATGTGGAACTCCAGGGGTCCATTTTACCACCAACTCTCTGACCCAAGGAGCTGGTGCTACTCTCATCCTTGGGAGTCCAAGGCCTCCAGCCCAGAAGATGCAACAGAGCCACCCCTCCCATCTCCTGATATGGTCGGAATCAATGCTTGCTCAGCCAGGCAAAGCCCCTTTAATTAACAGAGGTTTTCCCCAGAGGTGGTGAAGCCCACCAACCTGACTGAGCTGTGGCCCTATTTAAGCCTCACCTAGACGGCCGCTGAAGCAACATTTGTGCCTGCCAGGCTTATGTGTGAGCCTTAGCAGGAGCTCCGCTCGGAGCTGTCCAAGGTCCTGCTTGGAGCTGAACTAGTGCAGGAGCTTCACCTGGCTGTGGACACTGTCTGGATCAGAATGCTGGCTGGCCCCAGCTGCAGGGCGGCTGGGCGGCTGGGCGGCTGGGCTGTGCGTGTACCGCCACTGCCCACTGGCTGGTCCGAGACATTGGGGGGGGGGCACTCCTGCTGTGCTTTGGGATCACCAGCTGACCCGAGGTGCAGTGAGGGGAGGCAGGTGCTCCGCTGTTTATCTATTTATTTAAATTATTTTTATCCCTCTTTTCAGGCTCCTAACATACAATCAGTTAAACAAAACGGTCCCTCTCCACAGGCTTGCAATCTAAAGAGACATGACGCGCAAGGAAAAAGGCAATGGGAGGGAAGAGGAGATTGCGTTTGCCTCCTCCTCTTCCCTCTGCGATTGCTGCTGCTTCTCTGCCTTTTCTCTAGAGCCAATTTCAATTGGCTGGCAGTGTGTAATTGGCCTTGAAAAACAGGAAGCGGAGAAGTGGTGTGGTGTGTGGCTTCCTTTTGCCTCCCTTCTCTCCCTCCCTCCCTGCATTACAGACTAGGGCCCACAACCCAGACGTTTGAACGGCTGGCCTGGAGGTGGCACCTTGGGTCAAAGCTGGAGAGTTGGGAACACTAGTAGGTCAGGGTGAATGCGATCAAATGCCATTAGTGCATACTTAACACTTACTTAAAGTTGAGGATTAAGAGGAGAAGCCAAACGTTACTTGGGAGTGAACAGGGGGTTGGACTCGATAGCCTTGTAGGCTCCTTCCAACTCTATGAAATCTATGAAATCTATGTTGCAGGCTAGGACTGCAACTGCTACCCAGATCCGAGATTACTGATGTCGCTATAACTGCCAGCCAGCAGGTGGAGCCCTTTCTTTCACGGACGGAGCATGATCTTTCTTTAGAGAAAAAACCTGCAAACTCTGGGATGGTGGCTGGAAACTCAGCAGCACCAGCGTGGGAGTCATATGTGGAATAGAATTTGATCTCCTGTGTAAGATAAGAAGAGCCATGCTGGATCTGGCCAAGGGTCCATCTAGTTCAGCATTCTGTTCATACAGTGGCCAACTGACTGCCTACAGGAAACCCACAAGCAGAAGATGAGTGCAACAGGCAGCACCCTCCCACCCATGTTCCCTGACAACTGGTGTACATAGGCATGCTGCCTTTCATGCTGTAAGTAGCCTATAGTCACCAGGTTAGGAGCTATTGATAGCCTTATCTTCCATGAATTTGTCCAATCCCCTTTTAAAGCCAGATAAAGAAAATTCTGTATTCTCTTACCTGGGCAGTGTCATTTCCTGCCTCCGACGCACAACAGGAGACTGAATGATCCTTGCTTCCTCCGACGCACAACAGGAGACTGAATGATCCTTGCTTCCTCCTTTTGCAATTGATAACCCCAAATCTAAACTAACAAAGGATGCTCTATTTGAATGCAAATGTTGCCATCTGAGATCTCCTCAAAATTTAGTAATCGAACATAATAACATAATCTAACATAATATAAATGTATGCAATTGAAAAATTAAATATACCTACATAGTTCACACAATCACAATCTCTCTCTCTCTCTCTCTCACACACACACAATGCCTTTCTCCTTAGAGCACAGGTAGGGTAACCTGGTGCCCTTCAGATGTTTTGGACTACAACTTCCATGATCCCTGACTATTGGCCTTGCTGGCTGGTGCTGATGTGCATTGTAGTCCAAAACAACTGGAGGGCACCAGGACATCAGTTTAAATCCAGGGTGTTGAACCTGAGGCCTACAGGCCAAATCTGGCCCTCTGGTGTTCCCCTGCTGGCCACGCCCCCTTCCCCAGGCCCCACCTACTTTCCCCCAGCCAGTGATCATCATTTGGTGGTCTCCTGGCTTTTGCACAGTGTCTTCCCCATTCTAGAAGGTTGGAATATCTCTCCTGAGGCTAAGACACCAGCAGGAAGAGCTTTAGGTGAAAATGTGCTGGTATTGCTTGTATTTTTGGCCCCACCCCCTTTGTCATTGGGTCTATCTGGTGGAATTTTAGAATTTTAGAATGCCTTTAAGATGTTTTAAAGATGTTTTAAGATGTTTTTAATAGTATGCGTTGTGTTTGATTAGTTTATGTATTTAATATTTTCTACTGTTCCCCGCCTCGATCTAGACGGAGAGGTGGGTAAGAAATCATCATCATCATCATCATCATCATCATCATCATCATCATCATCATCATCATCATCATCATCATCCCTTTTGTCTTTGGCCCTGCCCACCACTGGAATCCAACCCCTGAGAGCTTCTTTGATTCCTCGCATCTCCAGGTAGGGCGAGGAAAAATCCGTCTGAAACTCTGGAGAACTGCTGGCATTCACTGTACACAATACTGAGCTACGTGGACCAATGGTCTGACTCAGAACCAGGAAGCTTCGTAGGTTTCCAGTCTACTGGCTTCAGCTGCTGCAAGTTTCCTCAGTCTGGTGGCATCCATCTTTCTTTTGCAAAGAGGCTTCATCTGGAAAGTGTCAAGCTGTAACTGAGCATGCATCGCTGCATGATGTGTTCTTGCTTCGATGATCAAATTAAATGGGAGCTTTTAAAAACACCCATATTTTTATGAATGCACAGCGGATTTTCACTAAGCCAAGAAGGGCAACTCCCTGGCGATTCCCCTGAATTAGGGGAGCATATAAATCGGTAAAAGAAAAGCGACAGCTGTGGGTGCACAAAAGAGGGTCACAAACAAAGACTTTGAGGGGAAATCTTTAAACTATGGTATCTTTTCACACAGCCCTTTCTTCATGGATTTTTAAAAGACTTGGTCAGCTTATAGTGCTCACTGCATAGATAGTCTGTGCCAAATTTTATATGGTTGGGAAAAAGCATCTTTTTTTTTAAAAAAATAATGAACAGGAGGTTCATGTTTTATAAAAGTAGAACACTGTTTGTTCCCTCTGTCTTCACCCTACAGTCGCTCTCGCGCCTGTATAATCTCTTCCTAAAAGGAATACACGCAGCACCTGTTTAATAAATTCCATGTGCATGTTCCCTGTATGTGTGTGGGGAATGTTTTAAAGTTGCTCTTGTTTTTTCCAAGCAGGAAGATGAAAGAGTTAATTTTTGCTGGAAATGGCACTCACCCATCAAGCAAGTTTGTATCTCTTGTTTGGATTTCCTTTTAGAATTCTAGAAGAATATAAGGAGAGCCCCTGGTGGAACAAAGGCCTGTCTACAGGGTTGGGCATCGCGGGTTGGCATGGTTGGGCACTTGCCGAGGGCCCACACCCCACCAGGGGCCCACTGACCAGAGCCCCCTGGAGTTGCTCCTCCTCTTCACCATGGCAACCTGCACGTTCACCTGCCTCTCACTCTGGCCCAGACAACGTTGGTGGTGAGAAGGAGGAGCAGTAGATGCTACTGCCTTCTTGCTACCTGGCTCTCAGCCTGTAAAGCAAGCAAGTGGTAGCCATGATGAGAAAAAGGATGAGGAGCGATGGCAGCTGGTGCAATAGCTCTTTCCTACCATTGTCCCCAGCAACTGGTATCCAGAGGCATGCTGCCTGCCTCTGATTCTGGAGGGCGCATATCGAGCGAGCATATAGCCTTCATGATTCGTAGTAACCAACCATTGATAACATCATTGCCCTTCCTAATCGCCAATTCTTTTCTTGTCTGTTTGGTTCCTGCGTCCAGTCATTGCAGGAAGAATGTTCCCTAGAAATGGATGTGACATTTGAAGATGCTCTGTGTTCTGGAAGCTGTTTAGAAAGGAACTTTCTGAAAGCAAACAAGAAAAAAGAAATAAATCAGGACATGCTCTCTCTCGGTGTCTCTCCCTTTCAGATTTAGAGTTGGGCTTGTTGCAATCGTAACACCCAAATACCTACCAAAGCTCTTGAGCGAATGGCTTTGATTTGGCAGGCTGGGTTGGACTGTTCACCGTGGCTGGTTCCAAACCCTTTCAAGGGCCTTTCCCGCAGGCTGTAGCAATTGGGGATCTAAATAAGAACACAACTATAATGCAGAGCTACTTCTGAAGCCCTGTATTGTTCAATGTGGACAAAAACCTTTCCCTGGGCCAACATCAGAAGCGAAAAAACGGCCACGTGTTTATTTCCTTCCTTCCTGTGCGATCCTACGCAAGTCTACTAGGAACATCAGGCCCATTGAGTTCATTGGGGTTTACACCCAAGTAAGTGCATACAGGACTTACTATACTTGCAGGACTTGCTATATTTATAGTGGCCACCTAATAACATCCTGCAGGCGATCGTCATCAACCTAGAATGATAAAATACAACATTAAAATTTACTGTCATCAAATTTATTTATTTATTCATTCATTTTCTATACCGCCCAATAACCGAAGTGTGAAATCTGAATCAGTGTGAAATCTGAAACCATCACATCACCTGGTAGAGCCCAGTCCGTACGTCTGCAAACCCTCCTCCTCCATATCAAGACTTCCTGGAAGGATATATTGCCCTCAGGCTTGTGGGGTTCCTGGAAGGATATGGTTGGCCACTGTGTGAAGGAGGAGATACCTTCGGTCTGATCCTGCAGGGGTCTTCTTACACTTTTATTCCAGCATGCAATAAATGCAAGTTGTCCCCCCTCCATTCCTATTGTACAATAGGGAAACTGAGGCAAAGGGAGAATGTTTGGTGGGTTCAAAAGACACACGAGCAACGTGTGGCATTGCTACATCTTCTGTGGCCCATGACTGTTAAACTACAAGAGTCTCTGTATTGTCTTACCCGTGACCTTTTACGTTTTCCGATCTGATTCCGCTGAAAGCTTTTCAAATGCGTGTCTTTCCCCTTTATGTTGTTTTTTTTTTTTTTGGTAATTTTTAAAAAAAAACAAACCAGAAAGGCTAGATGGATTTGGCACACACGGAATTCTGTTCGGACTTTGAGTCTTTGGTCCAACAAAGAATTCTGGATTCCCTTGGAAGGTTGCCTCTTTAATCCCCCAAGATCTTCATCACAAGGCTTCACTGGCAGTTTGCCATTGCTAGTTAGGAAAGAATCCCACCATTGAGATCCATTCAGTCTCAGGCTGAAAATGTAGCCTTTTCCCTTTTTCTTTTCAGAAGCAGAGGCTTACAGTGCCCAGTTCACTTCTTAGAGTGGTGCTGAAAGTGCCTTTTGTAGCCTTCTGATGAAGATGATCTTGGGCATTATTACAGAGGCAGAACTGAGAATTCTTTGATGGCCTTGCGGCTTCCATTGCTGCCACTGGAGACTTCTCTCCTGATGCAAACAGCAGCTTCAGGGGGTGATTTTCATCAGGGCTGCAATATGGGGGTGGGGCAGGTGTAAACTCCCCATCCCACCTCCTGTGGTCCTGATGCTGCATGCATTCCCCCCTCCCCCAGCATGTGTGTGTGATTTTTGTCAGGACTATGGCGGGGGGGGGGGAGGTTAAACTCTCCCTTCCTGCCCCCGTGATCCAAATGCTGCTTCCCCCCCCCCAAAAACCCCCCTCCATTTATGTTTGTTTGTTTGTTTTTTTTAAAAAGAACATGCATGGTAATTTAATTTCATTCATGCAGTTAATATGTCAGTTGTTTCCTTGTAATAGGGAATGAAAATAAAATAAAATAAATAAAGTTAGTAAAGATGGTCTTTTCCTTCCATCCAGGGCTGTAGCCTTCCTTCCTCGCTAGGTGGGGCTGTCCTATTTCAGGTGAGTTCCAGCATAACCAGCATTAATGTCTATTAAACCCTCTCTCCAAACCAGAGTGTCTATATATATATTTTAGGGTCAAACTCGATGGCTTCGTTTGGGTGTCTAGCCCATAGGATTGCTCTCTAAATGTGTGATCATATTTCCATAGCAGCACTCCATACTATAACACATCTGTTGCAGATCCCACTTGTAAACGTGTTTGTGCGTGTGTGCACACACGTGTGTACCTTTGGGGTGCCTCAGTCTGACTGGGGCTGAAGTGCAGGGGCAGAGGGATTTAACCCTTTCCCCTGCACCATTTTCGACGATGAAATCAGCCCCCTTTACCCAAAAGCTTATATTATGGGCAAAGAAAGCAGCTTACCTTCCTGGGCAAACAGCAGTTCTGTGTAGAGGGACTTTCACTGAGAAAATATTGCTGGGGAAAGGGTTAAACATCCCTTCTCCCAATCTCCCATGTCACCATCGCAATCTAGATTGAGACCCCTGCAACTTCTTTTACAGATATGGAAATGCAATCATGTATTTAAAAATAAAAATAAACCGTTCTGGTCCTGACATGTGAAGCATAATCCTATGCATGCTTTCTAGGAAGTAACAAGTGAGATTGTTGCAGTATGAAGTGCTTCTGTTCAGTTTTTCAGCCATTCCATTTCATTCCCCTTCCCTTGTTAGTGTTCTATCCAACTTCCCTACCCCCAATAGTCAGTCACTATTCCATGGTCATTGAACATGCTCACTCCTCATTGAACTGTTCTTGGGAGTTCTCCTCTCTTAGGGTTTCCCCCCTAAATATATTTTTGTACATCTGGAAACTGTGGGGTTCCCCCCAAGCCTGTCACCTTTTTTGTTGTTGTTTTTTTTTGCATGGATCACTACATCTAGGGGTGGATGAATCTGTCAATTTCAGTTTCTCCCCAGTTCTCATTTTTTCCAGTCTCAAGTTTGGTTTCATAGATTTCATAGGTCATAGAGTTGGAAAGAGCCTACCAGGCTATCGAGTCCAACCCCCTGCTCAATGCAGGAAACTAGAGGAGGGGTCTCCCATCCAAATAATAACCAGGCCTGACCCTGCTTAGCTTTCCACACTCAGACAAGCTGAGCCAGCGTGAGCCACAGGCCAGGTTCATTTTGAACACTGAGAATTTCTCCAGTCTTAAGTTCAATTCATCCTGAACTTTGAGATATTTTTTTTTAAAAGTTCGCCTGAAAATTTGTATGCACTTATGTGCACATTTCTCCTAATATGTGCGTTTTTGTACGCATTTTTGCCAAATATACACCTTTTTTTGCAAGCAATTTTCTTGAATATAATGCATCTTAATGTTATTTTCATAAATACATGCATTTTGGTGTGCGCTTTCCCCCAAAAGACACATTGATGTATGCATTTTTTTGAGAACTCCCATCCCATTGCAAGATTCAGAGAAGGGCGAATTTCAAAGGATAACTAGGGTTTGGTTTACATATTGGTTTGAAAGTGTGAAATTAGATAAGTTTTCCTTAAAATGAGACCCACATGAATTCCCCCCCCCCCCCCCGGTCCATCCCTACAAATGACATTCTTTTTGGTCACTGCACTTGGAACTAAGATGACACCAGATGTACTGGGAGTAGTCCAAGCTGAGAGAACCTTTGCTTGCAGCGAATTAGGCAAGGTGACCCCAGAGGTTCCTTACAAGTCTGTCACGATCCCTGCCCCAAGTAGCTTCCATAGCTAGCATACGCCTGTGGGGGATGACCCGGGTCTTGTTTGAGAGCGAAGGATCAGGCTGCCTGTTGCAGATCTGAAGCTGCTGTTTCAGTCATAAGATGAAGGTCAAACATCAGGAGAGCCAGTGTGGCCCAGTGGTGAGAGTGTTGGGCTGGGACTCGGGAGATCTGGGTTCTATTCCATGAAGTCCACTCAACCATGAAGCTCTCTGGGTGACTTTGGGCCAGTCACTGACTCTCAGCCTAACCTACCTCACAGGGTTGTTGTGAGGATAAAATGGAGAGGAGGAGGAGGAGGACTGTGTAAGCCGCCTTTTTATTTTTTATTTATTTGTTTGTTAGATTTATACCCCGCCTTTTTTCCTGCAAGGAACCCAAGGCGGCTTACACAATCCTCTCCATTTTATCCTCACAACAACCCTGTGGCCTTGGGTTCCTTGCAGGAAAAAAGGCGGGGTATAAATATAATAAATAAATAAATAAATAAACAGAATGGAAGCCACCCAGCCAATAAGATACAGGTTGGTTTGTCACTTCTGTGGTTCAGGTGGATGAAAAAAAAGAAGAAGTCCAAAAGAGTGAGTGTGGGGAGGGATAGTGTTAAGAGCTAAATGGAAACAGAAATGTTTATGATTGGGAAGGAGGGTTAAGGGAGGGCTTGGCTTATTAAGGTCTTTAAAATATGACTAAGAAGTTTCTTTACGTGATTCGCCTCCTTAAAGAGCATCTGCCTCTTATTAATGCAATTTGGAGAACACAACAATCTTCTCTTTGATCGGTCTTCACAATGTTGCCAGCAAACGGGGGAATGTGAAGGTGCAGTGCAAAGGTTATTTCAGTCATTCCACCAGAACTGGGCCAAAACAGCTGAGAACACAATATTGTGCCCCTTAGGGCTGGGGAGGAGAGCAAGGACAGGAGAGAGATGAGTTAGGAGGTTCTTCTGAGCAGGACCGGTGCAAGGCAGTTTGGTGCCCTAGGCAAGATCAGATATTTAGCGCCCCCCTTCCCACTTGAGAGCGCTGTATTTTTCCCCCAAGGTGTTCCTGGCACCTCCTTTAGCCCTGCGCCCTAGGCAGCTGCCTAGTTGGCCTAATGGTAGCACCGGCCCTGCTTCTGAGCTTGGGAGACCTCTTTGCCTTCTGTGGTCTTGACGAGGCAGGCCTTCATTTGAATATTTCATCAGGTGCGGAGTGCGCATTTTTGTTGTTGCAAACTGTGACTTCCCTTTACAAGTTTCTAGCTCTCATAGTTTGTGCGTAGGATCACCACTTATGCATTGCCAAAGAGAACAGGAAATGCATCACCTGAAAAGAGGGCAAAAGCCAGTGTGGTGTAATGTTTGGAGTGTTGGACTGGGGCACGGGAGATCCGGGTTCTAGTCCCCACTCAGGCCACAAAGCTCACTGGGTGACTTCTTTGGGCCGGTCACTGACTCTCAGCCTAACCTACCTCACAGGGCTGTTCTGAGGAAAAAATGGAGAGGAGGAGGACCATGTAAACTGCCTTGGGTTCTTTGCAAGAGGAAAAAAAAAGGCAGGATATGATGATGATGATGATGATGATGATGATGATGATGATGATGATGATGATGAATAAATAATAATAAAAGAGAACATAGATTTATATAAAACTTGCATCATATGATAATTTATGGGTAGAGATTTAAATTTAGAAATGACTATAGAAATACAGTGCAAATCTCACCGTTCTGAGGAAGGCCGGATGGGCATGTGCTGGCCGCTCAGTCTGCCGTCCAGGTGCTAAATATTGATGGGCCACTTCAAGGCTACTGCTGCTCTTGTCCCTTCTATGGCTCTTTACCTTTAAACTGGACTCGGACTGGGCAGCCCTTCAAATGCAGGACATCTTCAAAAATACAGGATTGTTCTTTGACAGCCCTTCAAACAGAGGACTGTCCTTTGTAAAGTAAGGCACGCACCCTGGCTCCCTATTCGAGCATTGAAAGAAGTGTTATATTTTTAATCGTGCTTTTGGTTTGTTTGTTCTTGTGACCGTTTTAATTACCAAGCTTTTGTTTTCATCTTGGTTTTAGTGTTGCTCATTGCCTTGAGCACCAATTTTTTTTTGGTGGAAAGTAATCGTCATAATCATCAAGAGCAGTGTGTTCTCCAACCTTGGGTTCCCAGATGTTTTTGGCCTACAATTCCCAGCATGCCCCAGCCAGCTACGCTGGCTGCGGCATGCTAGGAGTTGTAGGCCAAAAACATCTGGGGACCCAAGGTTGAAGCACACTGATCAAGAGAATGCAATTTGTATGCGGAAACAGATATCTACGGGCGGGTTCACTAATCACTGTGCTTTTCGAGGCCATATTGAACCCAGCAAGAGAAGCTCGTGGCGTCTTCAGTGTCCCCATTGCAATAAGAAGAACTTCCATTAAGAATCAGAGTCTGTACTATAATATTCTTGGGGGCCAGAGGTTACTTGTTACTGCATGGAAATAATATTGCAATCTCCACAGGAAACAGGCAGGGTACTTGGGGTGTGTTCCGAACAAAGAATCTCATCAGGCTGAAGTAGAAGTTCATGTGGAATTCAAATCATGGTTACAGCAGTATAACATTAAGCCATTCTTGCCAACCTCTGAGAGCATGAACTGTATACACCAGGCTTCCCCCAACCTGGTGCCCTCCAGATGTTTTGGACTTCAACTCCCATCAGCCCCAGTCAGCATGGACAATGGTCAGGAATGCTGGGAGTTGTAGTCCAAATCATCTGGAGGGCACCAGGTTGTGGAAAGATGGTAGAAACCTTTATATTTACAGCCAGCAATATTCTTCTATCAGAGCACCTTCTGTCTTGTGTGACTTGATTTTCTAAGGGGAAAACTGCAGAGCTAAAATGCATTCTTTATTTCATTGTTTGTCCTAGTCTTCCTCTAAGGAAGGCTAGGCTAGGACAAGGAAAGCTGCGACAAAATTATTATCCTTATTATCTTCACATCAACCCTACGGGGTGGGTTAAGTTGAGAGATGGCAATTGACCTTAGGTCACCTAGGGAGTTTCATGGCTGAGCGAGCGGTGATTTGGATCCAGATCGCTCTAGTCACCAAAGTCTAATGCACTGTTCACTACACCACACTGGCTTGCCAATCGAAAAGTCCAGTTTCACTGAAATTTGGTACAAAAGGAAATGTGACCTCAGCTGTGATAAATAAACTAAATAAATGCATGTTTGTCTTTTGAACCTCTACAGCAGAAATCTGTAAGGAGATGCGCCTTGATCAGATACATATCCTCCATGCAGCCATGTCTGAATTTTTAACCCTGTCCTCCAAGAATTCCTTCTCTCTCTCTCTCTCTCTCTCTAGGCTGAAGTATTTACCAGATGATCGAGCTCTTTTGGTTGGGGAAATGCAGTCTGCCTTAACATTTCAAATAATTCTTAGTGTAATAATGTTGTTGTTTTTTTTAAAAAAACAAACAAAAGCCAGGGTGGCGTTGGACCTGGACTCGGGAGATCTGGGTCCTAGTCCCCGCTCGGCCATGAAACTCACTGGGTGACTTTGGGCCAGTCACTGACTCTCAGCCTAACCTACCTCACAGGGTTGTTGTGAGGATAAAGTGGAGAGGAGGAGGAGGAAGATTATGTAAGCCGCCTTGGGTTCCTTGCAGGAAAAAAGGCGGGGTATAAATATAATAAATAAATAAAAATAAACAATGAGTATTTTCATGGGGTTTTGTCAGGAGGGGGATGTGTGTGAAACGATGTGTGATGATAAAAGGATGCAATTTTTTTTGACACAAGAATGTGACAATTGGGCTCTCTTGGTTGTATGGAAAGGCTTTTTTTTTTTTTTTTAAAGAACATCAAAAATCCTTTGGCTGGTTGTGCAGCTCAGATGGTACAGAAATAGCTTGTTTCTTTGCACTGATCATGCTCATCATATTATGAACCGCTCTGAGACTCAATGTACCTATTTTCGATTATGTCCCCAGTACTTGAGACGGGCTGAAAAAGGGCTTGTATCCTCAGGGATGTTGTCTGATGATTTGCATTGCTTTTTTAACATCTGGTTTCTAGGGTGGCCATGTGTCCTACTTTGCAGAGCTCAGTTCTCTTTTTGAGTGGCTGTCATTGCTGGTCAAAGTCTGGTTTAAAGATGAAGACCCCTAAGAAGGGAGAGCAGGGCCCCATCAACAGTTAGCACCTGGCATCTTTAGATATAAATTGGCATTCACAAATCTTATGCAAATCCATGTACTCTCTTATCCTCTCTTTTGGTGATGCATTTCCTCTCTTTTGGAGATGTGTAAAGGGGGACCTTAGGCTTAATTAATGTCAACACCCGGGCCATTGAATTATTAAGGCTACTTATAACTTACTTTGAAAGACCTCAGGAGGCTGCAAGTGGTTTTAGGTAAGGGTGCTGGAGGATTTAGTTTGGTCCACATTTCAAAGTGGTCCAACCTGATCTGCACCTCTCAGACTAATGTGTGGACTGCAATGCAGTTATCCTTCAGGTTTCACACTTTCCCCAAAAATTTTCTGATGGAGCTCTCAGCTCACAAAAAGATACCAAAATGCACGTGTTGAAATGCATATTTTATTTATTTATTACTAGCTTTTTTTACCCGGCGTTGCACGGGTCGCCATTTTCCTATAGGCACTATTTGTGTTGACTGAACCCAGTCTTGATTTTAGGCATTTTGCTGCTCCAGGCCAAATATTGTAATATTGCAATCAAGTGAGAAGACAGCCTTTTCACTAATCTTTTTTGTTTGTTTCTTCAATAGGTGCTAATGGTAGAAGACGTCATATTGTGGTTTTTCGTGATGGCTGGTGGCTACTAGCTGTTGAATGCACTGACCAGCTGGGTGCGTGCTGTGACTGGGATTCTGTTTGTACATGTTGGGCGAGAGAGAAACAGTTGGGAGGGAGAAGGAACAGTGGTTCCAGAGGGAGTCTGCACTTTAGGCAGGGGTACGCAACCATTTCAGCCCCGAGGGCCACATGCAGTGCTGGCTCGGGGGCAGCACACATGTGCACACACATACATACACACATGTGCACATACACACACATCCAAGCAATCCTGATACAGATTGTTCTCGCCTTGCTGCTACAATCGTGAACTGCATCAGGATCACTGAAGGAGGAAAGTCAGCAGTGGCAGGAGGCTCAGGGCACTCCTAGAGGGCTGCATTTAATGCCTTGGGGGCCATAGGTTGTGCACTCCTGACTTCAGGACTCTGGGAGGAGTTGGAATTAATTTATTTATTTATTTGAAGTATTTCTATGCCTCTCCTCAGCCAAAAAGGCACCCAGAGTGGCTTGCATATGATCACTTAAACTAGACATTCCCTGCCTGCAGGCTTACAATCTAAAAAGACATGACACACAAGGAAAAAGGAATGGGGAGGGAAGAGGAAAAAAACATTAATTATTTTAGCAGGGCTAGTGGAATGGCCCTGCTCTCCCTCACATCTCCTTCAGATCAGCCTGCTGGAATGCAGCCAGTGATTCCAGAGGATGATCTGCTGCTTCCTCTGGAAACTACAAGGATCTCCACTTCAGGTTTTGTTTTAAAGCAGTGGTGGGCAACCTGCAGCCCTCTGCCCAATTTCAAAAGCCCTCTGCAAGAGATTAATTCAAACCTTTAGCAAGAGTGATCTGTCCCTCCCCTGGTAGTGACAGTGGAGCAAAGGGGATTGAGCCAGCTTTGCTCCGCCCTCATGTTCCTCTTAGAGGGGAACACAGGGTTGTTGTGAGGATAAAATGGAGAGGAGGAGGAGGATTATGTAAGCCGCCTTAGGTTCCTTGCAGGAAAAAAGGTGGGGTATAAATATAATAAATAAATAAAATTAAGAACATGATGGGCCAGCCTGGCAGGCCAAATCTGGCCCACGGATCAGAGGTTCCCCATCCACGCTGAACGCAACGCCCAGAGGACTTCCCCAGCCATGCTATAATCAGGTGCTTCAATCGGAGATGCTTTAACAGTGTCCGGGAATGCTGGCCGTCTTTAAACCATGCAACAGCAGAAAAGGCAGCCCTCTGGTGATCGGGTGTCATTCATTAGCTTGACTTGTGTTTGTACAGGATGCATAAGCCGATCGTTTTTTCAATTATTTAACCCGCAGGCCTTAGGGGAGACAGGCTGCATTCCAGATGTGATCCCTCGTGGTGAACCTCCCACAGCTCCTACTTGTAATGCTGTTAAAGGCAAACTTGCCTACAGTAAAACACTTCTACCGAGAAACCGCATCACAGCTGACTCCCTTGTGGCAGCCTTCGACTCCCTGGGCTGTATTTGGCTACCTTGAACCAGCAGCACGCTCTGCTGAAAGGTTGACATTTATTTATTTATTTATTCAATTTATATCCCGCCTATATACTATTACTCTAGGCGGCGTACAAAATAATAAATTAAATTAATAAGTATGCAATAAAAACATCTGTTAAACATAAAAACAGTATAAAAATTCCATTAAAATTCCATACAAACAATAAAATTCCATAGAAATATGATAGAGTATTATAAAAGGAAGGTCTGCTGAAATCACAAAGTCTTCAGTGCCTGCTTATAACAACATTCAAAGAAGTCAGCAGGCGTATTTCAACTGGCCGGCCATTCCACAGTTGAGGGGCCGCAAAAGAGAAGGACCTCCGATGAGTAGCTGCCAGTCTCACATTAGGCCGCTGCAGCAGATGGCCCTCCGAAGACCTTAAGTGGCGGGGTGGAAGATAGGGGAGGAGGCGCTCCCTAAGTACCTTGGACCTAGAGCATGTAGGGCTTTAAAGGTAAGAACCAGCACTTTATACTTTGCCCAGAAGCAAATTGGCAGCCAGCGTAAAGATCTTAAGACCGGTGTTATATGGTCTCCATGGGATGTCCCAGAGACCAACCTGGCCGCCATATTTTGTACTAGTTGAAGCTTCCGAACCAAGTATAGAGGCAGCCCCAAGTAAAGTGCATTACAGAAATCAAGCCTAGAGGTGACCAGCGCGTGCACCACCGTTACTAAGTCCACGTATTCTAGGAATAGGCGTAGCTGGCGAATCAGCCGAAGCTGGTAACAGGCACCTCTCACCGTCGCCTCCACCTGAGATGCCAGGAGTAGGGTTGGGTCAAAAAGTACCCCCAAGCTATGAACTTGTTCCTTCAAGGGGAGTGCTACCCCATCTAGAACTGGTTGACAAACCTCAATTCCTGAATTAGGACCCTTCACAATGAGCACCTCAGTCTTATCTGGATTCAACTTCAGTTTGTTCTCCCTCATCCAGCCCATTACCGACCTCAGGCAGTCATTCAGAGGAGTCATACCATCCTTGGAAGATGAAGTTAGGGAGAAGTAGATTTGGGTGTCATCAGCATACTGGTAACACCCAGCCCCAAATCTCCTGATGATCTCTCCCAGTGGTTTGATATAAATGTTAAACAGCATCGGGGACAGAATGGAGCCCTGAGGGTCTCCATACAGTAGCTCCTTTTCTGAGGAGTATTTATCCCCGAGCAGCACCATTTGAAACCGCCCTGAAAGGAAGGAGTGGAACCACTGCAAAGCAGTGCCCCCAACTCCCTCAGGTGGAATAATAAGATACCATGGTCGATGGTATCAAATGCTGCTGAGAGGTCCAAAATAATCAGTAGGGATGCACTCCCCCTATCAATTCCCAGGTGAAAATCATCCACCAAGGCGACCATGGCAGTCTCAACTCTGTATCCCACTCTGAAGCCAGTTTGAAATGGGTCCAGATAATCAGTTTCATCCAAGACAGCTTGGAGTTGAATGGCCACTGCCTTCTCAATTACCTTGCCCAAGAATGGTAGATTACTCACTGGCCTATAATTATTAAAATCCAGGGGATCAAAGGAGGGCTTTTTCAAAAATGGTCTAATAATAGCTTCTTTCAAGCATGTAGGGAGAATGCCCTCTTTTAGGGAGGTGTTAATAATATTCAACAAAAGTTGTCTTACTGTCTCCCCTCCCTGGGCTATAAGCCAGGATGGGCAAGGATCAAGAGGGCAAGTAGTCTTATTATTGACCAAACCAAGAAGCTTAGTTATTGGCATTAAGAGCCTGAAGCTACAATGTGCTGTTTTTTGGGAGGTGGAGTGGGGTTGTAATTTGGCTAGCCCTTTTGCCTTTGATCCCACCCTCTTTGCCTTCACCCCCCCCCCCCACCAGTGGCATGTGGCCCCTGAGAGCTTCTCCACAACCGAAATGAAATTCTCACCCATATGCGCTGGCCAAATTCAATAGGTACAGCTATTCCCAGTGTGGAGAGGCTCATGATGTACCTGCCTGCCATGTAGCTCTTACGGATAAGGAGCCTGTCAGGAAAAAAGAGGTGGCATACAGGCCTGTGGCTCACGCTGGCTCAGCTTGCCTGAGCATGGAAAGCTAAGCAGGGTCAGGCCTGGTTATCACTTGGATGGGAGACCCCTCCTCTAGTTTCCTGCATTGAGCAGGGGGTTGGACTCAATGGCCTTGTAGGCCCCTTCCAACTCTGAAATCTATGAAATACAACACAAATAGGCTAACTGGAATTGATACAATATCAGTCAAATGTAAAATCAGTTGTGATTTAACTTTTTTTCACGTGACTATCCCTAAGAAGCACATGTACTCAGGAATGCAGCTCTTAGATTTCATAGATCATAGAGTTGGAAGGAGCCTACAAGGCTATCGAGTCCAACCCCCTGCTCAATGCAGGAAACTAGAGGAGGGGTCTCCCATCCAAGTAACAACCAGGCTTGACCCTGCTTAGCTTTCCACACTCAGACAAGCTGAGCCAGCATAAGCCACAGGCCTTCAAGCATGCCAAATTTGTATGTTAACGCCTTTCAGGACCAGCATCTCCCCCCTCCCCCTAAAATCTCAATATTGTAAGGGACACTTATGCTATTGAGTTGTCACATCTTAAAAGATTTACAATTCTAAAAAATGCAGCAGGCTGAGCTGAGGGAGATGAGTGGGAGAGCAGGGCCATTTCACCAGCCCTGCTAAAATAACTAATGTTTTCCTCTTCCCTCCCCATTCCTTTTTCTTTGTATGTTGTGTCTATTCAGATTGTAAGCCTGAGTGCAGGGACTGTCTTGTTTAATTGACGATATGTAAGCTGCTCTGGGAGCCTTTTTGACTGAGGAGCAGCATGAAAATACTTCAAATAAATAATTTCCAAGTAAAGTTTTGAATTTGTTTGAGCATATATGACATCCAACCCACTCAGGGCGCATTCCTACAACTGCCAGACAGAGTCTAAATGTGCTCCAAGGTCGGAGCTGAGACTCCGACTTTGGAGCGCCCTCCCTCCACCCTTGCAGCTGGCGTGGAAAGAACAGCATTGGCTGGGGCTCCGAGGTCAGAAGACTGACCTCGGAGGTGGCATTCAGTGGGCATTACGGTGGGGGGGGGGTAGGGATTTCATAGATTTCATAGATCATCATAGAGCTGGAAGGAGCCTACAGGGCTATCGAGTCCAACCCCCTGCTCTAAGTCTCTGCCATAGAGTTGGAAGGGGCCTACAAGGCCATCGAGTCCAACCCCCTGCTCTAAGTCTCTGTCATAGGATCATAGAGTTGGAAGGACCCTACAAGGCTATTGAGTCCAACCCCCTGACGGTGCCTCAGCCTCCCCTCCTCGCAAGCTGGGGGGGGGGAGAATTAGACAGACGAAATTGGCTGTCTAAGTCTTTTGCAGGGTGGGAGGAGTGCGGAGGTGACCTTCGCCTCTGTGCTCCTTCTGCCCTCCATTAGATGCCCGTAATCCTCCAAGTTCAGAGGGTTCTGGGCAGCCACATTGCATTGCACTGTCAGTGTTCTCTCTCTCTCTCTCTCTCTCCTTTCTTTTTCCTAACCACATTTTTCAGTTCAACCACTTCTGGCTATTTGAAAAAAACAAAACAAAATGTGTTGAGATATTTATACAGCATGTAAAATCAACAGGGCATAAAGTTTTAAAAGTTTTGTTTACTAAATGTGAGTCCTATAAACATACTCAAATAGATCTCCTCAACCAGTTTAGGGCAATGGGAAATTTCCCAGTTCAAGCTTTTTGTAAAATGAGCCACATCACCGAGGTGGAGGCTGCTGGAAGTTGTGTTCTGCTGCTGCTGCCGCTGCCTATATATCGTCGCTTGTATATCAAGTAAAAAATAAATTAAATAAATATTTTAAAATTTGCTTGTCTTGCAAAACGCTCTCAAACCAAGTTACTTGCAATCCAAGGTATTACTGTAGTTCTCCCTACCCTTTTTAAATCTGTCTCATCCTCCATCATTCCTTCTCCAGCCACTTCATTCCATGCTTCCTTTCCCTTGGTTTTCAGTGGGTTACGTCTCAGTCATCATTCTGTGGCAACTGAGCATGCACTGTCCTCACTGGGCTGTTTTTCGTGTGTTCCCCCCTCTTTAGGGTTCTTTTATGAGTAGTTTTTGTACTTCTGTAAATCTTGAGGTTTCTGTGAGCCTTCTGATACCTCCCTCATGTGTGGTATTGTTGTTTTGGCTACATAAGTGATGGCACTTGGTTAATTGAACTGGAATTTAGATAGATGATGATGATGATGATGGTACAGTGCCATCAGTGTGCATGGTGCTTTAATAAGAACATAGGAAGAGCCCTGCTGGATCAGACCAAAGGCCTATCTAGTCCAACATTCTGTTCACACAGTGGTCAACCAGATGCCCAATGGGAAGCCTACAAGGACATGAGAGCATGTCCTACTGTTCATGTTCCCCAGCATCTGGGGTACCTAGGTATACTGCCTCTGATCCTGGAGGTAGCATATAGCCATCATGACCAGTAGCCATCAATAGCCTTCCCCTCCATGCCTCTAATTCCCTTTCAAAGCCATCCAAATTTGTGGCCGTCACTACATCTTGCGGGAGCGAATTCCAAAGTTTACTATGCATTGTGTGAAGAAGTACTTCCTTTTATCGGTTCTGAAACTCCCACCATTCAGCTTGATGGGATGACCCTGGGTTTTTTTAAATTTTATTTTATTATATTTATACCCTGCCTTTTTTCCTGCAAGGAACCCAATCCTCCTCCTCTCCATTTTATCCCCACAACAACCCTGTGAGGTAGGTTAGGCTAAGAGTCAGTGACTGGCCCAAAGTCACCCAGTGAGTTGCATGGCCAAGCGGGGACTAGAACCCAGATCTCCCGAGCCCCAGTCCAACACTCTCACCACTGCACCACACTGGCCCAAGTATGGTTGAACCATACTGGTTCAAGTATTGTGGGACAGGTCTCTTCCCTGAGAAGGTTACTTGCTAAAATTCAATACAGGGGCAACTATAGAGGAGGGAAGTAAACAGGGAAGACATATGCCAGGGGTGGGGAACCTCCAATCCACGGGCAGATTAGGCCCATGCGGCCTCCAGGCCTGGCCCACCCCCCCCACAAAGAGGCTCAGCACATCCCTTGCCTTTCCTGATGGGAGACGGTTTTTTTGAGAACAGCTCCCTCTTTGCCACTGCAGCAGTGAAGAGGAAACTGCTGTGGCTGTGTGTGTGAGAGTGGATAACTCTTTGGGCTCTGGCTATGCCTAGTCCTGGCATGCAGCCACTGAGAGGTTTCCCAGGTGCTGTGTTAGACTATAACTCCCACCATCCCCAGCCAGTTGCCATGGGAATTGATGGGAATGATGGAAGTTGTAGTCCAACACATCTGAAGGGTTCAGGGAGGCTGCAGTTGGGCATGGGAACTAGGTGATGGTGGTCATTGCTCCAGGCAGGTCAAGTTTCAGTAGTGGGCCCTTGGCATTTGCCCGATGCTGCCTACCCTAGATGTCACCCTCAACCTGATCGAACTGGAAGGTTCATATAGGAGAAGGCCCCTCCCTGGCTTGTGTTCCCAAAGGCATCCTGCTTCAAGAAGGGCCATTTTGTTGTTTTGCTGCATTCAAAGGACAATCCATCTTGAAATATGGCAAAAACATTTTTTCTTTTTGGTGTGGTAAAAAAGAAGGCAGACACTTAACACGGGACATTTTTCTTTAATATTATCTCAGAAGGAATCCACCATACTCTTTATAATGTTATGCATCTTTTTTTTTAATTATAAAAATAAGCAGAGCAAATAACTTGCATCTTTTCTCATTGCTGCGATAGGTTTCCAATAATCTTTATATGAACATATGGAGTTGTTTTCTTTCTTTTCTTTCTTTTTTTTTTCTTTAGAAAAAAAAATGCAATTTAATAAATAAATAATGACATATACCAGATATGCTCACTGTTTATTCCAGTACTTGGCAAAAAAAAATTAAATTATAAATACATACTTTATATATAGATATAGATATGTATAGAAATGGCACAAATTATCTAAAGTGCGAAAAGAATCACAATTAAATCATGCATTTTTTTTACTTTTAAGATAAGCCAACCCCCAGCTTGGAGTGGGCCTCCTCAATATTATAAGGCCAAAACATATTTAAGAGTGGAAGAATGAATTTCGATCATGTTTTACTTTGAGTGATCACCATTTTCATCAAAATTCTATGGACTTATTCCAGTTGCATTATTAATTTACCATAGGCTTATAAAAATGTGTTAGGTCCGTACCAGGCTAGACTTGTTTCCTCTTCAACTAGGCATACAGCCCAGGGCACATGATGAACTGTATCCCCCTCTCCCTTTTAAGGATTTTCCCAATTGAAACCCTTTTTCCTTGTTCCATACAAGTGAATGGATCCTTTCACACCATTCACTTCTATGGAATACAAGGAAAAGGGCTGCAATCATGAAAACTGAGGTTGTGGGAGATATAATTGTCTCCAGAACTTAGAGCAGCCTTCCTCAACCTGGCGCCTTCCAGATGTTTTGGACTACAATTCCCCCATCTCTATTGGCCATGATGGCAGGGGCTAACGGGAGTTATAGTCCAAAACATCTGGAGAGCACCAGGTTGGAGAAGGCTGAGTTGGACCATATTGTTCTAAGAGGCTGAGATGGGGTCGGGGAATTGTGTTCCCCTTAGATTAGCCTGGATGGGAGCCCATGGTATTCCACACCGTAGGCAACTGCCTGTACTATATAGGGTTGGGCTGTCCCTGGTCTCCATTACTAGTGCAACGTGCAGTGGTGCACACCCTCAAGAAAAAGAAATCCCATTTCCCCACTAACCAAAATGGCAAGAGTTGTATTGATTTCAGTGGAGCCAGGATTTTGTGGCCACTAAATTCCACGAATCAACACGTGGAATTTAGGGGATCACTTAAACTGGGGAAAATCTTAAAGTGTAAAGCAAGATCCTATAATATGGTGTAATATACTTGCCAAAGAGGTTGTTTCCCCCTCTAGAATTCCAGCATATATACTGGAGATCTGGGGCTATGTTAGGCTTCTACACCAGTGACCTTTACTGAGTAATACAGGCTTTTGGTTTGGTTCCACAGGATGCTAAGCACCTCCCAAGATCAGACCCGCAAGAGCCCCCAAATCGCCAAGGGGATCGGTACCCTTCAATCACCCCCCCCCCCCTTACCAAAATTAATTTTCAAGCACCTTAGAAAGGATGCAGTCCTGCAAAACAGGAATCTGGGATACCTGAAAAGTGTTAAGGTTATTTTCCGCAGCATCACGTCGAGATTGAGCTCGACTGCATAACACAGAGTGTAAAAATCCTGCCGTTCGTGTTTTGTTTCCTGTTGCTGCTTATAATCCTATAACTTTCTGGGGCTACATACATTTAAATGAAGGCAGCAGCAACTGAAGCGCTGCTCCCAGCTTGAGATATAGGAGCAGTAAGTTACTACTGCTTAAAGGCTTTGTGGTAAACGTTCTATTGCTTTTTATAGTTTTCCATGAGCGGTGTATTTTCAAGAGGCTCCATTAGCTCCTTAACTTGCGCTGTAGCTTCCCTAACTGAGCAGGCTTGGAATGTACATGGAACAGGTCCCTATTGATTTTGACTGCATGCCAAAGGGTTTCTCATCCTTGGGACGAACTGCGCCCTAGGGTGGAGCAGAAAAGCCTTGCTCCGCTTTGGAAAGTGCAATATGTAAAGTGCCAGTTCAGATTCCTTCTGCAAGCTCTCTCTAAGCATACCCACTGAGACACTGCCCCCCCCCCCGGCTTTGCAGGGAAGCAAGGTAGGAATATAGTATAGGAGGCTGCCTTATACAGAGTCAGACCCTTGGTCCATCTAGCCCAGTATTGTCATCACTGACTGGCAATGGCACTCCAGGGTTTCAGGCAGGGGTCTTTCCTCTCCCTAACTGATGATGCTGGGGATTGAACCTGGGGCCTTCTGCATGCAAAGCAGGTGTTCGACCACAGAACTATGCCCCATCTAATGCTAAGAACGTAAGAAGAGCCATGCTGGATCAGACCAAGGGTCCATCTAGACCAGCATTCTGTTCACGCAGTGGCCAACCAGCTGCCCACGGGAAACCCACAAGCAGGACAGGAGTGCAGCAGCACCCTCCCGCCCATGTTCCCCAGCAACTGGTATACACAGGCATACTGCCTCTGATTCTGGAGGTAGCATACAGCCAATCAGGACTAGTAGCCATGAACAGCCTTCTCCTCCATGAATTTGTCCAATCCCCTTTCAAAGCCCTCCAAACTGGTAACCATCACTACATCTTGTAGTGATGTAGAATACACCACTTCATACTGTAGGTGGTGGTGGTGGTGGTGGGGAATCACCCAATGGAAGATGTCCTGTTTAAAAAATCCCTGCCCGTAGAAAACTAGGTATCAGGAAGATGTGTGATATCTTAGTCATTTCCCTCACTCGCTAGTTTCCCATCTGTATTCAAATGTTCAAACTCCCACCCAAAGCGATAAACATTTAGGGTGCCCACTTATACATGTCCCCCCACCCCCAAAGGGCAAAAGAGGATACCAAATTGCATTAGATGTGCATATGCTAATTTATATGAATAGATGCAAATTTAGAAACCATAGCTATCATTTAAATAGAAATACAATACATCTCACCATAGTGCGGAAGACTGAGCAGGTGCTAACTGTGGATGGGCAGCTTGCTCTCCCTTCTTATGGGCCTTGATCTTGAAACTGGACTTGGACAAAACAGCCCTTCATGTAGAGGACACCTTCAAAGAGAGGGCTGCCCTCTGACAGCGCTTCCAACAGAGGACTATCCTCTGTAAAGGAGGACACCTGGCCACCCTAGGTACATTCCAGGACCTGTTTTACTAGGCCCAGTGTTGGCAGCCAGTGTCCTTGGGCCCATGGGTGCTGACACATGCTGTTGATGATGCCCAGGGTGGGTGGCACCTGCCATTTAAAATTTCCCACAGTGCTCCAGAGTGACGTGTCAAGGAATTATGGGAAATTCAAAATGGTGGTCAGCTCACGCGAGCCTGCTTCAGATTGTGGGGGACTCATGTCAGGGAAGCCCTCCACACGGCACTTTGCCAGGCCCCCCCTCAAACCTGGGGTCGGCCCTGAGTTTTACTGTTTGTCTCAATGGGGCCTTCAACAGAACACTAACTATGCCATTTCAAAGGCCGCAGAACCACAGGGTTGGCCCAAGCCTAAGTCAGTTAAACTCCGTTCCCACTGAAATCAATGGGATTAAAATCACAACTAACTTGTCCCACTGATTTCAAGGTTACCTGAGCTGAACTAAATCAGTTTGGATCCCACCCAGTGTGTATAACTAAGTTAAGGCAAGTCTCTGTAGAATTATTCGGCTACTTTTTGGCACACCATGCATGGCTCGTTTTACTGAAGCCATTCCTTCCCAAGTCATGGTTGAGACAGTTTGCAGCAGTTTAGCCATAAGCCGTCTGATAATGATCAAAGCAACTCCCTGGTGGAACCCTTTATCTCAGGGGTGGGGGAGCCTCTTTCAGCCCAAGGGCTGAATTCAATTTTGGAGAAGCTCTTGGGAGCCACATTCCAGTGGATGGGCAGGCCAAAGGCAAAGTGGTTGGGGCCAAAGATACAAAGAGGATCAGCCTATTGTAGCCTAAAGCTCTTACTGTAGCCACTCAGGAGAGGCATTTATTTTCAACCTTTTAGAATGGGGCAAAAAAATTGCACAAAAGCAAGGAAACCGCCAGACGATCAAGAGAAAGGAGGTGGGCCCATGAGGACTGGATTTGGCCCCTGGACTGAAAGTTCCCCACCCTTGTCTTTTCTTTATTAAAGTGGCCTTCCTAGATCAGTGTGGCTTTAACAGCACAGCGGGGCCTCTAGAACTGAGTTGCGTTTTCATGCACAAATGCAGAGGGCAACCCTAATGGATGCTTTACTGGGAAGACAATCCCATTCAGTTCAATGGGGCTGACTCCCTAGGCAGCATGCTTAGGACTTCAGCCTCAGTCTCTTTGGGGGCACGAGAACCAAGAATATCTAATGTAGGGGTGAGGAGCCTGTGACCCTCCAGCTGCTGTAGAACTCCCATCAACCCGAGCCAGTATGGCCAATGGTCAGGGATGATGTGCACTGTAGTCCAACATCAGGAGGGGCACAGGTCACCCACCCCTGATCTCATGTTTTGCCATGAGTTTTAAATGGGGGTGGTGTTTTTTCTAAAGCTACCATGATCCGGATGTGGGTGGGCGTGGAGAACCCCAAACACAAGCAAAAGCTATAAAATTAAGATGTAAGTTACAAAGTTGTTCTGTTTTGCTTTGTTAAAAAAAAAAAAAAACACACACACAGACTCTGCTGGAAGTTCTGCACAGTACACAAGTTGTACTGTTGTTGATACCACAGAGCAAGGCTCAATCAAGGCTATTCTTAAGACAACTACTGCCTTTTGCTCAGGATTCCTTAAAGCTTTGAATGAAGATACAGTACATAAGATTATTTGCTTTCTTCGAAGCAATGCAAAAGCTATCCAACAGCCACAATTACCTCTTAAACTTTGTGCGGTACTTTCCACTACCACAGAAGAGTACCCTCGTGAAAATAGGGCCCTAGTCAAGGTGGAATGGCTGCTCCTCTATACAAAAGAACAGCCATTCCTCTACCTAGAAAGCAAGCATGTCAAGGAGAAGGGGCGCAGACAAGTCTGCAGGCCTGCTTCCTATGCATAGGGATCTTTTCTTTTGTTTTTTTGCATGGAGGAGTGTTCAGTTGCACGATTGCCCACCCCCGGCCCGACATGGTACAATCCAGATACAGGTATATCATCTTGGTAAGAACTGGGCCAGGGACTCGTTTGCACTGGTGCTAGCAAGCCTGCACAATTTGTGACCCACCAGCCATCTAAGCACTGAGGAACATAGGAAGTTGCCTTATACAGAGTCAGACCCTTGGTCCATCTAGCCCAGTATTGTCAACACTGACTGGCAGCGGCTCTCCAGGGTTTCAGGCAGAATTATTTCCAAGCCCTACCTGGAGATGCCGGGGATTGAACCTGGGACCTTCTGCATGCAAAGCAGGTGCTCTGTCATACTGAGCTATAGTCCCTCCCCTAGAGCACCTAGTATTTCAAGGTGGTCACCCATCCAAGTACTAAACAGGCCCGACCCTGCTTAGCTTCCGAGATTGGGCTGTTCAGATGAGCACAAACCACCTCCTGAAATTCTCCACCCTATTCAGTTTGTGGGGAGTGGGACTCTCCGTTAGCAGAGGCGGCAGGACAGGTCCTTACTTTTTCCCGTAAATCTGTGTTGTTCTCGTGGTTGGTGCGGCAACTGTGGCGGCAGCCTGGCCACCATTTTGCACCCCCACCAAATCCTGGAGTTATAATCTCAGGGCATCACAGGGGAAAATGGCAAATGCCACAGAAAAGAAATATATATATATATATATATATATATATATATATGGTGGGAAAATATTTGGCAAAATAGCCCTCTTTTGAGGGGTGGAGGAAAGAAAATTCTGGGAAATATTCTCTAAAGCCTCTTCTGAGGTTTTTTTAAATTTCTTTTTGGCTCAGCTCTAGGAGTGATAAACCTGCTTTTTGTGATCTTCATTCAGACTGGGTGGGTGGTGCACTGTCACAACCTATGCAGGCATGAACGAGAGCAACATCTCTATCATCACACTGTGCTAGCACTCAATTTTGGTATAAAATAGGAATTTAAGGGAATCTCAGTCTTGAGAGAATTAAGACCACAACACTGAGACCAAGAGCCGAGATAAGACATTCATATTTGTCCACGGTCAGCACCATTCAAAACACGAGTTCTGCTGACATTTATATGGTGTGCAACAGATGCATTTTTTTTTTACCTACCGTCATTATCTTCCCACCTAGGATTAGCAGAAATAAGTCTGCGCTATTCTTGTCAATGGCGTTTGAGCTACAGTACAGTGAAAGTTTGGTGTTTGCTGAAGAAGTGCTGTTAAGATTACTTTTGAAAACAAAAAGCCAGGATTCATTGGATTTCTTTATGGGAAGGTGAGGGGGAGAAAAGAAAAGAGAATACCTCCATTCCAGGAAGGTAGGACATTAGGTGAACCCCTCCCTAACCAGATACCTAGTTCTATGCAGCTTGTTTGAAAGGTGGGGGGAGAGAAAATTAAAAAGAAACAAACTCTAAGATCAGATTCCGGGGGCCAGTCTATACATTCATACCAAGCATGTGGTATAGATTTCCTGTGATGGTACCACTTCAGAATGTAGATAGAGGATTGTATGATTGAATGGGGGGGGGGGTATTCAAAAACTCCCTACCAATGGAAAGCTGAAAAAGGTTCTAGCGGAGCTCTCTCAGATATGCTAGGCTTTTACATATGCTTGTGTGAGTTCTTACATTTAAATATGCAAATCTGCATGTTGAAGTAGTACAGTCCCAGGAGAACTATGCCACATGCTTTTCTCATTTTGATTTATTGAATGTATAGATTGGCTCAGTGTTCTTCAAAAATCAGTTACAGTACATTTCTGATGTGTAGTGAATGCTAAAAGAAAAAGAGAGAGAGAGAGAGAGTAATTTCCTACTTTGGTAGAGCTTGGATTCCCTACTCTTCCACCCCCTCGTGGAACATTACACACTTTCTGAAGAAGTACGTTTCATGTGGGACTGAGCAGCTCCCTCCCCCCGGAGATTCCTAAAATAGATTTTTAGCTTCTGAGGCTCAGTGATACGTCTCCGATTGAAGTCAGCTCTAGGATGGATTTGGGCACAGTGATCCGTCTGCAGTAGATGGAAAAGGCTGGCCATGTTTGGTCCAATTTTGGCCATCAAACTGTCTTTGATGGTCCCCACAGTCTCTTCGTCGCATTCCAATAAGCTTCTCACAAGCTTGTTGTAATACCTGTGTTAAGATAATTACAGTTAGTGTCCATGTTTCCTCCCACCAACGAAAATGAAAGCTTTTGTACGGCAAAGGACTTCACATACATCAGTTCAAGCAATCAGTGCAATCACTCAGGGTAAGGGAGGTCAATATAATTCTCCCTATAGTGGCAGATTGGGGGTGGGGTGGGGGGCTGTAAGAGCACAGGTGCTTGCCTAAGTCTGCCTCGTGAGATCATGGCAGAGGTAAGATTTCAATGAGGGACTTCCGGCTTCACAGCTTATTCCTGGACCGGCCCTACCATTAGGCAGCATGAAGTGGTTGCATCTTGTCCTTTGACTCAGGCAGCAGAAGGTTTTGGGCTGGCTCTGCCAGTGTGCTATGCTATGCTAGCTTTGCAAGCCAAACATCTCCTGCTCCATCAAAAGATTCTGCCCTTTATTCCTTTATGCCCTGTTGGCATGGAATGGCTTATCAGAATATCTGCATGATTCTGCCCATCTTACTTCCTTCAGGTCCCTCCTCAAAACCCACCTTTTCCATCAAGCCTTTGGCACAACGCCTTCCCCAGCCCTACTGAGCTCAGCCTGTAACTAAACCGAAGAACACATCCAACTGAAAGAATCACGGTCTCCCCCTGTTTCACCACTGCCTCCACTTCTCCCCTTTTCCTTTGTTTGTAAGCTCCTTGGGGGCAGTGATCTGTTCTCTTATTTATTTATTTATTTAAAACATTTATTTACCGCCCATCAGCCAAAAGGCTCCCTGGGCGGTTTACAAAAACAATACCAAGAAACCAATAAAAACAGCAAAAACATAAACATATTAAAATACACCAAGGTAAGAATAAGCAGCCAAATAAATTCAATCCCGAGGTACAGTGGCGATAATAAAAAGAATAAAAGGAATAAAATCATCCATTAAAATATTGGGTAAATAAAAAGGTCTTCACCTGGCACCTAAAAGAATAGAGGGTAGGTGCCAGGCGGACCTCCTTGGGGAGTTGATTCCATAGATGGGGTGCCACAACTGAGAAGGCCCTTCCCCTAGTAGCCATTCTCCTAGCCTCTTGTGCTCTGTAAAGCACCATATATAAACCAATAGCCATAATCAATCAGCCCCTGATCCTATGAGAGCAAAGCCATAGCAAAAGCAACCCAAGCTACTCCACAGCCACTGAAGAGCAACACTGAAATGTCTGAAAGGCAGATGTTTCATTGCACATATACAGATGTGCCACTACATCATGTTACATGACAGTGGCACATCCGCAAGGCATTACTGACTAGAGATATGGCAACCAATGTAGATTTGGGAGCTTGGAAATGGAAGCCTCAATGACATCACAAATGAGGAACAATGTAGCCAGCCTTCCCACGCCTGCACTGTGCTGAGATCTGAACATCAGCAGCACTCTACTGCAAGGGAGGACTCACACAGCAGCTGAAATTGACTAGGAACCTGATACGATGCATTTCCCTTGTCAGTTCCATCCTCAGCTGCCAGTCATCAGGACCAAAATGCAGCAAGGGTGCTCTTGAATTGACCCATTACACTAACACCCTTAAGGCAGCCTTCTTCAACCCGACACCCTCCTGATGGGTTTGTTGGACTGCATCTCCCATCATCCCCAACTAACATGGCAGATGAGGCCAAGCTGGCTGGGGGGGGGGTGATGGCCATTGTAGTCCAACACATCAGGAGGTTGGGGGAGGCTGCCTTAAGTGGCCGTAACTTGAAATTCAGCTGCCAAGGAATTTCTCCCATACAGTTGTCCTTGGGACATCGCTACAGCCACATGGGGTCAGTTTTCCATGAAGCGATCCCACGGGACTGCATCTGGATGACAGAACCGCATGGATGGGACTGTTCTTGTACGCCTTCCTCGTCAGATCGACCTTGGCAGACACCAGACGCAGACCGGGGGTGGGGGTGGGAGCGGAATCGCCTAAGAAGACTTCTGAAGTTTGCTCCCAAAGAGCCAGACACTGGCGTCTTAAGAATCCGAAATATTTTTTCCAGCCCCACAATAACTGCTCCAGACATGCAAGACATCTTTCATTTAGAGAAAGAAAATGTTCACAAGCAATGCCCCTTTTAGCAGTGAATGCGCCAATTCTGAAAGCAAACTAGAAAATGGGAGAGAGTCAATTTTAAATCAAATTATGCTCCGGTCAATGAAGCTTTTTCATTCAGTTACGGACACAGGAAATGCAAAAGGCCACTGAAGAGTCTATGCGATTCGTCAGTTCAAGGATGTCCTTGCTGCATTTTTGGCCAGAGGCGTGGCTGCTGGAGGTGAAACTGACCAGAGGACTGCAGCAGCTTAAGAGACTGAGCTAGGAATCATGAAGTTCTCGCCTCCACCCGCCCCCCATCTGCAACATGGGGGAACTCCCTCCCCCTTCATATACAGGCTGCGCCAAGTCTTACAAGCTTTTGGCGCCAGCTAAAAATCTGTCTACTCAGGCTTTTGATTGAGTTTTCCCCTTTTCTTCTGATGCATCTTGCAAACTGTTATTTCTCTGTTACTGTTCTCCCCTGTTTGATTATGTTTTGTGTGTGTCAATGTTGCATTTACTGTGTTTTATTGCTTGTACCCCCCCCCCCACACACTGGGATTACTTTATCATAAAAAGTGGGTAAGAAATTTCTTAAACAATAAATAAATGCCAATGCATGTGAAGACGCTGAACACTTGGAAGTGCTATGCAAAAAGCAACAAATAGTTTAATGTCCCTTTCGTGCGCTCTTTTGTTCTCTGCCCGCCCGCCCCCACATATCAGCTGTGCAGAACCTGTCTTGCTACTCCAATAGTCCTGTCAACAAAGAGCAGAACATAAGACGAGTCCTGCTGGATCAGAGCAAGGGTCCATCTAGTCCAGCATCCTGTTCACAAAGTGGCTGCCCAGCTGGCCACGGGATCCCACAAGCAGGACATGAGTGCAACAGCACCCTCCCGCCCATGTTCCCCAGCAACTGGTGTACATGGGCATGCTGGTGGTAGCATACAGCCATCAGGACTAGCAGCCATTGAAAGCCTTCTCCTCCAGGAACTTGCCCAGTCCCCTTTTAAAGCCATCCAGATTGGTGACCATCACTACATCTTGTGGAAGTGAATTCTATAGTTTCACTGCACACCGTGTGAAGAAGTCCTTCCTTTTATCTGTCCTGAAACTCTCACCAGTCAGCTTCATGAGATAACCTCAGGTTCTAGTGTTATGACAGAGGGAGTAAAATGTCTCCCTGTCCACTTTCTCCGCACCATGCACAATTTTGTACACTTCTATCTATCGTGTCTCCCCTTACTCACCTTTATTCTAATCTACACAATCCCAGCCCCTTGACCATTTTTGTTGCCCTTTCCTGCAACTAAAGAAGGGACATAGAAAATCCAACACATGATTGTTTGCTTCCCACACAGGCAGCTCCCCTGTAAACATGGCCTTTGAAACTAGAGCATGTGCCAAAGCAAGTCTTTCAGTAGTCAGTGGGGGTCTCCAGCATCGGTTCCTTATTGCTCCTTCGCAGCTCCGTGGTAGAGCCCCTGCTTTGCATATATGTATTTCATTTATTAAATGCCTCATAAAATACATTTCTCTAGGCATTTTCACATTTTAAATCACAATAATGACACAAATAAAACTCCAATAAAAACAACCAGCAATATAAACCTAATAAACATGCCAACACAGCATAAAATATAATATCAGGTATTAGCGGTAAAATCACATTGCAGGGACTAAAATAATAAAATGCTAAAATACCATTTAAAATAAAATTAGATATTTTAAAATCCAGGGAGAAAAGGAAAGTATTAGCCTGGTGCTGAAAAGATAGTGTTGTGGGCATCAGGCAAGCTCCCCTCGAGAGAGAGTATTCCAGAGCTGGGGGGGTCACCATCAAAAAGGCCCTCTTATCACTCACCGTCCGAGCCTCAGAATGAAGGGGGCACTTTGAGAAGGGCTTCCACGGATTACCTTAAGGTATGGGAAGGTACATATAGAGGAGGTGTTCCAACAGGTACCGAGGTCCCAAGCCATGCAGAACTTTATAGGTCTAAAAAACAGCACTTTAAATTGGGCCCCAAAATGAATTGGGAACCAGTGCAGGTGAGAGAGAGGACTGACATTATATAATCACAATGCCTGGTCCCGCTTAGAATTCCTGCAGCCGTATTTTGCACTAGCTGAAGTTTCTGGACCATCTTGAAGGGAGGCCCCATGTACAATGCGTTATAGAAAAACCAAATGGGAGGTTACCAGAGCAGGAATCACGGCGGCTAGGCTCTTTACCCCCAGATAGAGTCATAGCTGGGATACCAGCCGAAGATGGTAAAGGGCATTCCATGCCACAGAGGCCACTTGAGCCTCTAACGACAGTGATGGATCCAGAAGCACTCCCAATCTGTCCACTTGACCTATCGGGGGAATGCAACCCCCCACCAGAAGGTTGAATCCCACTCATCCAGTTTGAGAACCACCCAGTGGCAGCAGCTCTGTCTTGTCTGGATTGAGCTTCAGGTTATTTAGCTCTCATCCAGTCCATTAATGCATTCAGGCACCATTCCATCACACCCAGAGGCTCACCTGGCTCTGAAGAGAAGGAAAAATAGAGCTGCGTTGTGTCATCTGCATACTGACAACCACGTGCTCCAAACCCCCAAATGACCTCACACAGCAGTTTCATGTAGATGTTAAATAGCAGGGAGAACAAGACTGAGGGACCCCAAAGCAAAGATGCCATGGAGTCGAGCAGAAACTCCCCAGCACCACCTTCTGAAAATGTTCATTCAGGTAAGAGTGGAATCCCCACAAAGAGGTCCTACTCACACCTAACTCTGACAGCCATTCCAGAAGGATACCATGGTTGATGGTACTGAAAGCCACCAACAGGTCAAGAAGAATCAACAGGGCTGCACTGCCCCGCCTCTCTCCTGACAGAGGTTATCCTGCAAGCTGACCAAGGCTGTTTCTGTGCCTTAACCAGGCCTGAACTCTGATTGAAATGGACTCCAAAAATTGTCTCATCCAGGAGAGCTAGGATCTGGTCAGTCACAACATGCTCAAATACCTTGCCCAAGGATCGCCTTCCCCAATACAGACCTGTGAGATCGTTAAGACCAGAGGAGGTCTTGCTGGTTGTATCACAGCATCTTGCAGAAATATGGAATTAGCCCTTCTCCATGGTGGCACCCACCTTATGGAATGGCTTCCCCCCCGGTATTCAGGAAGTGCCAACTGTAGCATGCTTCAGGCACCAATTAAAGATCCATCTCTTCACCCAGTATATCTTTATTTTAATGTATTTAATTTTCTTGTAAACTTCTTAGAGATTTTTAAAAATACGGTCAGCAGTATATCAATAACAACAACAACAAAATAATAATTTAAGGGAACATTTGTCACTAGCCTATAATTATTACTATCTTCCGGGTCCAGTGTTGGTTACTTCAGGAGTGGTCATACTACTGTACTGTCTCCTTTAAGGCAGTTGGGCCACTCCCTTGTAAGAGAGGAGTTGACTACTTCCTGAATCCAGCCTGCTATCCCCTCTGTGCCAGATGTAATTAGCCATGAAGGGCAAGGGTTGAGCAAACATGTGGCCAGTAAAATCTTATCAAGCACCTTGTCCACATCCTCTGGACCCAGCAACACAGGGCCAAATTCTTCCAGCAACACAGGGCCAAATCATGCTCTGGATACCCGCATGGATTGATCTGTCTCAACTGCAGAATCCACATCGAGTCATGTACAAGCAGTTTTGCCCTGAAAACGACCAGCAAACATGTCACAGTGTGCCACCAAGGGCTCCACCGCATCACTGTTGGGCCCAGATTTCAAGCGGCCACGCACCACTCGGAAAAGCTCTGCTGGATGATTTTGAGAGGCACAATGGTAGCGGAGGAAAAATTGCTTCTTCGCTGCCATCAGCACCACAGAGTAGGCTCAATGATGAGCTCTTACTTATGTTTGATTGTACTTGCTCCAAATTTTCCTCCACTTGCATTCTAGACATCTCCCAGCTTGCTTCATGGCCCTTGGCTCAGGAGGACACCAAGGAACCAATGGGCTCTGTGAAGCAGGAGCGGCTCACTCAGGAGCAAGCGTATCAACTGCCCAACTCATCTCTGTATTCCACAGATTAACCAGAGCTTCAACAGAAGCACCAGTCATACCAGCTGGAAAATCCCCCAGAGCCTCTGGAATCCATCAACCTCTGGGGGGTGGACCATCCTAATAGGTTCCCCCACCCTTGCAGAGGGAGACAGCCACTGTTAGCCTAAATCTCAACAGGAAGTGCTTTGGTCAAAGCAAGGGACAGGATGTAATATCCCTGCCCCCACCTTCTGACCAACATCCTCCTGCCCAGCAGAGGAAACCAGATCAAGTGTGCATCATGCTACCTGTGTTGGGCCAATGACATTCTGGGACAGCCTCATGGTTGTCATGGTGGCCTGAACTGCCCCAAACCTGGAAGCCTCAGCAGGAATGTTGTGATCCCTCCCACAACCCCAGGACCATCAACACTCAAGACCGTCTCCACCAGCTTAGGCAGGGAGACGGCTGGGCAGCGGGGTGGGCGGCACACCAGCAGAATCCCCAGTCTGTCCCACTTGTCCAAAACAAGATACAAACACTCTAGAGTGGTACTCATTTGGACAAGAAGCCTGGAAAGATAGAATTCCTATAGACCACCACAGCAACTCCCGCTCCCCAACCCTTGAGCCCATTCTGGTGCTGAACCAAGTACCTGGGGGGACACGGCTGGGAAAGACCGACTCCTTTCCAGCTCCCCCATCCAGGTCTCAGATATGCATACCAGATAGGCCCCATGGATGAAGGAGATCTTATTTTAAACTAACCAGGCATTCAGTAACAGCACCAAAAGGCCACAAGCGGAGACTGACAAGCCAACCACAGACCCTCTGGTTGGGGTCTCAGGTTCAATCCTGAAAAGGGAGCCAGTGTGGCGTGGTGGTGAGAGTGTTGGACTGGGACTCGGGAGATCCGGGTTCTATTCCCCACTCGGCCATGAAACTCACTGGGTGACTTTGGGCCAGTCACTGACTCTCAGCCTAACCTACCTCACAGGGTTGTTGTGAGGGTAAAATGGAGAGGAGGAGGATTATGTAAGCTGCCTTCTGGGTTCCTTGCAGGAAAAAAGGTGGGGTATAAATATAATAAATAAAATAATTAAAATAAAAATCCCTGCCATGTCAGGTAACAGGTGAGGTGATGGTAAAGACCTTTCTCTGTCTAGAGCCCTCCAGTGGATTCTCCAGTGTGGTGCCTTCCAGGTGTTTTGGACTTCAACTCTCATCAGCCCCAGTTAGCAGGCAGGGATGATGGGATTTGTAGTCCAAAACACCCAGAAGGCATCAGGTTGGGGAAGGCTGCCTTGAAGCAGTATACTTTAAAGGCAAGGTTCTTTCATGTTGTTTGGCAAACTTCTCCACTTCCTCAAGTTGCCGGTATAGTAACTGAGAACCAAGCAATATGGACTAGCACCTGGTTTAGCTGTGGGAGGTGCGAGTTCCCTCCCTGACATTACTTTTGAGGGGTATGTAGCAATAGCTACCTCAGGCAAAGCCTCAAGTGTGAGGGCAGGGAACAGGAATCAACTGGAGCAAGGGTGACTCACGGGCAATAAAGTGATTTGCAACTCATTTAAGCCTTCTAAGGGCATTCCCCCAGATGTGCAGCTATTATGCACATCTGAAGTTATACAGACAGGGATGGGGGAGAAGGCAGGACACTAAATCCTGGTACTCAAAATTCCTGAGTAATAGATAAATTGGATAGGGCAAGTTCTATTCCAACCCATAAGGATAATGGCTACAGTTTTACTTGTTTATTTATTTAATGTACTATGCCTTCAGAGTCTGACTAAACCACTCTCAACATCTCTCATTCCTTCTCCTCTCCCCCTCAATCTAAGAATTTGTTTTCATAGGTGCAGAATTCAGAGGTTTTTTGCAGTGGTGTAGTGAAGCCAGGGGTTTATAGGGATGCAGCACCGGCACTTTTTTATTAGCAGGGATGCCGACATTACCTGCAAGCCGCTCAGAATTCCCCATTCCCTCTGCAGTTACCTGCAATTCTCATAGTAGCTGGGGGTGGGGTGAGGAACAAATTTTCCCAGCAACAAAATGGGCCAGTTTGCAAGACACAATTAAATGGGTTATTTAATTCATAATGAGCTGCAGCGTGTGTGGCCGCCATTTTGATTGTGTAATCCTTGATCGGGGTTTGGGCCGTATCATCGGAAACCAGCCTTTGGGTCTCGCATCCAAGTAATAACCAGGCCTGACCCTGCTTAGCTTTCCACGCTCAGACAAGCTGAGCCAGCGTGAGCCACAGGCCTGTATACCCACGATGAGCTGGCCATGTCACACGAACTGGGTCTATATTGGTGTGAAGTGGTCCCTGTGTGGTAAGGCAAAGTATTTTGGGGTGGCTTGACCCTGAATGGGCAGCTAAGACCCATTAGCTTTTTGAAAAAAGACCTGCTTCTGTTGGAGATGAAACCGGCTAGAACTGGTTTGTTGATATGGATCGACCCAGGTGCCTGCAATTTTTGGACTCCCCTTGGGGTGTGTGGCTATCCAGACTGGCATGATGAGCACCTGCATGCCACAGTTTACCACTATACCAGTGGGTTTTTGTTTTTTAATCGCCCCCTCCAAACCTTTACCATATATATGTATGGTTTACATATATAACCATAACATATAGTTATACAAAACCCTAGCTATGCTGATGCTGTGCCAATGGGTAATACGCCGGTCAACTCACAGTATGCACGCGACGCGACCTCAAGGGAGAGGGCAAAGCGCAATGGTAGAGCACCTGCCTTGCATGCAGAAGGCCCCGGGTTCAATCCCAACCCAAGACCCTGGCTGTCTATTGGCTACTGGGCCAGGTGTAAGGTTCTGCTACTAGTGTACAAAGCCCTAAACGACTTGGGATCAGGATACCCAAGAGAGCACCTCCTCCCTTACCAACCTGTCCAGTTGCTGAAGAGGACATTCTCCTGGTAGTTCGACATGGACCTATGTGCCAATGGGAGTCCACTAGGAGAAGAGCCTTCAGTGTGGCAGCCCCATTTCTATGGAACTCTTTGCCTCTGGAGGTCAGGCAGGCTGTGATGCTGTGTTGTTTTCAGCACCTGCTGAAGACATCCTTGTTCTGGGAAGCCTTCCTTGGTGACCAGCCACGGTTTTAATGGTATCCTGCTTTTAATGCCTTGGTTCTATTCTTTTATCTGTTTTATCTTTTTATTGCTCAGGAGTCTGTCTAGATATGGAACAGTATACAGATGCTGGAAATAAATAAAGACTGATTTCAGGCAAGAAGGATGAGAAAGTTCATCTGTGCAAGTCTCAGGAAAGCTATTCCCCAGAGGCGGTGTTAGGGGGTGGCCCACTAAGTCTGGAGCCCCGGATTTTCCATTTGGAGCCCCGAATCTCTGGGAGGCCATCTGCCCCACCACCCTGCTGTCCATGGGCACTTTCTGGGAAAAAAAAAAAAGGTACAGGGGCCCTGATGAACTCTGTTGCATCTGATCCCCTTGGACGAGCTGGCTTTTTGCCCACATGTGCTTCACCTCTTGCTGCCCCCCCCCCCTTGAATCTTTCTGCCTGAGGTGTTTCCCCCCCCCTGAAATCAAACACCCTCCTCTCCCCTGTCCAGACATCCCTTTTTTACAAATAGGGGTGTCCTTACTTAGGAGACCGGCTCCTTGAAAGACACAGGCACTTTAGAGCATATGTAAATCAGCATGTGCAAATTTGTGCATTTTAATTTTTTTTGGTCTGTGGGCCTGAGCCCGGGATCTTTTTGGTACTGAGCACTGCCCCTGCTGCTCCCAGTCAATACAAAAGCACAAAAACAACAACAACAAAACACCCTGTAGCCTAAAGCACTTACTGCCAGTAACTAAGCCACAGGGAAGCCATGTCAACTTTTTGGAATGGAAGGAAAAAGCCAGGAAACCATCAAATGATCCGTGATGGGGGAAATGGTGTGTGGCCATCTAGGGACCTCAAGAGGGTCTGATTTGCCCCCAGGGCCTGAGGTCCCCCCACCCCCCTGAGCAGACAATACTGGACTAGTGGCTTAAAATCAGTATAAGGTGGCTTCATAACTTGATCTGGTCACTGCTTCTTCAGATCAAGTTATAGAGCAGGGGGTGGGAAATGTGTGGCCCTCTAGATGTTGTTGGGGGCTGGAACTCCCAGCAGCCCTAGCCAACATACCCAAGAGTGAGGGCTGATGGGAGTTGCACTCCAACAAGATCTGGAGGCCCCATTCCTGTTATGAAGAATAGCCTTAAAAAAAAAAAGATATATAGATATCATATTGAAGAAGTATCATTCTAGTTAAAAGAAATAAATAAAAATCATAGACCTTAAATCTCCGCCACTATTTGAGATCACAGGAAGGTGCTCTAACCTTTTAATGACTTCCTGTTTGAGCCCAGTGCCAGAAAATCCATTCTTAGCTTCTGTACGAGTCAGCTGAGAAAGCAGGATGCCTTAGGGGAAAAAAAACTTGAATGGAAACTGATGAGCTGGGAAATCCTGTTGGTTTGTTTTCCAGCAGCCCCAGAAGCTCTTTACTTCAGCCACTCAAGTACCGTGACTCGGAGAGTCCCCCGTGGTTGCTCACTTCCTTTATTGTGGAAGCTGCCCCCCTCCTCAGTTAATGCTCCATTCTCTCATAATCTTTGCCAAACAAGAAAGGAAAAAAAGAAAAAGAAAGGTGGAACGACCACATCATCGAGAGTTATTTGGTGCAGAGTGGCTGTAAAGTTTAATAGGAAGTGGCCTTCTACCAAGTCAAACGGTTGGGCCTTCTAGCTCGGTATTGTCCACAGCAGCCTGGCACCCTTCAGATGTGTCAGGACTACAATGCCTACCACCCACAGCCAGCATGAATGGGAATGATGGATGTTGTAGTCCAACACATCTGGAGGGTGCCGGGCAGGGGAAGGCTTCAGAGAAGGAGCTTTCCCAGCCCTACCTGGAGATGCCAGGGATTGAATGTGGGACTTTGGGCATGCAAGCCATGTGCTCCACTGCTGAGCTACGGCCTCTCCCAGTTTCTCTGCAGCACTGCAGTTTAACAATGCAATGTTCCTTATCAGCCCAGCCCCGCTCCAGAGCTAAAAACCACCCATTACAGAAAAGTAGTTCCCATTTTCCTTTGTTAATTGACAGCGAACATAAGAAGAGTCATGCTGGATCAGACCAAGGGTCCATCTGGTCCAACGTTCTGTTCACACAGTGGCCAACGGGATCCCACAGGCAGGACATGAGTGCAACAGCACCCTCCCGCCCATGTTCCTCAGCAACAGGTGTACATAGGCGTACCGCCTCTGATCCTGGAGGTAGCATATAGCTATCAGGACTAGTAGCCATCAATAGCCTTCTCCTTCATGCATTTGTCCAATCCCCTTTTAAAGCCATCCAAACTAGTGGCTAGCACTACATCTTGTGGAAATGAATCCCACAGTTTAACTATGCGCTGTGTGAAGGACTTCCTTTGATCTGTCCTGAATCTTCCACCAGTCAGCTTCATGAGAGAGGGAGAAAAATGTCTCCCTAACCACTTCACCATGCATAATTCTGAACACCTCCATCATGTCTCCCTTACTTGCCTTTTTTTCTAAGCTAAACAGTCCCAACTGTTGTAACTTTCCCTCATAGGGGAATCAAATAGTGATATATTCAAATGGTGTTGCATTGTCAGAGTTTCACCAGCACGGAGGTGAATATGCCTATAGTGGTGTCCTCAAACTTCAGCAGAGGAGGTGTTTTATGTATCTTCCCAAACTGATAGCGAGTCCAGGACTTCCCCCAAACAAACAATGGCTGCATCCGGACACAACAATAACCATAGTTTAGTGTTATGTGAATGAGCCTTGGTGAACCTAGAGTTTGCGTACTCCCAACTCCCATGTGGCTGCAAGATCAGAGGCTTTCACTTTAGATTAACCACAGTTTAGCATATTGTTTGAACCCTAAACTGTGGTTAATCTTAACTGTGGTTAGTGAAAACAAGCCAGCTTCATTAACTATGGTTCAAAGTTGGTTTGTTTCCACTAACCACAGTTAAGATTAACCAGTTAGTCCAGGTTTGGATGACATGGCAAGCTGTGATTAATTTAAAATGTTGCAGTGTGGAGTGCTCCTCCTCAGGGTTCTAGCAAGCCATGCCCATTTCCAGGATAGTCAATTCCACTCCTTATTTTTCTTTGGGGGGGGGTTGCCCCCAAAGTCAGCCAACATCCTGTTGCCACTGAGCATGTTCAGTTATCATTGGGCTGCTTTTGTGGGTCCCCTCCCTTTGGGTTTATTTTCTAAAGGTTGTACTTCTGCAAACCTTGGAGTTCCCCCAAGTCTGCTGATATCTCCCACTTGCATGTGGATCGTGCTGTTCTGGCTACCAAAAAAGAAAAGAAAAGAAAAAAGAGCAGTTTACAGAGAATGAGTTTACTATTAGTATGAGCAATTTGTATATTATCACTGTTGGCCACCTCGAGCACCTATGGGGAAAGGTGAGGGATACATTTAAATAAACCAATAAATGTAGACAGGAAGTTGGTCTAACCCAGTGTTTCTCAACCTTGGGTCCCCAGATGTTTTTGGCCTACAACTCCCAGCATGCCCCAGCCAGCTACGCTGGCTGGGGCATGCTGGGAGTTGTAGGCCAAAAACATCTGGGGACCCAAGGTTGAGAAACACTGGTCTAACCCCTCCATCTCTACCATGCAGGCCACATTTGCCTGGCACTTGAACATACTTTTGCAACAAGCCTACCAGTGTCTTTTAAGGGCCTACCTGTTCGAGAAGTGGTTTGGAAGCTGGACAACTTCCGTGATCGCTTCCGGGTTCCTTTTTGCAATGCCGCAGATGTTCAGCTTGCTGTAACATTCCTCCTGCACCTCGGAAATCATTCGCTGGAACGTTGAGCACCTCCGAATGGCAAGGAAAACCTTGGACGTGACGCCATTTGCGATACACTTCAAGCTCTCCTTAACAAAGGCTTTCCCCTGCCGATGGAGAAACGCGTAAGCAACGAGGTCAAAGCCACATGAAGATGTGTCTTTGTCATGGGTGTTGCACTTTTGCTAACTGTTATTAATTATCCCTTTGGCAGATTCAAGGACCGGCACATACAAGGCTTACTTGGCAACAACGAGCCATGTTCAAGTTGAAGGCGCTGTTGCATTTCACAAGAGAGATGACCATATTTATTTGTTTATTTATATCGCACCTTTTCTCTTGCAAGGAACCTAGGGCGGCTAACATAATCCTCCTCTCCATTTTAACCTCACAGCAACCTTGTGAGGTAGGTTAGACGAAGAGTCAGTGACCGGCCCAAAGTCACCGGTGAGCTTCAGGGCCAAGTGGGGACTAGAACCCGGATCTCCCGAGTTCCAGTCCAATACTCTTAACCACTACGCCACACTGGCTCTCTTTGTAGGTAACACAATACACCCTCTGTCACAAGCAGACTTCTGTGCAAGAAATATGTCCATGTAGGAAGGGGCGGGCAGCTAACTTAATTGGTATATTCTCTGTGGAGGGCAGGAATGTAGAACCTTTTGCTTAGGGCAGAGATATGGAACTATAACCCCACACACAAAGCCTCCCAATCAGACCACCAAGGCCTTGCTGGAAGCCCCTCCCAAGAGCCCTGTTGCTTCCCCTGAAGCCCTGCCCCTCAGAGAAGGGGGCTCCAAGAAAGGAGAATGGTCTGGCCATAAAGGAAGATGCCCCCTCTTCCTCCTGGGCGAGATAACTCTGTTTTCTTTCTGCACGGTGAAAAAGGCAGCCCCTTTCTCCGTGCAGAGAGAGGCACGTGCGCACGAAGGGGGTGCCCGCATGTGAGAGAGTGGAAGTGGCCCCGCCCACTGCTGGCATGCTCCTTCCCCACCCTGGCATACTTCCGGAGTGCCAATGAGGCCCCTGGGCCAAAAAGATTCCCCACTCCTGGCTTTCAGGTGATCATGGGCAAGAAAAAAACCCATGTGTTTAACTGCTTACCTCAGAATTTCCAAGACCAATCCTCTACATCAGGGTTTTTTAAATAGTCATTCCCTCTCCATGGAAACTGTAGTTCTGCGAGGGAAGGGCCCTAGGGGATACCGAGAGAATCCTCAGCCCCCTCACATTACAACTCCCAGGATCCTACAGGGGAAGCCACACAGGGCTGTAGCCAGCCTTCTTTACTAGGAAGAGAGAGCATGGCGTAGCGGTTAAAGTGTCAGACGAAGACCAGGGGGGCACACAGGGTCAAATCTTCACTCAGTCATGAAGCTCAGCCTAATCCACCTCACATGAATTAATTAATTTTCTATGCCGCCCAATAGCCCAGGCTCTCTGGGTGGTTCACAACAATGTATTATTGTTGTGAACAATGAGAGTCCAGTGTGGCGTAGTGGTGAGAGTGTTGGACTGGGACTCGGGAGATCCGGGTTCTAGTCCCCGCTCGGGCCATGAAACTCACTGGGTGACTTTGGGCCAGTCACCGACTCTCAGCCTAACCTACCTCACAGGGTTGTTGTGAGGATAAAACGGAGAGGAGGATGAGGATTATGTAAGCCGCCTTGGGTTCCTTGCAGGAAAAAAGGTGGGGTATAAATATAATAAATAAATTAATTAATTAATTAATTAACATTGCCCTAAGATTATCATATTCTCTCTAGGTACTTTTAATAAAGGGCAGCAAACTGTCCATTGAGTTAATTATTGTACAGTAATACCTTGGATTGCAAGCATGATTCGTTCCGGAAACGTGCCTGTAATCCAAAGCACTTGTATATCAAAGAGAAATTCCCATAAGAAATTTGTACACACATTTTTAATTTAAGCTGCAATAAAGAATGATAGTGTAAAGTCTTCATTTTTCTTGACCTGTACTACAGTACTTGTATTGCAAATTTTATCAAGTTATCAAGTTAAAATTTATTTTAAAAATTTGCTTGTCTTGCAAAACACTTGCAGACCAAGTTACTTGCAATCCAAGGTTTTACTGTATTAGTTGACAATTTGCCACCCTTGATTAATAGTACCCTAAGATCTGCTGCTTATGGATGGTGACTTCCCCTTGCCCTATGGCAGTGATGGTGAACCTATGGCACTGGGTGCCACAGCTGGCACGCAGGGTCCTCTCTGTGGGCACTCGAGCCATTGGTCACCAGATCGCGAAAAGACTGTCCCCTTCTGCAAAACACTAATGATTTTGTTCTTACTCACAGTGTGGAACAGAGTGATTTTATTCTAGAATTCCTGTTACAGAATTCTTTTCTACATTGTTATCACATTTAAAAGATTTTGAAGAATGATGCACAGAGCATGGCTTGGACGTAAAGCCCTAACAGTTGACCTGAGTGCTGCATGTGTTGCTCTCAAACTAACGGAGTATGAGCCAAGGTTTGACAAATTATCAGCATGCATGCAATAGCAAAAATCACATTAATTGTGCAAAAGCATGCCCAATGCAAACTTTTACCTAATGCAGTGTTTGCAGTCCAAGACATAAAGTGTTTAAAATGTGTTAAGCACGTTTAGCTTTCTTGTTTATCTTGCTCATCCTAGTACAGGTTGACTTTTACTTTTACTAATCCGACACCTGTAGAAGCAGGGAAAGGACCCGGGATAAAGCTTGCCCCATACAATTTCAGTCTGGCATATAATCATATTACAAGTTGAGAATCCCTTATCCAAAAATACATGTGCCTAATTATTTAAAAAGTTTGTATAAATTCCCTTCAGGCTATGTGTACAATGTAGTACTATAATAATTTTTTGAGCTGATTTTTTTTTCAACAAAAAACTGTTTGTATCATTGCAAGCTCTGTTATTATGTTTTTATTTTAAGACAAAAGATGTTAATTAGTTTGGACAACTGTATGAGTTGTTTTTCTAAAACTAAAACCTCAGTATTCAGGTTCAATTGCAGTGTTGGCACTTTGAAATAAATAAGTTGGTTTTGTGTTGCAGTTTGGGCACTCGGGCTCAAAAAGGTTCGCCATCACTGCCCTATGGTAACGCTGGCCTGGGCGGTATCCTAGGTGGACTACGTGCCACGTCTCCAGTTCCTAGTCACCTGTAGTGCAAGTTATGTGTCAGGCTGCTCTTGCTCCCCGCGCAAAAAATAAAATCTATCTCCCCTATCAACTCCCAGAGTAGGAGCGGCTGTGGGTGAAGAACATTAGTTTCCTCTCGAACGGGAAGAACATTAGTTTCCTCCACCCCACAGGACATCCTCCGGCAAGTCTTCACACCCCACACACGGTGGAAAATGTGCAGTCACAGAACGGACCCCTGGTCCTGCCAGCCTGCCATCCACGCAGCAAACTGCTCAGGGTTCAAAGGCCACTACAAAGATTTCAGAGCATTTAAAAAAAAGAAAAAGAAAAAAAAAAGCATAAGCGAGGGTAAGAATTGGAAGTTTTCCTACCATCACACACTTCTAGCTGATGAAGCACCTGGGATATTTGCAACTACTTAAACATGTGCATATTGCTCATTTAACATGGGCGCTTATGAACCACGCCCCCAAGAGAGGGCAGTGATTTGCAATAAAATTTGCAAATGCTAATTTATATGTAGAGATGCATATTTGATTATTATAATTTAAATAGAAAAACAGCACATCTCACCATGGTGTGGAAGACTGTGACTGGGGTGACCAATGTTTGCCTGCCTGTTCAGTCTGCTGTCCTGGTGCCAACTGGTGATAGGTAACAATTCTTGTGGTTCACTGGGATTGGACAGGACAGCCCTTCAAATAGGGGATAGTCCTCCAGCAGCCCTTCAAATAGAGGACTGTCCTCTGTAAAAGAGGACACTTGGCCACCCTAAGCTCATTGGAGAAGGGACAGTTCAGAGTCACTCCACATGCAACCAGCCACTTTGCTACTTGCTTGGAGAGTTTAGGGCAGTGTTCTCCAACCTTGGGTCCCCAGATGTTTTTGGCCTACAACTCCCAGCATGCCCCAGCCAGCGTAGTTGTATGCTGGGAGTTGTAGGCCAAAAACGTCTGGGGACCCAAGGTTGGAGAGCCCTGGTTTAGGGATTGCACCAGGCTTCTGGAGAAACGGATCCTGTCATTTGGCCATCACAATGGGGCCACGGCTCAGCTCACCCAGCACCAGGCAAAAAAAAATAATAATTTGCATTCACGGTGAATGACCCAGTCGGCCCGTTTGCTGTGACTGCCGCTGCTGACTGTGTGTGGGATAAAGAGACAAACTAAAGCAGCCCACTTCCGTCGGCTTGACTATGAACATACAAAGTTGGCCACAGCTGTAGCTCTGCCTTGCACTTCGACGTGATGCTCCTTGGGGGAAAGCACTGCTGGCTGGGCTCCAGCAGCAATGCTCACTTGCACCCGGAGAAAAAGGGCTGTTCCATTTGAGTACCAATACTAGGATTTAGACAGGGAGTAGCTCAATTGAACGATCTCTGTGATGCAGTCCCTCGTTGTCTGGTCCCTAAGAATCTTGGGTTGCTTGGGTTGCTTTGGTTTATTATGTTTTTTTAAAAAGCAAGTTTCTATTAGGGGTGGGCAATGTGTGGTCCTCCAGGTGTTTTGGCCTACATAGATAATGCTGAGATATGGGGGTTGTAGGCCAAAACATCTGGATGGTCACAAGTGGCCCACCCCAGTGCTAGTTGAAGACTGCAATGATGAGACTTGAAAGCATGCAGGGCATGCCCAGAAGGGTGCAAGCACAAGCAATTGGGCATGATTTCCAGTGGACAAGATGGGGAGACGAGCTTTAGGACTCGTCTTTGCCCCTGCCCCACGAGTAGTGGAAGATCCAATGATACAATGCAAGTAGAGCTGTAACTCGTCAGTGTAAATCAGTCGTACGCATTTTAGCAAATTAAGTTTGCATGGGGGGGGGCAAAGAGTCCAAGAGTAACACAGTCTCTTGGTTTTTAGATGATGCACAAGCGTGTAACTGCAGGGCACCCTCTTAGACGAGTCACCCATTCCAGTGTGTGAGAAATGAGAGAATGCTGCTTTTTGAGATGGTGTTCAGTTTCTGCAGCTGTGGTCAGCCTTTGTAACAAAACAATTTTACAGTGGAAACTGATGCATGTCTACTCAGAAGTAAGCCCCGCTGAAAAATAAGTGTGTATAGGATTGCAGCCTTCATTTTTTTTTTTAAGGTCTGCTGCTCTGTTAATCATCTGATGTTTTAAAATCAAACTAAACATATTAAACAAATTAAACAAATATTAAACAAATTAAATACTGCAGACCTAAGTATAAGCAAATGTGGTATAGATCTGCTTAACTATGTAGCCTGAAAACATCTGGATTCTGAAGCCTATGTACAACCCCTAGATATAATATCGGCCACAGCAACATCCCAGTTGTGAATGCAGGAAGATGCCTTATACCCAGCCAGACTACAGGGGCCATGTCAGCTGTGACAGTGGCCCTTCTCAGCCCTACCTGGAGAGGTCGGGGATCAAACCCGGGGTCTTTTGCATGCAGAGCAGGGGCTCCACCACCAAGCCACAGCCTTTCCCCAGCCCATCGGCCAGGAAGCTGCAAGTGAAAGAGACCGTTGGCTTATACTGTACCTGAGTGTCAAATTTAGCAGCGCTGTAGAGGAAGGATTTGCAGATGTCATACATGCCACCTGTTTCACACGTGGAGTTTTCCAGGCAGGCAAAAGCACCACATCCTACCTGGAGGGCACTATTTAAGCATCGAACCACATCCGCTGCAAAGGGAAGGGAAGCAAGGGGGGGGGGGAAGAGAGAGAGAGAGAGTGAATCTCAATACAGAGTTCTATCACACTTCATGTTTCCATAGCAGCTTTCAGCTCAACGGAAGGTATTTGCCAGTAATTGCCGAGTCATGCTTTGTTCCAAGGGTGTGCACATTTGCACGTCACCTTTAGTAAGCATTCACAGCTAACCCACTGCACCACAAATGCATTTTTTGGTGCAACTGTCAGCTTCCAGCACCTTGGTGGGTATGATTTTTGCATCAGAAAGTTTGGGCTTTTTTTTTATAAAAAAATATTTTTAAAAACTGAAATACTTTTCTGATGCAGTAGGACAGCCTCTCAAGGTGTAGCCATCCCAGGATGCCTTTCTGAAACCGTTCTTGCCTGGCCCTCTCTAAACACCGTTCATATCCACACAATTGTACTATGCCAGCTTTCATACTTCTGTAGGATGGGGAAGAAAGCCTTCCCAAGCATGTGGTGAAGGAAGGCTGTTCCTTCTACAAATCATGTATTTACTGATTGCTTGCATTTTTATCCCACCTTTTAGTCACAAAGGCTCTCAAGGTGCATTACGAAGATATTTCTTAAGACAGTCCCTGCCAGCAGGGTGACAATCTAAAAAACCAACAACCAACAACCAAAAAACACAGCACGAAAGGAAAGGGGATTGGGAGGGAGGAGGAGGGGGAAAAAAAAAAAGAAAATTCAGGTATTGGATTTTTAGTTGCAAAGTTCAGCAGGTCATGGACACGGAAGAAGGGAAGCTGCTTCCTCTCCCTCTGATGGTCTCAGCAATGACAGTTGGTAGCAGGAAGAAAGGGGTTAATATAGCACATCCTCATGATTCTGGAGGTAAGACATTCTAAGCTGGAGTACATGGCTTCTAAGCAAAGGTAAGCGCTGGAACTTTTCATTTTATAAGCCCAGCAAGCTGCAGAGGCCATTTGGGAACAGCAGTGTAGGGATGACTCTATTCCCATAAGGGGTCCTATCTAACCATTACACCAACCTTCCCCAAACGGAACATAGGAAGCTGCCTTATCCAGAGTCAGGCCATTGGTCCATCTAGCCCAGTATTGTCGACACTGACTGGCAGCAATGGCTCTCCAGGGTTTCAGGCAGGATTCTTTCCAAGCCCTACCTGCAGGCTGGGGAGCGAACCTGGTGCCCTTCAGATGCTTTGGACTACAGCTCCCATCATTGTTCGCAATGCTGTCAGGGGTTGATGGGAGTTGAAATGCTAGTACTACCTGAACCTCCATCCCCTGCCTTCCATCAGCATGAGATCCTCTGCCTTCAGAGATAACGTTTTTATTTTAGAGATTTATGCTGGTTTTCCAGAATTAAGTAGTTCTCTCAAGGTGCACTTCTATGTATGTTTAGACAGAAACAGTCCTACAACTCCCAGCATGCCCCAGCTAGCCTTTTTTTTCTGTCTGAATGTGCGCAGGATTGCACCCTCAAAGTGGCTTACTATCTGACAATTTAAAACAATACAACAGAACTTCCAAGAATTAGAAACAAAAACAGTCTTAAAAATGCCACTCAAAAGGCAGCATAAAATACAGCAAACATCAAAACATCAGCCTGGCTGGCCACCAATTTACTCTAAAACAGGAACAGTTAATTCCCACATGAAAGGCAGAAAGAGAAACAAAGAGGGGGGCAAACATATCCCTTTTGGGAGGGAGTTCCACAGAGGGGGGGGGGACACCAGCAGAAAGGCCCTCACCTCCTTACCAACCTAATTGCAACAAGGACCATGGCATAAAAGGAACCCTCTTTAGTAATAGTAACAGAAACTCAATTTCACAAAGCCAAAAAAAAAGAAAAGAAAGACTAGGCAAATGTAATCATGCAATGCAATGCATTCTGCACACCACACAATGACGTTCAGACTTCTGGACTATATTGTATACCCTAAATCAGAGGTCCTTCCAATGGCACCCACAAAGGGGTCCCCAACATGGCACCATGGGCACCCACAAAGCTTTTTTTTTTTAAACCCCCCATATATATATATACACACACACACACACACACACACGGTTTTGTATATATCCATAGCAATGAATATATATGAAACGCCTATATATGAAAACACAACTTTCTAGCAGTTATACATAGCCTTGCTATTTCTCAACCAAACCCCTTTCCTCACCATTTATCTCCCTTCCCCAGCCTTCTTCTCTCTCTCCCCCCACCCCAGCCCCAGCCTTGTTCTTTCTTTCCCACTCACCCCTTTACCTTGCTGTTTCTCTCAACTTCCGGCATCCAGCCTCGCTAGTTCTCTCCCCCCACTTCTTCTGACTAGCCAGGCCCCCGTGGCAGCCACTATGTGACTAGCCACATCTTCCATGGGAGCCATTTTGTAGCGGTGCCCACAGCAGTTTCTCAAATTCCCAAATGTGCCCACAGGTCTAAAAAGGCTGGGGACCCCTGTCCTAAATGCTTAGTATATACAGAAATACTTTCCCCCTAAAATGCTTATTCTGTACAAAAAAAATGCTTATTCTGTACACTGTTGCACATACGTACTATATTGAATTTTTTTTTTTTAATATTTGCGGCTGTTAGCATAGTTGTGCTGACTGGGGATGATGGGAGTTGTAGTCCAGCTCATCTGGAAGGCGCCAGGTTGAGGGGGGAAGCTATACTAGCATCTTACAGAAGGAAAGTTTGGAAATAATAGATACAGGCTCCATTTGGTAGAATCTCCCTAAAGCAGGGCTCTCCAACCTTGGATCCCCAGATGTTGCTGGCCTACAGCTCCCAGCATGGCTAATGGCAAGGGATTCTGGGAGCTGTAGTCCAGCTACATCTGGGGATCCAAGGTGGGAGAGCCCTGCTTTAGGGGGTTCTATGGAACAGGGTCAGCCGTCTGCACAACCGTCCTTCCAGTTCCAAAACGGGACAAGGCACTTTCCCCCACGCGCCTCGCTTAGCACACTAAGGCAGCATTCCCCATCCCGGTACCCACCAGATGCTTTGGACAGTAATGCCCAGCATTACTGACCATTGGCCATGCTAGCTGGGGCTGATGGGAGCTGAAGGGCACTAGGTCTGGGATTATGAGAGCTGTAGTCCAAAGATTATCTGCAGGGTGCCTGCAGGAATCTGCAGTCTCCTGCATTTAAAAATGGACTGTGCATTCAATGCTCATTCCGAGGCAAGTTAAATAAGCCCCCTAGCCCGCAGCTTTTTTTTACTAGCCTGCTGGGGCCGGGCAGAGGGACTGAGCGAGAGCGGCCTTTCTATGCTGGGTGTGGAGGCGGCGGCTTCCCTCCTCTTAGCATCCCACTTGCTTTTTATGCTTGGTGCAGTCAGAAGAGGGACAGAGCATTCCATCTCTCCTCCACCAGTCCGCGCAGTCTTCTGCATGCAATTCCTGGTCGCCTATGGCGATCAGACCGGCATTTAATACAAGGCAGCACTGGCATCGAGAGCCAGTGTGGCGTAGCGGTTAGTATTGGACTGGGACTCGGGTTCTAGTCCCCACTTGGCCACGAAGCTCACTGGGTGACTTTGGGCCAGTCACTGACTCTCAGCCTAGCCTACCTCACAGGGTTGTTGTGAGGATAAAATGGAGAGGAGGAAGGCTGCGTAATCCGCCTTGGCTTCCTTACAAGAGGGGAAAAGGTAGGATACAAATGTACTACTAAAAATAAATAAATTATATTGTTCCATTTCTCTGCAGAGTTGACATGGTTGGGGCCACATCTGCATGCTTGCTGTTTGCGCTCTTCGCTGAACACTGCAGCACACAACTAGTTGCAGGGATGAGGACATAGAAGAAGCAACTTAATTATCCTTGGGACACATCCTGGCCAAGAACAAAAGGACCAGCACTTGAATTCTTATAAGGTGTCCCCTCCCACTGAAGCCCCCATCTCATATGGACTAGAACTAGATGTGACCAATTGCTCAAATAAGCACCATGTAGATGTGGCCTTGGGGCAATCATTTCTCAGGCTTTTGGCCCACCAGAGAAGATGTTGTAAAACAGGGGTTCTCAACCAGGGGGGAATTCCCCCCAGGGGGGATTTTAGGGTTTATGGGGGGGGGATTGGGGCCACAAACTCAAACTGTTGGAATATTGATCTTTCTACAAATTACAACTCTACAGATAGTACATAATCTACAGGACATCACACTTTTATTGTATGGCACAGATTAAATTAAAAATAAAGATAAATATTTCACTTGCTATCTGTGGAAATATTCCATTTATAGTTATTATATATTAAATACATCTTATTTGGAATGCAACTTTTGAGTGAGACAATCTTGGAAAGGGGGGGGAAGACATTCTGACATAGGGTGAAAAGGGTGCATGGGGCAAAAAAAAAGGCTGAGAACCATGGTTGTAAAAGTTGTCCCCAATAGGCTTCCTAATCTCACCTGCCATTCTAGCAGGCTGTAGCATAGGAAGAGGAGATGGGGAGTTTGCTTGGCCATTCCACTCACCCTGCTAAAAGACAACTTGCTTCCCCACCCAACTCTTCCCTCTCCATCCCTTTTCCTTTTGTACTGTCTCTTTTTAGATTGTAAGCTTGCAGGCAGGAGCTGTCTTGTTTTTTATTGATTGTATGCAAGCCGCTGGGAGAGCCATGAGGAGCAGGATAAAAATGCTTGAAATAAAGAAGTAATATGTGGAGGGCAAGGCTTTGTGGACAGTCCGTACGTGTTGGTGATTAAAGTGTCAGACTGGGACTGGGGAGAACAAGGTTTAAATCAGCCACGAACGAAGCTCACTGGGTGACCTTGGGCCAGTCCTCTCTCACCCTAACCTACATCACAGGGCTGTTGTGAGGATGGGTTGGGGGAGTAGGGAGGGAAAGGACCATGAATATTGCCTCAAGCTGGATCTGTAGCTGCTCATGGAGGTGTCCGGCATCCTTAAGACAACCCAGGAAAACCCATCAGGGTTCATGCACAAATTTAAATATGCCTGCATGACAAATTTTCTTCCAGCAGCTGGCTGACTATGCTAGAAGAATATTTCCTTTAGGTTAACTAGCATTAACCTCCCCCCTCCAACCTGAATTTCTACACAGTCATGCATGCATCACCTTGAAAGGCATATCTGTTACTTTCTGCCTGATCATGTTACAGGCATCAGGGAAGAAGTGTAAACCTGGACTTTTTTAAAAAACACACGCACGCGCGCACACACACACACACACACACACACACGCTACTTTACAGGAGCCCTGATGATTTTAGAGGGAGTGTAGTACTAGAAACCCAATGAGAAAGCCCTGAATTTCCAGTTTTAAGTATACCATCTTGCAACCAACATCTTCCAAATGTGAACATTATGTTTCCAATGCTATTTTAGACCCCTGGGAATGAGAAAATACTTGATAAGATTAGGCTCCCTGTGATCTATCTCTTGTTAGCTTCATCATGATATGTTTCCATGGATTCAGAGTTATAACTTTGCATTCAGCAAGCTTAATATGCATTAGGGCTCTTATTGTTTTAGGCACAGCAAGACCCTATGTTTCTATAGCAACTAAGTACAAAAGGAAATTGAGCAAACACCCTAGTACCACCACTGCAGAGCCCTGCAGATCTGAAATAAAAACCTCTTTCCTGACAAGTGCCAAATTAGGGGAGCATAGTTGCCTTTTATTTAAAAAAGAAAAAAAAAAGGGTGTCAAGATGCAAGCGATACCTACCACAGCAAGAAGCCAAAGAAACTGCCACCGATTTACAGTGCAATCCTATACATACCTACTCAGAAGAAGTACCGGTAAGTCTCTCTGCTCCCAGGTAAATAGGTATACTGTTGCCTACTAGTTTTAAGTATTTAGTTTCAGCAGTTGTTCCAGCAAAAAGGCTAGTTAATGAACTGCAGCCTTCCCCAACCCAATGGCCATGCTGGCTGGGCATGATGGGAATTGTAGCCCAACACATACAGAGGGCACTGGACTGGGGGAGGCTGATGATACTGTCTGATTCACACAGGGGCATAGCTAAATTTAGCTCACATGTTGCTAACATACCATGCAAGAATTACAGGAGCAGTTGGTAGCGAGGGGTTGAATTCAAAGCCAGAAGCCAGAAAGTGGGGTGCTAGTCCATGGATAAGGTGTTTTTTTTTTGTTTTTTTTTAAGAAGGAAGGGCATTGATCTCCCCCCCCCCACTAAATATAAATGCATGCCCCCCCCCCAATATATGAATAATGCAGAAAAGTCTAGGGGAGTATCCTGCTCCCCAAGAAAGCTATTTAGTCTGACTCTCTCACATACGCGCACGCACACACTTATTTCTAGGAGATTTTAATTGGGGATGGTGAAAAATTCTGCCTCAGTTCGCTCGTACAAGAGGGCAGGTCTAGGTCCCGACTCAACATGCAGGAAGGTGCAGTGAACTACACTGAACACGATCTAGAATTTCTCTGTCTCTTAAACCCCCCCCCCCAAAAAAAACACCCCACCAGTCCATCGCAGGCTGGATTATACAGCAGCTCCTGAAACCAGAGGGTTTTCTCCTCCCACATCAGCGGGCTGTAGTAGAACCGCTCGAGGATCGCTTGCCTGAACCTTCTCATTTTTACACGGCAATTTGCTGCTGCTGACCGGGGAAAGAAAGAAAAGGACACAATTTCAAGCCATCGGGAAGTTCTCGTGCGCAAGCTCGCTCCCGCAGCAGGCTGCCGTGCTTTCCCGTGGGGGCGGGCTTGCGCAGGGAAGCTTCCCAAAGCGTTTTGTGCTCGGTGGGGGCGGGGGGGAAGCAAGAGAAAGAGAGCGAGCTGCAACAGCTGTGTGTGCATCAGGTCTCTTTCTCTCTCCCGGTCTCTTTCTCTCTCTCTGTGTGTACTCTCAGTGTCCCTTATAGGGGTGTGTGGAGAGGTTACCTGAGTTCTGGGTTGCAAGCCTCGTCTTCCTGGGGCCGCCGACGGAATCATTCTGCTCAACTTCATAGGACGCAGAAGCAGCGACCGCCAGCAGCAGGAGAACCGCGGACTTTTGGAGCATTCTCTGCTAAGTTTCCGCTAAGTTCGTGCGGCGTGCTCTCGTGGGTCTTCTGTCGCTCCCTTTCTTCCCACCTCCTCGGCTCGAGCAAAGACGCGGATCTGGAAGAAGAGAGAGGGGATGAGGACCGATGAATGAGAACACCGGCGCGGGTAGACGCTGGCTGCTCCTGATCCTCCTCTCCACTTGGATTCCAGCTCCTACTCACTGCAGGTGACCAACCTGGAGCTTTTATAGCCTCTCTTATCGGTCCATCCCTCCCCTCCTCCGAGATCAGCATCCAATCCGGGGGCGCAGTGGGCAGCCAATGGGAAGCTGTGCTCATTCAAGCACAGGAAACCTGGAACTTCATAGGAAGAATTTTTTCCAGCCCATTAAAAGAACCTGCCAAACAAGAATATGAACCACCCCCACCCCAAAGAAAAAGTTAATTTTCATTAAAGTTAAAAAGAAGAAGAAGTGGTAGAGGAGACTGAGCTCAGACAGTAATCTTTGCATACTCTGAACTCAGTGGCACTGACTTTTGTGTAAATAAGTCGGGTTGGGGCGAGAAATAATATGGCAATGTGAAATCTTTCGTACCAGAACACCTGCTTTCAGTATATAAGATAAGGATGATGGTTTAATAACTTTGCCTTTACATATGATGATGAAATGCTGTTAGGGAAATGATTATGAAGGCAGACACATTTTCATACATGCATTTAAGGATTATTTGTATAATCGAGGCTGCTATGCAAATCTTCCTTGCCTTCCCAAGTTTACAGATGAGATGATATCAACAGAAGTTATATTTCACTGTTCTATGATCTTTTTCTTTCCAGATAAGCATGCTCAGGAAGATTGCCCGCTTGTAGGTATTAATGTCCCAACACAAAACACAAGTAACAAAAGACAGAACAAGTGCAGTTAAAGAGAAAGATCCACCAAGAATGTATGTTTAATTAATGAATTAATTAATTAATATCCCACCTTTCCACTAAAAATGGCACTCACGGCGGCTAACAACAGAATACAGATGAAAAACAAAATCTTCATTAAAACGTAACATAAAAACAAATAAATTAGAACCACAGTTTTAAAGAAAGCTGCAACGATAAAAGAAATAAACCGCATGCAGCCATCAGAAACCAACCAGCTTAAATGCCAAAGGCTTTCCTGAATAAAAACATCTTTGCCTGCCAACAGAAGGACAACAGAACAGGGGCCAACAACCTAGCTTCCCTTAGGCAGGGAGTACCAGAGCCTGGAAGCAGCCACTAAGAAGGCCTTCTCTGGCATCCCCACCAAATATGCCTCCGATGGGAGAGAAGGGCCTATGCCGAAGGTCTTAAAAATGTAATGGGGATACGTGCACACATATGTGCACGCACGCATGCACACACACACACACACACACACACGTGACTTGTACAGCTGTTGCATGCTCCTTGCAGATGTGTGCATATCATTTATCCATTAGATGTACTGAGTAGCCCGATTCACTACACATGTGTAGGTAAAGGGACCACAGGTCAATGGCACGGCACCAGCTATGCACGCAGAAGAATCCAGGTTTCAGTCCTTGGCATTTTCAGTTAAAAGAATCCTGGAGCTGTGCGGTGCCAAGGACTCTGCCAGAGTCTGGGAGTGCGGGAGCAGCCGTTCTTCCTGGTGCTGACCGACTCAGTCCCGAGTCCCTTTCTTCATGCATGGCAACTCGGTGCTCCTCTCAGCATGGAGGAACACAAAAAGGGTAGGTGGAATTCCTGCTGACATCCTCCATCCCAGAGAGCCCATGGGGGAACAATTCAGCCACTCACCCATTTATGGTTCTGCACCCTTGCCATGTATGAATATGTTCTATAAACAGTGTCTTATGGTGCAATCCTATGCATGTTTAGACAGAAAAGAAGTCCTACAACTCCCAGCATTCCCCAGCCAGCACAATATTGGGAGTTGTAGGAGTGTGTGTGTGTGTGTGTGTGTGTGTAAGGATTGCACCCTTAAATTATTTTCCTTTTCTGCTGTTGCACAGATAAAATATTCTGTGGATTGTACTTACAGAGGACACGAGCCAATCAGAGTGAGGCCAATCAGTATGGCCAATCAGTAAGCCTGAACTCAAGAGAGTTTGCAGTGGTCAGGGTTCTGCCAAATAGCCTGGAGATGCCCACATCATGTATGTGGAAGTTCCTAACCAACCAACTGAGCAGGTAGATGGAAAAAAAATAAGTGAGGAGTGTGTCTTCACCATTCCGCTATTACACAATTTCCAAAGCAGGAAGAAGCGTGATGCAAGAAGCTGCTAGTGTTGATTCTGATTTTGTTCCCATGGTAATGACAAGTTCATAGATTGTGTGAGGTAATTTGGGCAGGGGGAAGGGTAAGCCAATTATAGAAATCCAGCAGATGTAAATGAAACGACAACAACAACAACCCCACTCCCAAAGTGGAGCCCTATGTATTTCTTAGGCATTCCATCTTTTGAGACCCAGGATCTACCTTTTTACCCCATTCTGCAATATGAGACCCACTTTTATTATTTTTTCTCTCATGCACACACATGCATGAAAATGGCAGTGATAGTCACCTTAGGTCAGCCAACGTGGTGCCCTTCAGATGTGTTGGACTACAACACCTATCATCCCCACCAGGTAGGGCATCAGGTTGGGGAAGGCTGCCTTGGGTGGAGAAAGTGGATAGGGAGACATTTTTCTCCCTCTCTCATAATACTAGAACCCAGTGGGGTCATCCCATGAAGCTGATCGGAGGGAGATTCAGGACAGATAAGATGTACTTCTTCACACAGCACATAGTTAAACTATGGAATTCACTTCCACAAGACATAACGCTGGCCACCAATTTGGAGGGCTTTAAAAGGGGATTGGACAAATTCATGGAGGAGAAGGCTATTGATGGCTATTAGTCCTGATTGGTTATATGCTACCTCCAGTATCAGAGGCAGGATGCCTATGTGCACCAGCATGCCTATGTACACCATGTTGCTGGGGAACATGGGGTGGGAAGGTGCTGTTGCACTCATGTCCTGCTTGTGGGATACTGCGGGCAGCTGGTTGGCCACGCTGTGCACAGAATGCTGGACTAGATGAACTGTCGGTCTGATCCAGCAGGGCTCTTCTTATGTCCTCTATTCACCTGTTTCGTATTGGTTGTTGTCCATCCCTGATCAAATACAGTTCCATTTCCCCCCACTTTGGGATCCTTTGCTGCAATTCTCCTAGTGTGATTTGCTGGCACTGGCTGGGTCCGCATGACCATTTTCAGCCATGGTGGCTTAAATAAACCACTGTGGTTTGCGGCACATGCCGGGAGTCCACGGGCACCCATTCCATAACCCAACCCCTGCTCGTAGGTTGTTGCGTCATCCCAACCTGGCGGAGGGTGTGTGTGTTGGTGTGGTTAACAAGCCACCCAGAACCCATGGGCTGTTTTCAGTGAGGACTCAGCCCCCTCCCCAGTTCTTGAGCTGTTAAATCTCTTAGTGGCATGGGTGGGGTGGAGCACATCTCACACCTCTAGTGCGTATGGGTACAAGTGCATATATTCATCCATGCGATGGCACCACTGACTGCGCAGCTTGCCATTTCATGCATTGCAGCAGTTACTGATAACTTATTATATAGTTACGTTGATGGCAGGGTCATTGTCAAAGGTAGGCAAGGTCGGGCACCTGCCGAGGGCCCACACCCCAGCAGGGGCCCACTGACCAGAGCCCCTGGAGTTGCTCCACCTTTTCACCATTGCAACCTGCTTGTTCCCCTACCTCTCATCCTGACCCAGGCAACAGTGGTGGTGAGAAGGAGGAGCAGCAAATGCCACTGCTCACTTACTCATTTGCTTTCTGCCTCTCAAGCAAGCAAGCAAGCGAGCAGAAGCAACGATGAGAAAGAGGATGAGGAGCTATGGCAGCTGGTGGCAATGGTGGTGAGAAGGTAGACTCACTGAAGGAGGGGGGGCATTGATTGTGTCTTGCCCAAGGGGTCTAATAACCTGGGGTTGGCACTGGTGGATGGTTTCCCAGCATATTTTAGCCTACAGAACAAACACATGAATACAGCATGCGATGCATGGAACGGAGCCTAGAGTGATGTGTCCTGGTGGCAGGGGGAAGCCTTGGGCAGTGATCCTGGGTTAAGAATAAGGGTTCTGGGAATGTATCCCTATTTTTGAAGCTCCTTCAGCTTGAGGGCCAAATTCGATTTCGGAGAAGCTCTTGGGGGCTGTATTGCAGTGGCGGGCAGGGCAGAAGGCAAAAGCGGCATGGCCCGAATACCAAAAACACCAGCAGATTTTTGCTTCGAGTTCTTCCTGCCAGTAACTAAGCCTTAGGAGAGGCATTTCAATCATTTCACCAAATGATGATCGGTGGTTGAGGAAAAGAGGGCTGGGCCAGTAGAACGGAGCGCAGCCTTCTAGGGAACCCTGGAGGGCTGGATTGGGACTTTAGGAGGGCCAGGTTTGGCCTGCGGGCCTGAGGTTCAATACCCCTCCATTAGAGGGTGTCGTTGTGAGTCACGCAACTGATTACCAGCAGATCCATGGTGTATTTCTCTTGTATGCCTGGTAATTATTATTACATTACATTTATACCCCGCCCTTTTTCCTCTTGCAAGGAACCCAAGGTGGCTTACAAGGTTCTCCTCCTCTCCATCTTATCCTCACAACAACCCTGTGAGGTAGGTTAGGCTGAGAGTTGGTGACTGGCCCAAAGTCACCCAGTGAGCTTCATGGCTGAGTGGGGACTAGAACCCGGATCTCCCGAGTCCCAGTCCAGTACTCTCACTACTATACCACACTGGCTCTCACAGCACTGGAGTAACCAGAAGCTTTTCTCATAGGGTAGCACCATGACATGAAAAGCCATGTTTGTTGAAATTGCCAATTTTACGCAGTTATTCTTGGTAATAGAAGCCTTGCTCTCCCTCCCTCCATCTTTCTTTCTTTAACCCCCCCCCAAAAACAGTTACACACTGCCTTTTGACCTAAAAGTAGCCCTCAAAGTGGCTCACAAGATAACAATTAAAATACAATAAAATCAATGACATACTAATAAAACCAAGAGCAGCGTAAAACAGAAAGCATATTCAACAGGGAGGCAAAACCTCAGGCGAGAATAAAAGAAGTGTCACCAGATCGCCTAAATCCTAAAAGGGAGGGATCCCACCAAATTGCACCCACCCACCCTTGCAAGTTCTGGATCTGGTGCCTGGCGTTCAGTTCAACATCCTGAGAGCCAGTGTGGCGTAGTGGTGAGAGTGTTGGACTGGGACTCGGGAGATTCTAGTCCCCGCTTGGCCATGAAACTCACTGGGTGACTTTGGGCCAGTCACCTACTCTCTGCCTAACCTACCTCACAGGGTTGTCGTGAGGAAAAAATGGAGAGGAGAAGGAGGATTATGTCAGCCACCTTGGGTTCCTTGAAGGAAAAAAGGCGGGGTATAAATATGATAAATAAATAAATAAAAATAAAGTTGAAGGGACATGGAAAGCGGCCGATGAAACGTCAAAAGCCGGAGCATCGATGAGTCAGGACTGGCAGCTATCATGGCATGGGAGGTGCTTCAGCCCTTTGCTTAATACTTCCCCCCTATCTACATAGGGCTAAATAATTCACAGCCCCCTGCCCTGCCCCACCTATTTCTGATATCCCTGCCCTTCCCTCTTTCTATTCTCCTAGTACTCCCCCTTTTTCATTAAGAACCTGGATCTTAGTCACAAAATATGAACTATGCAAAATGTACCAATCTTCGTGAATAAATGGGCGGATGTGGTCATTTATGAGCAAAATGGCCAATAAAAAGCAAATATATACACATCAGGCTCTGCATTATTCATGAGGATTGCAAAATGTGGTGGTGCTTTTTTGGGTCGGGGCTGCGAGGTGGGGAGAGTTGCAGAGTACATACAGCCTGGAGGAGTAGGATTTGAGGTTTCAGGGGCAGCTGGAGGAAGGCTTCGCAGCAGCAACCCTTAAAGGCCTGTTCTTCGATATGTTCAAGATTACATTGCCCCCTCTCCTCTTCTCCTAAAAAAAACAAACCAAACAAAACCTAGCATATTTTTGAGCGCATTTCTTGCGGCTATATCAATGCTTCGTAATAACCAGAAATAGAGACACTCTGGAGTATAAAATGTGGAGAGATGATGACGACTGCCCCGATCTCTGTAAATGATGCCCTTGGATGAAAGCGTTTCTCCATGGTAGAGCGGAGAAAGCTGCAGTACTTGAGTAAAGAGTGAACAGACTGGCTTTCCTCATCCCTGATTCAGCGAGAGAGATTCCGGTCCACTTTATTCCCCTCCCCTCCCCAAGACTAGCACTAGATCCCTCCGCAGGCTTCATGGAGGATGAATCTGAGCAACTGCACAGCTTCAGGAGTTGGCCATGCTTCGGTGATTTGTTCCCAGTGCAATCCTGGCACACCAGTCCCTTCTGAGCAAACAGGAGCTGAGGCACTGTGTGTCACCCCCGTTCCACTTCCTCAGCCTTGCTCCATCCTCTCAGAAAGGTCAGTTGCTACATGTAAGTGCCCCTACTGTTTATAGTAATGAGCAAGGATTGCAGAAATGCAGAAACTGCCAAGGAAGATACTAGGATGAGGGCTCGAGTTTTTCTATCTCTTATTCATGACACTGTTTCTTTGCTTGGGGATTGAAGAAGGTGCATCTCTGCAGAAGTGCTCAGCTGGCTTTCTGTCATTGCAATGAAGGCATTTGGGGTCTTTCACGATCTCAGGGCTTACTGCAGTTACTATCACGGCTGCTGCCATTTAAAGATTCATTTTTATCATCCATGTTGTGGTCGGTGCTGTATCCAACACAAAAAGTCCTTCTGGGCTCAGATGGCTTATGATCCATGGTTGACAGACAAGCCAGGGATGGAGGAGGGAGAATTCGGGGTGGCGGCAATGAGGAACGGGAGACCCAAGTTCTAGGATGATATATCTACTTTCTTCATAACATCTGTAATGTTTTTTTTTAAAAAAATTCTGTTGTCTTTTCCCCTTAACTGTTTCTTTTCAAAACTAACAAATCCCTCCACCTCTTAAGCCTTTTCTTGTAGGGAACATACTCTGCATCCTTCATTATTCTGTGTGAGCCCCTGGTAGGCCGCAATATACATGACTGATGCAATTCTCCAAGGACAAGGGCCAAAAAGGGACCTGGATCCATAATCACCAGCAGCTCACAGAAGAAAATAGAGACACCCTTGGGTTCTTGGAACCTCCCAGTTGTCACACCAAGGATCATGGCCTGAAGTCCCCCCGCCCCAGGGTGGCGTTGACATCTGACATCCCTGAGCAACTGCCAGGGCCCCACTGCTGACAGGTATCTTGGGGCCTCCCCTTTAAAAAGAAAAAAAACTCCTCTGAGGAATCCTAGGTGTCCGTTTCAAGCCAGCATCTAAATTTCCCACAAGGCCCGTGTCATAGCATTGCTCTGGGGGCACTGTGAAAAATTAAAATGGCGGGTTAACCTGCCAGGGCCCACCAGCAGAGGAGAGGACCCACCAAAGGAGACTTTGCCCAGGTCCTCCTCAAACCAGGAGCTGGCACATGCCATCTTCTCTGCCTGTTGCATGTTAGACTGTTTATGGATCAAAAGTTATGGGGTTGGGTTGGGGGTGGGAAGGAAAGCAGTCACTGGCAGTTTGCAACCATGTGCACACTTTAACATGCATGTATACTAGAGCACAGGCGGACAAAAAACCTGCTGGTAGATTTTCAGAGGCTTTTGTAGTAGTTCGGCAAGTAGTTCAAATTTCGGGTTGGGGGAGAATTTTGTTCAGTTCACATTTTGATAAGAACTTATACTAGGTTTGCACTTCCTGAATCAATATACACACACTGTCTGGAACGCAATTGTCCTTCAGTACTTCTCAAACTTTTGCCATGCAGTTCTTCAAACAAAAGATGCATACAAACTATGCGTATATTAGGGAAAAGTGCAAACAAAAATGCATATGTTCATCGGGGGGGGGGGATGTACAAGAAACTTTATATAAGATAAAATGTTTGCAAGCATGCATATATTAGGCAAAATTCTGCACGAAATGCATAGGTTAGGAGGAATGCGCAGGAAAATGCATAGGAATGTTTGTGTGGACCTCATTAAAAACATTGCAAATGGGATGGAATGAACTGAAGATTGAAAAAAAAAAAATGAGAGCGAAAATGAAATTGACGGATTTGTCCATTCCTACCCTCAACTCTTTAACGATAAGGGTTTACAACTCTCTAAATTGGATTGTTATATTTCATGCTCTGTAGTTATTCAGATGCAGGGCTGGCCCAAAACATTTTGCTGCCTGAGGCGAAGAACAAGATTCTACCTACAGAAGCTGACTGGACTGGCAGTTGAATCGTATTTTGGCACTGGTGATGGGACAGCATTTTTTTCTCACCACATCTGAGGGCAGTAGGCTAGCCTAGGGAGTGCAGGGCCCGTGACAGAAAGCTCTGTCCTCCAATGGGGGAGTGGAGAATGGCCAGAGGCTGGCTGCCACCGTCCCCTCCATACCACCCATCATATGCTACCTGAGGCAACCACCTCATTCTGCCTATTGGTAGGGCCGGCCCTGCTCAGATGTAGATTTGTACAGGTATATACACATCATCCCAGTGTATGGCTCATGGGGTGCAGTAGGTAATTGTCTCTGCCCACTGTGCTGCCATTGTGAAACATAGAAAACTGCCTTATACTGAGTCAGGCCATTGGTCCATCTAGCACAGTATCATCTGTATACTGGCTGGGCAGCCCTCAGGAGACGGTTTTGTCAGGAAAGCAAAACCCAGTCAAGGTAAGTAAGTACAAGAGGCACAGAAGGCTAAGCAAAAGCAGACACCCTCATGCATGTGTAAAGGGTAGCTGAAACTGGACCATGGATAGCTCAGAGCAAGCTTGGCTGGCTGGAGCTCTCCCCTACTACAACCATAGGAGGATGTTGTCTCAGCAGGAAGCAAAAGCCAGCTGAAGCAGCCACAATCTGCAGTGTGTGGTCAGTACCATCCCCTTTGGAGGAGCTGGCTAGACTGTTAAAGGGCCCTCACCTGATTTTGTAGTCTCAGACACCTGCGAGGCTGGAGAGATGGAGGCTCCCCCTCTGATTCAATGGATGAGGACAAGGCCATGTCTTTTGCAGGGAGGCCTCCTGTACCCTGAAAAGGATGAGGGTTGCGGGTCATGAAAGACTTCTCCCTCAGGTTCAATTTCAGTTATGTCATGGTCTTTCTTGTTTCCCCACTCCACGCCCCACAGCTGGCAGCCAATTATGTGGAGTTCCCTGGCATCTCTTTGACATCACTGCCTGTTCCCCTGTCCCCTCTAAGCAAGTGAGCAGTCCCAGCAGCAAGGAGAAGAAGCAGCAGCCTCTGCTCATCTTGTCCTCTTCCTCTGGGCAGTGGTACAAGTTGGGCCTAGATGGAAGGGCAGGCAAATGGACAGCATCATCGGAACAGCAGTGGGAAAGAGATGCCTCCCAGAAGGGCACCCAGTTAGGGTACTCCAAGAGCCCCCCCCCCCAACATGGAACTGGCACCAGAGCAAAGGCTGTCCAAAATTTCCCACTACTTGTGGGTGAGGGAGTGAAGCATGATGGTCTAAGACAGAGGTGGGGAACTTGCATGGCCCTCTGGATATTGTTGGATTCCAACTGCCATCAGCCCTACTGCCATGGACAATGGTCAGGGATGATGGGAGTTGCAGTCCAACAACATCTGGAGGGCCACATGTTCCCCAGCCCTGGTCAAAGATGATGTTTGAAAAGATGACTCGAAACTGACTTCCTAGACTAGTATGAAACACAATAGCAGGAACTACATCAACAGCATTTTAATTTCATATCCAGCATCTACTGTTTATTCCTGCCTCCCCTTCCTCTGTGTTATTTACCCTGTGATGAATTTTAGAGTGTAAGCTCTGCAGAGAAGAGACCTGCCCTTTTGTATTCTGTAAAACACCATGCAATTTGATGGCATGACCTAAACAACAGCAAAACAGAGGAGTCCTCAGGAGAGAGTACAGTCCCAGCGAAGTGTTAATTTGTGGAATGAGAGAAGTGGAAGGAATTCTTGGAAACATTCTCTTCCTGCCAGGGTTTGGAAGAACTCATGGACACAGAGTAGGTCTACACTGAAGAAGCCCTCTACAAGAAGTCCATTAGGGCACAATCCTATGCATGTTGAGACAGAAAAAAGTCCTGCAACTCCCAGCATACCCTGGCCAGTTTGGCTGCCTGGGGCATGTTGGGAGTCGTAGTACTGTTTTCTGTCTGCATAGGATGGATTGCACCCTTAGTGATTTTCTAGAGTTGAGGGTGAAATTCACTAAGGTTCCAGTCCTATACACACATTTACCTAGGAGTAAGTCCCAATGAAATCAAGAGGACTTACTTCTGAGTAGACATGCATAGGACTGAGCCGTGAGGGGCATCTTTCTCGTAGAGCAGCGGTGGGGCATGTGTGTGGCCTCCAAATGTTGGTGAACTATATCACCCATCTACCCTAGCTATTCTTCTAGCCAATGGTGAGGGATGATGGGAGTTGTAGGCCAAAATATGTAGAGGGCCACAAGTTGCCCACCTTTTGTAGAGGGAGTACTGATTGTAAACCTGACTCTGCCATCTCTGTGTGAGCCCCCTGAACCCTGGTGGGCTGGCAACATTTCTCCTTGGTGTGCCTAGCAGCATTCCACTTCACACCACCCTGGGAAAAGTCTCAGAGGCTGATGATGACTCCAGTGTATAGCTAATCCATATTTCCTTAAAGTAACATTTTCTTAAAAAAAAAAAAAAAGAGGTGGTGATGATTTGCTTAAAGCAGAAAATTAGATACTTCTGAACAAAGATATAAGCACATTAATATGGAGATTTCTCCTTCCCTCCTCCATTTCCCCAGCTAGCCCCTGATGGATAATTTGCATTGGAAAGCGGCAGTCAGTTCCACATACCATTAACAGCTGTGAAATTGGTGTCATTCTTAAAAGGTTAAAATAAAAACCCGGCTGGCTTCTCAGCTGAGCTGCCAAACATTTCTTCATAAAGATCTATGGTCACAGGGCTCTGAATCTGAAATATCTGTGTTTCAGCCTTCCACGTAACTCTGCTCCATGGAGGCTGATGCAAATGCAATGCAAATACCACAGCTCCAGAAGGCTCTCTCCAGTAAGACTTTTCTCAGACTAATCTGAAGCTTGGTGTGCGAGGGACTTCGGCCACACCGTCACTGCTGCTTCTAGATTTTGGGGGACCCCCTAGGGTAAGATACTTTCAGTGGGCCCACCTTCTCCTCCCCATGGCTGCTACACACTGCCCATTTGCTTGCCTCTTTCTCTGGACCCAATCTGCACCACTTTCCCAGTGGGACAGGGTGAGATGAATGGAAGCCGCTCCTAGGGATGTGCTGACTCTGGGAAGGCCAGTGTCTTTGAGCTCAACGGACTTCCTGCCACCTTCTGATCTGATGACTGGAAGCAGGCTGAGTCTGGGGGCTTTCTGCGGATGTCCATCTCTAAGCTTGGACCATCTTGGATTTGGCCCCAAGGCCTATGCCCAACGTTGCCAGTTAAAAAGAGCTCAGGGAACAGCAAGGGTGGGACAGGGATCCCTGCAGAGATGCTGCTGTTCAGAAGCAACTGTATTGGGTCTAGATGGGCTCATGGTCTAAGGCAAGGGTCTTGAACCTCAGGCCCTTGGGCCAAACCTGCCTTGCATGGGCTCTCAGTCTGGCCTTCCGGGGTCCCCTAGATGGCAGGGATGTTGAAGAGTCCTTGGTCTCGAGTCACGAGTCGAGTTACGAGTCTTCGGACCCGAGTCTCAAGTCCGAGTCCGAGTCCTTTGTCCAAAATGGTGACTCATGAGTCACGAGTCACGAGTCACTCCCAAAGCTGACTCCATGAGTCCCTATTAAAATCAGTGGGTTTTTTTCCCAACAAAATAAGGCTACTTCACACTCAGCAGCCACACAGAGTAATCTCAGGTCCTGCCTCTCCCAAGTACACAACACATCAATCAAAATAAATCTTGACACACTGTTGGGGCTGCACTCCTGCTAGCTGTCCATAGTGGCCGAGCAGCGGCACACCTCGCTTCCATGCGCTCTTCGCTGGCAATCACGCTCTTCTCCACTCCTTCTGGCACAGCCCAGGGATGTTGACGAGTCCTTGGTCTCGAGTCCCGAGTCGAGTCTCGAGTCCCATTAAAAATATTGGGACTCGAGTCCGAGTCGAGTCAGAGGGGGGACTCAGTCCGACTCACGAGTCGAGTCCTCGAGTCCGAGTCCCCATCCCTGATGGCCACACCCCCTTCCCACCAACCACCAATCGTTTGGTGGTTTCCCGGCTTTTGAGTGCTTCCCCCCCCCCCCATTCTAAAAGGTTGAAATGCCTCTAAGAGCTTTTCTGCACAAGGCTTTTATTGTGAGCTCATAATTCTCTACTCACAGTTGTTTACAGGTTCTTTAGACGACGTTGTAAGTAACTGTCCATGTTTCGCTTCTGTTTTTAAAGAGCACTTTCGGCAAGTTTGGTCTAGAGCAGGGAAAATGCGATATTATTTGAGACAGTGAAAGAAAATGCCTTTTCTGCTTGTGTATTTGTGCTATTCTGCTATACCTCAGTGCCACCTAGAGAGATTATGTTCTTGGATCTCAGTTCTGCGACAACACTGAAAGTAGATACAGTGGATCGACAACCTTGTGTCGAAAAGCTCTAAGACTTCGTTAATGGCAGTGACGAAGAGCTTTAAGCTGCAATATAGAGGTGTCTTTGGTACTTTGCCCCCACCCATTTTGCCTTTGGCCCTGCCCCTCTTTGCCTGTGGCCACACCCACCACAGGAGAGCAGCCCCTGAGAACTTCTCTGAAATGGAATTCGGCTCTCGGCCTTCAAGAGGTTAGATGCCCCTGGTCTAAGATAACTGTTGGGTTCCTGCTTATGTGGTCTCATGTTCTTTGAAGCAGGTATCTGTGCCAGGTCACCATCTACTGTTGAAACTACCTTAAGCTGAGTCAGACCATTGGTTTGTCTAGCACAGTTCTGTCTATTCTGACTGACAGGGGCTTAGAGGCCTTTCCTCTGAGATGCTGGCTGAGGTTCTTTTAATTGGAGATGCTGTGGAAGGACCCAGGAGAACCATCTGCATGCAAGGCATGTGCTCTGCCACTGAGCTGTGACTCTGTCCTGTACTACTAGGTGCCCTGCACTGTACACCGCACCTCCCTGGCTGTTCATTTCTCTGTAGCTCCCAGAGCGTTGGAAATGCTCTTGGCCATAGAATTGATTCACCAAATCCCAAATTTGGACCCATCCTGGAGGTTTATTCTTGCCAGTAGGCCATGCTCTCTAGAGAGATTATGCCTCTATAGACGAAATGACAGCCTCCATTGCCGTTGCCTTTACTTTATTCATTCAATTGATTCAATATATTTATATCCCACTTTTCAGAAATATACTCTCTCAAAAGCACTTACAAACAGTCAAGGCATTGGATGCAAGCACACATACATATATAAAAACAGCACTCTCAGAATTATGGGGAAATTAAGCCAAGTTGGAGGTTGTTGAGCGTGGAACACACATATTAGTTAGCTACAAACTCAGGAAAGGTCAGTTTGCATAGATACATTTTGAAAGCTTTCTTAAGGATCTGCACTAAATGTACAAGGCGCAAAGCAACAGGAAGGTACTTCCATAACTGAGGGGCCACCACTGAGAAAGCTCTGCTTCTTGTACTCACCAATCTAATCTAGTTGTTTTAGATTAGCAGAGTAAATCCCTTGATGAAGACCTAACGCAAAGTGACCATTTTATAACTGGAAACAAAGAATGGCTGAACAGTTTCATTCCTTCATGCTTCCCCTCAGTGCCTTACACTCCCCAACTGCATGCCTGTTTTGCTCTAAAAATTTCCCCTGGTTTTCTATCTGATTGGGGTAAACCTGATCTGTTTCATCCAGCAAGACCTGTTGCAGTGGGGACCTAACATGATCAGGCACTATGAGGCCCAGTTCACAGCAAGCACTTGGGCCTCAGGTTCAGGGAATTCCAAGCAAGCAGGAGTCAGGTTTCCTAGAAAGACAGGAATCGGAACAGGACCACAGAGAGCTCCAAGTGATGGTGGGGTTGGAAGCCAAACAAGCTTGCCTGAATACTGCTCCAACAAGCAGCAGATTGTGAATGAGCCTGAAGTATGATTTTAGTTTCCTTTAGGCTAGTTCCGCCTCCATATTATCCTTCTCTTTTAAAGAGGCCTAGTCTGTTTCATCAGCTACAGGCTGTGATGACATGGAAGTGGCTGTGGCAGTAGTTTCCTGGCTGGAGTCCTCAGAATGTGAGAATGGCAATGTGACCTCCTCTAGAGACAGGAGGGCTGGTCCCTGGGGCCTTCCTGGGGAATTAGGTCCTAAGGAGATGGAAACCTCATGACACCCTTGTGTAGCTTAATCCTCTCCCTGTTCTGTTAACTCAAGGGCCTTGTTCTCTGAGGATGAGGGGTTGGGGTCCTGGACTATGACACCACCCAGATATAAACAAATGGTTCTGCCACTGTCATGGGCGGATTGATTCTTGGATTTCATCATCGCAAAATTGTGATTTCCTTGTTTTTCTGCCCTATGATTAAAAAGCCCTGTCTTATGCTGTCAAATACAGGGGATTAGAGAAAAGTCTTAACCCGGCACCCAAAAGGTGACAATTAGCTTGATCCAGACTAAGTTAGTTGAACTTGGATCCCAATGTAATTAATGGGACCAGCTAGTTATGACTTAAACCCCCTTGAATTCAATGGGAACTAAGTTCAGCTAACTTAGTCTGAACCCCACCCAATGTTAAAACCATAGAATTTCACAAACATATCACAAAATGCATGAACACCTTGTTTGTGTTGCTGATGCATGGTAACTGAATGAAAGAGAGCCAGTGTGGCATAGTGGTGAGAGTGGTGAGTGGTAAGAGTGTTGGACTGGGACCTGGGAGATCCGGGCTCTAGTCCCCGCTCAGCCATGAAACTCACTGGGTGACTTTGGGCCAGTCACTGACTCTCAGCCTAACCTACCCCACAGGGTTGTTGTGAGGATAAAATGGAGAGGAGGAGGAGGAGGATTATGTAAGCTGCCTTGGGTTCTTTGCAGGAAAAAAGGCAGGGTATAAATATAATAAATAAATACATAAATAAATACATAAATAAATAAAGGCTGACATGTGCAGCTCCATCCCATCCAGGTTTACTCAAAAGTAAATCCACCCTAATTTCAGCATGGGACTTACTCACAAATAAGCCTATGTAGGATTGCAGCCTTAATTTATTTTATAATGCCACATATCCTGCTCCATCCTGTGGATCATAATCCTGTGCCCTTTTACTCAGAAGTAAGTCCTAGTGAATCCAATGGACCTTACTCATAAATAAGTACATGTAGTCTTGCAGCCTCTATACCAGGGATGGGCAAATTGTGTTCCTCCAGATGTTTTGGCCTACAACTCCCATCAGCTCTAGTCATCATAGCCAATGGTGAGGGATCAGGGGAGTTGTAGGCCAAAACATATGGAGGGCCACAGGTTGCCTATCCCTCCCTGCTCTATAAAAAATAGTAGAGCTGTCAGATGATTCAAGCCATTGTGCAAGCAGTGGGGGCCACCGTGGCAATGGAATTGGCAGGGCAGAAGAGAATTGGTGGGGGAGGAAGCGTCCCACCCATTGGATTCTACCCTCTTCTACCTGATTAATTGTGGGGTATCTTTTTAGATGGTCAAAATGTTCTTCATTGGTTCACTGAACCAGTTAATCAATTCCATGTTGCAGCCCTAATAAATATTTGTAAAATTACATTTTCTTCAGAGAGAAAAAAAAATGAGGGGGAATCAAAAGTGGAATTTTCCTAAATAGTCCAGGAGTGTCCTCCAAATAGCCAGTGACTTGTGGTAGGGATTCAGAGAGCATGTGGTGGTTTTGATACATGTTCTTGTTGGATGGGATGGGGACATCCTCCCAAAATCTCTAGGTCCTTTGGCTGGTGACTTGAGATTTTAAGGGTGCAATCCTATGCATGTTTAGACAGAAAAAAGTCCTACAACTCCCAGCATTCCCCAGCCAGCAGAAAAAAGTCCTACGACTCCCAGCATTCCCCAGCCAGCAGAAAAAAGTCCTACGACTCCCAGCATTCCCCAGCCAGCAGAAAAAAGTCCTACGACTCCCAGCATTCCCCAGCCAGCAGAAAAAAGTCCTACGACTCCCAGCATTCCCCAGCCAGCAGAAAAAAGTCCTACGACTCCCAGCATTCCCCAGCCAGCAGAAAAAAGTCCTACGACTCCTAGCATTCCCCAGCCAGCAGAAAAAAGTCCTACGACTCCCAGCATTCCCCAGCCAGCATGCTGGCTGGGGAATGCTGGGAGTTGTAGGACTTTTTTCTGTCTAAACATGCATAGGATTGCACACTAAAAGACTTTCTTCATTCATTGGTGTGCCTGCCAATTTCACATCCCCATGACATTTGGTGGAAGCCCATTTTAGTGATGCACATCTCATTATTCTGAATAACCCTCCAAGCAAAACGGTGCACTGCGGTACTGTTGAATAACACTCTGATTAAGTCCTTCAGCCTGGTAGCATTTTCTTAACAAACCTTGTTAACTTTCTGCTATTGCTATTTACAAGGCAATGGTCACTTCCAGTGTTTAATGGTCCTCTCTGAACCATTAATCAACTAGATGTATGATTTGGCCAGGCAAATGTCATTCATGCATAGCTAGCTAATTAAAAAGAATTGTGCAAGTCATTACAAAATTATTTACGATCCCATTTATTCATTCATTTGTCCATAAGCAACCTGCATTCTAAGGCCTTGGGGATATTGACATGGGGAGAGGCCCAGAGATAACACGTTGAAAATGTGAACGGACAAGAGCTGATCTTCCTCCTGGAAATCAGTTGGCATACATTCGAGTACTTTTGTCTATATTTGGTGTGGCGATGGAAATACTCTTGAGAAAGTGATCAAATAAGGAATGGTGAAAGGTCACCATTGTAGGGTTTGGCCAGAGCAGAGATGGAGCAATGGCATGCAGAAGATTTCTCAGCAGACAGCTGCTGGATGCTCAGGGCTAGAATTGGATGGTGAAGGCTTTGGAATATTCTCTAACAAGTTCTTGAATGAGTGAATTTTACTTATGTTATACTGGGAAGACTTTGGGTGCAGCTAAATCCAATGGGCACAGTCTGGTCAAAGCTAAGCCATTTCTTCATGTTCCTTCCAAAATTTCAAGTATGTATTTTAACATCTTCCAATCAGCGATCATTGACGAGTAAGATGTCTTCGGATAAAGGAGAGATTTAAAGAAGATAAGCGAGGTCATGATGTGGAGGCCATTTGATCCACAGCTTCCCCAGGAGGACACAGGTACAGATAGAAGAGTCTGTAAGGATCATTTGACGTGTTTTCGTTAGCACGTTTCTCCCTTTCACCTTGCACTCGGGCTTCTTCAAAGTCCATGGAACCTTTGTGAAAGGCCAACCTCCATTTAGATCGTTCATGGGCCAGAGCTTCCCAGTTTTCGATGTTTATATTGCATTTTTTTAGATTAGCCTTATGAACATCTTTAAACCTCTTATATTGACCACCGATATTCCGCTTTCCATCCTTGAGTTGGGAGTAAAGTAACTGCTTTGGGAGACGGCAGTCAGGCATTCGAACAACATGACCGGTCCACTGAAGTTGGCGTTGAAGGATCATTTTTTCAATGCTAGTAGTCTTTGCTTCTTCCAGTACACTGACATTTGTTCGCCTATCTTCCCAAGTAATTTGCAGGATTTTCCGGAGGCAACGTTGATGAAACCTTTCAAGGAGGTGGAAGTGACGTTTATAGATAGTCCATGTTTCGCAGGCATACAATAAAGTTGGTAATACAATGGCTTCATAAACCAGTGTTTTGGTCTTCTTACAAATATCCCGATCCTCGAACACTCTATGTTTCATTCGAGAAAATGCGGCACTTGCGGAGCTCAGACGATGCTGGATTTCACTGTCGATGTTAGCTGTAACAGAAAGATAGCTGCCAAGATAGAGAAAATGATCGACATTTTCCAGTATTGTCCCGCCAAGCTGGATAGATGGCATCACCAAAGGATTGGCTTGCACTTGCTGATGAAGCACTTTGGTTTTTTTTGATGTTAAGTGAGAGACCAAGTTTTTCGTATGCTTCTGCAAAAGCATTTAGGATAGTTTGGAGATCATCCTCTGAATGTGCGGAGACCACATTATCATCAGCATACTGAAGTTCCACAACGGAGGTTGTAATTACCTTACTTTTTGCTTTCAGCCTGCTGAGATTAAAAAGCTTTCCATCTGTTCGATATATAATTCCCACACCGGTGGGAAGTTTCCCCTCGACAAGATGTAAAACCATGGCGATGAAAATGGCAAATAATGTTGGGGCGATAACACATCCCTGTTTAACACCTGATCCCACTTTAAATGGAGCACCATGAGAGCCGTTGTTGTCCAAAACCGTTGCCGTCATGTTGTCATGGAGAAGTCGCAAGATATTCACAAATTTATTGGGGCATCCAATTTTCATAAGGATAGTCCAGAGAGCTGTACGGCCTACAGTATCAAAGGCCTTAGCCAAATCGATAAATGCCATATAAAGGGGTTGATTTTGCTCCCGGCATTTTTCTTGGAGCTGACGTGCAGTAAAAATCATGTCTACTGTCCCTCTAGAGGGGCGGAAACCATATTGAGTTTCAGGGAGGATCTCTTCTGAAATAGATAGAAGACGGTTTGCGAGAATCCTAGCAAATATTTTACCTGCGGTTGCTAAGAGAGAAATGCCCCGATAGTTTCCACAGTCTGTTCTATCACCCTTCTTAAAGAGGGTGATAATTATGGCATCCCTGAAGTCTTCTGGGATCTCTTCTCTTATCCAGATTTTTTCGATGAGTTTATGAAGATGTTGTACAAGTTCGGGCCCCCCTTCTTTAAAGATTTCAGCAGGAATCCCATCTGGTCCACTAGCTTTGTTGTTCTTCATTTGATTAATGGCTTTTTTTACTTCATCCACATGATGATGATGATGATGATGATGATGATGATGATGGGCAGGCTGATCCTATGGTCACACTACACACAATAGTCACTACACCAAGGCTAACATTGGATTATGAGTGAGTCAGTGGGGGCTGCCATCTCCTCCCCTCATCCACAATGCCTCTGGAACAGCCTTCCCCAACCTGATGCCCTCCAGATGCTTTGGACTACAACTCCCATCAGCCCCAGTCAGAATGGCTAATGGTCAGGGATGATAAGAGTTGTAGTAACTAAATCTGAAGGGGACCTGGTTGGGGAAGATTGCTTTAGATTCTAGAGTCTAGAACAACATGACATCATGATGTAACCCCATTCAAACAAGCAGCAATGGAACAATTATGTCGAAGAAAGAGGAGAAAGAATCATTGCTTGTCTTCCTGCAGCCCTTGCTTGTCTTCCTGTAAGCCCTTCCGTCCCCCAAATGCTAAGAATCCCCCCACAAATGGCCCCAAATGCCTCCCAGCTATTGTGTCTGACAAAGGGGGGCATGAACATGGGGAGGCAGTGGTGAGGCCTGTGGCTCATGCTGGCTCAGCTTGTCTGAGTGTGGAAAGCTAAGCAGGGTCAGGCCTGGTTATTACTTGGATGGGAGACCCCTCCTCTTGTTTCCTGCATTGAGCAGGGGGTTAGACTCGATAACCTTGTAGGCCCCTTCCTACTCTATGATCTATGAATCTATGAATTATTGGCTCAGAATTAGTTATTCCCCAGGCACCTTGTTATCCAATACACCCTTCATTCCAATGCATACCAACTCTTTGGTGTATTAACGCACCAGCAATAAGGAGGTGTGTGTGTGTGTGTGTGTGTGTGTGTGTGGGGAGAGAATCAGGAAGATGATAAGCTTCTGGGAACTCATGCCCACCCCCTTGCTAGTGGTCCAGGGCATCGGGATTGGCATCAAAATGGACAACTGCTGGGCCCCGTTGCCCATCTAGGAGGGCCACTGCTGATCTCTGGAGCCTTCTGGCTATGCTGCTGCTTCTCCTTGCTGCTGTTACCTGTTTGCTTGCCATCTCTGAGAAAGCGAGCAGGGAGAAGAGCAAGAAGTGGTGGGAGCTTCCGCATGCCTTGTGCCCTCTCTCCTTGGGGAGTGTTGCTGATCTGGCTCAAAGGGAGAGGCAAGCAAATGGGCAGAAGCCACAGCAGTGAGGAGATGGAGAAGGACCACCGGGAGCATCTTGCCCAAGGATCCCCCCCAACACCTGGAACCAACACTGGCCCCAGTGGCAAGAACATAGGTGCATCGGAAGTTACCCTATGCCAAGTTAGACCATTTGTCCATCTACCCTGGCATTGTTTCTTTGTGCAAACATTATAAAACAAAGACTTGCATATCTGAAGCATGATCCCACGAGTTGCCAAACAGGCACAAAGGCAAACATATAGTCGCACGGGTATCACAAGCTCAGCTAGCATGCTACACAGGGACACAGGTACTGAGGCCCAAGAGCCACTGTTGCCAGTTGCAGCAGAGCATACATGTGCCAAGGCCCTAGTTAACCGTGCCGCCTACCACATCCCATAAGTTCAAAGGACCGCTTGCCATGTTTTGACATTTCCTCCTGTTTGGCTTATCCCCTTCTACCTCTTTCATTGGCAGGCCGACAACAACAATGACATCATCATCAGGCGATCACTCGTGACCGAGTAAGATTGTCTTCCAGGATAAAAGGAGGAAATTCTAAAGAAGACTGTGTAGACTCTAGCGATGGGCCCGTAAGTGACTGTGGAGGCCAATTCTAGATCCACACAGCTTCCCACAGTGAGGACACAGGTTACCAGATGGAAGATGGTCCTGTAAAGGATTCATTTGACGTGCTTTTCGCTTAGCACGTTTCTCCCTTTCACCTTGCACTCGGGCTTCTTCAAAGTCCATGGAACCTTTGTGAAAGGCCAACTTCCATTTAGATTGTTCATGGGCTAGAGCTTCCCAGTTTTCGATGTTTATATTGCATTTTTTTAGATTAGCCTTATGAACATCTTTAAACCTCTTATATTGACCACCGATATTCCGCTTTCCATCCTTGAGTTGGGAATAAAGTAACTGCTTTGGGAGACGGCAGTCAGGCATTCGAACAACATGACCGGTCCACTGAAGTTGACGTTGAAGGATCATTTTTTCAACGCTAGTAGTCTTTGCTTCTTCCAGTACATGTCCCCCAAAGACTGAACAAAATACAGTTCTACTTGTAACTACATTTTTGGCATCCTTTCATTTGCAGGTGTTTGATTTTGCAACCCAAGTCAACCTGATCTTTGTGGATGTTTGCATTACGTTTTCAAGGGGATGAGACAGGACTTAATCTTGTTAAGTTGTTCAAAGCACGCTCAACGAATGTGTATGTGTTTGGGGCAGAGAGAGGGGGTCAGCAGGCTCCCCTCTCCAACCTATGTGCAGTCATTGAACTCCTGAACCTGTACATACAGCTGTACTCATGGAGGGCTTTATCGATGCAATTGGGTACCCTGTGAAGTCACTGCAATGCCCCATCCCCATGTGTGTTCATTGGGACGTGCTTTGAACGACTTAAGGGCACAATCCTATAGTATAACATGTTTAGACAGCAAAGAGGCCTACAGCTCCCAGCATGCCCCTGTCTAAACATACATAGGATTACACCCTGAGTAGGGCAACTGTAGTGCTTGAAGTTATCAAAAGAACCCTCCTCTCTGAAAAAACTCAAGAGGATGTAGATATAGAGGGTGAGGAAACATACAAGCAATGGTGTACAGTTATCCTTGTATATAAAATGATCAATTCTGTAGAAAGAAAAGAGTATGTGAGGTGGTGATATATATATATATATATATATATATATGAAATTTTGAGGGAAACAGTGTAACCATGGAATCATTATGGGAAGGAATATCACCCCCCCCAAGTTACGATGTGATACATTCCTCCCTTTGTGCTCATAGGATACCCCCCTCCCCGGTCCTATTAAGCCCTTTCCTCCTTCTCTCACCTGCTGGCCTTTGGCTTGATGTTCAGTGTGCCTGGCCACTAGCTTCAATGCAATGTCTGTTTGTACCTCCAATCGAGACTTCCCGTGGCATGCTTCTCCCCAGGACCCCAGCACACGGGCTCCCTGTGTCTCTGGAGCAAGATGTTTTTGTGAATGGGCTGAGTTTCCATCGTAAATGTGGCTTGTTAGCCAATTGCTAGAGTTGCAGTACTTTCATCTAGCTGGATTTTTGTCTATCCCCAGTTGAAGAAGCCACAGCATGACATGGTTGTCACACGGACAGTTCCAGTTCTTCTGCACAGTTGATTTATGATGGCCAAAACCGACTCGGTTCATAGAATCACTATACAATTGGATGGTACTAAAATGATGCGTCATGGCAGGAGCTGGCACCCCACCAGCCACTGCACATCAACGTGCTTTTCAGACTCCTGTGTTAGTTAGCGTTATGGGCTCCGAGGCTTCAACCCTTATCGCTTGAGGTTGGGATGTTGTGAAGTGGATTACTTGGAACTTCCCGTGATCCAGCCAGTCAAAGAACAGAACAAGTGGGATCTGTAACAAAATGTTGCAGTATATCCCCAGTGTGCATTTGTCACCTGACGCCTCTTTCTTCAGCCTGAGCCATCGCAGTGTTGGTGGCAGAAGTAGTCAGCCCTCCTGTCCAGGTGGTGGTGCACAAGGGGCGGAGGGGGAAATGGTGGCGGGGGTTGTTGTTGCTGCCCTTTGGCCTATTTTCTTAGAGGTCCCACTAAAGTGGGCTATGGTGGCCCACCAAAAATAGGAAATGCATCTCCAACAGGGAGAACAAAAGAGGACAGTGATTTGTACAAACTTTGCGTATGCAAAGTTTTATTCCAGTATCAGAGGCAGTATATGCCTATGTACCCCAGTTGCTGGGGAACATGGGCGGGAGGGTGCTGTTGAACTCATGCCCTGCTTGTGGGTGGGCAGCTGGTTGGCCATTGTGTGAACAGAATGCTGGACTAGGTGGACCCTTGGCCTGATCCAGCAGGGCTCTTCTTATGTACAGATGCAAATTCAGAAATTATTATTATAATTTAAATAGGAATACAGTCCATCTCACCATAGTGGCAAAGACTGTGAGCAGGAGGCCTGCAAAAGAGATCACATGGCCACCCTAGGAAGCAGATGTGGCACCCCATGCATTGTCAATTAGGTGGGACAATGATCCTCCCTCATGATGAATGTGTGCCGGCTTGCCTACTCATGGGAAAAATGAACAATGTGCCCCCACCCCCGTCATGCGCAAAAGGCCAGAGGAGAGGAACTGATTGTGGAGCATAATGAGCCCCTGACACACGTAGTCTTTAAAAGGCCGTTTCTATTTTTTTCTTTTGCCCTGTGTGTGAGCGTAGACTAATTTTAAAGAACATGTACTTCTTCATGCCTCAGGATCCCCCTGGGTATGCAGAAACCACTGTTTTGTTTTGCGGATGGCCCAGGCTTGCTTCCAAACTGAACAGCACGGGGCCACCCAAGTTCTCTATTGGAGGGAAGAGCAGGGGTTTGCAATGGTACAGTTAGGTAATTTTAGACCCTGGACTTAATTGTATCATGTCTGTTCTCCCCCCACCGCACTCTTTTAGAAGGCCATGTGTATTACTTCAGTTATGAAACACACAACTAATATTTCTCTCTCCAAACCTGCAACTGCTATTCCATGCTTTAAATTGACTTCTACATCCATGATATGTTAGAACAAAAGGAACAACAAAACTATTGCCAGCCCTGATTTAATCATGATGATGACGACGACGACGACGACGATGCTCTGAACACTTGCAGTTTTGCATGTTAAACTCACTTGCATCACAGTACCACCATGACTACAGGAATAAAATGGAGTTTGTTTCTGCATCTCTGGGTGGCCATTTGGGTTTCTCCTGGGCTACGGGGGGGACTTTGGCCCTGATGTCCAGCCCTAGCTGCCCCACTAGGGTTTTGCCAGACCATCCCCTACAACTGGGAGGGAACATAAAGCCTTTGGATTGGTCAGGCCTGATATACATGTAGCCATCTGCCCTTGCCTGGTCACAGAACTTGCCAGCTGAGATCAAGCTCTGATGCCTGGGATCGTGGCATACAGAACACTCCAGGCCTAGCTCTGACAGCCACAAGGAGTAACTGGTGCACTGCTGCAAGGTGGCCTCCCCAGACCAATCGTCCCTGGTGATCAAAGCCAACAGCTCCAAGAAAATAAGAAGCAAACCAGGAGACCAACATTCAACCCTGTATCAATCTGCACTGGATGCTGACAGTCGAGAGTGGCCTGTTACAGCCATGACAATTCCAGGGCCAATTTCCAGCCCCCAGACTCCCTGCCCAGGGGCACACTCCCACACTGCTGAATTTTGCGGTGGCAAACCCCCCAGTGGTTTACACCACCAACATTCAACAGCAAACCTCTACTGAGACTCTTAAAAAGGGCACATTTAGCTTGAAAACAAGCTAAATTTGGGACTTTTGAGTCTCCGTAGTGGTTTGCTGCTGAATTTTAGCAAGCTGCAATATTTTGGCCACTGCCATCTGGCGGCAGGGGCAACTGGACCCCCACTTGAGGCCATGGGGGGGCGTGCATGGGGCTGTTGGGCAGAGTGTTGCCCACCCTTGTTCTAAAGTCAATGGGTTAATTAACCAAGGGAGGTCTATGTTACTAGCTCTCAAGGTGCTGACTGGCCTGCTCCATCAAGGTGTGTGAGCAAATATCATCCTAGCTCTCATGAAGGAAAAGTTCTGGGTTTTTCCACTTACACCCTTTCTCCCATCTCCCTCTTTCAAAATGCACCGTGCTTGAAAAGAATTGGCCAGACAAAAACGCCAGAGCAATTTGAAGCTTCACCGCTCATGATATTTAATACTTACATTGGACAAAGCCCTAGGAAGCATACGATCTTGGCCTGCTGGAGTGAAGGATTATATGACCCCCCCCACCCCAAACTTTTTTCCATGACTTTCTAGCCAATGAGCTGGGGGGAAAAAGTTTCACTTGCTTGCTACAGTCAAAGTGCTTTCAAGTTTATGACAATGCTGGAGGAATCTCGGATTTCTTTTACTTTCTCCAGTTGGCAAATTTCTCAATGAGGCTATGGGACAGGTAGGCTGTTAGCCAGACACTGGAAAGGGAAGACAAATGCCCTATCCATGATGTTGTAATAAGAGAGTCTAATGGGCTAATGAATACCTTAATCCTGAAAAGATTAGCAAAGCTTTGAAAAGCTTTTTACCAACATCATAGCAGGAAGTCTTTTAGTTCTTAACCCTCTCATAAGCTCTCCTGTTTTACTAAAACAAACATAATGAAGCTTTTTGATTAAAAAAAACAACACATTATCCGTGGATATTTCTCCTACTCCACGTGAAGATCATAGATAGAATGTTGGGACAGAAATGAACTCAAGCGTCTCCCTGATTCCTACAGATGTGAAGCCCCTTGCTGACATTTTTCCAGCGAAGATGAGCTACAGGTTTAACGACAGACCTCACCGTTTAAATATCGGAATGTTTCCCATAAATCCAGGGATGGGGACTCGGACTCCAGGACTTGACTCGTGAGTTGGACTGAGTCCCCCCTCTGACTCGAGTCCCACTCGAGTCCCAATATTTTTAATGAGACTCGAGACTCGACTCGGGACTCGAGACCAAGGACTCTTCAACATCCCTGGGCTGTGCCAGAAGGAGTGGAGAGAAGTGCGATCGCCAGCAAAGATTTTATTTTATTTTAAAAATCATTTTCCTAAAATGCAACCTTTCAGACATTTTGGGCTTGGCTGCCTCTGCCTGCCTGCTTTGGGGTTCCCAGCCTCCTCTGCCTGCCTGGTCTCTTCTTAACCAGTTCCACAGTTTGAATTGTCCAAGACAAACGCCTCTGCCTGCCTGCTTTGGGGTTCCCTGCCTCCTCTGCCTGCCTGGTTATTTTGGGTTTGTCTGCCTGGTCTGTTCTTGCCAAAAATTTCAGTGGCAGAGTTTTGAAATAAAAAGGCACACTTGTGCCTAGAATTTATTTAAGCCACACATCTGAAGTAGCCTTATTTTGTTGGGAACCCCCCCCCCAATGATTTTAATAGGGACTCGTGGAGTCAGCTTTGGGAGTGACTCGGGACTCGTGAGTCAGCATTTTGGACCAAGGACTCGGACTCGAGACTCGGCTCCAAAGACTCGTGGTTCGACTCGTGACTCGAGACCAAGGACTCTTCAACATCCCTGCATGAATCTTGATTCTGTTCAGCTTCCCCTGAGAGATTGACCGGTATATCCCCCACTCACTCTCATAATACTAGAATTCAGGTTACATACAAACTGATTGGAAAGACGTTTTGGGACACATAAAAGAGAGTAGTTCTTTACATGATACACAATGAACGTGTAGAACCCACAGCCAGAAGAGGTGGCGATCAGGGCTGGCGACAAGGGTAGGCATGGCTGGGGACCTGCCAGGTCGCCAAACCCCAGCAGAGCCCTCTGGACTTGCTCCTCCTCTTCACCATTGCAACCTGCTTCTTTACATGCCTTTCAGTCTGGCCCAGACAATGGCGGTGGTGAGAAGAAGACGTACGTGCCGTTGCTTGCTTGCTCCCTGGCTCTCTGCCTATGAAGCAAGCAAGTGGTAGAAATTATGAGAAAGAGGAGGAGGAGCAAGAGCAACTGCCAAAATGGCAGTGAGAATGTAGACGGGGGTAGATGGGGAGGGGCCCCATTATTTATTTATTTATTTATTTATTATATTTATACCCCACCTTTTTTCCTGCAAGGAACCCAAGGCGGCTTACATAATCCTCCTCCTCCTCTCCATTTTATCCTCACAACAACCCTGTGAGGTAGGTTAGGCTGAGAGGCAGTGACTGGCCCAAAGTCACCCAGTGAGTTTCATGGCCGAGCGGGGACTAGAACCCAGATCTCCCAGTCCAACACTCTCACCACTATGCCACACTGGCTCTACGCCACACCCATTGAGGGTGTCTCGCCCAAGGGCCCTCAAACATCTGGATTTGGCACTGATGGTGATGGACACAGCGGGACTGGTGCTGAGATCCAGGTTCAAATCCCCACTCAAGTCACTCAGCCTTCCTCAGCCTAACGTACCTCAGCAGGATTGTTGTGAAAAAAATAAGATTGGGGCCGGGGGTGGCAGTGGGGAGAACCATATATGGTGCCTTGATCTCCTTGGAGAAGTGGGGTTGAAATGTTAAAATATAAACATAAATAAATAGAAAGGATTAGGCAAATTGAGGGAGGAAGGATCTATCAATGGGTCTTAGCTAAACGGAGCTTCCATGTTCAAAGGCAGTATATCTCTTCTTAAGCGCCAGAATATAGCAAGCAGTCAGCGGGAGATGGATGTTCCCTTTGCATCCTCTTGTGAGCTTCCTAGAGGCATCTTAGAAACAGAATGCTTGACTAGGTGGAGTTTTGATCTGATCCAGGAAGGCAATTCTTGTGTTCAGTAGAGTGTTTAGCTTATACTTGTATTTATTTTTTTCTGTGCGGGATGGTACATGCTTTTCTCTGGATGGTAGCCCAAGGGCTAGAAGAACAGTCCAATCCTTTGAAGGGTGGCCAAACTGGGCAATAGAGCTCTCTTCAGCAAGCAGCAAGAGTTCCATATGTATGAAGCATGCACTTTGAGGACCTTCAATGTGCAAAGCATGTGTACTCTCACTGAGTTATGCCTTTGCCCTCACAGAGGCTCAGTTCTGATGTCATGCCAAACCATGGCAATCAAACCCTGGTTGGACAACCTGGTTCTGTAGTTCACCTGGGAAGCCCAAAACATGGTTTCATACTTTGGAGGATATAATAATAGTGAATTATTGGGAAACAATCCCTCCCCCCACCCCCAGAAGGAACTACGGTTATTGCTTTGAGTGCTTCGAGGGGGAGGGAGAGATTGTCCTCCTTTATTGTGGAAGTCTGAAACCTAACCAGAAGCATAACTAGGGGCAGGCCAATAAAGTATTGACAGACAACTTACCTGATCCTACATTTGGGGCTTTTCTACATGAGGCTGTTAATCTGATGTATCTCAGTTTCATCACAGAATTGAGATCTGAGCACTACATGAAGAGTGTTTCCTTTCCTGCTTTTCTCCTACATAACCTCTAGGTGGCACTGTGGTATAGCAGAATGGTGCAAATGCGCAAGTGGAAAAAGCATTTTCTTTTGCTTTCACCAATAATACTGCATTTCCCCTGCTCTTAAAAATATCAAACCAAAAACCAAAACAAGCAAGCAAACAAACCCTCGCCAAAAGTGCTCTTAAAAAGCAGATGTGAAACTGGAGGGTCACAATGTCATCTAAAGAACCTGTAAATAACCATGAGTAGGGAATGACAAGTGCACAATGCCTTGTGTAGAAAAGCTCTTAGTATAGAACCTATGGAACGACGTGGCTTTGATGTCCCTCTTCCAGGAGACTCACATATGACTGGCTACCTTTGCTACTTATTTTTAGAAGGCTATGGAGGGGGGGGGGATGAGATAACCAAAATGGTAGTGGTAGTGAGTGAAGCTTGTGGATTTCATTACAAGCCCCCTATCTTTTCCTCCATAACTCAAGCAAAGGTTTTGCTTCCCCCCTTTTGGTTACAGCTCTGGAACATACCGGCCAAAAGCAATTCTGTAGCTCAAACTCCAAATCCTCTACAATAGAGGGAGAATCCCATTGGCTTCAATGGGTTTTTGACTCAGCATCTCTGCCCATTTCAGGGTCTATTGCGCTAGAGAAACCACCGTAGGCATTTTTCCATCCTGAGCTCTCTGATGCCGCAGACAGAACCCGAGGGACTTTCAGAGGCTAAAAGGAATAAAGTCCAGATTTTGGAAGCGAAATCACCACTGTGACTGTGATGTAGCCCAGAGCTATTTAGGGAATCAGATTAACACAAAGTCTTTATGAGCCATCAGCTGTATAACTGTGGGGGGATGAATCAGCAGACCGGTAGCCTGGAGGCCAGCTCTTAATTGAAAATGGAGAGAGAAAATGGATGCAGGGTTGGATCCAACAATTAAATAGCCTGGAAAAGGCTTTGCACAGTTTGGATCAGGACTGGCTGGGAAATGGGATTTTCATCCTGGTTTTAAAAGAAAAAAAGAAAGCCAGCATAGGGCCTAGTCTTACAACAAGAGTGTCAAGAGAGTGTCATTAAACATGTGGACAGGGGTGTGACCTGGTAGACATTCTTACTTTGGACTTCCAAAAGGCTTTTGGCAAAGTCCCTCACCAAAGACTCTGGAGCAAACAAAAGCAGTCATGGAATAACTTATGGATCCTCATATGGATCAGTAGCTGGTTAAAGAACAGAAAGCAGAGAGTAGGAATACGTATTACAGTGGGGCCCCATAGGGATGTAAACAGTGGGGCCCCATAGGGATCTGTATTTGGAATATTGCTTTTCAACTTATACATAAATGATCTGGAATCAGGAGTGAACAGTGAAGTGGCCAGGTTTGCTGATGACACCACATTATTTCGGATGGTGAAAACATAAAGGGATTGTGAGGAGCTCCAAAAGGATCTCTCCAAACTAGGAGAATGGGTATCAAAATGGCAAATGTGGTTCAACGTAAGGAGGAAGTATAAAGTGATGCACGTGGGGCAAAAAATCCCAACTTCCAGTATAAGCTGATGGAATCTGAGCTAGCGGTGATTGACCAAGAAAGACATCTTGGGGCTGTGGTGGACAGCTCAATGAAAATGTCAACCCAGTATCTGGCAGCAGTGAAAAAGGCAAACTCCATGTTGGGCATAATTAGGAAAGGAATTGAAAATAAAATTGCCAAGTTCATACTCCACTTATACAAATCTATGCTGCAACCACACTAGAACAGTGTGTACAGTTCTGGTCACTGCGCCTAAAAAATGATATTGTAGAGTTGGAAAAAGTGTAGAAAAGGGCAACTCAAATGCTCAAGGGGCTGGAGCAACTTCCCCAATGAGGAAAGGTTACAGCAGCTGGGATTGTTTAGGTTAGAAAAAAGGCGAGTAAGGGGAGACATGATAGAGGTGTACAGAGTTATGTATGGTGTGGAGAAAGTGGATAGGGAGACATTTTTCTCCCTCTTTCATAATACTAGAACCTGGGGTCATCTCATGAAACTGATTGGTGGGAGTTTCAGGACAGATAAAAGGAAAGGACTTCTTCACACACTGCATAGAGAAACTATGGAATTCACTTCCACAAGATGTAGTGATAGCAACCAATCTGGATGGCTTTGAAAGGGGATTGGGCAAATCCCTGCAGGGGAAGGCTATCAATGGCTGCTAGGCCTGATGGCTCTATGCTACCGCCAGTATGAGAGGCAGTATGCCTATGTACTCCAGTTGCTGGGGAACATGGGTAGGAGGGTGCTGTCGCACTGATGTCCTGCTTGTGGGATCCCGTGGGCAGCTGGTTGGCCACTGTGTGAGCAGAATGCTGGGCTAGATGGACACTTGATCTGATCCAGCATGGCTTTTCTTATGTTTTGAACTAATAGTAATAATTAATATGGCAACATCAATGTACACGGTGATTTACAGTGTTATGTAAGGACAAAAAAAAAGGTAGGTCCCTGCCCCAAGGAGTTTAAAATCTGAGAGCTAAAGTACATGTTATGCAGGAGATCCATAGTCAGACCCCCAGGTTTTTGCTTTTTAAAAAATAAAAAGCATAATTTTATTTGGCCTCCATATATGATCAGAGCAGCAGCAATAGGAAAGGGTCATTTAATCCCCCCCCCCAGTTCCTCCCACTGCACACACTGTTCCTGCATAGGGCAATCCAGTCACAGATATTCTGCCAAACATGTAGTTTGGCCCTAAATTTCAGTTGTGGGGGAGATGACAAAGGGTGCAGAGGGACAGGAAAGTCTCTCTTCAAGTTGTCCTACTAGTGGCTGCAGCCCAGTGGTCAGTGGTTTTGTGAATGCGTGTCTAGAGATGCTGGATTTGTGTGCAGCTGTCCGATTTAGGCATTCTTCCAATGCCTAAGCTCTACATGTGAGGAAGGGGAGTAGCGATGATTGTAGCAGTTCTGCCCCTCTCCCTGACATTTTTGTCATGCTCTTCACAGGGCGACTGAATGCTGAGTGTTCATAACCATCTCTGTGAACATGCTGTAGTTTCTTCCTCATTCTTTTTGCCCTTATGGAGCAATCCCATAACATGTTTACACAGAAAAAAAGACCTATTACTCCCAGCATGCCCCAGCCAGTCTTCGTTTCTGAAACAGCCATGCTGGCTGGGGCATGCTGGGAGTTGTAGGCTTCCCCCCCCCCTTTCTAAACATGCACAGGATTGTGTCTTTAGTCAAGGTGAAGACTTAGGAGTACAAAAGCAAATGGGATGTCGAGAGCTGTTTGAACAGTAGGAGAGGGGCCCGAGAGAAATCTTCACCATGGATTGTTTTGACAATTGAGTGGAAAAGCATCTTTTAGAAAAGGAAAATTATTCATCAATGCAAGGGAATCCTTGCATTTTAAAGTCCCTCCTAATTCCATATTCCTTTAAGTCCTGAGCTAGGGATGGATGAATCTGTCAGTTTGTTTCTCTCAGTTTCACATTTTTTCCAGTCTTGAATTCAGTTCATCCCGTTTAAACATCAATTTCAGGTTTATTTATTTTTGAAATAAAGTTCTCTCAAAAATTCGTACAAATTTTTGTCTGCATTTCTCCGAAAACACACTTTTTGGTACTCAATTTTGCCTAGTATCCACATTTTTTTGCAATTTCCCTAAATATAATGCATTTTTGCATGCGTTTTTTTGATTGAAGAACTGCATCACACAAAATCCACACCGATCAAAATGTGCACGGAACAAATGTATCTCTCATCCCTAGCTCCTGACTCCTCTCCTCCAACCACTAGGCACCACTTCTTCCCAGGGTCAGAAACAGATTTCTGGGAATCCTTACTCCTCCCCCTTACGCTCCAGATTTAGTCTTCACAGTTGGCTGAAAAACCCAGCATGTGCACGTGCGTGTTTGTGCTTGTGTGGGGGCATATGCACCCCCCCAACACACAATCTGCAATATTGATTAATGAGCTGTAAATCTTTAATGTATTCGCTGAGAAGAGCCGGCCACCTCGCTCGAACCTTATCAACTCTAAAATCATCTTGGGTGACACGTTGTAACAGAGCTATTCTCATCGGCAGTTTGGCAGCGAGAAGCTGTGGGCTGAGTCTGAAGAGAACTCAGAAACCCACACCGCCGTCCGCTCACAGCCAAGCAGGCTTACAGGGGAGAGAACCCTCAAGCCTGCCACCAAAAAGGCCGCTGTGGTTCGGGCTTCGGTGTCCTACTAGCGAGAGTCGGCATCATCGGATTAAAAGGTGGAGCAGGGCAGCCTTGCTGTCTGCCTCTCTTAAGCAAAGGGATCAATCGCTCTTTGTCAGCATTGCTGTGGCAAGCCACATCGTATCTAGCCCAAGCTCCCTCGGGACTGGAGGCAGTCACTACTGTTCCAGAGGAAAACCAGGTATTTTAGGGTCTGAATCCCAATATTCTCACATCTAACATTTAGTAGGATTGGCTGCTCCCCCAACTGCCCCCTATATTGCTCAGCGTTGTCGTTTGTCTAATTACCCTCTTTCAGTAAACTGTGCAGAGAAACATGTGCTTCACTTAAAACGCTGGCTTCTGTACTGATATTTGCTGAAGCCTCATTGTACAGATTGTCTCTAATAGCACACAATGACTGGGTTCACACAACACGATAAGCCATGGTGGCTTATATAAGCCATGTTTGTTTCAGAGTGGCTTGTCGTGTTGTCTGAACCCAGCCAGAGTGGCTTCTGTGTGGTGAGCAGACCATGCTGCTGGGTTCAGGCAACACGACAAACCACTCTGAAACAAGCATGGCTTATAAGCCACCATGGCCTATTCCCTATTGTGTTGTATGAACCCAGTCAATGCAAGTGACAATGGTGGCCTATTCCTGGCAAGCGGGCAGTGCCGGCTCCAGGTTTCTGAGGGCCCTTGAGCAAGACATCCTCAATAGGCCCCTCCTCCCTCAGTGAGTCTATCTTCTCACCACCATTGCCACCAGCTGCTCTTGCTCCTCATCCTCTTTCTCCTCATTGCTACCACTTGCTTGCTTGATAGGCAGAGAGCCAGGGCGCAAGTAGGCCATGACATCTCTTGCTCTTCCTTCTCACCACCACCACCATTGTCTGGACCAGAGCGAGAGGCAGGTGAGGAAGCAGGTTGCAATGGTGAAGAGGAGGAGAAGCTCCAGGGGGCTCTGGTCAGTGGCCCCCTGTTGGAGTATGGGCCCTTGGCAGGTGCCTGACCATGCTCACCCTTGATGCTGTCCCCTACAAGTGGGATGGAGATATCCTGCCCCCCCCTGCTCCCCTCCCTTCTCCTCTGCTTTTCAAAACCCAGAAGGGGGCACACTTGAAACTGGGATTCTGGTAGCGGGGTGCAAGCACTTTATTCCCTATGCTACCATGGCATTCTTGAAAGCAGCGGAAACTGCTACCACTGAGATTGGCCAGAGGGGATACTGCGTTTTTCAGATTCGATGGGGATCAGGTGATATGAGGAGCCAAGAAGGTGCCATCTGAATGTATAAAGTTGCTGACTTGGCTATTCTGGATCAGATTAGAATGGGTGGTTAGGCCATGGTTTGATCTGCTCACTGCTTGCTGACCTGACCATCCCCTCTCTGGGCCACCAGTCCTATTAGTCATTATGAATCAGATCCGGGATCTGCTTTCCACAACAGCAACATCTAGATGGCCACAGGTCTCCCCGGTCTGCAGTAGATGATCCTCTAGTCTGCTCTGGTTGGGCTCTTCTTATACTCTTATATTCCGTGGTGATTTCCGTGGTTGAGGCAGAGGAAACCAGCAGCCTACCTCTGCAACTCATGGAGCATGGAGACCAGGATGTTAAGGAGGGGGGATCCAGGTCATCATAGGAAGCTACCTCAGTAGGGATGTTAGAGAATTATGCAGTGGATTCAAATGTTGGATTTCTATGGATCTGACCCATGGATTCCGCAGTGGACTGGCTTTTCCTGAGTTGCATGGATTCCATGGAGTTGTGGACTGGTTTTTAACTTTCTGTAATTTTATGCAAATTTAGTTGTAGAAAAATACGAAAAATTAAAAATCACTGACTGAAAATGAACATCCCCCCCCCCAGGCTAAAGTGTGAGAATGTGCATTTTGCTGTGGATTTGGGCATTTTCAGAAGTGCAAATTTGTGCAAGTGTGCACAAACACAAGTTTGGGAAATTGAAAAACAAGAAAGAATCTGATTCCATCAACGAGCGGACGATGGAACCAAAGACTCCTGACAAACAGCGAAACACAGATGGAATGGATTTAACAAAATCTGTTCGTTCTTAGTCTTGAGTCAGACCATTGATCCCACTGCTGGTTCCATTGGTTCATCTAATTTGCTATTGTTAGCAGTGACTGGCAGCTGCCCTCCATGGTTTCAGACAGGGTGGGGGTCTTTCCCAGCCATAACTGGAGATGCTAGGAATTAAACCTGAGACTTGCTGGATGCAAAGCCTATGCTTCTACCTCTGAGCTACAGTCTTTCCTCACAAAATTCCCTCATTTCAGATTTGGTAATGATACTGGAGAGTATTTATTTATTATTTATTACCTAGGGGAGGCTGGTGACTCCTATTTCAGTGGGGCTTCCTAATCCATTGCAGGTTTTATTTGGAGCTTTATAGGAGCTATCCACGGTGCTGAACTCCATCTCCAAAATAGGTTCACCACCATGGAGCACCATGGACAGCTTCTGTAAAGCTCCAGATACAACCTGCACCAACCTCCACTGTTTATTACATAAGAGAGAATTCAACAACGTTATTCCCGCACTTCCACTCTGAAGTGAATGTGATACAGCCCCGGTCTACAGCCTCAGGATACTTTCTGTCTCTCGAGAGCTACTGGGTTCTGTATGCAGCCAACCACCCCATGTGGGTGAACTGAACTACAGGTGGCGGCTTCTCAGTGAAATACCTTCAGGCCGTGGACTGGCTCTGTCCCATCCAGGCTGGCCATTGGATCCTCCTGGGCAGCAAGGAATATAGAGTATAAGAGGGCTTCCTGTTCCAGTTGAGCAATGAGGTCTTCCTCCTGAGTGCTGGTGTATTCCTGTTTCCTTTTGTTTTTCTTTTTCTTCTGTAGTGCCTCCTAGTTTGTCCTCCAGTTCTGACTTGCTGCTTGGCCTGGCTGGCTTCTTGGCCCTGTCTCCTGGTCCATCCTTTGGTTCTTTGGTCCTGTCCCACAGTTCCTGGCTCACCTCAGGCTGCTGCCCATGGTCCAGCCTGGACACCATCGTGGTATCCTCCTTCTTATTTTGCTGAACCACTACCGTCCACTGCAGGACTGTCCACTAATGTCAATTGAAGGACATGGCAAATATCAGTGAAAGAGGCATTTGCAGTGAATTAATCTGTGTTTTCTAATTAAAGAGTAGAGGAAACCTGATAGCCCCTCGTTGCACCAGATGGCTGTTGAGCAATAGTCTTTTCAACCCATTTCCCTGCTCCTCCATGTCCCTTCTCCCGTGTCCATATAAATCCTGTCTTGGGTAAAGCTTTCCACCCTCCCCCTCCCTGAATGTCTGGCTTCTTCTTATGTGGCACTGCCAATGACTATGCATTTTACACCTTCCCATCATGAGGTGGTGCTCGAGAGCAGATCACACTGAGGTCCCCATCAGATTCTTTCGAGATGTGTGAAGATCACTCCTAAGCTGGAGATAAACAGATGGTTTTAAGGGAGGTGAAGGTGGTGTATGACGAAGGTGTTGCTTCCTCATTTGTCTCTGGTCACCAAGGCTTTGAGTTCTGTAAAATCAATTGATCACTACGAATTATTAAGTAATTATTAATTTAATAATTATTAATAATTAATCATTCCAGTATCAGAGGCAGTATTTATTATTTATTTCTTTATTATTATTTGCATTTATTTATCACCCATCTGGCCGGCAAACCGGCCACCCTGGGCGATGTACAGAAGATAAAACAGAATAAAATACATTAAAACAGTATAAAATTTTAAAATCTTAGCCCACCCCATATTCCCTATGTACACCAGTTGCTGGGGAACATGGGTGGAAGGGTGCTGCTGCACTCATGTCCTGCTTGTGGGTTTCTCATGGGCAGCTGGTGAACAGAATGCTGGACTAGATGGACCCTTGCTCTCTGATCCAGCAGGGCTCTTCTTATGTTCTCATTACTATCACCTTGAATGGCGCAGTCTTGTCCAGTCCAAAAGACACAAAAGGCTCTCCAAACGGCATCAAAAGAAGGAACGCATGAAGCTGCATGAAATGGAATCGGACCATGGGGTCCATCGAGCCCAGGGGCGGGGAACTTGAAGGCCTCCAGATGTGCTTGGACATCAACTCCCATGATCAGTGGCTATGCTGGCTGGGGATGATGGGAGTTAGAGTACAGTGACATTTGGAAGGCCACAGGTTTCCCACCCCTGGCAGCACTTTGGGGCAGAGTTTGCCCTTCATTCGACTGTGCGTTCAGATTGCTGCCCATTTACTTTGTCCCACAGAACTCTCTGTCAGGCAAAGACTGAGCCTGCTTCTATCCTCATTGTAGCCCTACTCAGAGTTCTGTTTCTTGGTCATGCTAGAGGAGGGGGGGAAACATGTGACCCTCCAGATGTTGAACTACAACTCCCATCATCCCTGGCCATTGACCATGCTGGCTGGTGCTGATGGGAATTGCAGTCCAACAGCATCCAGAGTACAACAGGTTCCCCACCCCTGTGGTAGAGGTTTACAAAAAGACTGAACTCAGGAGCTCTCTGGCATGCTGGCATGCTGGGAGTTGTAGGCCAAAAACATCTGGGGACCCAAGGTTGGAGAACACTGATCTATATCTATATCTATATCTATATCTATATCTATATCTATATCTATATCTATATCTATATCTATATCATCTATATCTATATCATCTATATCTATATCTATATCACAACTGTGTGCTGTGTACTGTTTAGAACATGCATCCTCTGCTCAACGTTTTATCATACAATCTTGGAAAGTAGGGTAATAATTTTAAACTGAAGAACGTCTCCAGTCCACCCCTGCATTCCTGACTTTTGCTGAGTTCTAAAAACTAGAAATATGCCCATCAGGTGATAGAGCAATCAAGCAGCCCATATAAAGGTCTCTGGCACGGTTCCTCATTACTTCCAGTCCTCCTCATTCAGCGCTGTTGATGTGAGTGAGGGGGACCTAGGGGGACATGGGGCCCAGTGTTGTCAGGGTGAGCAAGAGGATGCTCACACATCCAGGGCCTGGATCTAAATTCAGGGTCCATCTGGCAAAGTGCCCTCTGGTGGCCCTTTTCTACGTGGCTGCCCCCGCCCCCCAGATGGGCTTACTTAGTGCGCTGTGATCTGTGGAATCAAGCCACCTGCCATTTTAATTACGTACCCAGAACACCCCTGACGTAGTGTTGCTCCAGTTTCGCTTTCAGATTCAGCCCTTGGAATGAGAGATCGGGGCTTGGAGTCAGCTGTGGGCCCTGCCAGGGTGCCAGAGCCCTGGAAGGCACCCAAGGATACCAGGTCCTGATGCCAATTCTGCATACAGCCCTAATTTGGATCACTGACAAGCCCTAGGCACTGAGTTTGAATTTTATGAAATTGAACGTTTTATTTTATCAGTATTTAACTGTATTAAATACGGGTCTTCCACACTGATACCCTGGATGGGGGAGGGGGCAGTATTATTACAATACTGCCCCCTCCCCATAGACTCAGGCCACAATCCTATATACATTTAGTACAGTGGCCAAGTGTCTTCTTTTACAGAGGACAGTCCCCTAACTGAACGGCTGTCAGAGGACCGTCCTCTGATTTGAAGGTGAACTCTATTTGAAGGGCGGTCCTGTCCAAATCCGCTTTAAAGATAAAGAACCATAAGAATTGCTGCCCATCCACCTGGACAGCAGACCGAAGAGGCAAGCACACAGGTCCTCCTGGTCGCCATCTTCCTCAGTATGGTGAGATGGACTGTATCTCTGTCTAAATTATAATAATTATTTCTGAATTTGCTTCTATACTTGTCAATTAGCATATGCAAAGTTCATAGAAATCACACTGTCCTCTTTCGTCACCTTTTTTGGCCGATCCATACCATAACTGGCCACCCTACCTGGAAGTAAGTCCCATTGAACTCAGTGGGTGCTTACCTCTCAGTTGACATGTACAGGGCGCAGTCCTATGGGCTGCGTCCTTGATGATCATAGGCCCCCGAATTCAGAGGCTTATGAGCATCCTATGCAGGGCGAGAGGAGTGGTGGGGGCGATCTTTGCCTACCCTCCTCCCACCCTGCATTTTTTTTTTTTTTTGCTAGATAGCCTTTTTTTGCCCATCTAGCTGGGGTGTGTCGGAGGCGGCGGCAAGGAGGCTGGGGAGGCATCAAGATAACTCGTATCCTGGCCTCTCCAGTCTTCTCTCCTCCCTGCCCACCAACACCCCCCCCATTCTCCCCTTCTCTGAGGTTGAGCTCCCAACCTCGGAGAGCAGCCCATGTGGTTCTTTCCATGCTGGCTGAGGGGGGGGAGGGGGGGGAGGAGCTCCAGTTCCCTGATCCGAGGTCGGAGCGGTGTCTCCGACCTCGGATCGGGGAATCTGAAATCAGGGATGTTGGAAGAGTCCTTGGTCTCGAGTCACGAGTCAAGTCACGAGTCTTTGGACCAGAGTCTCAAGTCCGAGTCCTTGGTCCAAAATGGTGACTCATGAGTTCCGAGTCCCGAGTCACTCCCAAAACTGACTCCACGAGTCCCTATTAAAATCAATGGGGTTTCCCCCCCAACAAAATAAGGCTACTTCAGATGTGTGGCTTAAATAAATTCTAGGCACAAGTGTGCCTTTTTATTTCAAAGCTCTGCAACTGATTTTGGCAAGAACAGACCAGGCAGACAAACCCAAAATAACCAGACAGGCAGAGGAGGCAGGGAACCCCAAAGCAGGCAGGCAGAGGCCTTTGTCTTGGACAATTCAAACTGTGGAACTGGTCAAGAAGAGACCAGGCAGGCAGAGGAGGCTGGGAACCCCAAACAGGCAGGCAGAGGCAGCCAAACCCAAAATGTCTGACCCTAACCCCCCACAACAACACATCAATCAAAATAAATCTGAACACATTGTTGGGGCTCCGTTCATGGTAGCTGTCCATAGTGGTCGAGCAGCGGCGCACCTCGCTTCCATGCGCTCTTCACCAGTGATCGCGCTCTTCTCCACTCCTTCTGGCACATCCCAGGGATGTTGACGAGTCCTTGGTCTCGAGTCCCGAGTCGAGTCTCGAGTCCCATTAAAAATATTGGGACTCGAGTCCGAGTCGAGTCAGAGGGGGGACTCAGTCCGACTCACGAGTCGAGTCCCCGAGTCCGAGTCCCCATCCCTGTCTGAAATATCCTATAGTCCCTCAAGCCAGGGCCGGCGCTACCGCTAGGCAAACTAGGCGGTTGCCTAGGGCGCGCGGCTGAAGAGGGCGCAGAAACGCTGCGCTCCTCTTCGCTGCCGCCGCCCCCCCCCGCCAGGCCTCTGCCTCCCCGCCCGCCCCCTCTGCCGCTGCCGCGCCTCCCCGCCCAGCCACCCACCCACCCGCTGCCGCCGCCACGCCTCCCCCCGCCGCCGCACCTCCCCCCGCCCGCCTCCGCGCCTCCCCCCACCCGTTGCCACCGCCGCCACCCCCCCGACCCTCCCACCACCTACCTTCTCCACGTCGCGTCGCTTCCGGAGCCCCGCCCGCGTTGTTTTGGCGGGAGGAAACAACTGGTTTCCCCGGCAAAAAACAGAGCGTGGGGGTCCCGTCGCGTCACTTCCTCCTCCTCGGAGGTGGCGGCAGCCAGGGCGGGGGGAAGGTAGGTTTTTGGTGGTGGCGGCGGCATGGGTTTTTTTTGCAGAGCAGCGCTGCTTTGCTCCGGAGCCCCCCCCCGGAACAAGAGGGGGGCGCTAAATTTCATTTCGCCTAGGGCGCCAAACTGCCCTGCACCGGTCCTGCCTCAGGCGCTGTCTAGGGGCTTTAGGATTGCTCCCTCCTACAACATTTCTGTCTCCAGGCCTGCTGATAAACCCGGCGTTGTGACCCTTAACTGCAAAGGCAACTGCAAAGGCCGAGGATTTGGTAGAGTACTGTTGGCAGCTTTTCTGAGTTGAGAAAACTGGGTGGGGTCTCAATTGAATCCAGCCCATGCATGCAACCATAAATCCAGCTCCTTCTAATTTTGTACTACCCGGGAGTTTTCCGAAACTTCATGGAAACATTTGACACTTAAAAAATAGAGAAGGGGACGAAAGCTGTTTGGAAATGCGGTCAGTATTGATATAGTGTGTTTGAAGATATTTATATTTCTTTTCTCTCCCCAGGAATTCTTGTAATCATCCGGACCCTTTAAATAGGCATCTGATTTTTGGAATTTAAGGCTGTGCAGTACAGATGGCAAGTCTTCCCAACAATGGGAGCAACAACTTTCTCAGCACACCCGTTGCTGAAGAGCTGATCCGGCACCCATCTCATGCTGCAGGGGTGGTTCTGGGTACCAAAAAGATCTGGGGCTCAGGCCCACAGGACCCAAAAAAAAAAAAAAGCACAAATTTGCATATGCTACTTTAGATAAGCTCTAAAGCAGTGTTCTCCAACCTTGGGTTCCCAGATGTTTTTGGCCTCCAACTCCCAGCATGCCCCAGCCAGCCATGCTGTCTGGGGCATGCTGGGAGTTGTAGGCCAAAAACATCTGGGGACACAAGGTTGGAGAACACTGACCTAGAGTCAGGGTGGAGGCAGGGTTTGCCTTCACCACAATCGTGTGCCCTTGTGCATTGCTTTCTTTCCCCCTATATGGGTGAACAGCAACCATTCAATTATATGGGCGAATGCCAGGGGAGTGTGATTTACACTTGCCCCCTGCACCTGCTGACTGTAGCATTTGAGCATCATCCTTCTTCGGTCTGCATAACCCACCCCCTCATTTGCATAGCCACACCCTGAGTTCTCTTTTTTTGAGGGGGGGGTTTCTGATGGAATGCCCTTCATTCACTCACTTTTTAAGAAGCATCCAGATGGCAGCAGCAGCGCCAGCCAGTTGCATTATAATGTTTCTTGTGTTATCCTCCCATGTTTTTTTCAGACCTGACTGGTGACAAGTGTTTTTGCTTGTGTGTGTGTGTGTGTTTTTTTTTAAACCTTAATTACAGCATCAGACTGTCTAGTGTGGTCTGTCTAGTGTGGTCAGGCAATGCTTGACTGCCACTTTGAAGGACCCTTGCCTTTAATTAAACACTCTTCGTTCCTAATGAGTGAGGGTGGAGGAATCTTAGTGATTAATAGGCTGTTCAATACCCCTTAAAATAGCCTTTCTGAATTGCCCCAGTGTCTGTTTCTGTTTGTATGTGGTAGAAAGGCTTACTGAGTTCTCCTTCTCCTTCTATTGATTTTATTTGTTTCATTTATATGCCGCCTTTCCCTCCAAGCAGCCAAAAGAATACATGATCCTCCCCCTCCTCTCCATTTAATCCTCACAAGCACCCTGCAAGGTTGGTTAGGCTGAGAGTCAATGACAATGACCGACCCAAAGTCACACAGTGAGCTTCATGGCGAAGTAGGGATTTGAACCCTGGTTTCCCCAGTCCCAGTGCAACACTCTAACCACTACACAACACTGGGTCTCCTCCTCCTCCTCCTCCTCCTCCTCCTCCTCCTCCTCCTCCTCCTCCTTATTATTACTATTATTATTCTATAGCAAAGCAATACTATTTCACTTTTTGTGGCCTCTGGAGGGTGCTCTTGCCCTGGATACCAGGCAGAATGCCACACAGGCAGTCTCTCCTTAGTTTTCCCTGTTCCGAGAAGCCCTCACAGAAGAACATAAGAAGAGCCATGCTGGATCAGACCAAGGATCCATCTAGACCTGCATTCTATTCACACAGTAGCCAGCCAGCTGCCCACAGGATCCCACAAGCAGGACATGAGTGCAACATCACCTTCCCCATCCATGTTCCCCAGCAACTGGAGTACATCGGCATACTGCCTCTGATACTGGAGGAAGCATATAGCCAATCAGGACTAGTAGCCATTGATAGCCTTCTCATCCATGAATTTGTCCAATGCCCTTCTAAAGCCTTCCAGATTGGTGGCCATCACTTCACCCCCCTGGGTCAGTGGGTCAAGGCTGGTGCTGGATGAAGCGCACTTCACTGCACCCAGTGTGCTCACAAGCAGACACAGTTCTGTAGTTTGCTGGTCTAGCTGGTGTGTGTGTGTGTGTGTGTGTGTTCTATTTAGTGTTTTCTGTCCCCACTGAGAGCTGTGCTTGGCTGGCTGTACCTGTCCTTCTACCTGCGTTAAAGCCCTGATCCTCATTTTCATCTTGAATTAATATCCTACTAAAAGGAGTCTTTAGGGTGTTAAAGCTTCTCAAGATGTCAGTGTATTGGTGAGTGTGCAGCCTCTTATGGAATCCTGAAAGCAGTTAACATTTGAAATGTAGACACACTCGCATTGTGCTGAGAAATGCGCAATGATTTTTTTAAAAAATTAAAGACAACATTCTTATCATTCTTTATCATCCAAAGTTATTAAACTTTGAATAATACAAAGTTTTCTGGTGGGGGTGGGAGGGAAGCTTATTGGCATTTGGAGACTCACCTTTGAAAGAGCCTCTTATTTTCAGCTCCAGTTTCCATTGCCAAATGTGAAAATCTGGTCCTGATTATGTTACGGCAGTCCTCATTGGTCTCAATGGGGTTGCACCAGCTGGCACCCAGCAGCATTTGGCCTCAACCCCCTTTCCCGAGCATTTGGAGTCCATGTACTTTGCCTAATTACGGACAGCCCCGAATATTTGCGCTTTCTCTCTGTCTGCCATGCGCCACTGTTTTCCGACTCTTGAGCGTGCCTAAATAATAAAACAGAGTTGTTGTTTCTCAGTGGTGCATGAAACAGTTATTTATAGGCTTAAAAACAACGAAGTCAAGATCGTTATTTATTGCACAAAGACAGTGGAAAATTCTTGAGCTGGGGTGAGTGATACCACAAAGGGTTTTTAAAAAAAAGAACCCTCATCATGTTTTATTCATCTAATCCTTAATTTTAATTGAGGCAAGTGTGGAAAAGGCAATTTCTCTCCCCACAACCCCAGCACAATTCTACTGGAGCTTTCACTTCTTAAATATTGATTTTTTTAATCAACTAAGCTTGTTGCTTTTGATGCTCCGAGTGTTCCTTTGCAAAGACAAGTTGACTTTAAATCAAAGACAGGAGCCCTGCATTTGTGGGTGTAAATGACAACATAGCACGAATATTGTATGATGGAAAATGTATGTGCTTATGTCATCCACTCCCACCCCCATTCAATTTCCATTTAATAACACAATATCCCACTGGCCACAGAGAGTGAAGTCTGCAACGGCACACAAGAAAAGGTTAATAGGTTAATTGGGTGCTTGCTTCTTAAAGATCATTTTGCACTTTTGAAACACTATGCAGACTGAAACCCTTCAAAATTTGCACTCTGAATTTTGCAGTGGAGTTCTCCAATTAAAAAGACCCATACAAAAATCCCTATAATAGGGTAAATAAGACTAAAATGCATTATATTAGGAAAATTGCTTGCAAAAATGTGTATATTAGGTAAAAATCCATACAAAAATGCATGTATTGGGACAACTGTGCACAAAAATGCATGGAAATATTCATGTAAACCTAAAGAAAAAAAATATATTTCTCAATGTTCGGGATGAACCGAATTTAAGATTGGTAAAATGAGTACTGGCGAGAAAGTGAAATGGACATATTTGTCTATCCCTAGTCTATGGGCAACTGAAACAACAAAAAACAACAAAATGAGCAGGTGAGGCCGGTAACTCCTATTTTGGTGCGGCTCCTTATCCGTTGCAAGTTTTGTGGCTTTTATTTGGAGCTTTATCAGAGCTATCCGTGGTGCTGAACTCCATCCCCAAGATAGGTTCACCACCATGGAGAAGCAGGGATAGCCCCAATAAAGCTGCAAATAAAACCTGCAAAAACTGCAATGGAGAAGGATCCCCACCGAAATAGGAGTCACCAGCCTCCCCTGAAAGCGATATTTTTTTGGACACAGACTTCAATAATAAATGTGATGTAAGGATGCTGTTTTATGTTTTCAAGGTGAAGTTGCCCCATTTCAATTACGGTAAGATGCCTTGGTCAGGGGAATAAAAATCAAATGGACTAAACTAAGAGTCGAAAGGCAAAATGCCATTAAAGGTGGAATTCAACCCATCGTAGGGAGTAACTGGGTGATGGTATGGTAACTGGTAGTTATGGTGACTGTCACAGGTGTCATTGACACATACAGTAAGAACAGTTATATGGGCAAGCAGTGCACAGGAATAATGGGTTATGAATGCTGGACAGAGAAGCACGTGGAGCTGGGTAAATGCTTTAAAAGGGGTCTCACTCAACATTCATAAGGGATTTTCAATGTTCTCAACCCACCGCAAAATAGAAATGATCCCCTGTTTTTCCTCATGTTTCTGGGACGTCACATCTCCACCCCTTTACTGCTGGGCCCTGCCACTTACCACTGGTCTGCGCTCCCTGGCTCAACCCATTCATCAGATTTTTGACTTTCAAAAATTGGCAACCCTGGTGCAGCAGCAGGCCCTGACCACTGTACAACGCCAATCCCTGCCTCTTCATCCTCGGGCTTTGGGATGTTGGAGACCGGGTGACCTGATCTACACTGGAAGATTAACCAAACCCCAGTTCATACTCTTACCAAACTGGTGAGAATCTTTGCCTGGTGCAAGAGTGGCTGTGCAATGCTGAACAGAGGTTTGGCTTTGCTTGAAAAAAGAGAGCCAGTGTAGCGTAGTGGTTAGAGAATGATTAGGGAACCCAGGTTCTAGTCCCCACCCAGCCATGAAGCTCACTGGGTGACTTTGGGCCAGTCACTGACTCTCAGCCGAACCTACCTCACAGGGTTGTTGTGAAGATAAAATGGAGAGGAGGAGAACCTTGTAAGCCACCTTGGGTTCCTTGCAAAAGGAGAAAAAAAAGGTGGAATATAAATATAATGTAATAAAATAAATAAATTAACCTGCAACCAGCCTGGTGTTGCAAAACTTATGCGATTATCACAATAATAATTTGATATAATAATGACCAATAACATTAGATAGATGCTGAACTTTCCTAAATGCTGTTTAGAAGTGAATTTAAGTGGTTTGCTTGTTTAAAAACACAGCAACAGATCAGGAGAGGCAGCAGATAAAATTCAAATCGAAAACTGGCAGGGATGTAGATAAGCTCTAATATCTATAACCTACAGTCCACAGGTAGAGGTGGAAGGATTTTGTTAAGTTCTTTGCTGTTTATGGGCAGGAGGGCAATGTCTGATGAAAATTCAAGGCATATTGAGAAGAATGTGTACTGAAAGAAATGGGGAAACAGAAGTTCTCTAGTACTAGTCTTCAGCCTTTTCAGACCTGAGATCCATCTTTAATTCCATCCTGCAACAAGGGACCTGCAACTCATTTCTAGTCTTTGACTAGATCTCCTCCTCCTCCTCCTCCCCCTCCCCCTCCTCCTCCTCCTCCTCTTCCTTTAGCTCTTCCTCCTCTCTTCTTCCTCTTCCTCTTTTTCTTTTTTCTCCTCTTCTTCTTTGCTGGCATTGGCATCCAGAACCCTTGGAGCTTGATGGGATGTCAAAGATGTCTTACAGCACAACCCTATAAAAACATGTTTATGCAAAAGTGAGTCCCGCTTACATCAATGTGGCTTACTCCCAGGTAAGTGCCTATAGGATTGTCGCATAAGAGAGAGAGGGAGAGATGTATAAGAGGCTACACTCATATACCTCCCAGCTTCTGGGTTTACATAGAATTTTCATTTGATGCTTTGCTCGGAGCAAAAGAACGTAATTTCTGCATGCAATTCATTGAAGCACAACACATCTGCATGCAATTGAGCAGTGGATTTGGACTGGGCGGGGCTCATGGACCTCTGCCTGCAACCTGAGGTGTATTTTTTTTTTACGGTTGGTGTGCAGTAGGAATGGTGCAGACTGCTCCAGTGGACTAGATATGTTGCTAGTGTCCTACATTTGACAACATGGCTTTACATCTAAAAATGTACAATAGCTTATGAAGAGCCACTGTACTGTAGTGGTTAGCGCTGGGGCCTCTAAAATGTGATACTTGTGGGCACCGATGTGCCTATAGACACCACTCTCTCTCATTTTTAATTTAACTGGCAGGCTGCAAAATGTAGTTCTGCCCTCCAGCACCATCTTTATTTGTGTTTTGGAGCTGAGACCCCATCTCTGCCTTGTACTTAGGTCAGTGTTCTCCAACCTTGGGTCCCCAGATGTTTTTGGCCTACAACTCCCAGCATGCCCCAGCCAGCGTAGCTGGCTGGGGCATGCTGGGAGTTGTAGGCCAAAAACATCTGGGGACCCAAGGTTGGAGAACACTGACTTAGGTTCTTGGGCAAGTTACTTTTTCTTCAGTCTCATTGGTTTGCCTTATGAGAAATTAGTGTTTTGTGACCGGCCATGTCCACCATGGCAGCCATTTTATGAATGGGCAAGCTCCCCATGGCAGTCATTTTGTGAGAGTGTCCATCTCCCTTTCTCAAAATTTCAAACGTGCCCACCAACCCAAAATGTTCGGGGGGCGCGCGCCCTGGGTTAGAGTCTCAGACTAGGGGAGACCCACGTTAAAAGCCCACTCGGACATGAAACTCACTGGGTGACCTTGGCCCAATCACTCTCTCTCTCAGACTAAGCTTCCTAACATGGTTAACGTGAGGATTAAATGTGTGTGTGTGTGTGTGTGTGTGTGTGTGTGTGTGATGGTGTGTGTGTGTGATGGTGTGTGTGTGTGAACCAGATAACTCACCTTGAAGATCTTGGAATTAAGGTGGTAGATGCATACAAAACATAAATAAATATCAAGTGTACACATATTCCTTTCAGACCTCTTAAGAATTCAGTGAAGAAAGAAAGAATACATTCAACAAAGGACAGTGGAGACTGAGGCCTAGTTCTCATGGAGATGATAAACCTGTACCTAGGCTGTACCACTTCAGAACACAGGTAGGGATTCACTTGATGGTACGTTCTTCTGTGCAACAAAAATCATTCCCTAGCCCTACGCACAGAAAATGAGCATGTCAGAAGGAAAAGTTTACATTAGAAGCCTATTCCTGAGATGCTAGTTTTCTGTGTGCAGGAAGTATTTTTGCACAGAGGAGGAATTTCTGTTATGTGAGTCCCCACTTGCAGTCTGGCATGGTACTGTCCAGACACAGGTAGGGATGTAGGGATTTTGTTAAAGCCGTTCCATCATTATTTCATGGATTGTCAGGCATCTTCTTTCATTCCATCGTCCACTCATTGGCAGAATCAGATTTTCTTTCTTTTTTAGGAATGTACAAGAATTTTGTTCCACTTGTGCAAATGCGCATTACCGTAACTCAAATTGCATTAGTGCTGGTGTGCATCAGCCCAAACGCTCATTAGCACAAGTGTGAATTTGTGCAAATCCTCCCCAAAAAACCTGGTCCACAAGTCTGCAAAATCCATGCAACTCAGAAAAAGCCGGTCCACTGCGGAATCCGCAAGTTGGATTCATAGAAAATCTGAACTCATTTGAATCTTTTGTGGATTTCTCCGACATCCCAAGACATAGGTTAACCACTTCTGTGAGAACTAACTCTGAATCAGCTACCGGAAGCCTCTTTGCTTTGGTCATGGCTTCATGGCTCAGTGGCCAGTGCAAACAAGGGGAGAATATTCGGGATTTGGTCTTGGATTCTATTGCTTCCTTCTAGCTGGCTCAGAAACTGGTGGCTTGAAAGCGATCTTTCCCCCATCTGTAATAGCATGCCTGGAAAGAACAATTCAAGGGTTGCTCAGCTTCCTTGTTTTGCCGGATTACAAAGCAACTCAAAACAAATGCTTTCATGTGCAGCTGGTTCTTGAAGCTCCTTCTTCCGCTGCTTGGAAAGCCGGCTCGGATCTCGGCTGTGGACTGTGGAGGGTCCCTTTTGATTTTTCCCATCATTGCAGCCTCGTTTTTAGTCTGTGCGCTGTGTCACTTATGACGCAAGCGGATCTTGTGTAAATACAGTGACACATCTAGCAGGATGGGTGGGTGGCGGGGAATAAGATCGTTGGATGGTTGAAGACGTCAGCTCTGTGTTGAAATCTTTCTTTCTTTCAGTTGTACCTGTTAAACATTTATGTTGGCCTCAAGTGCCTTGCAGCAGATGGACAGAAGATAAGCGACTGAAATGAATAATAAGTAAACAAGTAGGACCTGTAACAAAATGTTGAAGCATGGAGCACCCCTGTTCAGGGTTCCAGCCAGCCAGCCAGCCATGTCCTCTTCCAGAATACTCCATTTCATTGCTCCCCCACCCCGGTTTCCCTCCCGCCCCCCCCCGCAAGTCAGTCAGCATTCTGCACCCACTGACCATGCTCAGTCCATTGAGCTGTTTTGGAAGCCCCTCCCCCCAATATGTTTTGGAATGGGGTATATTTTTGGGGAAAAGGATGTTCCCCAGTTGATTGGAGTGAGGGAGCTCTGGTCAGTTCACCTGAAAACCACGCAACTCCATTGCCAAAATGCAAAAGATGGGAGATAGATGCATCCCCTCTTTTGCCCCTGAACCCTCCCCTACAGGCTGAAATTTTGACCCACCCTTACTCAAAGCACTGTTTGTTGTTTTTTGCATTTTAATTTTAAATACATCCAGAAGCAGACCTATGAAACTTGATGTGAATTTTGATTGCCTTGGTCTCTCTCTCTCTCTCTCTCTCTCTCTCTCTCTCTCTCCTTCCCCGTCGTCTCCCACAACAACACCCCCACCCACAAATGTTGCTCCTCTTTGAATCCTGTGGATCTCCTACCCATCCCACCAGGGCCTAGTGTGGGATAGGTGCCTCTCCACGACAGCCATGCTTCATGGATTCCACCATGGTCTTTAGAGGAGAGAACTTGCCAAGTCTCTCTTGAATGTTGGCCCGGTGACCAAACGGTAGTCCTCATCAGTGACTTAAGTTAGGAGATTTGCAGATGAACGTCAGAAGTTTTCTCAAGACTTTGCACATAATTAGCCTCAGTGTTACGATAAATGTATTTTCCCCTTCCTGACATTGAAATTAAAAAAAGCCAGGAGGTTGCGCATTTGATTCCATTTCACCGTCCCCTGGGATTCCGTTTCACAGTTTGTCTCCTGTTTCCTTGAATGGCAGGCCTGAAGTCTGGCAGAATCACGTCCGTTTCCAAGCTCTCTCTCACGCACTGACTGCATCGCTGGTAGCTCCCTGCCCCAATCTTTGTGCTGCCCTAGTTTTGTGTTGGCTTTGACAAGTGACCCTGTGTAATTACCAAAGCAGCTGTTAGCCGGCTCCAATATGTTATGATTGCCCCTCATGGCTTCTCCAACCCTGTTTATAATTAAAGTAAGACCCCTTGCTATTCCAAGGGATATTGTGGCGCGTGAGGGGTGTGGGGGTAGAAGGCAGGGTTAATAAGTCATAGTGTAATGGCTTGCATCCAAGATCTCACTACTTGGTCTTATTCTTCTAACAGAGTTAATGCATGGCAGGTTTTTTTTGTTTGTTTTTTTAAAGTATTGGGGTTTGGATCTTGGAATACTCTGGGTGAATTTTAGAATGTCCAGAGAGGACATTCGTAGAAGATGCACGGAGAGAGGAATGCGTTGCTGTGAACTAGGACTGGAGCAGGGGTCCTTTCAAAAGGGGCAAGATTTTGTCATGGTGATGGAAACTTTTTATTTATTTATTTATTTATTATTATATTTATACCCCGCCTTTTTTCCTGCAAGGAACTCAAGGCGGCTTACATAATCTTCCTCCTCCTCTCCATTTTATCCTCACAACAACCCTGTGAGGTAGGTAGGTAGGTAGGTAGGTAGGTCCTATGGGTTGCACACCCTCGATGATAATAAGCCCCCAAACCTGGAGGCTTCTGAGCATCCTATGCAGGGTGGGAGGAGTGGCGGAGGCGATCTTTGCCTACCCGTCCTCCCACCTGCATTTTTTCACTAGATGGGCTTTTTTTCTTTTCTTTTTTCTTTTGCCTGTCTAGCTTAGGCACGTCAGAGGGGAGAGAAGGAGTTCGGAGAGATCTCAGGATAACTTGTATCCTGGCCTCTCCAGTCTCCTCCCCTCTCTGCTTACTGAAACACCCCCTTCTGAGGGTTACACAGGCAGCCACAATAGACGGTGCAGTGAGCTTCATAAGAAAAGGGGGAGGGAGAAGTTATGGCCAGAAAGGTACCTTTGCCATGACCTTTGCTGTGACCTCACAAGGCAGTCCCTCATTACCTTTGCCATGACCTCACAAGGCTGTCTTAGACAAGGCAGTCTTTCTCAACTCCCCATCTGTATAAAGGGCCTCCCATGCAATTTGTTGTAAGGATTAAAGCAAGATAAATTATGTGATCATTTATGAACACTTGAAAGCACTGTACCATCAACCACAGCAGAACTTTAGAGTTTAAAATAGAGTGCAAATTACTATTCATAATCATTTCATTTGTTACTCAAATTTTGAACGCAAGAGTGTGAATTCAAAATTTGAGAGCTACCTGCTATTGTAAAACAGCTATTAAATAGAGTCAAATATCAACTGTCTGGGATCGAATACAAATACAATATCATAGGATGTCACAAATATTGGAACTTTTGTGAGTAGTTGTCAAATATTCAAGTCTTCTGAGAAGATCTGGAGCTATATTCAGCATTTATATTATGAAGAAGAGAATTTGGGGGACCAAAATAGTTTCAGTTATGGTTTAATGTCCACCCCCAAAATAAAAATAAATGTTCTCACACATTGCACACCTGGCATGGAATAACCAAATCCATCAGCCACTATAGTACATCTCAGATTCCTTTTTTGGATACCATGGTAGGCGATTGGCTGTGGGGCTATTTTTTTTAAACCTATGGATAGGAACATGGTGCTTCATTATTCCAGCCACTATCCACTATATATATTGCAGAATTTACTATATGGCCAATTTTTATGTATTAAGCAAAACTCTACATCCGATTGTAATTATAAACTTGTTTCAGAATCTTTAACTATAATATTGCAGAATAGAGGATATCTGACTTGGATAATCCATGAGGCAAGAAAGAGAGTGGACAGAATTCCAGGTAAGCAATTCTTCACTCAACAGTCATGTCATTGTACATCATGGATATTATTTCTACTCAGTATTTCCCATGATCATTTTTGATCAGTAAGATTATCAGAAAACATTGGCATCTAGTGAATGAATTACCTGGTTGTTCCAATGTATCAATGGTAATTGATTGCAGGACTGCATCCTCCAAGAACCTTTTTGTTCATTCTGATTTTTCACAT